>CM038346.1:30751401-31351401 GCA_021464625.1 Proterorhinus semilunaris
TCCCTCTCCAGAAAATGTTTCAGAGGCATTTTGGAAACCTCTCCAGCTCGCCGACGGTTGAACACAATGATTTGTGTGAGCAACACCATGGCAAGACGGGCATAAGTTTGAGCATCATCTGTTTCTTGCAGTTTGCTTGTGGCCTCTTCTGCTGCCTTTTCCAAAAACTTGTGAAGTTTCACAACATCTTCAGTGAATGGTAAGGTTAACGGTTTATTAAACTTGGCATCACTCAGTGTGTTAAGGGCATTGTGAGATACATATTCTTTCCACTTGGTACTGAGCAACTTCTTAAATGTTTCAGTATACTTCACCAGCTTCTCATCTTCTGCCATCAAGCCCCCGGCAGTGGATGATGTCGCAGATCTTATTCAGTGTGTGGCCGAGTTTAAGAGCAAGGCTCGGGGTTTTGTACGAAAGATTGTCATCATTAAAACCTGCTACCTTTTTGACCGCTTGTACCACTTTCTCAAAGTTTGCAGGCCTAACAGCATCTTCCAGGGTCGGCACAGAGAAATCTGTCCGCAAGCACAGCAGCAGACGTCCCACTTCTCTCAGTTTTTGTCTTATGTATTCATACTTTGTTGTATCCTGTCCATGAATGTTGTAAAGTGACTGGGCAAACTGGAGAATACAGAAGTCATTTCGCACAACTGATCCAACTTCATCCACGTTCATAACACTGAGAAGCTTCCAAACCCCACCCGAGATTTGCGCACATAAGGCGGCATCCTGAGCTGATGCAGAGCCGAGGATCCTTCTCCTTCCAGACGTCTCTTCTTGGTTTGCATCTTCGGGTTTGTGAGGGCACCTGCGAGTATGCCTCCATAGTTCTTTGCGGAGAAACATGCCTTGACAATACATGCAGTGAATAAACTTTCCATCCAAAGCTTTTTTTTTGCATCGTCGCTTCACTTTCAATTGCCCTTTCCCACTTTGTAATACTGCTTGATTATGTAAAAAGTTCCCTTTATTCCTAATTTTTTCAATCCGTTTGTTGCGCTCCTTGACATCAGTAAGGGAAAAGACTTGTACAATCTCTGCATTGGTCTTGTGTGTTTTAAGATGTCTCGATATTTTCTTCTGGGGCTTACCGCAGACAAAGCAGTAATTTATGGAACTTGTCCGCTGTGGGTCTCCTCTTCGTGGACCATTCTCTGAATGCAACTCTGAGGTGTATGAAGAACTACCTTGCTGGCTGGTTCCGGTGCACTAGAAGCAGGAGCAAGACTTGTATCCGACTTTTGTGTCAGCCATATATTTGGATGGGGGAGCTCATCTAAATCTTCATCACCCACATAGTCTGGGTCTGAGTCTGGGTTGTTTTTTTCTTGTGCCATCTCCTGCCTTTGGTCCTTCCCAGTGTCACTCTGAAAGATAAACAGACAATACTTGAACCTACAAAGAACCACCCAGGCTGGGGCTAAGTTCCACAGCCAGCTCCTAAACCCAATACCCCGGTCCCCAACTCATCAGGGCCGGGGAAAACTCACCAAGGCTGGGGCTAAGTTCCACAGCCTGCTCCTAAAGCTACCAGCCCCGCACCGACATCCACCACAATGACCCACCCTCTACTCCACTTACACTACCCGGCTCAGGGCACTCCTACCACGGCCTACGTGCACACACTCGCCCCCCTGGCTCCTCTGGACCTCCTCTGACCAGCCTGCTCCTAAAGCTACCAGCTCCGCACCGACATCCACCACAATGACCCACCCTCTACTCCACTTACACTACCCGGCTCAGGGCACTCCTACCCCGGCCTACGTGCACACACTCGCCCCCCTGGCTCCTCTGGACCTCCTCTGACCAGCCTGCTCCTAAAGCTACCAGCTCCGCACCGACATCCACCACAATGACCCACCCTCTACTCCACTTACACTACCCGGCTCAGGGCACTCCTACCCCGGCCTACGTGCACACACTCGCCCCCCTGGCTCCTCTGGACCTCCTCTGACCAGCCTGCTCCTAAAGCTACCAGCTCCGCACCGACATCCACCACAATGACCCACCCTCTACTCCACTTACACTACCCGGCTCAGGGCACTCCTACCCCGGCCTACGTGCACACACTCGCCCCCCTGGCTCCTCTGGACCTCCTCTGACCAGCCTGCTCCTAAAGCTACCAGCTCCGCACCGACATCCACCACAATGACCCACCCTCTACTCCACTTACACTACCCGGCTCAGGGCACTCCTACCCCGGCCTACGTGCACACACTCGCCCCCCTGGCTCCTCTGGACCTCCTCTGACCAGCCTGCTCCTAAAGCTACCAGCTCCGCACCGACATCCACCACAATGACCCACCCTCTACTCCACTTACACTACCCGGCTCAGGGCACTCCTACCCCGGCCTACGTGCACACACTCGCCCCCCTGGCTCCTCTGGACCTCCTCTGACCAGCCTGCTCCTAAAGCTACCAGCTCCGCACCGACATCCACCACAATGACCCACCCTCTACTCCACTTACACTACCCGGCTCAGGGCACTCCTACCCCGGCCTACGTGCACACACTCGCCCCCCTGGCTCCTCTGGACCTCCTCTGACCAGCCTGCTCCTAAAGCTACCAGCTCCGCACCGACATCCACCACAATGACCCACCCTCTACTCCACTTACACTACCCGGCTCAGGGCACTCCTACCCCGGCCTACGTGCACACACTCGCCCCCCTGGCTCCTCTGGACCTCCTCTGACCAGCCTGCTCCTAAAGCTACCAGCTCCGCACCGACATCCACCACAATGACCCACCCTCTACTCCACTTACACTACCCGGCTCAGGGCACTCCTACCCCGGCCTACGTGCACACACTCGCCCCCCTGGCTCCTCTGGACCTCCTCTGACCAGCCTGCTCCTAAAGCTACCAGCTCCGCACCGACATCCACCACAATGACCCACCCTCTACTCCACTTACACTACCCGGCTCAGGGCACTCCTACCCCGGCCTACGTGCACACACTCGCCCCCCTGGCTCCTCTGGACCTCCTCTGACCAGCCTGCTCCTAAAGCTACCAGCTCCGCACCGACATCCACCACAATGACCCACCCTCTACTCCACTTACACTACCCGGCTCAGGGCACTCCTACCCCGGCCCTACTTGCACACACTCGCCCCCCTGACTCCTCTGGACCTCCGGGGACACACAGCCCACATCTCGGACCCACTCTTAAGCACCCCTCCTCGGACTACACCCCCCAACTCATCCAGGCCGGGGAAAACTCACCAAGGCTGGGGCTAAGTTCCACAGCCAGCTCCAAAACCCAATAGCCCGGTCCCCATATCATCCAGCCCGGGGATAAATCCTCCAGGCCGGGGCTAAGTTCCATTCAGAAAATACTTGATAACGTATATTTAACAAGGACTAGATACTTACCAATATATTTTCTTGTCTTCTTTGGAGTGAACTTTCTCTTGGTCCTTCTTCTTCGCATTACCATTAGATGTCTTCCGAAATCACTCAACATGCCCGGACACATATCCCGCACGTGTCCCCATAAAGAACCAATCACAATGGAGCCTTCAATACCGCCAGAGTAGGGTAGGGGGAGCACATCATACACTCCATACACAAGAAGTCAGGTTGGGGTATTATATGGACGTCAAATAAACTTTCAATTTATGGTCTTTAAAAGCTAAGAATTTAAAAAAACTTGATATGTGCATGATATATTATCATTGAGCATTAAAAGGACTTCAGAAAAACAATGAAATTATGCTCTTTATATGCTAAAAATTAAAATACAAAATCTTGGTTTATGAGGACCGTAGCATAGTCCTGCTAATCCCCTTAGGTTCTCGTAGTGCTGGTGAGTAGTCAGGTCAATTGGCTCCATAAACCATATATACAGACACACCACCTCCAGCACCTAACCAACAGCTCCAGCCCGGTCATGACAGCTCCAGGCCTTGTCTAAGACCTACAGCCCAGTCAGGGCAGCTCCAAGCCGGGTCCACCACCTCCAGCACCTAACCAACAGCTCCAGCCCGGTCAGTACAGCTCCAGGCCTTGTCTAAGACCTACAGCCCGGTCATGACAGCTCCAAGCCGGGTCTACCACCTCCAGCACCTAACCAACAGCTCCAGCCCGGTCATGACAGCTCCAGGCCTTGTCTAAGACCTACAGCCCAGTCAGGGCAGCTCCAAGCCGGGTCTACCACCTCCAGCACCTAACCAACAGCTCCAGCCCGGTCAGTACAGCTCCAGGCCTTGTCTAAGACCTACAGCCCGGTCATGACAGCTCCAAGCCGGGTCTACCACCTCCAGCACCTAACCAACAGCTCCAGCCCGGTCAGTACAGCTCCAGGCCTTGTCTAAGACCTACAGCCCGGTCATGACAGCTCCAAGCCGGGTCTACCACCTCCAGCACCTAACCAACAGCTCCAGCCCGGTTATGACAGCTCCAGGCCTTGTCTAAGACCTACAGCCCGGTCATGACAGCTCCAAGCCGGGTCTACCACCTCCAGCACCTAACCAACAGCTCCAGCCCGGTCATGACAGCTCCAGGCCTTGTCTAAGACCTGCAGCCCGGTCATGACAGCTCCAAGCCGGGTCTACCACCTCCAGCACCTAACCAACAGCTCCAGCCCGGTCAGTACAGCTCCAGGCCTTGTCTAAGACCTACAGCCCGGTCATGACAGCTCCAAGCCGGGTCTACCACCTCCAGCACCTAACCAACAGCTCCAGCCCGGTCAGTACAGCTCCAGGCCTTGTCTAAGACCTACAGCCCGGTCATGACAGCTCCAAGCCGGGTCTACCACCTCCAGCACCTAACCAACAGCTCCAGCCCGGTCATGACAGCTCCAGGCCTTGTCTAAGACCTACAGCCCAGTCAGGGCAGCTCCAAGCCGGGTCTACCACCTCCAGCACCTAACCAACAGCTCCAGCCCGGTCAGTACAGCTCCAGGCCTTGTCTAAGACCTACAGCCCGGTCATGACAGCTCCAAGCCGGGTCTACCACCTCCAGCACCTAACCAACAGCTCCAGCCCGGTCAGTACAGCTCCAGGCCTTGTCTAAGACCTACAGCCCGGTCATGACAGCTCCAAGCCGGGTCTACCACCTCCAGCACCTAACCAACAGCTCCAGCCCGGTTATGACAGCTCCAGGCCTTGTCTAAGACCTACAGCCCGGTCATGACAGCTCCAAGCCGGGTCTACCACCTCCAGCACCTAACCAACAGCTCCAGCCCGGTCATGACAGCTCCAGGCCTTGTCTAAGACCTGCAGCCCGGTCATGACAGCTCCAAGCCGGGTCTACCACCTCCAGCACCTAACCAACAGCTCCAGCCCGGTCAGTACAGCTCCAGGCCTTGTCTAAGACCTACAGCCCGGTCATGACAGCTCCAAGCCGGGTCTACCACCTCCAGCACCTAACCAACAGCTCCAGCCCGGTCAGTACAGCTCCAGGCCTTGTCTAAGACCTACAGCCCGGTCATGACAGCTCCAAGCCGGGTCTACCACCTCCAGCACCTAACCAACAGCTCCAGCCCGGTCAGTACAGCTCCAGGCCTTGTCTAAGACCTACAGCCCGGTCATGACAGCTCCAAGCCGGGTCTACCACCTCCAGCACCTAACCAACAGCTCCAGCCCGGTCAGTACAGCTCCAGGCCTTGTCTAAGACCTACAGCCCGGTCATGACAGCTCCAAGCCGGGTCTACCACCTCCAGCACCTAACCAACAGCTCCAGCCCGGTCAGTACAGCTCCAGGCCTTGTCTAAGACCTACAGCCCGGTCATGACAGCTCCAAGCCGGGTCTACCACCTCCAGCACCTAACCAACAGCTCCAGCCCGGTCAGTACAGCTCCAGGCCTTGTCTAAGACCTACAGCCCGGTCATGACAGCTCCAAGCCGGGTCTACCACCTCCAGCACCTAACCAACAGCTCCAGCCCGGTCAGTACAGCTCCAGGCCTTGTCTAAGACCTACAGCCCGGTCATGACAGCTCCAAGCCGGGTCTACCACCTCCAGCACCTAACCAACAGCTCCAGCCCGGTCATGACAGCTCCAGGCCTTGTCTAAGACCTACAGCCCAGTCAGGGAAGCTCCAAGCCGGGTCTACAACCTCCAGCACCTAACCAAAAGCTCCAGGCAGCTGGGTCTGAGACCTACAGCCCAGTCAGGGCAGCTCCAAGCTGGGTCTACCACCTCCAGCACCTAACCAACAGCTCCAGGCAGCTGGGTCTGAGACCTACAGCCCAGTCAGGGATGGGATCCCGACCTGCAATGCAACCATGAGCGAGATAGGCCAGAGGCCAGTGGTTGAAATCAGGAATTAAACCTGAAAATGCATCACCTAACCAACAGCTCCAGCCCAGCCCCCAGTCATGACAGCTCCAGGCCTGGTCTAACACCTCCAGCCTGCTTCCATGACGCCTTCGTCCGGGTCTAACACCTCCAGCCAGGCCCCCCAAAAACTTCAACCCAGTCCCAACACCTACAGGCCCATACACACAACCACAGCACCGGAACAACACCCACCACCGCTCTCATCCACTAACCCTACCCCGCTAAGGGCTCCCCCAACACCGCCTACCTGCACAACCTCGGCCGCATGGCTCCTATGGACCTCCGGGGACACCCGGCGCACCTTTCGGACCCGGGTACCCACTCTTAAGCACCCCTCCTCGGACTACACCCCAAGACCCGGCCCGGAGGAAGTCCGTGACCCTGATACTCTGAGCCACTTTGGACATTTTTTCTAAGTGCTGAGCCACTTAGAAAAAATGTCCAAAGAGTATCAGGGTCACTTGGAAAAATTTCTAAGTGCTGAGCCACTTAGAAACTTTTCCATGTTACCCTGATACTCTTTGGACATTTTTTCTAAGTGGCTCAGCACTTAGAAACTTTTCCAAGTGACCCTGATACTCTGTCATACACATAACACATAGAAACCTGGGTAAAACCAACTCCCACACCTCCCCTGGTACTCTCTACCCAGGGGAGGAGGGAGGGACCCGGAGGCCGGCCGACAAAAGCTTGGATCAAGGGCCTGACTTTCAATAGAGCGCAGCGACGGAGCTGCTCTGCTACGTACGAAACAACTTTAATATACGCTATTGTAGTTTGAATTACCGCTTCAATTACAGGCCCTCAATATTCCTTCCTTGGATGTGGTCGCCAGTTGCCTTCCTTGGATGTAGTTGCCATTTCTCATGTTCCCTCTCCGGAATCGAACCCTGATTCCCTGTTACCCGTGGTCACCATGGTAGGCACAGAAAGTACCATCGAAAGTTGATAGGGCAGAGTTGTCTCCGCCACGAGGGCCAGTGATCGGCTCGAGGTTATCTAGAGTCACCAAAGCGCGCGGGGAGCCCCGAGGGGCGACCCCGCATGGGTTTTGGGTCTGATAAATGCACGCATCCCCGGAGGTCAGCGCTCGTTGGCATGTATTAGCTCTAGAATTGCCACAGTTATCCAAGTAACGGTAGAGCGATCAAAGGAACCATAACTGATTTAATGAGCCATTCGCAGTTTCACTGTACCGGCCGTGTGTACTTAGACTTGCATGGCTTAATCTTTGAGACAAGCATATGTTACTGGCAGGATCAACCAGGTAGCCCAGAGTGGCTGCGGTTCGGGAAGAACCGCGTCGGCCGTGGCCAGGGCTGGCCGTGGGCCGAAAACGGGGCCCCGCGCCCCGTGGTTGGGCACGCGGGGCCGTGGAGGCGAAGCGTACGCTCTCCTGGAGGCGAGCTCCCCGGGCGTGGGAGTCTCTGTGCGGAGGTTTCGAGAAAATGCGTTAAACGGCCGCAAATACCCCCGCTCTGGAACGGAGAGGGCCCGCGGGCCGGCTCTACCGTGGCGGGGGGCGGCCGTCGTAAGGCCCCTGGGTCAGACGGGTCGTCTCGGTCTCGCTTCCGAAAGGACCGGGCGGCGGGGCTCCGTTCAGCCCCGGCCCGAGTGCGCTCATGTCCGCAGTGCTCCGGAGCCGACCGCGCTGGAATAGAACCAGCCAGAGGCCCGGAGGTGGCGGATTTTGCATGCCCACAGGTCGAGCTGGGATCCCGGATCAAAAAGAACCAGGATTCTGACCATTTTCGATTTTGAAAAACGTCATTCCCAAAAACCGCCCGACTGTCCCTTGGCTCTGGGGGTGTATAGCCAATCCGCCCGGAGCAGCGTCAAATGCCCGGAGATCGTCCCGGGCTTCCGCGCTGAAAACACTTAGTGCAAAAACCAGATCCGTGACCCTGATACTCAAAGAGTATCAGGGTCACGGAATCGACTTTTGAGATTTGCACATCCACGGGTCCGGGCGGTCACCCTCTACCCGCCGGTACCACTCTTTCCGGGATTAAAAGCGTTTTTCTATTTTTTGGCATTTTTTTTCTCCGCGGGTGCTGTACGCCTATAACTCCGCGGGGGTGCGAGCCACCGCGCGGACACGCACATCAGCGTGACCGGGGGACTCTCCCGGACCGGCCCGTGTCCACCTTTTGAAAGAATAACCCAGGACTCGGCGTTTGCTGCCGCGGGAAGGGCGAGAACCTAGCGCTACGGAACTTTGAACCGTTAAAAGGGGCCTTTAACGGTGTCCCACCGGCCCAATTCCAGCACAGGCGTGTTCGGGAGGCTCGGCTCTATAACCCTGGATACTTTTAGTGTGGATTGAAAGTCGTTTTTTGGGGGGGGGGGTTGGTTTGTTCCTGGGCTGTCCGAGGTGCTGAAGCCGAGCGCCTGTCTTAACCTCTTAACCCCCGCCTCCGCCGAGCGCTATTATACACGGTTTTACCCCGAAATAAAGCTCCAGGAAGCTCCAGGAAGCTCCAGGAAGCCCCGCCACTGGACACCGAATACAGGACAGTGTTACAGGCCGGGTTGGACAACTCCAGCCCGGTCCCCAACTCAGTCAGGCCGGGGAGAACTCATCCACGCCGGGGATAAGTCCTCCGGACTGGGGACTCCGGAGCTAATAACTCCGCGGGGAAATGAGCCACCGCGCGGACACGCACATCTACGTGTCCGGGAGACTCTCCCGGACCGGACCGTGTCCACCTTTCGAAAGAATAACCCAGGACTAGGCGTCTGCTGCCGCGGGAAGGGCGAGAACCGTTAAACGGGGCCGTTAACGGGCTCGCATCGGCCCGGTTCCGGTACCAGCGTGTGCGCAAGGGTCGACTCTATAACCCTGGATACTTTTGGTGTGGATTTAAGGGCGTTTTGGGGTGTGCTTTTGCCTCGCTCCGGCTGGCGCTTAGTCCTGGCGACGGTCCTAACCGCTTAACCCCCGCCTCCGCCGAGCGCTATTATACACGGTTTTACCCCGAAATAAAGCTCCAGGAAGCTCCAGGAAGCTCCAGGAAGCCCCGCCACTGGACACCGAATACAGGACAGTGTTACAGGCCGGGTTGGACAACTCCAGCCCGGTCCCCAACTCAGTCAGGCCGGGGAGAACTCATCCACGCCGGGGATAAGTCCTCCGGACTGGGGACTCCGGAGCTAATAACTCCGCGGGGAAATGAGCCACCGCGCGGACACGCACATCTACGTGTCCGGGAGACTCTCCCGGACCGGACCGTGTCCACCTTTCGAAAGAATAACCCAGGACTAGGCGTCTGCTGCCGCGGGAAGGGCGAGAACCGTTAAACGGGGCCGTTAACGGGCTCGCATCGGCCCGGTTCCGGTACCAGCGTGTGCGCAAGGGTCGACTCTATAACCCTGGATACTTTTGGTGTGGATTTAAGGGCGTTTTGGGGTGTGCTTTTGCCTCGCTCCGGCTGGCGCTTAGTCCTGGCGACGGTCCTAACCGCTTAACCCCCGCCTCCGCCGAGCGCTATTATACACGGTTTTACCCCGAAATAAAGCTCCAGGAAGCTCCAGGAAGCTCCAGGAAGCCCCGCCACTGGACACCGAATACAGGACAGTGTTACAGGCCGGGTTGGACAACTCCAGCCCGGTCCCCAACTCAGTCAGGCCGGGGAGAACTCATCCACGCCGGGGATAAGTCCTCCGGACTGGGGACTCCGGAGCTAATAACTCCGCGGGGAAATGAGCCACCGCGCGGACACGCACATCTACGTGTCCGGGAGACTCTCCCGGACCGGACCGTGTCCACCTTTCGAAAGAATAACCCAGGACTAGGCGTCTGCTGCCGCGGGAAGGGCGAGAACCGTTAAACGGGGCCGTTAACGGGCTCGCATCGGCCCGGTTCCGGTACCAGCGTGTGCGCAAGGGTCGACTCTATAACCCTGGATACTTTTGGTGTGGATTTAAGGGCGTTTTGGGGTGTGCTTTTGCCTCGCTCCGGCTGGCGCTTAGTCCTGGCGACGGTCCTAACCGCTTAACCCCCGCCTCCGCCGAGCGCTATTATACACGGTTTTACCCCGAAATAAAGCTCCAGGAAGCTCCAGGAAGCTCCAGGAAGCCCCGCCACTGGACACCGAATACAGGACAGTGTTACAGGCCGGGTTGGACAACTCCAGCCCGGTCCCCAACTCAGTCAGGCCGGGGAGAACTCATCCACGCCGGGGATAAATCCTCCGGACTGGGGACTCCGGAGCTAATAACTCCGCGGGGAAATGAGCCACCGCGCGGACACGCACATCTACGTGTCCGGGAGACTCTCCCGGACCGGACCGTGTCCACCTTTCGAAAGAATAACCCAGGACTAGGCGTCTGCTGCCGCGGGAAGGGCGAGAACCGTTAAACGGGGCCGTTAACGGGCTCGCATCGGCCCGGTTCCGGTACCAGCGTGTGCGCAAGGGTCGACTCTATAACCCTGGATACTTTTGGTGTGGATTTAAGGGCGTTTTGGGGTGTGCTTTTGCCTCGCTCCGGCTGGCGCTTAGTCCTGGCGACGGTCCTAACCGCTTAACCCCCGCCTCCGCCGAGCGCTATTATACACGGTTTTACCCCGAAATAAAGCTCCAGGAAGCTCCAGGAAGCTCCAGGAAGCCCCGCCACTGGACACCGAATACAGGACAGTGTTACAGGCCGGGTTGGACAACTCCAGCCCGGTCCCCAACTCAGTCAGGCCGGGGAGAACTCATCCACGCCGGGGATAAGTCCTCCGGACTGGGGACTCCGGAGCTAATAACTCCGCGGGGAAATGAGCCACCGCGCGGACACGCACATCTACGTGTCCGGGAGACTCTCCCGGACCGGACCGTGTCCACCTTTCGAAAGAATAACCCAGGACTAGGCGTCTGCTGCCGCGGGAAGGGCGAGAACCGTTAAACGGGGCCGTTAACGGGCTCGCATCGGCCCGGTTCCGGTACCAGCGTGTGCGCAAGGGTCGACTCTATAACCCTGGATACTTTTGGTGTGGATTTAAGGGCGTTTTGGGGTGTGCTTTTGCCTCGCTCCGGCTGGCGCTTAGTCCTGGCGACGGTCCTAACCGCTTAACCCCCGCCTCCGCCGAGCGCTATTATACACGGTTTTACCCCGAAATAAAGCTCCAGGAAGCTCCAGGAAGCTCCAGGAAGCCCCGCCACTGGACACCGAATACAGGACAGTGTTACAGGCCGGGTTGGACAACTCCAGCCCGGTCCCCAACTCAGTCAGGCCGGGGAGAACTCATCCACGCCGGGGATAAGTCCTCCGGACTGGGGACTCCGGAGCTAATAACTCCGCGGGGAAATGAGCCACCGCGCGGACACGCACATCTACGTGTCCGGGAGACTCTCCCGGACCGGACCGTGTCCACCTTTCGAAAGAATAACCCAGGACTAGGCGTCTGCTGCCGCGGGAAGGGCGAGAACCGCTTAACCCCCGCGAGCTGTCCGAGGTGCTGATGCCGAGCGCCTGCCTTAACCGCCTAACCCCCGCGGCCCCCGAGCGCATTTATCCACAGTTTAAGCCCGAAATAAAGCTCTATGGAGCTCCACGGAGCTCCACGAAGCTCCAAGAAGCTCCACCACTGGTCTAACACCTCCAGCCCACTTCCCAGACGCCTTCGTCCGGGTCTAACAACTCCAGCCGGGCCCCCAAAACCTTCAACACAGTCCCAACACCTACATGCACCCACACATACGTGGTTTTATGGTTTATGTTGACCTTTTGGAAAAACCAACCCTGGTGTGGTTTAAGAGGACTATGGTTTCCCAAGGTCCTAGAGAGATAAGCTCTGGATAGACTAACTGTAAAAAATCTGAAAAAAATTTAGGTCTATTTAACATCCTTGTATCAGCTACGGTTGTCTATACACAGCCACCGACCAGAAGGTGGTTCATGAGGACCAAAGATGAATTATGAGGACTTTAAACATAACTGAACCACAATTCCCCTATGAGAGACCAACAGGCCCGTTTGGAACCATGAGGCCGTCCTTCCGTGGACCCACCACCTGCAGGAGGAGCCATAGGGGACTGGTGCTATGTGATTTGGGCAGCTCCAACGGCTGCCTCCACGACCCGGCAACGGACAAGTGGGAGAAAATGGATGGATGGATGAACCACAATTAGAGGCTGGAAAAGTTTTAATGTTCTTCATACATACACTCCATGCTTATCCATCTTTTACCTTTAGTTGTCTTTTATGTGCTAGTCCACGATTTCTCACAAAGTCTCTTATATTCTGCAGTGTTCTCTGACTTAAGGCCATTTCTGCTTGCTTACACTGAGTTACTTCATTTTTTGTGGCCAGTTTTCCTCTCTTGATGTGTTTTTTAAAATGCCGCATTACAGCTGCTTCTTCAGTCTTTGACCATGCTCTTTTTGTCACTCTGCGTTTTGGTCCAGGTTGCTTTGCAGGCCTCTGTGCTGCCTCTGAAAAGGAAAATTAGGAATTAATTTAAACAAAACAATGTGAATAAGTCAGAGCAAGACTACTACAAGAGTAAACAGAAGAACTTGCCTTCAAAATCAGAGGTATCTCCATCAGCTATGTCGATCGGGTCATCATCTATAACCACAGTTGCCGCTTGTTTCTCAGCAGAGTCCCCCGAGTCACTGTGACTCTCCTCTTCGGCCTCATCTGCACTGATGGGAATTTCATCTAAAAACAAAAGGGGGATTCAATTCAATCAGCCCGCTCCTAAAGCCACCAGGCCTGGGAAAACTCACCAAGGCTGGGGCTAAGATCCCCAGCCGGCTCCTAAAGCTACCAGCCCCGCACCGACATCCACCACAATGACCCACCCTCTACTCCACTTACACTACCCGGCTCAGGGCACTCCTACCCCGGCCTACGTGCACACACTCGCCCCCCTGGCTCCTCTGGACCTCCTCTGACCAGCCTGCTCCTAAAGCTACCAGCTCCGCACCGACATCCACCACAATGACCCACCCTCTACTCCACTTACACTACCCGGCTCAGGGCACTCCTACCCCGGCCCTACATGCACACCCAGATAAGAGATACATTTAACAAACCTTCAAGTTCAATCTCCTCCAGCGTCTTTCCTTTTAGCGAGGAAATGGATCCCTTCTCCATTAAAAGCAATACTTTGGATATCTTTGCAAGTTGTGTTGTTGGAACAGGCAGTCTGTAGAATTCCCTGTGTACGCGGATATCATGTCCAAGGAAGTCTGCCACCTGATCCAGCTCATTCTCCTGGAGGTTTAAGACTTGAGATAGCGTGGCCACATGTTTCCTGAGACCCGTCGACCGGAGGTGCTCGGGGTACTTTGTGTCGCACTGTGTGGAGAAACGTCTCAGGCAGTCACTTCCTCTATAATGGGTTGGTGCTTTGGGTCGTGCAAATAAGAATGGGTTTGAGGGAGACACACCACATTCTTTCCTCTTATTTGTGAGTAGTGTAAGACCATTGACAACAGGTCGGGGGAGAAGAACTGCAACTTTTCTCCCTCTTTTACCCATAATTTCCACGCGACTTAGATACCGGCAGAGCTTCTTTTCTGTGTCCGATAAACCAAGGCTTACATCCGCATGAAGTTGTTGATTATCCCTCTCCAGAAAATGTTTCAGAGGCATTTTGGAAACCTCTCCAGCTCGCCGACGGTTGAACACAATGATTTGTGTGAGCAACACCATGGCAAGACGGGCATAAGTTTGAGCATCATCTGTTTCTTGCAGTTTGCTTGTGGCCTCTTCTGCTGCCTTTTCCAAAAACTTGTGAAGTTTCACAACATCTTCAGTGAATGGTAAGGTTAACGGTTTATTAAACTTGGCATCACTCAGTGTGTTAAGGGCATTGTGAGATACATATTCTTTCCACTTGGTACTGAGCAACTTCTTAAATGTTTCAGTATACTTCACCAGCTTCTCATCTTCTGCCATCAAGCCCCGGCAGTGGATGATGTCGCAGATCTTATTCAGTGTGTGGCCGAGTTTAAGAGCAAGGCTCGGGGTTTTGTACGAAAGATTGTCATCATTAAAACCTGCTACCTTTTTGACCGCTTGTACCACTTTCTCAAAGTTTGCAGGCCTAACAGCATCTTCCAGGGTCGGCACAGAGAAATCTGTCCGCAAGCACAGCAGCAGACGTCCCACTTCTCTCAGTTTTTGTCTTATGTATTCATACTTTGTTGTATCCTGTCCATGAATGTTGTAAAGTGACTGGGCAAACTGGAGAATACAGAAGTCATTTCGCACAACTGATCCAACTTCATCCACGTTCATAACACTGAGAAGCTTCCAAACCCCACCCGAGATTTGCGCACATAAGGCGGCATCCTGAGCTGATGCAGAGCCGAGGATCCTTCTCCTTCCAGACGTCTCTTCTTGGTTTGCATCTTCGGGTTTGTGAGGGCACCTGCGAGTATGCCTCCATAGTTCTTTGCGGAGAAACATGCCTTGACAATACATGCAGTGAATAAACTTTCCATCCAAAGCTTTTTTTTTGCATCGTCGCTTCACTTTCAATTGCCCTTTCCCACTTTGTAATACTGCTTGATTATGTAAAAAGTTCCCTTTATTCCTAATTTTTTCAATCCGTTTGTTGCGCTCCTTGACATCAGTAAGGGAAAAGACTTGTACAATCTCTGCATTGGTCTTGTGTGTTTTAAGATGTCTCGATATTTTCTTCTGGGGCTTACCGCAGACAAAGCAGTAATTTATGGAACTTGTCCGCTGTGGGTCTCCTCTTCGTGGACCATTCTCTGAATGCAACTCTGAGGTGTATGAAGAACTACCTTGCTGGCTGGTTCCCGGTGCACTAGAAGCAGGAGCAAGACTTGTATCCGACTTTTGTGTCAGCCATATATTTGGATGGGGGAGCTCATCTAAATCTTCATCACCCACATAGTCTGGGTCTGAGTCTGGGTTGTTTTTTTCTTGTGCCATCTCCTGCCTTTGGTCCTTCCCAGTGTCACTCTGAAAGATAAACAGACAATACTTGAACCTACAAAGAACCACCCAGGCTGGGGCTAAGTTCCACAGCCAGCTCCTAAACCCAATACCCCGGTCCCCAACTCATCAGGGCCGGGGAAAACTCACCAAGGCTGGGGCTAAGTTCCACAGCCTGCTCCTAAAGCTACCAGCCCCGCACCGACATCCACCACAATGACCCACCCTCTACTCCACTTACACTACCCGGCTCAGGGCACTCCTACCACGGCCTACGTGCACACACTCGCCCCCCTGGCTCCTCTGGACCTCCTCTGACCAGCCTGCTCCTAAAGCTACCAGCTCCGCACCGACATCCACCACAATGACCCACCCTCTACTCCACTTACACTACCCGGCTCAGGGCACTCCTACCCCGGCCTACGTGCACACACTCGCCCCCCTGGCTCCTCTGGACCTCCTCTGACCAGCCTGCTCCTAAAGCTACCAGCTCCGCACCGACATCCACCACAATGACCCACCCTCTACTCCACTTACACTACCCGGCTCAGGGCACTCCTACCCCGGCCTACGTGCACACACTCGCCCCCCTGGCTCCTCTGGACCTCCTCTGACCAGCCTGCTCCTAAAGCTACCAGCTCCGCACCGACATCCACCACAATGACCCACCCTCTACTCCACTTACACTACCCGGCTCAGGGCACTCCTACCACGGCCTACGTGCACACACTCGCCCCCCTGGCTCCTCTGGACCTCCTCTGACCAGCCTGCTCCTAAAGCTACCAGCTCCGCACCGACATCCACCACAATGACCCACCCTCTACTCCACTTACACTACCCGGCTCAGGGCACTCCTACCCCGGCCTACGTGCACACACTCGCCCCCCTGGCTCCTCTGGACCTCCTCTGACCAGCCTGCTCCTAAAGCTACCAGCTCCGCACCGACATCCACCACAATGACCCACCCTCTACTCCACTTACACTACCCGGCTCAGGGCACTCCTACCCCGGCCTACGTGCACACACTCGCCCCCCTGGCTCCTCTGGACCTCCTCTGACCAGCCTGCTCCTAAAGCTACCAGCTCCGCACCGACATCCACCACAATGACCCACCCTCTACTCCACTTACACTACCCGGCTCAGGGCACTCCTACCCCGGCCTACGTGCACACACTCGCCCCCCTGGCTCCTCTGGACCTCCTCTGACCAGCCTGCTCCTAAAGCTACCAGCTCCGCACCGACATCCACCACAATGACCCACCCTCTACTCCACTTACACTACCCGGCTCAGGGCACTCCTACCCCGGCCTACGTGCACACACTCGCCCCCCTGGCTCCTCTGGACCTCCTCTGACCAGCCTGCTCCTAAAGCTACCAGCTCCGCACCGACATCCACCACAATGACCCACCCTCTACTCCACTTACACTACCCGGCTCAGGGCACTCCTACCCCGGCCCTACTTGCACACACTCGCCCCCCTGACTCCTCTGGACCTCCGGGGACACACAGCCCACATCTCGGACCCACTCTTAAGCACCCCTCCTCGGACTACACCCCCCAACTCATCCAGGCCGGGGAAAACTCACCAAGGCTGGGGCTAAGTTCCACAGCCAGCTCCAAAACCCAATAGCCCGGTCCCCATATCATCCAGCCCGGGGATAAATCCTCCAGGCCGGGGCTAAGTTCCATTCAGAAAATACTTGATAACGTATATTTAACAAGGACTAGATACTTACCAATATATTTTCTTGTCTTCTTTGGAGTGAACTTTCTCTTGGTCCTTCTTCTTCGCATTACCATTAGATGTCTTCCGAAATCACTCAACATGCCCGGACACATATCCCGCACGTGTCCCCATAAAGAACCAATCACAATGGAGCCTTCAATACCGCCAGAGTAGGGTAGGGGGAGCACATCATACACTCCATACACAAGAAGTCAGGTTGGGGTATTATATGGACGTCAAATAAACTTTCAATTTATGGTCTTTAAAAGCTAAGAATTTAAAAAAACTTGATATGTGCATGATATATTATCATTGAGCATTAAAAGGACTTCAGAAAAACAATGAAATTATGCTCTTTATATGCTAAAAATTAAAATACAAAATCTTGGTTTATGAGGACCGTAGCATAGTCCTGCTAATCCCCTTAGGTTCTCGTAGTGCTGGTGAGTAGTCAGGTCAATTGGCTCCATAAACCATATATACAGACACACACACACACACACACACACACAGCATGACAAGGTAGATGTTTTTTTATGTCTTTGGGTAGGCCCTTAAGTCGCATTGCCACTTACTTGATTCCCACACAGAAGTGTTGGTCATGTCTAGCCAATAAATGAGTAAGCACGAGACAGTAATGTCTGGGCACACATTAATACATAATGCATGACATGATGTTGGTTGATGCTCATTCATCAAACAACAACAAAGGACTCTTCAAAAAGTCATTTATCAACTGTTGCCGCAGTGAAGGTCAGTTCTGTCAATTACGTCCATGGGCACATAGTATGTTTCCCAAGTGGCAGACGGGTGAAGATTTTCAAGTTGAAGTCAATTTGTATTAGATCATATATAGAATAGAATAGAATAGAAAAACGTTATTGTCTACCATGTCTAGTATAGTATTTCTAAATCGAAAAGAGTACCTGTTGAGTAAATCATTAAGTTTGGAAAGGCCTGCTTCATGACAATGATGTAAAAGTGAGTGCTGGAAAGAGGGACAAAAATAAAATAAAAATATACAAAGTCATTCTCTAATAACTATATATGTGTATACTTTTCCTCCCTTCTTTGCCTTGTTAACCCCTAGTAGTAACATACAGTAGATCCACCTATGTACCTGTCTCTCCATAGTCTCTGGAGCCTGTGGTCTCCTGAAAGCCGCTCCATTACGGCGTATTAGCAGTCGCCGAGAGAGACGAGCAGATAAGGAGCTGCTGATCAAACGCTCTGACAAAGCAGCGCTGACACATACACACATTAGTTACTCAGCATTTAGCCTTGATCTCTCCGCACCGCGGAGCTAGCCCCAGTGCCAGCCTTTGAACTATAGGCTTACACACAGGGTCTGTATCCCTCCTCTCGCTCTCTCTCTCTGTCTCATTCAGATCTATGAGGATTCACAAACCCATCCAGAAGAATCCTCCACTGCCCTCTCAGAACGGCCGTATTGTTTCTGACAGAGAAAGATAGCGGTTACAGTAAAAGGAGGAGCGCTGACAGTGAACATGACACTTGAGATGTTGATGCTGATTGTCTGAGATGCCTGGCCTCTGGTGGCCTGCCAAAGACTTCCACAGAGCGGGGATAGCTGGGTTATGTTACAGATAGGAGGCCCGATATCGGCAAATTGGGAGTGAAAGATGGTTGTATGTGAACTAGCAGTGTTTTGGAGCGGAACAGACGATTCAGTGCTCTCCAGAGGGGTGCGTGTTTTTTTTTGTCAAAGGCACCTTTTGAGGCGAGAAACCGCTATGCAAATTTATGAAGCGTAGAGTTCAAAGCGCACCACAGTGACCCATAGCAGACAGAAGAACACACATGGGAGAGACAATGCTGTATAATATAAAGCAATGGTTCTCAACTGGGACCCGCGAATCACCCTGGGATGACAAGCCGCGACCCAAGCATGACTTGTAAAATATTATGTCAGATATTGTCTATTCCTCCCCCCAAAAAATGTTACTGAATAAGCATTAACCTCCCTTAACCTCCCCTTAACCCCCACCCATTTTCTCCAGTTTGGCTTCAATCAAATCTAAAACCTTCCTGGAAAAAACGTCAAAATATCGACAAATCGAGAAGAAAATGAGGACGAAAATGCAACAGAAAAGCTACAAAAGAGCAACAAAAAGTGACGAAAAAAATAGACGAAAAATTGATGAAAAAGATTTAAAAAAATATGAAAAATAGACAAAAAAATTTATGAAAAAGGGATACAAATTTGATGAAAAAAGGAAGAACATTTAAGGAAAAAGAGACGAAAATTTGACAAAAGGGGCAAAAATGTGATGGAAAAGAACATCAAAAAAGATTACGACTACGCACGGGAACTGGAGAGAATGTTCTCCATTTCAGCTTTACCCAAATCTAAACGCCAAACACCTCATTTGAGATTAAAGACCTACAAAACTCATTCCTCGCATTGCTGCCGCGTTGTCATCACTTTTTTGACATTTTTTGTTTCATTGCTGTTTTGCAATTCAGATTTGGGTAAGGCCAAGGCCAGGGTCTGGGTGGGGGTTAAGAGGTTAAATAAGTCTAAAAAGCTGAAATTATGATTTTAGAAAAAACAACCCACAGTCATTTTAACAGACAGTAGTGACACTATTCTTTTTCTGTACATAAATATTGTTTGACTATTTGACTAAGGTTCACAGCCTAAACAAAAATGTGTGGTAACCTAAACAAGTGCAAACGTTCACAATTCCAAACAAAGACAAAGGAGTGAATTTAAATCACTGTCCTCTTTTTGACAATAAATTCTGCTACTATACAGTAAAGTGAGTCAAAGAAATTACAACTGCAAGCGGATTTTAAATGATCTATATAAATGCATTTGGACATTACAGTATACTGTAGCTCTATAGTCCTACGAACTCCCATCAGCCCTGGGCTTATCCCGGGCCTGTCCGTCCATCAGAGTCTGATCTCTCCTTCAATGTGGTTCACCTCGAGTTTTCTCCCGCTGCTTTTTTTATTTATTTATTTTTTTTCTGGCCGGGAAGGAGAGTCTAAAGACGAGGGATGCCTGGGGCAACTATCCATCTGCTGGTTCACTGCCGACTGGTCATCTGGACATTTTACTTCATTTGTCTGTCTGTGTTCTTTGCTGGTTTCCAAACAGTTCTTGTTTGTAAATCAGTAATATTTGTGCAACCGCTGCTGCGATATCGGGCTCTACAAAAACAATTTGATTAGATCTGATTAGTTAAGCCTCCGAAACAAAAATGAAGTAATAGAATTTGCCGTGAAATACAACAATTACACGACATAGCCAACTTTATTCTAATCTTCAAAACGGCAAAATAGTTGTACTTCATTTAGAAAACTTTGTTTTTGAGTCTTCCCGTGCACCAAGTACCCACCGTAGTGTTTTCTGCCGCACAGTAATAACAGATAAGCAGCCGGTGTATGTCTAAGCTGTCAGCCCGTGGATCATCTTATTTCCTGCCTGGGCCTCCGCATGTTATTCCCGACAGGCCGCTTGGGTCATGTGACGGGGCTGAACAGATTATTGCAGAAACTAATTGAGGTAGCTGGTCGTGGAGGAGAACAGAGGGGTTGCTGTTTTTTTTTTCCGGCCCTGGGACGCTTGATACTCTACCCACAGATGTCCAACGCGAAACACAGAATGGCCATTACTAACAATGGCCCTGTCACTGAGCACTCGGACCTGGGGCAGCCGGTGCGGAGCGGGACGTTTGAAGTTTGGGAACCCCCCCTCTCTCTCTCTCTCTCTCTCTCTCTCTCATGTGGGACAGGGAGGGGAGAAGGGGGTCAGAGGATTAGAAGTAGCAGGACACACCTGGCTCCACGAATCAGTTCATTTCGGTTGGGAGGTCTTATTTATAAAGGCTAATGAAATGATATCTGTCGGGCTTCTTCACAAGTCTATTTGGATTTAACTAGAGGCTGTGAAGGAAATACACAGTGGTTAAACTTTGCGATTGGTCAATGAAGATAAGTTATTTTATTTAGGTCAAGCGGCATGGTTCTAAAGGTCGAAAGTTCGTTATAGCATAAGAAAAACGATTCTTTTGAGGGGAAAAAGTTCAGCAAAAAGAAATGTCAAAGCATTTTATGAACTTGGCCATGTCACGGAGCTAAACCAGACACGGACTGAGGCTGCGTGGCTATATTTATAAACACATTGATTTCAAGGACCAGGCAAATAACTGCACACACATCCCCTCCTGAACCCCGCTCCAATCCTTCTGTGTCTGCATTTATGTACTTTTCTCAACTCCCCCTGCATCCACCCGCCAATCGACAGGGATGAAGCCCCTCCCCGACCCTAAAAAACAATTCCAACACGTCACCTTCTTACCAATTAATGAGTAAAGAGACAATTACATTCAACGGAAGGCTGTTCCAGAGTCTCGGAGCCGCTACGGCAAAAACCCGGTCTCCTCTGGTTCAGCTTTGATTTTGGAACTTGCAGAGTCATTGGAGGATCTCAATAATCGACCTGGATCACGGAACGACAAAAGCTCTGAAAGGTATAGGGAGCAGCCAACCCATTCAGACATTTAAAAACCATCAACAGTATTTATGTATGTGCTCTGCCTTAACAGAACCTGATTGTAATTTTGCATATCTTCTTTCGTAAGGCGCATTGAGTTGCCTTGTGTACGAAATGTGCAGTATAAATAAAGTGGCCTTGCCTTGCTCTTTGTCGACATTCATTTCATTCATGTGTTGAAAGTGAAAATCATTTTTGCTTGAGTTACTTGAAAGACTTTTGTAACTTATGCACAAACTACTAATATTCAAACAGTGCTTCTCAAGCAGGTGATATGAGTCCGGCTCCGCTCTTCGTACACTGGCCTCTTCTGCTGGCACTCGGGGACTTATCCAGTTGACTTTAAATTGTCATCATTTTATTTAGGCTTCAGAAAATAGTAAAGCTTTTCATTGGCTTTCGTTTTTTTTTAGGAGTCGTACCTAATTAACAAAGCCGACCCACAACTTTGTCATGATTTTGAATCCCGTTTTACACATTTTATTCTCGTTTCAGACCTGATTCCTTGTGGATTTAGTATTCATTTGGTGCCACTCATATCTGGAAAGCCTGTTATTTGTATGTGGTTTGAAAGGTTTCAGCGCACTGAAGGATTTCCTTACATTTACATCAGCTATTCTCTGCTCTATGGCATCAAAACATACACCTATACAGCCCAGCCGCACTCCTCTAACCCAAACATAAAGCACAGAGTCTTCTATGCTGCTTTTACATCAGCACATGATATATACATGAAGCAGTACAGTATGTGAAGCCAACCTTGAATCCATCTCTGGTTTCCCCCGATGCCTTGACCCAGCTGCATTATTGATGTCGAATGCCTCTGCCGTGTTTAACAACCGCCAAGGTCCCGCATCCTCTGTCCACTCGGCACCGTGGACCTGTAAATTCACCAAAGTACAGACACTTCGAAATTATGTCACGAAAAAAAAATAATAATACGTATAGTGGGTCCTCGTCATCTCGTTCCAATGGGCATAATTGACAGGGATTGGCTTGAACTCCCCGATCTGATTTTATTGTTGATACATATTTATTATAAGACAAAATAAGACAAACACTAAAGCTCTCTGGTGTACTATAAATGATGTACTTCGAAGGACTCCAAAAGGAAATATACTACCACAGAGCTTTATGTCAAATGGTCAGAAAAGTTTAAATTCAAATGAACTTGTGAGTTCAATAAGTACTTCATAAGCATAGGACCTCAATTATCCTCCTCAATAACTCCACCATGCACAAATTATAATTATGACTGTGTCCAGGAAAACCCAAATACAAAGTTTCTTATATATAGTTAGAAATGACAAAACTCAATTCTCTAATTACAGACCTATCTCAATACTACCTCAATTCTCAAAAATATTAGAAAAGCTCTACACAACTCGACTAGACGCATTTATAGATAAATACAATATTATAAATGACAGTCAACATGGCTTTCGTAAAAGCAGATCTCCCTCTCTCACATTAATGGAACTCATAGAGGAAATCACAAATAATATCGACAAGAAAAATTTATATAGCGCTTTTCCACCTACATTAGGCACTCAAAGCGCTTTACAGCAAGGAACCTGTAACCCATTCATACACCAATGTACGCAGACACTGGAGGCAAGGTGGGTGAAGTGTCTTGCCCAAGGACACAACAACAGCATTCACCTTCAGGAGGCAGGATTTGAACCCCAGACCTTCCGATCATGAGCCAACCCGCTCTACCAACTGCGTCACCGTCGTCGTGAAAAGTATTCAATAGGTATTTTCATCGACCTTAAGAAAGCCTTCGACACTATGGATCATAATATACTCCTGAACAAATTACAAAAAAATGGGAGAAGAGGTATTGCTTTCAACTGTATTGAATCCTATTTAACAAACCGTAAACCGTATGTTGAAATGGGGCAATGCAAATCCATTTGTGATACCCTAGTGTGTGGTGTCCCCCAGGGATCGGTGCTGGGACCTAAACTATTTTTATTATATATCAGTGATTTGTACTTGGTTTCCAAGAAGCTTAAACTGGTCCTTTTTGCAGATGATACAACAATCTTACTCTCAGGTGCAGATTTACAGCAAATGGTGATCGAGATTACGGAAGAAATGGATAAATTGAAAGATTGGTTCTGCGTAAACAAATTGTCTCTAAACATTACGAAAACCAAAGCAATGTTCTTTGGAAATCGTGTAATGAATGTACAATTACCAGTTAAAATTGGCAACAAAACTATTGACAGAGTCTATGAACATACATTTCTTGGTGTAACACTCGACCATAAAATCAGCTGAAAACCTCACATCATAAAAATTAAAACTAAAGTTGCAAAGATTTCAGTCTTAATTAATAAATTCAAATATATCATTGATAACAAAGCGCTATACACTATATACTGTTCACTTATCCTTCCCCATTTAACATATTGTGTAGAGATTTGGGGAAATACGTATTAAAAGTCATCTTGACCTATTGTTTAAAGTTCAGAAAAAACAAACAAATCCATTATTTTTTAAATAAAAAACAATGCAATTTTAGGACCTTACAGAATTTAAGATCAAATCATTTTCACAGCCTCACTAAAGTCGCTTCCTGAAAGTATACAAAAAATGTTCTGCAAACGAGAAGTCAAATACAGAGATAAGATGAGCTTCGAAAAACAGTACTCCAGAATTACCATGAAAAGCATGTGTCCCACGAGACGTGGTGTTGAAATATGGAATAACCTAGATCAAAACATCAAACTTTGCAAAGAGTTTATATTTCTTAGATATGAGTTGTAGCACTTTCTTTTGTTGTTGTTTCTTTATTTTACTGTTGTTGTTTTTTATTGTTCTTCATTATTAGGCCCGAGCGGCCTGCCGTAGCAAGGGCCTATTGTAATCGCAACGCAGTGCGCGCAGCGCACTGAACCTAGGTGCACCTCTGGTGTGGGCCCTTATACTTATAATTGCTGCAAAATGAATGGGGGTATATGGCCAACTGTCATACGGAGGTGGATGACGAGCGCTGTGAGCAAACTGCAACCCAGATATGAACACGCGGAGTTGTGTTTGTTGACTGTAATTTAGTTGATTATCATCTAATGTTAATACTTCAGGAACTCACTATGAACTCATTCCTGTAAAGAATATAATGAGATTTGGACCGCGTTACAAACTGTAACTGTTTTTATAAAAAAATAAAAGTCAAGTACAGGGCCATTAATTGAGTAAAAGATTTGAAGAATATTACCGGTCAAAAAATGTATGCAATTCTTGCATTATGTTTGCAATGTTTTTTTCATTTTTTTTTTTTTAAATCCTATAGATTTTTCTTTTCTTTACCAGAATTCAGTCTTTAAAGGAGGTCTTAAGAATGAAAATAATACTCGACAGCTAAGTATTTTTGAACTGTTTATTCAGCCCCACAAGTAATGCAAAGTAAAACCACAACCTTACTGTTAAACATCAAAAGATCTTCTCTCTTCTCTTGAAGATGTAGTTGGATCCTGAGCCTCCAGTATTGCACTTACCTTCTGCAGGGGAACAGCATCTACAACAGACTCAAAGCAAATAGTTAAGTATTCCATTAAAAACAATCACAGACCTTTATTACATTCATAATATACATGAAATACTTTCCATGCATTAAATACTTTACATACATACTTAAGTTACATGTACATTACATGCATGACAACTATTGGGCTCACAAATAAATATTCTCAAAGGACACAACACAAACATAAGAAGGTTCAATCCAAAGCTGGAATCAAACCAGCAGTCCTCACACATTGGGTGAGTAAACCAGTTTACCCAGAGGAAACCTGTGCAGACACAGGGAGAACATGTTCTCCACACAAAAAGGCCTCGTCCGACCTGGGAATCGAACCCGAGACCTTCTGGATGTGAGGAACAAGTGCTAAGCGCTGCACCCCCATGCCGCCCAGATAAAGAACATCCTAAGTCTGGATTTCGAGCGTCTGGACGGCTGCTCTGCCACTGAGCCACTGAGCCCCAGGTGAGTCTACTCTCCCGTGACTCTCTGGTAGAACAGGACGTACGCTGTACTCTGCCTGTTCTTGCAGACGACTCTCCCTGTGGTCTCTTGTACCCTGGAGTCATTATAATTCAGCCACCTATCGCCCGGCTCATGGGGACTGTCGGCTGAAGAGCATCCGTCATAAATGTAGTGTCCTGAAGAACAGACAAAAGTCAACGTTAAATCAATATAAAAGGCAGCATTAATTGTGTTTAGTGTTTTCTCTACTCACCACTGTTAGCAGACAGTCCAAGGTGAGAAATGACTCCCATGAGGCTGAAACAGCCAGAATCCTGTACAAAGCACAAATACAAGGGTTACTTGGACAATTCAAAGCTTTGTTTTACATCAACTTGAAGACATTTTACTTACACCACTTGAAGAAACAACAAGGTCTCTGTTGAGATGCACGTCATCATTGACTTTCTCCAGCCTATAATATTTAGGAGTAAACCTGAACCGCTGAAGGTGAAGAATCAAAACTCAAAAGAGAAAAAAGGGAAACAAATTAATGAATTAAAAATGTTTCAAGTGGTAATGTATCAAAGCATTTTGTGTTGGTTTCTACTTACTTCGGCAGTGATGCAAATGATGATTTCAGAGAGGACTTTTGGCCTCCACAGATGCATCTGAACTCCAGCTCTGCTTCCTGTAAGGTCGAGTATATTGTTAGAAGTATAGAATAATACACCACATCTAAAGAAAAACAATCGAGTATCTTACTTTTAAATAGTCTTGCAGGAGGAGGTCAATTGTTGAATGGGAATGCATGTTGAGAGAGAGATTAGTGACATCCTCTCACAGAGAAGAACCGATCCCACAGCTGTAAAGAAATAAACAGAACATTATAGAACGCTGTGAGCAGAAGATACTAGAAATGTGCGACCGTCTTTACCTGTGGCAGGTCCTTGTCCAGTTCATGCTGAAACACATCACATCCTGCACTGGGCAGAGGTACGTCGTGCCCAGGGTGAAGGCAGACATTTGCAGTGTCGGTGCCAAGCTTTGAATCTGCTCTATTAGGGCTGTTAGGAACTCGTGAGCGTCCTAAAACACAATGACACAAAAACGTTATAGTTGTAAAGTAAATATTCATATTGTTCAATGCTATTCTAAAGGAACGAGTCTCTCACCTTTTCCTGCCATCCAGAAAACTCTGGCGCTTTGGCCACAATGATCTGTTTGAATGAGATCAAACGTTTGACCTTGCGGAAGTATTGTTTAGTAAAGTGAGGCCTTCTGAGATCCGCGATGTCCTGAAGATGCCTGAAACACAATGAAAACATGCTGTTAGTTCACAGACTCAACTCTTTTACATTTGAAGTCTAGTTAGTGCTTTTGAAAGTCAGACTCGTCCATACCTCAGCAGCTCTGCATTCTTGCTGTGTTTCCAGATGTTCTCCTGTGCACTGATGCTGTCCATGAAAGGAGCGATGTTCATGATGCTCTGGACGCTTGCATTAAGGTAGCAGGAGTTTCCAATATTGGGGAGACTGGAAATGGAAATACAACATGAATAAAAGGACCAGTTTTGGACAATATTAACAGGATGTGATTGATTTAAAGACACTCACCCAAAGTGTTTCTGATCGATAGTCTTCTTCAGTTCAACCGTCTTCATCTTTTTTTGACTGTGGAAAGACAGATATAAAAGTTAACTCTCATAAACAGAACAGTTCCTAGATCTTTCATGAACTAAAATGACCAGATGTGGACAATATAAACCTGATGTGATGGTTTTAAAGACACTCACCCAAAGCACAAATGATCTGATGTCTTCTTCTTCTTCTTCGTCTTTTGTTGACTGTGGAAAGACAGATAACAGTTAACGCTCATAAACAGAATATGATGCTCGACATTACCTCCTCTTAAAAATGTCAGTTCGAAACCTTACCATGTCCATGCCTCAGTCACTTGAAGCTCGGCTCCTGCCGTATATCCGGGTATTTGATCAGACTCAGTGAACGGTGCAGGAGCTACTTGGTTTTTCTTGAGTTTTGGTTTGAATGGAGCCTTGGCCTTGCGCTGTTGGGAAAATACACCAATGTTAAACATAATCTCAGTACATAATGAATTGCTATAGTATAATTGTAGACATAAATGCATGTTATTGTTGGAGACTGTCTGACTTACCCAAAGACGTTTGGCGAGGCGTTTCAGTGAGAAACGGCTTCCAACACTTTCTGTCTCCTCCTTGCCTCCGCTGGAGATGAAAAAAAACAAAGAAGAAACACGTTATATTTCCGTCAACAAGTGCAAAGTTGTGACAATTAATGACAAAGGGTTTATTTGTTGGTATTAGATCAAAATGTACTTCAGTAAATTCATCGTACCTCTTAGGCGGGCAAGGGCTGCTGTCCCCTTGGTCACCTGGCCTTGGAGATTGGGGCGCCACCTGAAAAATCGCAAAAATACACACGGTTAATGCAATAGTCAACGTTTTGCTCATTAAAAGAGTGCAAGTCTAACTCTAAACTGTAACTACACTTCACTAACTTGTATTTACATTAAACAACACAAGCTAAACACAGTGGTTAACTAAAGATAACTCACCTTACAACAAAAGAGGCGTCGAAACATTTCGGCGATAGCAAAGTAAAAATCTCTGGATAAGCTGAAAAAATGTGTCTGCTCTGTTTAAGTGCAGTTTGCAAATGGACGACTTAGAACACTTACCTCTGAACTCAAATGTGTCACTTGTAGAACATGACATCATCATGTCGTCCATGACTACCATCATGTCGTCCATGACTACAACGTTACCATGGGAATGGGCTCTTTTCTGGAGAGCTAGCAAACATTAGCATTATCCCTTAGCATTAGCTGAACACTATATAAATTGAGAAGCTGAATATATGCTTTAAATTTTTAATCAGTTAATTTTTGTTTTAAATGACTCTTATTACTTAATACCCTTTCACTACATCATCCTTTTATCTTTTCTTATGTTCTCTCTGTAATATACAATTATCTTATATGTGTATTATGTGGATATTTTATGTCACACTGTATTGCCTTTGATTGTTGTTTCTAAATAAAATAATAATAAAAAAAAAACATCTCAAAGCCACAAAAAAAATAAAACATTAAATATATATATATATATATATATATATATATATATATATATATATATATATATATATATATATATATATATATATATATATAATAAGTTGAGAAAAAGGAGAAACTGTAATCTGCCGGGTCACTACTGTAATGTAGAATGTTTTTTATGTGAGTGATTATTTTATACTTTTATATCTTCATTGGATAGAGTGCACCACTATTCCTAGAAAAATGTTATTCAATGTTATAAATATGGTTTGTTCATGTGGTCCTCGGGAACTCAGGCGAACGACTTCCCCAGTCGGGGAATGTACATGAACGCTCGCTCAACTAGGGAAAACGACTGTGGAACTCGGGTCAAAACGAGCTTCCCGACTTCCGCACCTGACTGTGGAAATCAGCTGATGTGTTCTTTTATCGTCTAATGTGAACTTTTTAGTTAAACACTGCATCTTTTTTGAGTTTAGTGTTAGCTGTCATCATCCTTGTAGTAACAAAATTGCGGGTGAAATGCCTGACATCAATGCAAGGAAAAGGTGAATACGTGATTTTTTTTTAAACTAACAAACGTTTAGCTTGAGACGCTAAACGTTTGTCATTTAAATGATTAGCTCAGCTAAGCGCTAATTAATGATAAAAGACAGTTTTTATCTTCACTTTCCCACATTAAAACCACATGAAGACAAACCAACTGGAGACAATGAGGTCACATCTCGGGAAAACGAGCACCCCAGTCCACATGAATGCACCAATATTTACCCCCATGTACAGAGTTAGAAAAATCCACAGTTACCATGGAGCTCCGCCATGTTTGCAGCGGTTAGCATACATTTTGCCATAGATTAACATTAGCTAAAAACTGTATAAAAAGTGGAGAAAAAAGCCGTGGAACAACTCCGTTAGCTGCTGAGTTAGTGCTGGTAAATACATCTAACTCACTGTGGTGCAGGCCCAGATCTACGGGGTGCAAGAGGGTGCATTGCAACCTCATTTTGAAATGTTTTAATAGCATCACATTGTATTTTAATGGCGAGAAACTCTATTTGCACCTTTTTGAAACTCGAATGCACCCTCAGTCAGTTTGTTCTGGAGCCGGCGCTGCTGTGGTGTCCAAGTATTTTAACGTGAACAATACCTCCAGTATTTTAACTGGAGGTATAGTTTATAATTACTGCTAATCCCATGATGCTTAGCAATGTGACATCACATGTCTGATAAATCTTGATATTAGGCACATTGTATTGGAGTTTATGGGACATCTGAGTTTTAATTTATATGCATCAAAGGAACCAATCAATAAATGATGATAACTAGTGTTTTGATTTTGGTAAGCATTTTCATTTTAAACTAGCTAATGCAGCAATGGTAACACAGACACTGCTGTAGTTGGTCATTGTGACAGTGTTAAAAACGGTTTGATCTTCTGCGATAAATGACATTAGCTATAAATGAAAGACAAAACATGCAAACTCACCGGATGATGATAAGAAATATTGAGAGAGACCGTATTAACGATGCTGTGAATTCTGCAGCCGACATAAAGTACATCCGACACAGTCGCACATTTTCAGGATTAGCAGCATCAAAAACACCCAGCAGGTGTAAGGAATTGGAATGGCTCAGACAACGTGTTTCTTTAGAAGTACAACTATAAGTTGTATTGATACCTAATAAATGCTTTAATGGAACATGACCACATGTATCTGAAGTTTGAGGCTGCAAAATAACGATTATTTTGGTAATCAATTAATCTACCAATTATTTTTACGATTAATTAACGCTTGGCTGTGAAGGGTGTATGACTTTTTTTTTTTTTTTTATTGCATAAAGCTAAAGTGGCAAGTGTTTTTGGAGGCTCCTAGTGTTAATTCTGCTCTCTGATTAGTTGAGACACAGACAGATATTTCAATGTACAAAACACTACATACCCTAACTTTCCCTTAATAATAAAAAAAAAGAGTTAATGTCATTTGCTCTATTTGAGTCTGTGTTTACTAGAGAACAATTAATCGATTACTAAAATAGTTGTCAACTATTTCAATAATCGATTAGTTGTTTCAGCTCTAGTCTGACGTCAGAGGAGAGTGGTCCAGGTTGGGAGAGAGTGCATTCAGCCACTGTGCAGTGAAACGCTGGAATCAGCTGGCTGAAAATCTCAGACTTTAACCTTTAAAGCTAGACTAAAACTATGTCTAATTTGCTGAGGCAAGCCTTCAAATGAGATATTCTGTTGGATTTGATGTGCAGGGGAGAGCGGGGAGGGTTGGGTCTCACAGTGTTTTAGAGCTAATAAGAGAGACCAGGCAAAACTGAACGGTCATGGTCATAGAGTGGCAGCTGCCTGAGAGGTGAGTAAACTACAGCAAAAACATCTTCAATGAAGGTACTTGATTCATCTTCTGTACCCAGTACTTGAAGTCTTCGAACGTTTCGAGAGGCAAAACGTTCGAAGACTTCAACTACTGAGTACAGAAGATGAATCAAGTACCTTCATTGAAGATGGAACACTCCTGTACGACTGAGAACTTACACGGACATACAGCAAAAACACTCAAACTTTTGTAAACCTTTGGTGTTCAAATGTGAGTCATCTTTCACACTAATGAACTTTAGAACTTTTGAGGGGCAGGTGCTCAACCAGATGTACAATAATGTGGATAATAAACAAGTGGTAGCTTGTCCTATGAAGTCGATCATGAGGCTCTGTGCTAACGATTAAACACTAATAAATAATGCAATGGTAATATACGCTTAAAAAATACATCCGTCTCATTATTCTGGGAAAATGTCCCAAAAATAAAATTAGGTTCAGGCAAGAGTCCACCGACCTTAAGGTTAGGGCCAGTGGTTGTATATGAATCTCTAATCCACAACACACTGGGTTAGAGATGTCGGACTAATGGCACCTCTACTCAATGGTACATTTACGGAATAATGAGACGTCGGACTAATGGGTTGTCGGACCAATGGTATGGCACCCTTTAATTTAGTCTTAGGGCCCGCAGTGAATATAATCGAGCTGTAAATGCATAGGAGACACCAGCAGCAGTAAAGTCCCGTTGGCCTTGGTTCTGCAGGACGTGTCAGCTGGTGTTTGCAGTGAGTGGAGCAGTATGGCTGTCACACTGAAGTCTTATTGTGACGCAGCCCGGGGTCAGAGCGAGGCTTTCGGGGGCTGCAGGGTCCAGGGTAGAGAGGCAGCCAGCCTCGTCACTTTCAGTCCTGCTTTATACCACCAAACCGGCACAAAGCCAGGCAGATCTGTGTGCACCGGGGAGGACGGGGTCTGACAGCGAGCGGTACGAGACGCTATCCAGGAGTGTTCAAGCACATTAAGGGCTGTCTTTATTCATTCTGAGCATTTGAACGGCCAAAGCAAAACAATGTTGCCTCAGAAGGTAACGTGGAAATACTGCATGTAAACAGACCGGGCTAATGTGTGTGGTGTGGCAGGAAAGATTAGTTGCAAAGTCAAAAAGTCAAGGTACAAATTTATGTTCTCAATCGTTCAAAAACCTGGGGAAATGAATTTGGCTTGATAAAAAAAAATGCTCAAAAGCCTTATATAAAGGTTTCTGAAAGCTCTCTGTGGTACTGGAGTTTTTAATTCTATACATGCATTTCCAATGACATCACGCATAGTTCCGGTGGCCATTTTGAGCACCAAAGTAGAATTATGCAGTACTACAACATGTATCAATATCTCATCTCAGGATGAAAAAGAAAGCAAGATTTACTAAAGATCTGCTTCACTCCTCAGACTAAATCAACTCATCAAAGAGGCAACAGAAAACCTTTCTCTGGGATTTTTACAGTTTGTCATGTCAACAGAGTCTCAATCTGAGTCAGTGTTTAAGCTGCTTAAGATGTTAGCATGCTACCTGTTAGCAACTGTCAACCAACTGTCAATGGCTTCAACACGATAAACACATGTGTCTCTCACATCTATGAACACTGAGGAAATACTACAGTAACAGCTCAGCTCTGACCTCTGTCACATGTTGTATCCAAGGCTAGATGTCTGTGGTTCAGGGCTTTCCCTTGGAGAGGTCAGAGCTGAGCTGTTAAAGCTAGATGCTAACTGGTAGCATGCTTACATCTTGAGCAGCTTAAGCACTGACTTACTGGTTTCTTCACATTAATGTGCGTCTCTGGGGCCTTGTTTTAACTGTTATCTTCTTGAGCAATCATTACGAGGACATAAAAATGCCACTGTCAATCAGTTGTCTTTCATTTTCATCCTGAGTTGAGATATTGTTACATGTTGTAGTCTACTTAGGTATTCAAAATGGCCGCCATAACAACAAAAGTCACATGACTGGAAAGCATGTATAGACAAACGAGGAGGTATATGGGCAAGACTCGCTGCTAAGCCACACATGTCTCGCTATCCCTACTGTTCTGGCTAATGGACGTTCAAATTAGCCTTTTTCTTCAGGCTAATTTGTAGCCTGAAGAAAAAGGCTACAAATTATGACTAAATGAAAAAGTCTTCCTAATCTATTCACCCTGATGTGTTTGGTTGTAAGAGAAGTTCACTAAATTGAAGGGTGGTGGTTCAAATCCCCTCTTCACTGTGAGAAATCATGTTATTGTGGCCGTGTGATTGGAGATGGTTGGATGCTATGCACGATGACTGGGATGTCTCACGCCAGTTAGGCCTGCAACAGCTACGGCTACAGTTCACGGTTTATTATTGACAGGCTTACAATAGTGAGAAACTTTATGAATCTTGCTGAGTTTTTTAAGCCACAAATAAATCAAACCCTTTATTTTTTGTGAGTATGTTGGATAGAACCCAGAAAACGAGAGGACGACAAACCGTTTTCTTGCAAAGCAGTGGCCGAGGATCTGCTTTGTGTTCCACCTCTTTCCTAAAAAGGCGACGGCGCGAAGAGAACAAAGTAGAGCAACTGAAAAAGCACAGCGCCCCCAAAATACCCGCTTAACACGTAGTAGGAGGGGCCCCGCCAGTATGCGCACGTAAAGTTTCGAAAACACTTAAACGCCGACCTCCCGTAACCTTTAGCCCGCTTAGCATAAACAAGCACACTTACGCACAGCCCTTACCCAAACACCCTTCTACAGAGAGAAGATCCAGACCCCTCCAGAGCAGGGGGACGGCGGGCGGATCGGATTCCCGCTCAGGATATATGGCCCTGGGACAGTTTAGCCCCGCAGTCAGTGAGGCCCGTTGCTAGCGCCAGGGCACAGTCAGGCGCCAACGGTGGCTGGGCAGGTCAGATCGCATTTTTACTATGGGGAATATGAGAGCGGGGTTTTAAGGCTCGGCTACTCGCGCTGCATCTCAAATGACGTCCCCTAGCCGCCGATAAAGCAATAATGTGGGCCACTCCAGAGTCAAGTGGCTCTCATGAGCACTGGTGTGTGGGTGAGGATGGGAAATTTGATCAAAAGCGTTTGTCCGTGATTGATGCGAAGCTAAACATAGTGATAACACAGATAGATTGCGATACCGGGTGATTTGATACCGGGCTACAGTTAATTTGTCACTATTCTATGGGAAAATAGAGGGAGGGCTTTAGAAGTGTGTTTCCTCAGTGGAAATGGCTCCTTAAAGGTGGTCCCAAACACTGCAGCAGGTTCAGAACGATTCTTCCAATTAACCTTGTCTCGAACGCAGAGCAAACAAACAGAAAACAAAGCTTGAGTTATTTGCACCAGCTGTTTCGGGGTTTCGAGTCGACTCCATAATGCAGACTATATATTTTCTGGCCTCGCATAACACACAAATCAAGTGGCCACTGTGAGACTTTATTTCTTCAACTTTAAACAAAGGGAAATCTCACAGTGGCCCAGTTTGGACGAGTTGGTAAACATGATGGTTATTCTATGCCAATCCAAGGCTCTCATTCATCCGGGGAGTATCTATCACAGGAAGGGTTAAATCATCAACTGGACCGGGTTTAGGTAAAGTTGAGGACGTTTCGCTTCTAGCCACAGAAGCATCTCTTTAGGTCATATAAAGACACTTGTGGCCCAAACTGGAGTGGTCTCACGTTAGAGATTTGTTTAGAAATCTCTAACGCGAGTAACAGTAAAACCACTTTTCTCTGAAACGTTACACCTCACAGCAGATTGTCGTACCGTATGACCGTCTTAAGGCGAGACACTGAAGGAGAATTGGGGAATAAATAAAATTTAGAGATATCAATTTGAAACTGTTGCTGTAAAATATTATGAGGGAAAAATGTATTGCACGTTTTCTGTCATTTTTTACATTTTCATATCAAAATAAGACCTTTTATAGGCCTACTATATTTTCGGAGGGAAAATCTAATTAATGGATAGAGGTTTAAATGTATGGTTTCATTTTTGTTTATTTTTTTTCAGAGGGCATTTTGGATATCTTGTTTAAATTTGGAATAAGCTATTTATAAGTGGGGGGAAAAAATCGGTAACAATTCAAACGTTGCCTTGTCTTTTCAAAACTCAACAAATCAGGCTAGGAAGATAATTACAAAATCCCAACAACTTAAAAAGTCCAAGACAGAAACGCTTGGAGTCTGGAAGAGCAACAATTCTTGCAATGATTCAAAGACAGGTTTGTGTGTAACTGAGCCCATATGGCTGATGCTTCCAATGAGAAACTATTCACCAAAAAAACTATATCTTGTTTGTTTAATACTTTAATTATTTTTGACTCAAAGTGCTGCGATTGAAAGTTGTGCAACACTCTTCACATGAATGCCCCAAACATTCCCATCCATTGTTTACCTTACTGAATTACCTAAACTGAAATCCATCATCTCTTGCGCTATACTCAGAGGTTATCATTATATCCGGAAGTATTTTTTTGTCCTGTTGACAGTGGTGCGAGGGTGGCCTTTGAGTGACACAGACATTTAATCCAGCAGTTTGTCTATGGCGATCCCAGTGGACCTATCTTTATTATCTGGGCCTGCGGGGACAGTGAATGTTTATGCAAGACAGAGAGATCCGCGTTCACTCGACCAGAGCACACTGCCTGGAACATGACGCCCGGCTCATCCATGGAAAACTATGGCGCTGATAAGCCATCTCTGTCTATCACCATCCCCCATCCCACGGCTCTGCGCCAACCGTGAAAGAGCAAGTGAGGGCTGCATTAAGGTAATTTACCATTTAGAGGAGAGGCAGTTATGGTGAAAGGGAAAGACTCTGAAAATTAGCTGTGTTTTCTCCCATTCAATTTACCAACTGACCCTGACCTTCATGTTAAAATAATCCTTGTTTTGTTGAGGTCCGAGCAATGGGCTGAACATATGACGAGGGAAACACAACCTTAAAGCAGCCATTATATTAAGGGAAGACTTTTTTTTTTCTTTTGAAAAAAGAGAGAACTTGTTTAATCTACAAAATGTTTCACTATAAATGTATGTTAGAAATTGTAACTCCAAAGGCTGTTTTCTCAAAATGCATTTTTCTCACATTGTGATTATCACCTGCAGACACCAAATTGTCAAGTTATGTTCTACCACTGTACCAGATTTTGTCACCAACAATAAAGGCGTTATTTTTAAAACTTAAAGTGATAGTCTGTAAGTTTGCAAAGTGAGGAGAGATAGAGTGAAATTTGAAAGTAAAAATCAAATTGCTCCCATCTTTCACCAGAAAGCCCTTCTTAGTTTGCAAAATGAGGAGAGGAGGAACAGAATTTGAAAGTAAATGATCAAGCTCCACCCTCTCGCCTCCTGATTGGACCTGACAGGAAAAGCTCGTCTCATTGGTCAACACGGGAGGATACTAGACTCTAATTAGTTGCTGATAGGGACATCACACAAAAAAAGTATATATATATATATATATATATATATATATATATATATATATATATATTATATACTTTACCATGATAATATTAGAGACGAGAAAAGATTCATTTATTTCTCATTTTTGTATCAGTAAAACATTTTCAATTAGACATCTCTAAATTAAAATATCCTTGCATTCAGCTGCAGTTGCATACTTATATGCTCATTTAAATATATTATTTTTCTTTATTCTTTCAGATGGTCTATGGCAAGATACTTATTTCAACTGTCTGTTTACTGACTGGCCCCTCCTGGAACCGCCACCTTAACGTGGTGGAGGGGTTTGAGCGCCCGAATGATCCTGGAGCTCTGTTGTCAGGAGCTTCGTGCCTCTAGGGTCTCCCATGGCAAACAGGTCCTCGGTGACGGGTCAGACAAAGAGCGGTTCAGAAGCCCCTTATGAGAGACCAACAGACCCGGTTAGAATCATGAGGCCGTCTATTCTGTGGACCCACCACCTGCAGGGGGAGCCATAGGGGCTGGTGCAATGTAATTTGGGCAGCTCCAAAAGCTGCCCCCACGACCCGGCAACGGACAAGTGGAAGAAAATGGATGGATGGATGGATGGATGGATGTTTACTGACTGGAAAAACACAACATCCTAAGCCCTCGAATCATTACATAACCTTATTTGGTCCACTCCCGATGACGCGTCGTCTCCACGCCCCAATTATTTCATCTTTTGTCGGAAATAAACACAACACCGGTGTGTAATCTATTGCGTGACGACATAAAGCAGCTTCTAATAATTTGTTCTGTATGGGCTCATATGCAACAAATCCCATTCAGTGAAAGGCTTAAGATTTCGATCCTCCACCCACTACTGTCTGGATACACGCTCTGCCTCCAGCTTTACAAATGCGGCACGCAATCTTTCATGCTCTTTCAAAACAAGGGTAAACTTTGGTGCCGCCAGGATAACTCAAAAACAGCGGACCAAGAAAGGATTATCCTCAAGTGTGTCACGCCACTCCTTATTTCGCAAAACACCCACAGGGACCTTCTCACGCACCCGAATATCATGTGAATGTGGGACTATTGGGTTACAATAACTTTTAGCACACAGGTTTATTTTACTTTGCTAAACTTTAAATAGCCCCTCTAAACTTTCTGTAACAGTGACTTAATCTTCTTAGTAATGACAACTTGCTGAAATGTAGTAAACTGGCTTTTACATTGGCCCACATAAGGCCCTCAACCGAACTAATGAGCCCATGGGCAGAAGTAAGAAAAATCCTTGGGCATGAAATTATAATCTGACTGCGTCCTAATATGTGGAAATGGGGTAATCCAGCTTTCGCAAATATAAACAGTTGCAAAAAAAAAAAAAAAGAAAAGAAAAAGAAGTTAAGTGCTAATATGCAAACTTTGGTTCATGCAGAGGTCAGAAGTTTAGTTCGAAAAGAGCAGTACATAAAAAGAGGCCTCCATGTTTGTATTGTCAGGTTTACAACCCTAAATGTAAAGATTTTATTTTAAATTTTTTACTGAAAGTTCACACACAAGTTACAGACAAGTGTGAAGTGAAAGCAAAACGATACATGATTCTGTTATTTAAGTATTCCTACAGCATGAATTCATACTTTGTGGAACCCCCTTTTGCTGCAGTAACAGCAGCAAGTCCTTTGGGGTATGACTACAAGATTTGCACATCTAGAGACTGACATTTTAGCCCATTCAAAACATTCAAAATAAAATCTTAATGTTTATGGTTGTAAACATGACAAAATGTGCAAACGTTCAAGGTGTATTAGTACTTTCGAGAGGCACAGTATGTCCACAAACCTGTTATGTCCATGCAGTTTAAGGCAACCCAGGTTGACTTGTGATTGCATTGTCTTCTATAAACCACTTGCACATGCTACGGTCAAGGCATGATAGAAGTATGGAATAATGGAAAACAACTTGTCAACCCCTCACCACCTATAGTAGAAAGAAATGCAACTTGAGTGCTGAAACAGTCAAGTAAAGCAGTTTGGACGTAAAACCACATGCATATCGTTGTGAAGGGAGCAGATGGGGGTGAGTGTTTGGAGGTATAGAAGACAGGGTGAGTGCAGGATGACATGAATAAAACACACTAGTCCCTCATGACATTTTTTTTCTATTAGTCATAAAGTCACTTAATCAGAAAATGGCATTTCAGATAACGTAACTAATGTCTTAATAGCATTCATAATTGAGCATTGAACTCAATCGTATTTCCCTGCACCTAAAGACAGGTGCTGAAAACCAAACATAGATTCTGCCTGACTGAGTGACTAATCTGTTATATGAACCCAAAACAATAAAAGCCTCACCACACAGAATTGAGTGTCTAAAGGCTACTGCAGCAGTAATGCATGGATTAATGGGCTTCTATAAGGTCTTGTTTCAAAGGCAGTCTGTTATTTAAAGCAGCCATTTTAAATTGGCTGCTTTAAATTACAGATTTATTTGCACTTTGGACCTAAACTCCATTTGCTAAAAAGTGCAACGCATTTGTCACATCAGCTGGGCTTTGTACCTCATCCATTAACCTCTGTGAGCTAATTGATGAATAGAATAATTCACTGTTTTAAGAGGCTGAAAAGCAACAATAATGTACAGAATGCTCCTTTCACTGACCCAGACACTCGTCCCCAGGGCTCCAGCATTATGCATGATCTGTTCACGCTGTTGGTTCATAATGGTCCTATTTACAATAACTCCTTCACTAATGCACTGAAGCTGTTTGACTGATGATGTTATCAAATAAAGCCTGCAACAATTTCCAACAGATATTTACAGGTGCCAAAAAAGCCACCAAATACTAGGGTAAATACTTTGGCTCAAAGACAGTCGGTTGTCAGTGATTGTATTGTTCTGTATAGTATAAATAAATGAAGGTCAAAAAATAAATATGTAAGTCTGGGCATCTCTGCTGAGACTGCGACCCGGCCCTGGATAAACCGGAAGAAAATGGATGGATGGATGGATATGTAAACCATTTACAAATTAATTACCCAAGTTAATGTTTTTTCTTCTCAGTATTTATTCTGATGTCAAAGCATTTTTAAATCCACCATGTTAATGCATTATGGTGTCCTTCACAGCACGGATCAGTGCTCCTTAATGTGCTCTACATACGGGAGGAGATGTTGCTCCTCTTCAGTTTATTTCTTATGGAACTATGGCGCGACAAGGCAAAAAACGTCCTCCTGCCAAGTGACAGGCGACATCCATACATGTGAAATGTTGCACTTGCACACAGGGGTTTGCGATGGCATACAAGAAAGTTGAAAAATTTTCAACTTTTGTCACCTGGCAATAAAACCAATCAGCAAGGGTTAGATTGACAAGACATGGATCTGAGAGTGTAAGATTTGCATCAATTCCCCAATGTAAGAAATTGTTAAAAAACTTAAGTTAAGTTATCTTTTATTAATCTCTGTAGAGAAATCTCTGTAGAAAAATGTGTTATCTGCATTTGACCCACCCTCAATGTTGCTGGGGCGACCCGTAGGAGCAGTGAGCTGCCAGCATGGGCTGGCGCTCGGGAACCCATCTCCGTGATGTGGAGCCAGGCTGGTGGTCAGATACACCTGGCTGGAGGATTAACCTATTCACATGTTTTTAGTGGTAGGGGAAACCGGAGTGCCCGGAGGAAACCTACGCAGACATGGGGAGAACATGCAAACTCCACACAGAAAGGCCCCGTCCAGGTGGGAATTGAACCCGGGACCTTCAAGCTTGATATCCCATCATATGTTTCCCACGTTTAAAACAATCATCGATGATATAATGTCTTTCATCTCCACACCATCCATGTGATGGTGTGTTGTTTTCACCTTGTTTCAAGAGGAGATGGGTTCCGCCAGTTGCTGTCATTTGTCGCCCGCCCCCCATGTGTTGAGCTCATTAGAGATGGGTGAGTCAGCTGGGCTCCGACATATGTTCAGGACCCTTTGGAAGTGTTCTGGGCATGTTAAATGTTGGTGGAGGGACCATGTCTCCTAGATGGCCTGGAAACACCTTGGGATCTTGGGCTTGTTGGAATGGTGTCTGGGTGTGAGGGATGTCTGGGAGTCCCTGCAGAGACTGCTACCCATGCGATGGCACCAGATAAATATAAGATTGCATTTTTCCCCCGGGCTGCACTTTGGGCTCCCTTGCAGGAGATTTTCCCACATACATGTATGTTCCATTAATATTGTTATCAATTGACCTGTTCTGTTGACAATCCAGACAAGCTTCCTCCGTGCCTCCCATGGACATATCAGCCATGGCTTTTCAGTTCCTCTGTGTCACACCCTGATGATATCACAATGAAAAAGACCAGCCACCGAACATCACTTTGTTTAAATAATGGGCTTCAGTGACAGTCTATCAGCTTCATAAATCCCTCCCTATAATTAACAGAATTGTGTGGTCTGGTTAGTATGCCACACCGTAGTCGAGAGCATTTGTTTATTAACGGCTGGCTGGCTCGTGATTACTCAACATTTGACAAGAACAGATTCTCAGTCATGCACATTTTGTTCCTAACCATCTAACACTTTGAAGACAGCAAGGCTCTGATGGATCCTCCCAAGGGACTGATAGTGTCACCGGATAACGTCACACTTGTTAAAAGATGCAAGCTACATTTTTTCAACACATCTGATTGGTTTTGATGATGATTTACAATTCCAGGTGGAGATGCCTTCAGGTGACACAGCAGAGCAACTGAACAAGCAAATTAAACATTTTTCCCTCCATCTCATCCCTCTAATGTAATGTGTTTACTCCTTAGAAAGTTTGTTGACAGTTCAGACAAAGTTGCGGCATATAGTGGTTGTTCCAATAAATGTGAGATGGTATCTTGTGCTCTCTCGGGAATAAGGATCCAATTTGCTGGGGAGAGGGGAAAAAAAATGCTTTCAGTAGAAGAAACGTGTTTTGAGAGAACATCCAACTTTTTCAACATCAGTAAACTGCTAAAGGGAAAAACAGCATGTTGCTGACTTATCTATAATGGTTCACATGCAAAAAAAAAAAAGAGATTGTCTTTTGGAGAAGGAGCCATTTATATGTTTTGAAATGTCTAAATACTGAACACATGTTCCATATAGCTTGTTGGTCTAACTGAACCACATTAAACAATAAAAAAGTGCCCAGTGAAAAATGCTTTATGAATTTATAATTTATGTTGGTCGACCAGCAAATTTAGAGCCTATGTTGGTGCAGTTGTCAGTTGTGGTGTTGTAGTGAGTCAACCGTGGGGTTTTAAATGAGAGAGGACTATAATCTCTGCATTTGTCGGGTATATTTGGTAACAAGTGATGTGCAAAAAAATGACCAGTCAGAAAATAAAAATGCATGTGTTAGCTGGGCCAAATTTCGTCGGTTAGATGACTGCATCAGAGCATCTGCAAAACTGCAGCTCTTATGAGCTGTTCCTGCTCGGCAGTTTCTCTCAAAATGGTCCAAGGAAGTGACAGTGACTCAGTGACGGGTGACAAAATTCGCTGCTCCAATCCAAGTGACTAAGAAAAGCAGGTACTTGTCCCTGGAGGAAAATAAAAAAAGTCCTCTGATCTTTCAATGCCAGTGGGGCAACCTGTCAGAAGCAGAAACACAAACACCTTGAGCTGGTTCAGGGTGAGGAGTACCCAAATTTTGAATAAACCAATTGTGCATGTTTTAGAACAATGAGGGAAGGCCCACAGTTTATCCGGGATTTTCTAACTGACCACTCAGCCACCATGTCACCTATTGTTTAAGCTGCTGCCAGTGTGTGGCCAATATCTCTTGGGTGATTGGTGAAAGTTATGATACTTTTGTGATCTTGTAAAAGTAAAGTAGTAGTGAAAGGAGCACTAAGTTTTTGCTCCTGACTTTTACACACAGCTGAAAACATAAATAAAACTAACAAATGCCCCGCAGTGATGCGAGTGTGAAAGTAGCTGAGGATTAATGGAAGAATCATACAGGCCTGATATATTGTGACCAAACAGCCATGAATCACGAGCGAATAGAGAGTGAATTAGTATCGGGACAGGTCTCCTCCCCCAGCGCTGCCCTGCCTCCCATCATTCACCGTGATGAAAGATGGCTGCTCTTTACCCCGACGGGATATTTCAGAGCCGTGTGAGGCGCGGATCATTAGGGAAAGCTTTTACCATTAATAAGCATACGCTGTTTACGGCTATGAGAGGCAATGGGGGTGAAGCCTTTCGAGGAGGGCATCCATCTTCCCCACGCCGACAAATATCAGCAGATCCCAGTGATATTTACTGTATCGGGGGAAATGACCATCTCCATCATGCGCGGTGACGTTACGGGAAAGTTAAATATTGGTTGAATGGAAGAAGTTTGGGGGGAGAGAGATGCATTTATGGACATGAGAGATATAAAGTGGTGACCATTTGTGACCTGAGCTATAAGTACGATCACAGCTACTGTATACCACCGTGTAAAAGCTCAATCTACTCAAACCACAGAAGCTACGTTTGATATGGGAGACCGTGAGGGATTACCACGTAGCCTGGCTGTGGTGTGTGAGGTCAGAGGGTCCACTGGCATAAAAATCTGCACTTCTATCCGTCTTCTTCAGGGCTGCTGGGGCTGCATAACTTACCACCACCGTGTATGGAGAGAATGGGGAAAAACATTGCCATCATAACGCGCTTTGGGTGACCCTGAAGTTATACTCCACTAATGTACAGGTTTTATTTAGTCATTCTCCCTAAAACAGCCGCTAAATGCCATCGCTTAGCCATCTCTCCACATGCATAAGAGCGCACAGAAGTTAGTTCTTCTGCGCCCTCTTAAAACAGATGAATGGACTGGCCCCTCCTTTTTCCCCGAGGCACAATAGATTACTGAACGTTTAATGTGAGCGTACACACAGAGCATACATTCATATTCTCCCGTAAGACCCAAGGGAAATCTCCAGCACTCCATTACTTTACCATCAAATTAGGAAATGTGTTCATCCATCAAACCAAAGCGGTTTAGTTGCGGTTTATTGCCGTGGGACATCCTATATTATTGTAGGTTTCTTGTTTTGTTTGTTTGTTTTTTTACGCGCGTGTGACCTAGAAGTTGCTGTTTGCTCAGGGAGTCGGGCACAGGCAGCTCTACACTTGCCTTATCATAATTAATAAATAACTAGCTGCTCCGCTAACAGGCTGGGTTACGGATTAATAGATAAACTGAAGGGAGTCCTGATTTCTTGCACGCGTCTAGCAAACAACTCCGGGAAAAACACCTGTACTTCCTTGACCTGTCGAAACAGTATCAGGGACTTCTTGTTTGCCATGAGGGCCTGTCTCTTGTTGGGGTGAATTACTAGCCCAGCAACTTCAGCTTCATCTTCCTTTTTGTTGTTTTACAATCTGTTGTGTCTAAACGTGTCACCAAACAACCTGTGGCCACTACAGTGTTGCGTCTCTCGAGGATTTTATTTTGGTCCACCCCCCCCCCCCGTCTGAATGCAGACTGCACACACTTGTTCCCCGTCGCAAGCCCGTGTGCTGAGTGATGCCCCGCTAATTAAAGGCTCTCAGTGAAAGGTCGGGGGAAGCAGATGCACCACTCGACCTTTTCCAAAACATCATCATCGGATCATGAGGAGAGGCTGTGTGTAAACAAAGAGCAACATTAGCACAATAAGATGCTAACACGGGGAAGGTGGGGCCCCGGGCAGTCGGGAACAGACAGGTCTCCTTATGACAACATCTATTGTTTCCTCCAAAAAATCCAGTTTTAGTCTGTTTTATTAAATGCCAATGTCAACCGTCTGTTTGATATCATGCCATTAACCTACATTTTATATTAGCAAGATTATGGGCTAGAGTCCCACTTGGGGCCAGCCAACAAACCAAATATAAGTTTGGCCTAAATGTTTGACAAACAGTTACTTATTTATATCACGTTTATCATCCTATAAAACTAAAAGAAAGGTTGGGCGTATAGGCTCATCATGGGTCTGGTGATGGATTATGGGTTTAAAAAAATAAATAATGTGAAGGACAGTTTTGTGTTTGCTAATTAATGATGTAACAAAATCTAGGAAATAAATATTAGAGCACTTCAGCAATAGAAGAAAAAACAACTAGAGTAAACAGGATTGCTCAAAGCTGCATAAATGAAGTAAGTAAGTGCTTTATTGTCATTGTACAAGCGTACAACGAAATAGTGTTCAGGTGTTAGTCCTGAGCTGCTGCGGCTGAGCCGCGCTGCCACTGTGTGTCAACCTGACCCGCATGACCTTGGAGGTCGGGGAAACTGTAGCACTCGGAAGAAACCTGGCTGGCTGCCCTCTGTCTCCTCTGATCCTCTGAAATAGTGCCGCGCCTCCTGGGTTTGTCCCTGTTTCAGAGCGTGGTGTCCTGCACTGGTCAGCTCCACCTCCTCCTTCATCTTCCTCCCTCCGCATCACAATAGTCTTTCACCATCTCTCGCTTGTCCTTTTTTGTTTCCTGTAGCTCCTCTTGTGACGCCTCCACTGCAGCTGTGGGGGCTCTTGGTGCCTCTTCAGTGTCTCAGAAGAAGACATGTGTAGGTCTCAAATGGGTTTAGTGAAGTGAAATACTATCCATCCATCCATTTTCTTCCGCTTTATCCAGGGCCGGGTCGCGGGGGCAGCAGTCTCAGCAGAGATGCCCAGACTTCCCGATCCACGCACACCTCCTCCAGCTGTTCTGGGGGGACCCCGAGGCGACACCAGGCCAGCTCGGAGACATAGTCCCACCAGCGTGTCCTGGGTCTTCCACGAGGCCTCCTCCCAATAGGACATGCCTGGAGCACCAGGAGGCATCCGGAACAGATGCCCTAGCCACCTCAGCAGGCTCCTTTCGACGTGGAGGAGTAGCGGCTCGAGTCCGAGCTCCTCCCGGGTAACTGAGCTCCTCATCCGATCTCGGAGGGTGCGCCCAGCCACCCTGCGAAGGAATTTCGGCCGCTTGTATCGGCGATCTTGTCCTTTCGGTCATTACCCAAATCTCATGACCATAGGTGAGGGTGGGAATGTAGATCGATCGGTAAATCGAGAGCTTAATCAACAGAGGTGAAATACTAATCCAGGAATTGTTTTATCTGTCAGCTTATGGGTTAGAGTTAACACTTATACATATCCAAATCGCAAAACGTTTTGACAGGAGAGTTTACAATTTATACAGTTGTGCCAATACGTTTACACACCCTGGTGGATTTTTTTTGCCATTTCTCAAAGAATGTGTATAAAAAAAAGTAAAAAAAATAAATATATATATATATATATATATTATTCATGGTCAGTGATGTTGTGAAGCTATTTATTGTGTAAAAAAATAATCTAATGGTAAAGCGGCCTATTCTTCTTAGCAAAAAAGCCTCCAGTTCCTGTAAATTCCTGGGCTGTCTTTCATGAATAGCACGTTTGAGCTCTCCCAACAGTGATGCAATGATATTGAGGTAAGGAGACTTCACATATTTCGCAGTAGGTATGGTGCACTTTTCACCATAGGCCGCCATCGGCCGGTGAAGAAAATCGGCCCTCCACTGAGCAAACTTTACTACCCCTGGTCTAGACCTAGATCTGTGTGAGTGAAACACAATTTGCATCACATTTGCCGCTTCTAAATCTAATCATAACCCCTAACCCCTGACCCTAAATATAGCTCCCTGATCAGGGGGACAACAAGTAACAGGTTCTGAAAAAAAAATTACTTTATGTCTCCTTCAAGTGCATTCAGTTCTTTGATAATAAAACTGCATTGACACGGACATGAAATCCGTGGCATAGAAAAACAAAAATAACTTTTTGTCAGGCTGAACTTCAGTATTGCCATTGTGTGGATCCAGAACTTGACTAAACCCTGAGCAAACCCACCTATTGCGAACCCTCCATGTCGACTTGTCCCTGCATTTATTTCTGTTCATTCTTATTCAAACCCCTACGACTCCCAGGGATGGGATTTGACTTAATGAAAAAACACTGAATCTAAAAATACACACACAAAAAAAGAAAGAGGAGGTTTATGCGAGTGCCACGGAAGACAAATACTCCAGCGTGGCAGACGAACGTGGAAGAGGGGAGATAAAGGCGGCGTGCTGTCTTGAGTGAAGGACAGCCAGTAATGCTCCATCGCTACAGCGGATAGCCTGCCTGCTGTTCCCCCCGAGGATCGCTATTTAAATCCCATTATTGCTGTTATTCTTGACTCTTCCGGTGACGTTGGCGTGGCGCATCACAGGAGAGTACAGCGCCGCACCTCTTCGGAACGATTCATGATTTATGCTTGTTGTACTTACATGCCAGAGTGCGTCATCGTAAGTGTTGAAGGCGCGCTGAAGTCGGCCCTGTTAAACACGGCTCGCTTTCCTTCAAAAGAACAGCGCTCGGGAGGGTACCAACAAGCCACCGCTGCGTCGTGAATTCGCTCTAATGAGTTGCTCCCAGCTTTTATTACACACCTCATCATAATATATCCACAAATGATGCCCATAAAACTATATTACGATTTTTTTTTTTAAATAGACAATTGTTTTTTCTATAGTAGCCTGCGGACACGTGGCATGGTAATAACGCAGCATTGGAAAATAAATGCTTTTGCTAGAATTGCTGGATGTTTTTGTGCTTTTTTTAAAATGTTTATTATTAACTGACACGTGAAGATGCTCAGCTGAGATAAATTGGTTAGGTAAATGCATTCTCCGGTACTTATGCATTGAAGAAGAAAATAGCATACGAGAGTGTGTCTTTATTGCATGGTTTTAAAAGCACATAACAGGAATTATGCATAAGAAAGAGCAACATGTAAAACGCAAGGTTAAAGTGCTTTTTTTTTGTGCAGGGTCATCGGGGATAAATGTATTGAAAACTTGTAGTAATGGGCCCATTGAGATAGTTTGCACCTAGTTGAGTTCATACTTACTGTATGTGTCAAATAAATGGCCAAACCAGACCGGACCGAACTCTGCAGCCACAATCCCACTCTGAAAACGACGAAGAAACAAATCCAATACAGCGAGCCCCCTGTCTATTTACAGATTAGAGATTAGTTTGGAAAACGGCCTTTTGATAGAATGCCTAGTTTGTACTTCCAAAACTCATGACTACTCCAGTTTAGCTTTACCCAAATCTAAAAGCTTCTTAACTGGAGCTTACAGCATATGCCAGAGTAATGCGGGGTAAAGCTGAACTGGAGAAAAAAGGCTCCATTAAGGCGGCTGGGTTAAGAGGTTAATATGAAAAAGACTACTACTACAAATCTACACAGTATTGGTTATTTTCTGTATTATTTTGAAGCTCCTACCCAGAAAAAAAAAAGAAAAAAAAGAAAAGGCAAACATTGAAGACAAGAAAAGTCTGAGTGCTCTGTGCAAGTTACCGCGCACAATACAGTATGACAAATGGATGGTGGTGTATCAATTCCAACGAGGGATGTCACGGTATGAAAATTTTACCTCACGGTTATTGTGTCCAAAATTATCACGGTTTTCGATATTATCGCTGTATTTTTTTTAATGTGTGTTAATACATTCAGAAAGCATTGATAGTCCTACACAAACTTAAATAGTTGTGAAACCGTGTTTGTTATATTTAAAAAACACAGACAAAGCCATATCAAAAGAGCAACTTTTCCCATCAAAGTACTATTTACAGCGCCAGAACCGTGTTAGAATATTTTTAGATAAACCCTGTATATCAGGAATATTGTTCTCAGTTTGAGTCCTTCCAGTGTGCTTTCGCTCTGCAGATTTGGAAAAATGCCATCTGACAGTAATTATTGTTAAATTCATAATAATGCAGCGAGAGTGAATCTACTGCATTGGCGACCAACTTTAATCTGCCCTGCAGGAGCCCTGTAACGCATTGTGCCAGAGGTATCCGGACACGGCTTATATGCTGGTGGTGGTGCTGTGGCTGCACTGTGGGGCGACTCGTTACCTTCTGCCTCAACCCAAAGTCTCCACATCAGCATTTCAGCTAAAACGCTAACGTTAACTTACTTGCATTGGCTATAGTTGTGGTGACGGTCATGAGGTTCGAAGTATCGCTGCCTTTAGAGACACTTTTATCTGCATGCTCCACAAACAGGATAACTGTCTTCCATCAACTATCCCTCGGCTTTCTTAAAATACCCAAAAATATACCCAGACTTCAGACTTGGTCCTGTTTGAAGGCTGATAGACGTCCCGAGCGCTTGTCTCAGACATTATTCCAGCTTCGAGAAAGCTTTGTTTTGGTTGTAAGCTACGGAGTGCGCCTGCGCAGCAACTTCAGCAGATGAGACGGCGGCCGGTGAGGCTCACTCTGCCGACGCCGCGAGCTATTTTCTGCTCTTGTGTGGAGAGGTTTTCATCTTGGCGTGACCCCCGCTGAGCGTTCGTTACAAACGCTGTTAATGAACGTCGTCAACTCAGTATTGTTTAGGCTGCTGCTTTTTGTTAGGCTTTCCATGGTTCCATTAACATTTATTGTAAGTCGATTGCACATGAAAAGAAAATGGCATGTAATTCAGCATGGCCTAAATACTCAATGACAGTGTTGTCCTAAGCAGGCAAATACGGTTATAACTGTTATTTACTTGGAAACAACTGTTGATATGATAGCAAAAATTGTAAATTTAGTGGTGTGGTAGATACCCTTAAGTCCATTACGAGAGCCCCAGTGACGTTATGTGAAGGTGGGTTCACTCTAACATCTTAAATCCTGCAGTGCCTGATAACTCCTCGATTGGGTCACTTCTGGACGACCTGCCAAGAACCTTGCGCCTCTGTGTGTAAGGCCCAGGTAAGTCAGGCAAACGACATTGTGCCAAAGTCAACAGATGTGCAAATAAATAAATAGCAGTAGCATAAATAGTAATAAAACGGTACGGAGAATTTCATCCATCTTTAAAGTAAACGTTACATGGTGTATCGTTCACGAACAGACTTAAAGTGATAGATTGTAAGATTGCAAACTAGAGAGAGAGTGCGAGCCTTTGCTCTGCCCTATCCTGTCAGACCTCGGAATAGGGAAGGGTTGGTACTTAGATGGGAGACTGTTTAGGAACACCAGGAAGCCTGTGTGAATGTATGTGAGTGAGTGGTTGGTGGTGGCCGGAGGGGCCGATGGCACAGACTGGTAGCCTTGCTTCTGTCAGCTGTGGCTACAACTGTAGCTTACCACCACCGAGGACGCAGCAAATGAATAATGACTACAGTATAGGGCTTTGAGAAACTTGGTAATACTGGCTTGTAGAGTACAATATAAGTGTAAGCCATTATTATTATTATTATTATTATTATAAATGTGTTTTTGTTGTTGTATTTTTTGTTTTACCTTTATTTATCCCCTTCTGATTGGACTAGAAAGCCACTCCTATTTTGCAAAATGTGGAGAGCTTCCGCTTTATCGGGGCCGGGTCGTGGAGGCAGCAGTCTCAGCAGAAATGCCCAGGCTTCCCGATCCACGCACACCTCCTCCAGCTGTTCTGGGGGGACCCCGAGGCGACACCAGGCCAGCTCGGAGACATAGTCCCACCAGCATGTCCTGGGCCTTCCGCGAGGCCCCCTCCCAATAGGACATGCCTGGCTCCTTTCGACGTGAAGGAGCAGCAACTCTACTTATTTTATTAAATAACTTTTGCCTGCCTCTGCCTGTGTGTATGCACCAAGTGTAGTAGTAACAGAAAAACAACCGGCGGTGCAGGAGTGTAGCGCCTTCATTCACTTTGATAGATCTGTCTGAACTCAGCTTGAGACTTTGACCCACTTTGGCTTGTTGCTGCCTGTTTGGTAAATATTGAAACGCATCCTTGGCAAGAGCTGGGAGACCTGTTTGAACTAAAGTATGGGTTTTGGTCATGTGCATATGGCTGCCTTCTCAATACTTTCTTTGAGACCAATTTACAGCTGCTTTAGGTTTCTAAACATGCTTAATTTATACATTATAGGTACAATTATTATTTGCCATTCCAATCATAAGGTGACTAAGTGACTGAGTGGTTAATGTTCTCTCCTCGTCCTGGTTCGATTCATAGACTATATAGGCCTTTCTGTGTGGAATTTGCATGTTCTCCATGTGTCGGTCTCGGCGTTAGAAATGGGTTCCACTATTACCTGGTCACTTCTTTCTCTTCTCTCTTTATTTCTATTTGAAAGAAAGCCTCCAGTATAGAATAAACAGTGAACAATAGTCTGGCGTGCCAGGCTAGGCTTCCGCTAAACTCTTTACTGCGGCTGCCCACTGTCCTGATATTAGCAGGATTAATCAAATCCAGAGGACACATTTCGCTACAGGGACAATAAAGCACACCAAACCTTAAGGTAAGATTAAGTTAGGGACTTTTTTTGAATTCACTTACAGTATATAATTGCGAGGTCTGTATATTCAGAGAAAAAAGACGTTATCATTATGTTTGTGATATGACATTTAAATACAGGTTTCTGATTTTATTTGTATTTTTTCTCATTATAACACATTCAATCTGGCTTTCTACAGATATTTTGACCTGACAATTGAGATTTGTCTCCTTACCTCCTCACGAATCCAATAAAATGTGCCCTTTCTTCTTTCCACTGCACTTACTACTGTCAGACTAAGGATAATATGCTTTCCTGCAGTCTGCAAATATTGATGGTTCTACTCCTAATCCTCCCCCCCATTCTTCTTCCATCCATGATCCTACCGTAGCTTATCTGTCTTTAATTGCTCTTGTGTATGCTTTATCTAACCCATCCCCCACTCTGGCTGTGCTGATATTCTCGGTCTATTTGCAGGATCAGATGGCCTGGAAGATACTACTGCAACTACTAATTTCTCACTCTTATCACTAAACTGTAAGCAGACAGGCTCCAAGGAGCTCTGTGTTCCCGTATCAGGGAAGTACAGTCTACAGTAGATGCCACTAGGAATATTCTTTGAGAGAGACGCAGAATTGTTTTGGACGAGCTTTGGGTATTGTTCATGCTGACGCTGCCTTAAGTGGTTTGTAAAAAAAAAGAAATATATAATAAATAAATAAAAACTGAAAACCATAAATGGCAGAATTTGGAAATCATTAGAATCGTTTAAGTTGGTTTTGGACATACTTTCAGGCTGCATTTTAGGTCACGTATAAATGTATGTTTGGCAACCTTTATTGAGGTTGTGCAAATAGACACACCCCAAAACAATTTCTGGCCCGCAATTATTGGGAGGAGAGATTTGCCATATTTCAAAGCACAATATAACTCTCATTGTTTACAAAGTAAGTTACTGCAACTCAATACAAAACATGCTTTATGTATATGTTTTACTAAAAAAAATTGAATAACACATAAAAAAAAAAACCTTCCTTGAACTACCACCTTAGCCTGGTGGAGGGGTTTGAACCTGAATGATCTATAGGAGATATTATCGGGGCGTGGTGGCCTGCAGGGTATCCCATGGAAAAAAGGTCTTTAGTGACGGGTCAGGCAAAGAGCAGTGCTGATGCCGCTAATGATGAGAGACCAACAAGCCCGGTTACATCGTCCGGATTGGCAGCACCTGGTGGTCTGAGCCCAAAGGACCCAGCACCTGCAGGAAGGGACATCTTAGACTGCTTCCCAAACAATCTGGCTATATGTGGAAGGAAATGGATGAAATGACACAAAAGCAAAAGGATTTTCCGACACTCTGGAATCTACTGACGTTGAAAGGCACAGTGGGGGAAAGGCCGGTTCTTGCCTAAGGATACTTCTGTGTTGATCAGAGGAGCCAAGATCAAACCATCAACAGCAACAACCGTCCCAATATTGATCAACACTTTATCTCCTGAGCCACTGTCGCCCCTTAAGCAAGACACATTATGGAGGATGTTACGGCCGCTGACTTCGGCCCCGCCTACACTCTTCTTTTGTCTCAATCTCTGCGTGCTCTGTTTAATATGCACACCCGCTCGGCGAGGCCCGTTGGGCTGTTGGTCCACTCCTGCTCCGCCGGCTCTGGGACACGTTTGTTGGTTGGCTGCCGTTTGGGATGGTCCTCCAATCCTTCAGACCTGTCCGTCATGTGGCTGTCCAATTGTGCCGCTCCACCTGAACTACTACGCCCTTTAAATCATGGACTGCTTCGCTGCTGGGATCAGTGGGACCCAGTCCGCCAACCCTGTCGTTGTGTCTCTTGTTTTGTCACAAACTGGCTAGCCTTATGTTCTGTTGTGACTAGTCAATTTTCGTTGAGACACTTGTGTTGCTTTGTGCATTTGTTCCTTAATTTACTTATTGTTTAGGAGCTACATTAAGTAATCTGTTTTTGGTCATTCTTTTAGTAATTTCTTATTTGTTTGTTTTCCTGGTTTATATTTCGTTAGTACTATTTATGTTATACCCGTTGGGTCTCTTTTTGTTCACATTTGCCTTACATTGTTCAAATAAATCTGCAGTTTTAGTTATTTCCATCTCCTGTGTTCCTTCTCACACAGTGTCCCCCTAGAGCAAAGAGGACGTAACACATTGGGGGCTCATCCGGGAGACTTTAAACCCATTTTCCCGTGCCTAAAATTGCTATATTATTTTTGACAGAGTAGGTTTTTGCTTTAATGAAATACCGAGCAGGGAAAGCTTGCAAAATGGCTGCGCCCAAAAGTGTGGAGTTTCCACTGCTCTCCCTTGAGAAGTTGGGCAAGTACAAAAAAGACGAATTAATGCAGTATGCTGAGTCGCACACAATTCCAATCGATAAAAGTCAAAAGAAAGGTGAGTTGAAAGAAGTGATCGTTGCCTGGTTGGTTGATCAGGGCTCCCAGGGCGTGGTGGACGTTGAGAAGGAGGCTGAGGTCAGCCTGTGGAAAAACAGGTCAGTAGCTCCGGGCTTGCCAGCTCTACTCCAAAAGATGAGGAGCCGTTGCAAACCCCTCCTAGGTCGAGAGGTGCAGTTGCTGGGGCTGGAGGACGGGAGGATCCCACGTTCACCATTCCTCGGTTTGAAGCCCTTTCGTCCTCTAACTCAGTCGGTTCCGTGAAGCTGTCATCCCGGCACAGAGTACGCTTGGAACAGCTTAAAATGGAGGCCGCGGAGAAGGAGCAGGAGCGCAAGGCCCAACTGGAGTTACAACTAGAAATTAGGAAACTTGAAATCGAGGCCGAAACAGCTGTGAGGATTAGACGGCTTGAGCTGGAGGCCCAAAGCCTCCCCCTCCCCGCAACCCAGCCTGCCTGCTTCCACCTCCCAGGCCAACGCATCCTTTGACGTAAGTAGATATGTCTCACTTTTCCCAAATGTTCGTGAATCTGAAGTAGAATCCTATTTCCCTGCCTTTGAGCGTATATAGCCATTGCTTTAAAGTGCCCGAGTGAAATGTGGTCCATTCTGCTCCAATGTAAAATAAATGGCAAAGCTCAGGTGGTTGTTGCCACTATATCTCTTGCCGAAAGTTTGAGCTATGAGTCTGTTAAATCAGCCATACTCCGCGCATACGAATTGGTCCCTGAAGCCTATCGGCAAAAATATCGAACCCATAGAAAAGCCCCAGGGCGCAGCGATGTCGAGTTTGTCAGGGAGAAAGGAACTTTATTTGACAAGTGGTGTGTTTCAGCTAAATGTGAAAGTTTTTCAACTCTACGTGAACTTATGTTGTTGGAGGATTTTAAGAAAAATCTCCCAGACAAGGTGGTGGTTTATTTGAATGAACAGAAGGCTACCACGCTTGCTGAGGCCTCTGTTTTAGCTGATGAATTTGTGCTAACGCACAGGAGCACGTTTGTAAAAAGCCCTGTGGAAAAGGCCCCTGAAACACGCTCTGTTCAGTCCAACTTTGGTAGAGCGGTTAAAGAACAATGGGAGTGTTTTTATTGTCACAAACCTGGACATGTTATCGCCAATTGTTTAACACTAAAAAGAAAAGCGGATCAGACCGCTCCCCAACCCAAAGGTGTCGGGTTAATTCAAATGGACTCTGCTGGACACCACTGCCGACCCTTGTTTTGAGCCGTTCATATTTGAAAGCTTGGTCTCTTTATCTGGCGAATGTGCCGATCAATGCCCAGTCCGCATCTTAAGAGACACTGGTGGGTCTCAGTCAGTAATTTTAGCCAGTGTTTTCCCCTTTTCCCCTCAATTTTCGTGTGGGTATGGATCTGTGCTATGGGGAATTGAAATGGGTTACAGTCCTAGGCCAGTTCACTTTGTACATGTTGAGTCTAAACTTGTCACTGGCACTGTTTAAACAGAGCTTCCTATTTCGGGGTTGGACATGTTGTTAGGGAACGACATAGCAGGAGGCAAGGTTACTCCTACTTTAGAAGTAGTTGATTCCCCGCAGTACAGCGACCCAGGTGGGGGCTCTACTGAGCTGTACCCCGTGTGCGCCATTACGCACGCGCAATTACGGAAAAATCCTGATGTGGACTTGTCAGGCTAGACCAACCTTTCGACCGTGTGATAGTCGATTGCGTGGGGAGCTACCCAGAACCCAAAATGGGCACGAGTATTTACTGACCATTATGTGCGCTGCAACGTGGTTCCCTGAAGCTGTTTTGTTGCGTGCGTTCTCTTTTGGGGATATAGTTTTGGTTTTGCTTCCTCTTGCAGGCACTGCCATCTCTGCAAAGTTCACAGGACCGTACGACGTACAAGAGAGGCTGAATGATACGAATTATAAGCACTCCTGACCGAAAACGTAAATCTGGAATTTGTCATGTAAATATGCTAAAGGCGTACCACACGCGTGCCGCTGAGTCGCCACTAGAAAGTAAGGCGTCCCCGTGCGCATCTGTGCTTATTGTGGTGGACTCGGATAACCCTTTTGCCGGAGAGAGTGATGTCGTGTTTTCTCAACCCCAAGGCGTGCGGTTAACTCCCAGATGTTGAAAGCCTTGCCCTCACATCTCGGCCATTTGCTTGAAGCTCAACGTGACGATTTAATGACATTAATCCGCGAGTTTCCATCTTTATTTAATAATGTCCCTACCCGAACGTCCGTGTTGGTTCATGACTCAAAAAGACTCAAAACCTGTGTGTCAACATCCTTATCGTGTAAATCCAGTTAAGCATGCCCTTATGAAACAGGAAGCGGAACATTTGTAAGAACATGGTTTGGCCAAGCACAGCTTGAGCCCCCATGTTTAGTGGAGGGTACCCCTGAGGGTTCTCCTCGGTTTATCACTGATTATCGCAAATTGAATGCTGTAACAGTCCTCGATGCTTATCCTATGCCACGCATGGAGGATTGCGTGGACAATCTCGGTGCTGCAACATTTGTCTCGAAACCCGATTTGCTTAAGGGGTACTGGCAGGTGCCGCTTACTGAGTGTGCATCTGAAATTTCCGCGTTTGTCACCCCTGACTATTTCCTTCAATACACAGTGATGGCGTTTGGCATGTGCAATGCCCCCGTTACCTTTCAGCGGCTTGTAAACACTGTTTTTCAGGGGGTGCCACGCTGTAACGTGTATTTAGATGACTTATTGTGCATTCTTCCACTTGGGAAGAACATATCACTACGTTGACTCAGGTTTTTGCTCACATTAAATTTAGCAAAATGTGAATTTGGAAAAGCCACTGTTATTTATCTTGGTAGAGAAGTGGGACAGGGGGAGGTGCGCCCCGTTGAAGCGAAAGTCGCTGCCATAGCTACATGCCCGTCTCCCTCTACGCGTCGCGCGCTCCGTCGTTTCCTAGGAATGGTCGGTTATTACCGCAGTTTTTGTCGTAACTTCTCTTCCATCGCATTGCCTTTAACCAATTCGTTGAGTCCCAAGGTTGATTTTGTGTGGACCGCTGCATGTCAACATGCCTTTGACTGTGTAAAGTTATTGTTAAGCCATGGCCCTGTTCTAGCCGCTCCGGACTCCTCCCGTCCCTTTACACTCGAAGTTGATGCGAGTGCTGTCGGTGCAGGGGGGGTCTTGTTGCAGGAGGATGACAGTGGGGTTAGCCATCCAGTCAGTTATTTCCCCCGAAAATGTAATAAACACCAATTGGCATAATTCCACCATCGGGAAGGAGACATTGTCGCTGTTGCTCGCACTCCAGCACTTTGAGGTCTACCTTGGTTCAAGCTCTCTGCCTGTTGTCGTTTTTACTGACCATAAAACAATTGTTTTTTCTATCTCGTATGCACGGTTAATGCGCCGGGCCCTGATGGTGCAGGATTTTCACCTACAGATTCGCCATAAAAAAGGGTCCGACAATGTCCTGGCTGATGCACTGTCCAGGATGTGAGTATTTTTAGTTTTTTTTATATTTCCCCTAACCAAATTATTTTTGCAACTTCACTGCTTCGCTGCTGGGATCAGTGGGACCCAGTCCGCCAACCCTGTCTTTGTGTCTCTTGTTTTGTCACAAACTGGCTAACCTTATGTTCTGTTGTGACTAGTTAATTTTTGTTGAGACAGTTGTGTTGCTTTGTGCATTTGTTCCTTAATTTACTCATTGTTTAGGAGCTACATTAAGTAATCTGTTTTTGGTCACTCTTTTAGTTATTTCTTATTTGTTCGTTTTCCTGGTTTATATTTCGTTAGTACTATTTTTGTTATACCCGTCGGGTCTCTTTTTGTTCACATCTGCCTTACATTGTTCAAATAAATCTGCAGTTTTAGTTATCCCCCCCCCCCCCCCCCCCCCCAATGCTTCCACCATGTACCTTCTATTTCATCGCATGAAGAAAGGGGATCAAGAGGGAGTTGGGAGGAAGAAAAACCTGTGCTCAGATGGCGGACATTATTCAGCCATGAAATTGTAACTGGGGGAAATCTGGACATTTCACACACCTGTGAGCAGTGGTGAAGAATCCCCGCTCTGCTGTTCAAACAAAGCACACGGCGACAGTTCACATGACGACCAGATGGTGCAACATCCTCCACCACACACTGTCTAATATGCCCAACATGCGCTCTTGCGGTGGTGGCCAAAAACACTACAGGGACTTGCGTATTCAACAAAGGTCTCAGTTGTTTATGTAGTACGATTAACACTATCCTTTTAATATTTATCATGATTGTTAAGGGGTGAAATCTGCGACGGTTATCATGAGTCTCTCAAAAAGGCAACAGAAGCCCATTGCAATGTCACACATTCAGGTTCTCCAACAGCACCAAAATGTGTGTCTGATTTTAGAACTTTAAAAAATAATAATAAAAAATTGAAAAGATGCTGCCATTCGTTTACTTTTTTAAGGAAAGGCAAATCAATTAAAATCTGAGTGGAGATTACACTACTCAAAGTCTGAGAGTCGATGCATCCTTGTCCTTCGCCTGCCCTCAGCAGCAGCCGGGCTCCTTTCGGCAGACGTCACCTCTGCGGTTCTGTCTCTGTCGCCGTCTGCACCGGGGCCTTTTTGTGCACCGTATAATGTGACTCGAGTCCCCTGGGCAATCTACCGCTGCCACTGCTGCCCGTTGCTCTTGTCCTGTATATACCCGACTGGGATGAGGGGTGGTCATGTGACGCGGAGTGATTGGCGCCGGGACAGCGCGGAGGACGGGGCGACCTCTGGGGCTGTCAGGTGTCACCGCTGCCTCTTAATTATACATTGGGACTGTGCAGCTGGAGACCGCAGGCCCGGGCTGTAGAGACATGCAAACACCGAGTAGTCTGTCTGTAAGTAACGTGCGAAAAGCCACAGCATTAGCGCACTTTACCGGCTCTTATGTATACACCAATGTAATATTTATAATTCTAATATTTAAATAGACTTCCCTAAGGGGGTTCGGTGATTTCATTCCAATTCCAAAGTGAAAGTGAAGGGTCACGGTGTATTTGGAATCCGTTTAACATCAACGCAAGCCAAGAAATTCTAGTCACATATTTATTTATTTGATACAAACCCTGTATTTAGACGGCCACTATAATTTGTTGATTGAATGTGACCGCACAAAGACCTCCGTGATACAGGCGTCAACAAACTCCAACGCCACACGAACCGCCGGAGCCACCCGCTCCCATTAGCCTGGCATATCTTTTAAGCGGGTTTCTTCAGCTGCACATTCAAACACGTACACGTCTTGAACACTTTTTCTCCTGATCGCTGTAAATGGGAGCGTCTAAATGCCAGGGACTCGGGGGTCAGTTTGATTGTGTTTCTGAAATGTCACAGCAGGTGTCTCCGGTTTTAATTTAACTTAGACATTCGCTGGCATTTTCCTGAATAAGTTCGATGATACCCTTAAAGTAATAAAGTTCAGATTTATACCTGTGAAGATAGCTCGAAAATGGTCACACTTTTTTCTATGCCGCATGAACCATTTCGGAGTAAAGTAGCCCAAATTGCAAAGCATTCTGACTACATTTCTCATATCCCACAGGTGGGCGCACTAATAACAGACAATAGCCCATTGGGTAAGGTTCCTGTGCATGTACATTGAAACTATTCAAGTCCCAGCTCTGACAATTTGCTCAATGTCTCCTCACCTCCTTTCAGTCCGTGCTCTATCCAATAATGCCTTAAAAAAAGGCCCAACAACTGAAAAATAGTATGTAAATGTTTGAAACCTTCTGTGTGTGAGGTGGTACTTACTAAAACGGTCATTTAGAGAATATTTACAGTTTTTATTTATCCTGAAGCATATTCCTTTTCTTTCAGGGTGCAGTATTTTGGCTTGTTCTTGCATAAGTTATAGTCTTGTTGCAACATACTGTAACAGGCAATGTGGATGAAGTGTCTTGCCCAAGGACACGGAGACAATATGCACATGAACATGAATGCTCTTAAAAGAAATGCTTACAGGCAAGGCGAGTTATTTGTACAGCACATTTCACATAGACAACTCAGTGCTTCACAGCAACACCAAACACACATAATTACAATAAAAACACACACACAAAAAACAGTCAAACCAATCCAAAGCAATTACACACACATTTTTGTTTTAAATTAGTTAAAATACATTCAATTGCCGCATTTGTGTTGTTATGACAAGTTTAGTTGGTTAGCTAGTTACCACTAAAGCTAGCCTTAGTGTGAACACACAAAATAGTGTCCTGCCGTCTTAACGCCCAGTGAGTCACCAATCAGCTGCTGGAGAACACCGGTTTCTTCCTGCATCCCAGACAAGGTCCCTCTCACACCAAAGACAATAGGCCAAAGACCTGTCCTTGAAACATAGGGCTTCCTGTCTTTTCCTGATTGTATTAGCACCTCTCATCTACATAAACACACCAAACTGTCATGCTGTTACATCTTGAACTGTATCACCTTTCCTGTGCCCTGCTGTCTTCACCTATATAGCTTGGACAGAGAGCTTGCTCCCCAGAACTTACCATGGATTGACTCTGTGTGTAAGCTCTCCGCATGCGTAATAAATCTCACACTTGATCAGACAATTCTTCTTCAGTTTTTCCTTTAGATTGGTAAGGAAATCCACAACAGTGTGCTGTGTGACACATTTGCATCTGTGATTGGAGCAATCTAAAACATAACGGGTAATGATTGGCAGCGAGTAGACCCCCAGATTGCGTTTGAACAGATATCAGGAGAGGCTGGCTGGCCAGGCTAGCCTGGGTCATACTGGAACCCCACGACCCTTAATTAATGAGTAGAAATATTGTTAACCAGATCGGTTCAGATTCCCTAGCTCTCATTTGGTTTGTCTCACTCCTACTTTGGCAGCTCTGAAGTCACTCTGACACTAATCTAGTGGAGCTTAGTATCCCCAACTACCGACCAACCGAAAAGTCAAATGAGTGCACCCCAGCCTGTGACCTGGAGCGGGGATTTTCAGTCTCTGTCATCACTCTCATATTAAACTCAGAAGTCAGCATTACCTTGCGCCTGACGGACAGACCAAAGCTACTTCACAGCGCTCACCAAACAAACCATTTGTTCCCACTCGAAGTCTCCGGGCTGTCATTGACCCTGAGGCTGCACAATACTGAAAGAGCCCATTGAGAGGGGGCGAGCGGCGGGCAGCGGTGGGAGGGTTCGGGATAGGACTCTGGAGGGTCCCACAGATCCTGTTTCCCAGCTCAGACTGATAGGTCCAACCCGCATGAAAGACCTCTCCACTGGGTGAATTGAGATCTAGACAGGTTTCACAAAACTGGACGCGGTAACACAGCTCCGCCTTCACGACGCCTTTCAATTGGAAACGCCATTGTCTTTGGTATAAAGCCGCCGTCGGGCTGTGGATAGGCGGCGGTGCTGGCGATACGGGACATTGTCGCGGGAGGAGTGAAGGCTTCATTTAGGAAGTGGAGCTTGTTTTGTAATTACAAATTCAAGTCGGAGTCTCTGTAAGATCAGGTCTGGTCCATCAGTCAAACCGGGGCAGCCACAGGGAACAGGCAAACATTAAAATTCTGCCAGAGTGCCTTCAGCTCGACAGAGTGAGTTAAATCTAGTCAATGAGTTTAACCAGTCACTGCTGAAGATTGAAAGATAAGGATAACAAACACCGAAACATGTTAGTTGTGTTGTGCGAATTTGAAACTTCTCAATCCTCAAGTTTTGAGTATTTTGACAACAATATGGTCAACCAACGATGAAGGTGTACCCCAAACTTATGGGTACAGTTTGGGGTACACCTTCATCGCCAGATATTTTATGCTAAAGGACAGGTAATGTATGGAGTTAAAAGAACAAATACATTTATTTTGAATCATGTGCAGCCACTTTTCAAATCCCAGACAAAAACACAACACAAAAGAAATCGCCACACGTTTAAAAGAAAGCAGGGCGAAGAATGAACTTTAGAGTCCCTGCACCTGATATTTGGGTTGCAAAAGTTACGTGACATCTTTGATTATACACACATTGATGAAGGCATAACAGCCAGTCAGGGTTTCAGTGATTCTTGTTGAATTGTTGCACTATACAGTGTTACCCATAGACCTACAATGCGCCGCTTGAAGAGGGACGATCCCTGACGCAGTTGTGTGGGCTGCGAGCTCTGCCCAAACCTCCATAACATTTGGATTAGCACATGAATACTCAGTTACATTTCCCATGTATTGTGCGCGAGAGGCGTCACTACACAGTCTGAAGGTCACCGCTACATAATCCTCACTCCCACGACTCGGACCCCGCTAGGGCCGGGGCAGGTTTCTGGTCGGGACCCGGATGACCCTCTGCGCGGTGGACAAGCGGCTCATTGTTGTGGAAGACTGATGGGAGAGCTTCTGTTTGTCAAGGACATCATTGTTTAGAGAGCCGCACTTTTGAATCGGGCGTTTGACCGGGCCCTGACAGCGTTTCCTTTGTGACTTTTGCGGCTTTCTGTTCGAAGACTCAGATAAACAAGTCATTGGGAAAAAAACGCCAAGACTCAAGCGGTGACGAGCTTGTGGTCACATTAAGGCACTAATAGGGCTACTGTACTTCTATTTATTTCTATGGTGTTATGTTTGTGTAAGCTCCCAGTCGTTTTTTGTATTGGGGAAGTTTCAATATGTTTCTGCTCATTTCAATGTATTCATCGTTTTTAAGTTTACCGAATAATGCGAATCCTCGCTTTACTCGATAGGTTATCTGTGTCATGTTCTGAGAGAGAGAGAACAGCTTTCATGATGTAATGTGATGTCAGTCTGTTTAGGTTCATTGGGTCTAGTTTAACGGTGTGATGTAATTTTCAACTTTGAAGACATGTTGCATTTTTTGGTGCTATAGTTTAAATGACCTCTACCACATGCTGTTAGTCACTGGGGACACTGACAAACAGTTTTGCAACTCGTGAGTGAGGCACCACAAGCAGTATTCAAAAGAATTACATGTTGACTAAATAAAACATGTCTCCGTTTAAAATCGACATTATTTTAAGCGCTCTTTCGTCGTTGTTTGGGCGTGTACATTTTTGAATTTCTAAATTTCTCAGTACCGTGCTTGAAAATATTTTAAAGTGTAAGCAATAAATAGTAGGAAATAAAGATATTTAGTTTGCTAACATTTCCTAACTGAAATGATTTAATGTTTCTTCCCCAACAGGATTTTTAACTTCAAATGGGACACATCAGCGGCTTTGGGCCACACCAAAGTAGAGTGCACATATGTTTGCTCCCGTGTCACCACCACCGTTCATTTCCTGAGTGCACTGGTACAAAACAAGAAGTATGGCGACCCAGGTGCTTTCAGAGTGGACACAAAAACAACAACTTTGCTCCGGATACAAGGCCGTTAATGACCAGTCATTGATCAACATCCCGCTGCAGAGAGAATCGCGCTTCCTCCTGGTCACAAATGTTAATGGGATCGGCTGATTGTGAGATTAGCAATAGTCTGACAAATTAAGTCATTATGTAGAGCTGGAAATTACAAACCAAAGGTTACGCACTCAGCGGTTCTGTGTCAAGTGGTTCATTAAACCTTTATGGAAAACTCCTCATAAAAATGTACAAACAATATTGTGTTGTGATTTCCAGTAAAGCAAGGACGATTGAGATTGTAAATCGGTTTACTCTAAAGTTTGGAGTTTAAACAAGCGGTTCTCAACTGCACCCTCCTTCAGCCTTCCTCGACAAGCTGCAATCTAGATAAAAATATTAATTATAATTTCAATTTATGGTAAATAACAATTAGCCAAATGTCCCGACAGACCTCTTGAGAACCACTGGTTTAAAATGTTAAGAGAATTTTAAAGACCATGTACCACCTCAGATAACATTTATAAAGCTTTCAAGGACAGGTGCCAATAAAGGACAAACTAACATAAAACTTGAATCTACACCAGAAGTAGGCCATGTCTAAACCGGTTTAAACCACATTTAACTTACTGTCATTATCTGGGGTTGCCGCAGTTGGTCAGTTCTAGGTTCAGCGACACAACAGTATGTGCCCAAAGAATGAGATCAGCTGACTATACCTGAACATCCTGAATGACCAGGTTATTCCGTCAATGGATTTCTTCTTCCCTGATGGCACGGGCACATTCCAAGATGACAATGCCGGGATTCCTCAGGCTCACATTGTGAAAGAGATCAGGGCTCACGACACATCATTTTCACACATTGGCCACCACAGAGTGCAGCTCTTAACCCCACTGAGAACCATCAAAACAAGATCTTGGAAAAAAGAATGCCACACTGGATCTTTTGACATTGTGCAGATGTGTACTGTAATCAAAGCTAAAGGTGGTCCAATGGTTAGAGAGTGTGACTTTTATTTTGGGTCAGGGTGCAAGTCCGCAGGCATAAAGGATAAATCGGACCTAACTAGTTCAAAAGCAGAACACTGGTGGTCAGTTGTAAGCGTAGCACGAGAGGTACCCATTTCTCCACAGAAGCAACAAAAAATGAAATGCAGAAAAGTATAATTCTACACTATTGTCACAAGATATAATATCCTGTATGTGTTGCTGTGGCAATTCTTACAAAGCTGGCCAAATGTCCGAGCGCTATGTCAATGTAAATTCAAAATACACTCTTCGTAGCCTTTTCTTTGAATCTTCCCCTTTTGTAGAACAGCCCAACGCATTCTGGACCGGTAAATGTCCACATAAGCAGAAGCATGTCTTTGAACCACAAAAGAGCGTGGACTGGGTGACCCCCGTGCCCTCTTTGGCCTGGTTTCCCTCAGCTTCCCCGGCCAACGCTCCCATAGCCTCCCATAGCCTCCCATAGCCTATACTCTGCGTCCACGCTCTGTCCTCTTTCTGTGTCAGGGGAGCGCCTTTGTTTTCGCTCGAAACTGCCTCTAATCCCTTCGCCACTCTCGAAGCGACCGGGGTGGCCCGTACAGATCATGTGATACTGGCTCTTTTTGTACTTAAAGCATATAAATCCGTGTTAATGGCGGGACGTCTGGCAGCTAAGGTTAATATTGGTGGACACTTGTGGAGATATATCGGTTTGAAGACTCGTATATCATTTGTATTCAAGAGCCGGTGGGAATTTAGATGCAAGGCCATTGTTCTGCATTACTGAGCGGAGCGGCCCACACTGACGGCTTCATTAAAGTTGGTTGATTAAAAGAGCGTCTAACTTGGTTCCAGTGCGTAAAACAGGTCCACCCAATTAGTTACTGTGGAACGTTTCATTAGAGAGAGATAATTATACAAACCGTCGATGTGTAAAAAGCAAGCCTGAGGTCTGAATCACTTCTTCACCTTTAAATACTATTAATTTCTCATGAATATAGGCGTACATGCAATAGGTTGATTTGATTGTAAGCTTGGTTTACTTTTTGTATACCAAATCACATGTCAAAATATACAACTTTGTTTTTAAAGGAAATTTTTTCTGGCATTTGTGATCATCTATCACACACATATACAACATTATTTAACACATTAAACTTAAACTTCAAGGTGCACTATGCAACTTTAAAGAGATACAGTAAGTTGATTACCTTACAGTGACCCAGTTGCTGTATGGGTGGACACTTGATGTCTTCGCATTCCATCCCGGTGGCTCCTATGATGCTTCAGGATCAATTTTAGATCAGGTTTTTTAGGATTTCTGGAAACAATTGTAAAATTCTAAAACAACAATTGATCCTGGAGAACCCTAGTGGCTATTGGGAAGGTAAGTAAAGGTGCTATGCTAACCACCCAAGCATCTGTGACCCTTTAGTGACCCAGGAGATCAACTCACCAAAAAAAACAAATGTCTCTCCCAAACAACAAAAACCTATTGCAAAACCAGTCGCCAGGAATGTGAATCATGAAAAAGAAAAAAGAAAACAAAATACCGCCCGCAACATGAGAACCAGTCTGTGCTCTTCCTGGGTACTCATGGTGGGGGGCGGGGACAGAGAGTGTAGATCCAAACAGAGATTTCCAGAGCAAGGCAGGGCAGCACAGGATTCCTCAGACATGCGTGAACGCGATCGTAAAACGTGAATACGAACAGAAAAACACTCCAAGTACCCTATTGGGAAACCACCATAACCATATTCGATTATTTATTTATTTTTTACATTTTCAACATTTCCCGGTAAACTGTGTGTTATCTTTATATGTCTACGGCAATTAACATGATCTCCAATTGGACTTATAGCGTATGACCGAAGAAATAGTGACACCAAAGCAATGCATCTTTAAAGGTTCATTATGCAACTTTTTATGAGAAAAAAAAGTTTCTTTTTGTGCACATTTGACCCAGCAGTGACCCAGCGGCTATATGAGTGGTCAGCATGGCCCCTTTACTTTCGATCACGGTGGCCTCTACAATGCTCCGGGATCAATTGTTTAGTAGGTTTTCTGGTGAGAGGTCCATCAGCAGAAAAAACCTTCTAAACAACTGATCCTGGAGCGTTGTTGAAGCCACCGTGATGGAAAGTAAAGGCACCATGCTGACCACTCATGCAGCCGCCGGGTCACTACAAGGTCAAAATTGCACAAATATTAACTTTATTTTTAGATAAAAAGTTGCATAATGCACCTTTAAGGTCATCTGAGTCGCCATGGTCGCCTTTGTTGATTGTGGTGGGTAGAGAGTCCTGGGTTCGATACCTGCGGGGAATTGGGTCTTTCTGTGTGGAGTTTGCATGTTCAACAAATAAATTAGAGAAGTAAATTAGTTTCAGGGACACTTTTGGATTTATGTGATGGATTCGGGCATGTCCACTCGCCGCGTCGTTAAATAGCACTTGCTTAGTTTTATTACACGTCCATCCACTGATCGCTTTGCGACTGCACCCCTGAATGCACCATTTCCTTGTTGACTTTTGAAGTTGAGTGAATATTCTGTCACTGCATTTCTCCTGGGCTGGGATGTAATCACCGACAGGCTTGGTTCTATGAGCGCGGGGGGACCACAGTTGCTTCAGATCACTACACAAGGCTTAATGAGGTTATCTGTCAAAGTGCAGGTGGAAATATCTCACCGTCTCTCTAACAACATGTTTGGACCATTGGAAAACAAGTCCAGATCATGCGGAACTGCCCCAGTGACATGTAGTATTTCATGGGGTATTTGGTATGTGTTTGCTGTTTTCTGTGTGAGATAGAGCAAATAGAGAATTGGTCTATCGGGTCAAATTCACCTATGCATAATTGTAGATTAATCAAGGAGTAGTAATTTTCCAGCAGGCAATAATCAATAATAGTATACAGTACCACCCCTGGTTTCCTAGTTTGAGAAAGCCATGTTAAAGGTATTCTAAAAGTAGAGAGTAGACAGAGACGAATAGAAGAAAGATGGAGGCTATGAGAAAATGACAGTTCAATCATGGAACAAAGCAGCAACTTCTCAAGGACCGCTTTTGGCACCGTGCTCTGTCATGGCTCTGACATTAATCACACCGTATACCGGCTCACCTACTCTGCCCCGCTCACTCTGAAGCCTCCTCGAGCAATACTGCAAGGAAGTCTGGGTAAATAAACGTCCAGTGCCAAAGAAGCTCAGGTTTTGTTTTGAGAGGGACATCCCATCTAACACTGTTGTTTTGGCTCTGAGCGGCAGCCCCCGTCCACGCTGCCATAATATCTCCATTGACAAGTTTCAATATATTCGCCGACACTGCGGAATAGCAAACAGGAGCCAGGTACGGGAGATAAGTTCAGGCCCAGTTTGATTACAAACTTACGAGGGTGGCAGATCTGAGTAAATTACATTAACATAATCTGATGGTATTTGTGAATGGTGATCATCTGTTTGAAACCTTTTTAAATGTTGTGTCTTTGGGTAGTAGCTACATGGAAGGTCAAATACACTGGGTGACCAAAAAAATAGTTGCCACCTGGATTTAGCTAAGCGTTATGATCTGGCGTTGCTGCAGTTGCTCAGGTCTCGTTTCAGCAACTCTATGGCTGTTTCTCAATTGCCAGGATCCTTCCTCCGTAGTCCACTTTGTTGACTTCCTCGGAGGTGGGCTCCTCCAAAGCCGAGCGTCCTCTTCCATTTAAGCTCAATTGGAACAGTCTCCGGAGTGAGCAGCTATGTCATGTGACATGTCCAATCATATGATAAAATGACTTACTAAATAGCTTACAAAAACGCTTTACATTGCACTTTTCATTCACTCCATACTTGGTGGCGGTAAGCTACTATTGTAGCCACAGCTGCCCTGGGGTAGACTGACGGAAGTGAGGCAACCAGTCTGGTTATGTGGTGGTTCTTTCAGCACATAAACACCATTTAGAGTCTTTGGCATGTGCTGGAGAATGCTTTGCACAGTGGTCACACTCTCCCATCATCGATACAAGCTCTTGGAGAAACATTTATGCCACACTGGATCTTTTGGCATAGCAGCAGCTCACTGAAACGACACCACAGTGAATGTTTGCTGTGATCATATTTTAATGTGACCTTTTTTGTGGCACCTGTTTTCTTGGTCAAGCAGTGTATTTTTATTTCGTCGTCCCCTATACGCACTCTCAAACACACTCTCATTCATCCTGGCCTATTGTACATGTTTTTACTGGTAGGGGAAACCGCGGTACCCGGAGGAAACCTACACAGACACAAGGAGAACATGCAAACTCCTGGTGGGAATCGAATCCGGGACCTTCTAGCTGTGAAGCATACGTGCTAACCGCTGTGTATAATAATGGCTTACACTATTGCGCTTTACAAGCCTGTATAACCAAGTTTCTCAAAGCGCTACACTGTAGTCATTATTCATTCACTTCATACTCGGTGGTGGTAAGCTACTGTTGTAGCCACAGCTGCCCTGGGGTAGACTGACACTACATTCGCCCAGGCTTCCTGGTGTTCCCAACCGATCTCCCATCCAAGTACCAACCAGGTCCTTCCTGCTTAGCTTCCGAGCTTCCGGGCAGAGCAAAGGCGGTATGGCCCTTATGAAGTGGCATTGGATCTGCCTTACCTCAAACAGCCCAGGAATTAAACCTAGATTCTTCTAGATCTGAGGCTAGATGTTCATCTAAAAAAATAAATGAATAAATAAATAAATACATAATATCAGGTTGTCCTTTAGTAATATCCATCATGATGTTTTGAAGCTTACAGCAGTTAGCTTGTAACATAACCACTGTAGGACCATTAGATTACAAATTGATGCCTTGTTACTTATTCAATTCTGACACTCGAGTGGGGTCTTCCTCGCTCTCTCTGTCAGACACATCCACGCTGCGTCGGTCCCGGTCACAACATGGACCTGTCCTGTTGGCGCGTGCAGTCGTCTGTAGCCGCTCTTTTACCTTGTCGAGCCTCACCGCACTGACACCGTAATGACTACATGTGCGACCCTATCCCGCGACGGGCTGTCCCGCCTAATTGCGCCTGTCACCACCACCTCCTTTGCGACACCGCTGGATAGGAGGGTTAGTCACGGGCTCGTGCGTCTTTGCACCGTGTAGATGAATGTGTTTACTAATAAACTAATGGCAAAGCCTCCTTCGGCACCGGGTGAGTCATACAGGTGTGATGATGCTGCTGTGCAGACTCAGTAAGGCCCAGGGCTTTGAGACTTTCCTTACCGTTAAAACCAGTTCAGCTCCAGGACCGTCATGTTCGAACACTACATAATAAACTAAATTAGGAAAGAGGCTATTTTTTTTGTGGAGAATGTGTTTGTGCACACAGAGTTAAGGAGCCACTGACCCAGTGTCTCTGCTTTACGACCGAAGCCTGGGAGCAAACTCCGCCATTAAACCTTTGATTACATAAAGAGGCTTACATAAAGCACGGCCCCGTCTAAAAAACACTTGGGCCTCCATACTATATGTCAAACCTAGGACTAAATTATTCAATCCAAACCGTGGTTGCCAAAAAGAAATCCAGGACTTTACAGCAGGACTCAAGTGGCCCCCGCCTGTCGAGATGTGGGGTCGTCACCGCAAAGTGCTTGGAACAAAGTTTGTAGTTTACGGTCGGCAGTAAAAGGTAGGAGCTGGCAATAAGAACAAAGTCTGGTCTCGAGAGGGAGATAAAGCAGAGGTGTGTTTTGTTTTCATATTTTGTTATGCATCAGGGAAACACCGTCAGATTCTACAAAGGATAGCATGAAAAAAGGGAAGATGTTCGAGATACTGACAATATGCCCGCGGCGATTGCCTTAAACTGCGTGAAACTTGGCGTTGACCTGCCCCGAGTGATTCAGCCTCTACTCATTCCCAGTCGGGATTGTGATGGATTGGAACCTATCCCAGCAACATTTGGGTAATTTCTAGTTAGTCACAAGGCTGACACGGCTGACATCAGCTCACTCTCGCAATCAGAAATGATCCAGACATAATCATCTCATTGAGCGGCTACGCAAGAATGAATGGAACTGGATCTCATTGAGACAAACCAAATCTTTGTTCCCTTCATTTTAATGTTCTGCAGTGACACTCAGAACATCAAAACTACTCCGATAGTACTTTTTTTTGTACACAATTTTACTGATATAATAACACGGCATGCAGGATTAATAGGTGGTTATTAGCCGATTGTGCTGAAGCATCTTATTGGATCATTTCAAGTCGAAGCTGAAGGTGGACTCAAACCTAATTCATCAGAATCAGAATCAGAATAGGTTTTATTGCCATTGTCTGAGAACAGGTTCACTAGGAATTTGTCTTGATGCGGACGTGCAACATAAATCATATAACACAGAATTGAGATGAAATAAGCTGTAAAACTTTAAACTATAAGGCTTTAAGGGGCATGCATAAGGAATATTAATAAATAAGATACAAAATAAAAAGTAAAATACGGTAAGACGACAATAATTGACTTAGAACAACAGTGGGATTATATTTACAGATGTTCATGAGTATAAAGTAAAGTGATAAAGTGATAGCCTTAACGTTGTGCAGCACACCCCCACACAGTAATAAACACGGACGAGGCTAAACACATGTTGTTTGTTCACAACTGTTGTTTTTATAGAGATTATCAAAGAAGATAAGCCCGGGCTTCATGAATTGGAAAGATTCTCCAGCTGTTCAAAAGTGTGGAGAATGTGCAAAACTGCTGCGTGGTGTCTATAATGGAGTTATTATTCTGTGTTTAACGCCAGTGAACCATCAAAGTGTGTTTGAAGTGACACTTTTTTGATGATTTCAGAGTGTGTTTCTGGTTAAAAATTGACAAGTGCAGCTTTGAAGTTTCGGCTTGACCTTAGAGCACCAATTTGTCGGGCCATTGATGAAATTTTACAAGATTCAGTGTTATTGACTAACTCAGTAATAAAGTTTCCTCGGCTTATTTTCCGTTATATATTATTACTACAACCTTTACAGCATAGAGACACTTTACCATGCCATATGATTGAATATAAAATACTTAGTGAGAGTTGCCAAGGAGGCTTAGAGAAAGTCACCATGACCTTATGTGTTTGTCCCATGTCTCACACTGATGTGCCAGGAAGAGCATTCAGATTAAAAATCCCTTCTGTGGTCCAAAATGACACAAAATATTTTAGGTTAAGATTTGCATCACCCATTAACCCCTTGGTTGCTGAGCAAATATATTTGTCATCGTAAGTAAACATAAAAAAGTAGGGATAGGGTCAAGTACAATTTCTTGTGGGTTTATCTGTTGCTAGATTTTGAATACTTTATATTGTTGAGTCAGACAAACTCTTACAGAAGTCAACATGATCATTTATTCATAACATGTGCACTTGGATGTCACATGGGTTAGCATCCGAATGTCAACCTCCCCCTTTCCCACAATCATGAAATATTTAAAACGTGAACTAAAATCGTCACTTCTAATCTACTTGAAGCCAAGTCTCTAACCTTGGCCTATTTCTGTGACGTTACACCTGGGCAGGAAGATGGCACTAAAATGTGGTCAGGAAATCCACAAACTAAATGAAAGGAAACCACAAAACATTCATCAGAGGAGCGGGAGTCAAAACCACAGGCCCTGAAGACCCAGCCCACACAAAGACCGAGACCAGGAAAAGACCAGGCCGAGTCCCCTCAGACACAAGTATATTGTTAAAAGTGCCATTGTTTACGTAAGAAAACCTTGGGAAACCAACTGTTTTACAGCTAAATCTGTCGTCAAACCATGACCTCATTGCCTGGTCTCTTGTTTTTGGTCAACATTGGACGACATTGGTTTGCTGGATATGAACAGTAATAAGATGTTCATTTATCTTGATCATCATCAAACATTTAAACTTCAAACACTTTTAAATTGAAAGTTGTAAAGTGTGCTTATAAACTTATCCCAGGTTAGAAATGCATTAGGAAAGTTTAGAATGTGTGTAGACAACCTCAAACAATTTTAAATGCATGTGCTTCCCTTTTATTGTAATAAAAGATATAGGTATGGCCTCGTTTTTTGAAATACTATCATTATCTCAGTATCTTTTTAAATATTGTTTGCAATTCTCATTTACACTAAATGCAACTTGTGTCCAGTGTCCTAGGCAATGGCCGCTGGCTGCTCTGCTTCGTGACAGCGGCACCGCCATTGCTGTAGTACCTCCATATAGCCGCTAGTCTCCCATTAGAAAGCATTGCACTTTAGACACGTTAAAAACAACTTTAAAGCCTGGTTTCTACTTCTCCTAAACTTTCTACAGCTAGATATTCCTCCTGTGATAACGCTGGGTTAGTTACAATTAAAGAAACCAGGCGGGTTTTCGTAAGGTGCATTTCAGAAATCTTGCGTAATTAATGAGGGCCTGGCTTTGAGCTAATGCATATGGCCGGGCGCGGCTACAACCGAACTACGTGCCCCGCGGGGGCCGAGTCTACAGTGAAGATCCCGCTCACATTAGCCAGCTGTCTGAACATTGCTGTAGCGTGACGAGAGCCATGAGGCAAAAAACACCGGATCACTAATGCATCTGCGGAAAACTAAGGCCTAACATCCAAATGCTTACGTTAGAGCGTTGTTGAATGAAAGTGGTAATGCTTTTGAACCTAATAGTAGCTGTAAAGATGTCAAAACCAAACCCTCAGTCCTTTCACAGTCAACAGAGCGCAGCTTGTGTCAGAGTTGTTTAAGAGCGGTTTGAGGTTCAGATCTGACCCCGGATCAGTGTCCCGTTCACAGAGTGGCTGATGGATGAGAGCGCAGGGACTGAACTTGGCCAGAGTTGAAAGGCCTTTTGCTCTGACCCAGTAGGTGTGTTTGTCTCAACAAACTCAAACACACAGTTTGGGCATCCACTGTGAGTGAATAAGATCCTGGTGTGAGCTTTCTAATTAATGACTTTGGGCAGGACAACGTTAGGGCCGGGGGCTAAATCTGGCCCTCGAGCATAAACCCTCTGACCCCTAAGATGATTTTGCTTAATATAATCACACTTTAAAGATTGAAACACCAGTTAAAATACTGCCTCCCCCCACCGGGCAGGTTTGGTTGTCTCACCTCCAAGCAAACGTCCCTACTCCAGACAAACACTTCAGTTTAGATTAATGCACTATGGTATTCCTTAGCAAAACGAATGAAGCTACAGGGCCTGCACTCATGAATATCAGTCAAGAGAAGAGATTGTAGTCAGGCAATATAATCAGGCAACTTCCTAACTGTCAACCAAACCGTGGGAAGCTGTGGTTGCAGAATCATGACTCATAGGACCAATGAACACAAGTGAATGGAAAAACACATCATTGAGCATCTGATATGGCAACAACACGCTGAATATCACAGTCATGATAATGCGCGGGCACGGACAAAGTCAGCCGTTTAAGGAAACGTTTTTGTTTATTTTTTCCATACTCAAAAGCCAATAGGAACGACTATAAACCAAGTACCAAGTCAAAATATAGAATTCAGCATCATCATGTCTTGTACAGCCTGGTAATGATTGCCTTGATTTCCTGAGCTACTTATAGGGCCCAGACAATGTGGAAATGTTATATTAAGGCGATTGGAAGCACTGATAATCAATATAAAGGCAGATAGTAATCAAAATGACAATACTCTATTGAGTTCTTTAAGTGGACAAAAAACAGATATGATTCTTACAGGCTAATGTCTGTGCTTTCCAGAGTGTCTAACAAACACTTTACTCAAAAATAAATGAGCGTACCGGTATGCTAAAAGCGTGGCGCACGGAGAGTTGGCCGTACGCTCAAGAGCTACTTTTGGAAGTGGCGGTACTGAGTACCGGCGCGTCCCGGCCCACTTAAAGCACTGACTCTATTATAAAACAATAGTTCACATTTCATACTATATAGGAGCAATATAGATACAGACGGCATCTCTGGAATCGGCCATATATGGTCATGTTTGAAGCAGTTGAGGGGGAAAACAGAGAAGAGAAAAAAGTAAACTTAAAATTACTCCCAAACTATAACAGCATTAGCATTCTTCATTAATAACGGTAGCTACGACTGTGTTTTTTTTTTCCACTTCTACTGAACAATCTGTTGTGAAAAAACATCCATAAGGGCCCGATTTAGACTTGACTTTATTTGTGTGTGATAAATAAGTTTATATTCCGCCAATATTCCAACTAAAAAGAGAGAAACATTTGTGTTTCCCAAAACATACTTCCTTCCCCCTCAGTGGGGCCACGCCCCCTTGTATGACACGATGCCATCTGTATCTATCAATATATTTTCACAATAGGAGGCGGCAGAAAAAGGAAAACGAAGTTCAGCTTTTTGACAGCCTGATGTATGGGGTTGTCTTTAAGTCAGTTGGACCTGTCACGGAGCGAGACGCTGATAGCACGACTCAGAGGCTGTGGGAAAGGCCTATAAATCGGTAAATAACACTAGCCCACTGACATGTTGGTTAAACACCAGTACACATTCGCTGCTAGTAAGTACTGCTTTGTGTTAAGACATGTAGCAAGGAACAATTAGTCACGTTTCTGCGCTTATGAATCCAAACCCTGTCTCAAGTGCTTAACCTTATGGAAAATCTCTGGGTCTTTATGTTACTGACGAATTGACCCTTTGATGGCGAGTGGTGTTTTTTCAGTCTCGCTTGACTTAAGTACACAACTCTAAATGAACTGAGTCACCCCCACTGTATGCCATCACTCTTCATCCGTATGTAGGGACACTTTGGCCGACAGAATAAAGACAAGAGTTGAGTCAGATAGTTTAAAGCCGAGTTGGTTTGAGCCGCGCAGTCGTTCCACTGAAACTTTCCATCTGGATCTCATCACAGTGAGGCATGGGGAGGCTTACCACACACACACACACACACACACACACACACATGAGTCACAGTGAATGGGAAAGGGAAGTGGTCAGCAGCGCAGTGCACGGACAACTGTACGGGAGTGAAATATAACTTCCGAAAAACAAAGTGAAGAAGTCCTGGCATGGGCATTCCTCCGTGGGGCAAGGTCCGTTTGGCAGAGAGGAAAAGGGAAACTGGTATTTTTCATACGGTACAAGAGAGGGTGTATTAGATGGTGGGAGTAAATATAGAAATGTTGAAGCGAATACCAAAACAATACACTGCCAAAAGTAATCTAGAAGTAAGTAAATTTGCCCTTGGTTAGAGTTGGTAAGTAGAAAAAAAAATCTGTATTTTTGTATTAAAGCTGCCCTCAGATATTCTTTCTGTCTTTTGTTTTGTCGTGAACCCTGCTCTGACCCCTACTGCCTCCCCTCACTTCTCCCTCACACCATGCCCCTTAATCCTCCTGCACGCGCTGCCCTTATGAGGATTCAATGAGAAACGGACCTCTCATTAATCTCACTGTATGTGCAACGCACATTTATCAGCAGAATAAATAAGATATGTAGCAGAGTAAACATATTCATACGTATGTAGATTTGCTAAAAGTCTGTGTTTTTTGGCATTTTAGAACATAATACTTCCATTTAGAACTGAGTTTACAGTGCAGATGTTTTATTCCCCGCAACCCTCGAACGCCTCATACTCTTCCCGGTGCTCTGTAACCATAAGGAGGGGAAAAAAACGATCTGACGGCTCCCTGTAGATATTGTATTATTAAACAGACGGACATGGATATTTCACAAGGGTTTCAGCTGCAGGTCGGTCAGGTGTTTGTCATCTCACGATCTTTTGTAAACTTCTGTCATAATGCTAAATTCCGACTGTGCTGCTTCAAGCATTTGCGATCCCTGCACGTGTTTGTGTTGACACTGTGCGAGGGCAGGTGAGGGGTATGTCGGGGGTGCGCTGTGAGGGCAGCTTTGAAATAATGAGGGGGGGGGGGGTTAATAAAGTTGATAGATTTTTGCTCAAATTAGGTCTTAATTTGTGTAATTTTTACTTATCAAGATGTCTAAATGTTTTAAATGTATTATGTTTAGCACAGTATAGATCAATCAGACAATCATTAAAACGAGTAATGTTAAATTACTTCTGTAATTATTTTCGTAGTTTATTCCTGTAGTTCCTATAATTTTTCAAGGATATAAGGGGCTTATTATCAGAAAGGTTGGCATTTGCAATCCCGGCTCCCACTGGCGCAGAATTGAGCAAAACACTTGACCTACTGTATGTTGCCAGTGTGATGAGCAGAGGTGCAGCTGGTGCAGACTGGCAGCCTCGCTTCCATCAGTCTACCCCAGGGCAGCGACTACAACAGTAGCTTACACCCACCGAGTATGAGTGAATGAGTCATGACTAAAATGTTATGCTTTGAGAAGCTTGTCAAGCTTGTAAAGCGTAATAAAAATGTCAGTACGTTTTGCCCCACAACACCCTGGACCCATCACAGCAAGTGCCAATTAATGTAATGTAGTTATATTAAACAATCTCATCAAAATAGAGAAAGAAAGATCAGAAATACAATAGACAACTAAACCCACCTTTCCCCCCACTATTTTAGTTAATGCAAACATTGATTTGACAAGACATTTTCTCAATTTATACTTGGAGTCTTTTGAAGTTGAAACTGTATGCACTATAGAACAGTACTGTGCTTATCCCGCTCTTCTCAAAACAAACCTGAATCCAGTGTTTACGCCTAACTCATGTTCTCCTGACGTCACCGTTGGGATAAATTTGGCCGCGCAGCCGTATGCACTTCTCGGTAATTGTTAACAGCCGTATTTGTCCCAGATTTAGAGATTCACAGTCGCATGCGTCAGAAAGGTGCGTTTTACTTTTCACAACACATGGGGTAGAAGGCAGACAAAACACGGGGTCTATTTGCTCTTAACCAAAGTCACTTGCCTCTTAACACGGCACTAGACTTTTCATAGAGAGTGCGTACAGGAAGGCACAGATAGTGAGAACAGAGTTAGAATCACAATGGAGCTGAGAAGTGTTTCCCAACAATATGAGAGAAGAAGAAAAAGGCTCGATACCCACCTGTCCACAAACAGGTGGGTATATCGAGTAGCCAGAACATGAACTTTGACATATTGAAGAAGCTGTAGAGAGACTGCAAGTTATGTACACGCAAACACATTGACCATATTGACCATTCAAAAGAGAAAGTACTCCCAGAACTTTCAGGTACTCTAAATCGGAACAATACCTTCCACCTATAGCACATCTGCAAAGGCAATCGAGCCCACGGTATCCGGGAAACCAGGAGCGCCCACCTCCAGAGCATCTCCTCTCTCCCTCCGCGTAACTGCACTGATAATCAAAGGTCCCTCCAGATACTTCCGGCGCTATAATTACACCTCCTCTGCTTTTGTCTGCGAAATTGGAGGAGAGATTTAGCGTTTCCTACCCGCCAGACGAGGAAGTACCTTTTGAGGAAGCGAGCCGTAATGCCGTGTCTATCTAGGGCCAGGGATATCATTTATTTTCATTTGGACAGTGGGACCGGGGAGTGAATGGTAACCAAGGGAAATACAGGGTGGAGAAGTGGAAATGCATGGGCGCATTGAGACTGACCTGGTCTAACCAACCTTTTTGACCCGCCGTAAGTCACACACCGGCCTCCCTGGAGTCATGTGGATTTGATTTAGCAAAAACACCTGAAAAACAACAGCCCTACACTTTCAGGGAGGTTCGGGTTTTTGAAGCGGAATATATGCCTTTGCTTTGGCTTTGAAGAATTGACCTTTCGCAAAAGCCCCGCTTCCTTAGCAATTGTTTGCTGGCTCCATCAAGAAGTGGAGTTTCCCACGTGTCATAATGGGGGAGAAGTGCGTGTGTTTGACTCTTTTTGGAGCAATACCGCCACGATGTCCTCCAGGTCGAGACAAAATAGGCTTGCAATGTGCAGTGGAGGAATATGTTTAAAATATGCAACGTAGGGGACACTACATCTGTCGAGGCGAAAGCACCAGTCTCTGGTAAAATCGGAAAATATCCCAGAAGACACCTTAAATGCAACCAGAACAGTCATGTGGACTACAGTACAAGATCTTTTCTTATGTTAACCTCTTAACCCCCATCCCGAGCACATTTTCTCCAGCTCTGCATTAACGAATTGTAAATTTTTTTGTCACATTTTTGTCTGGTTTTCATAGTATTTTTGTCTCTTTTTTGTCTGGTTTTCATAGTAGTTTTGTCTCTTTTTTGTCTGGTTTTCATAGTATTTTTGTCACATTTTTGTCTGGTTTTCATAGTGCTTTTTGTTGCTTTTTTAATTGTGTTATGTATGCTTTTCCGGCATGTTTTTGTTGCTCTTTTGTTGCTTCTTTGTTGCTCTTTTCTTTTTTGCTTTTTCATCCCTTTTTAATTGTGTTGTTGTCGCTTCTTTATTGTGTTTGTGTCGCTCTTTTTTTGCTTTTTTAAAATGTTCATCCTCATTTTCGTCGCTGTTGTGACGCTTTGTTCAAGAAGCTTTTAGATTTGGGTAATGCTAAACTGGAGAAAATGTGCTCGGTTCAGGTGGGGGTTAAGAGGTGATCTAGTATTGGGAAAATAGAAGTGTCACTGTTAAAGCAGTACTAACTTGTTAACCTTAATAAATCCTTTCCGTAGTCCCTCTCGGGGTAATATAAGTGTTAATGGGATGATTGGGGGGTCTTTCATTTCCCCCCGGTGTCTGGCCAGAAAACCATGCTTGCAACTTTCCCTGCTCCGACCCGGAGGCGCAATACACACAAATGGAATCACGAAGAAGCTAACGGACTAACGGGCAAAGCTAACTGCAGGCTAGCGCCACTTTAGCAGTGTTTACAGCCAAGTTTGAGTGACAGAAATGATCTCCATTATGTTGTGGCACAATGTACAATATCCCTCTCTCTTTGTCTTTTCTGTCAGCGTAGTACAGCGTTTACTCTCATGGACAACGGAGAATGAATGAGTAAAAACAAAACACATCAGGCTACGACACCTGCAGTGGCGCTTATGGCCTCTAGGGGCATGAGTTACTTAGTTCTGCCTTAAGTTGGCTGATTGGGAGGAGCCAAGCAGCTCACAGACACCCCTGTTACTGACTGCAGTGGCTCTGTCTCCCCCGCCGCTGTGGCTCTTATTCAGCAACGTGACATATCATGATTCTCCAGCTGCGATGTCCGTGCAGTGGCAAAACAAAACCCTCCGCAATGAATTAAGTCTAAGTAAGTAAGAAAGAAAGACAAAGAAAAGTGCTACTTAATTTTATTTATTGGAGAACAATATACACATGTCGAGATTTTCGTTCAGTTTAACATTTGTAAATGCTAGCTGAGTAGAGGATGTTTATTTATTTCATGCCATGCTTCAATGTGTGTTTTCTGGGTTGTGCGTCTTTTTGATTACCAATAATGCCATATTTTTGATAGACCTGTTTATTAGGATGTGTTTGGGTATTTCTAAGCACACGCTGCTGAAATATGTACATATATTTATGGCTACCCACCTTTAACAAAAAAGTAAACTAAAAATCAGATTGCTCTATTGACCTTAGTATGAGTTTTCTATTATATCGAAATGACCTTTGACAATTTCATTGCCCCACAATGAAATTCAAATAGTGAAAAAGTGCATCTTCTCGTCTCACTCCCAAAAACACATGTTCTCTCACAGACTGGGACATATTCCCACAGTTTGTTTACATTTTGTATTAAAGCTGCAGTACCTGATTTTTCTTGTTAAAAAATGTATTGTTTAGTTTTGCCCCAAACTATTTTCTAGCTCTCACATTCCCTCTAGCACATCCAAGTTGTTCAAGCAAATACATTATATGCACGTTTCATGCCCGTATACAGCTTTGAGCTGTGACAAAGTGAAGCGGGGGGGACCACCCCCAAAATAAATTGCACTAATTTAAATTCTACTTCTATCATCCATTGCTCAATACAAATTTGAGTGGAGACAATGCAACAAGAACTGTTTACAACAAACCCTGTGACGGCAAATATAACTGTAATTTCCAACAGCAAAAAGTCAGTACCCCAGCTTTAAGTTATAGGGTCAGAGTTATGCAGTTCTCCCTCTAATAGACTGTTAACAGATGACTTGTCACGAAGGCCAGCAGTTCTCATTTGTCATGGCGTGAAACGGTAATTGTTTTCTTCCAGTGCGTGGCCCCTCGAAGTTTGGCGAAGCTCACACAGATTTGCGGATGTTGGTGCTTGAGTTTGAACAACAGCGAGGCCACATGTGCTCTGCCCTGGCCTTATAGACGACCGGTGGAGTGGAAAAACAACAGAGCGCCGGACCAGTGCGTTCCCATACATCAAGTGTATGTGGCCACCATACTCTGCAATGTGGAATTAAATTAAAAGAAAAAAAAGAAAAAACTTTTACACCAAAACTTCTTTCGTCATATTAAATATCCTCCGCATTGGGTTTTGTCCTATTTGTTTTAGTGTAAACCGCAGTGAATTGTGTTGCATCTCTGACTTGTGACTTTGCTGGGGTAGCGGGACATCACATCACCAGCTCGCTCATATGAAGATGTTGCTGCTTTGCTTTACTATGACGACAGCTATAATATAGCCAAATAAATATCATTGTCAGTGTCTGATCATTAGAAACAGGTTTGTTTATGTATCTTTTACAATGGTTTCCTTGATGTAGTGATATAGCAACATAATTCAGCACTTTAGCTGTTGGTTAAAAAAAAAAGTCCCAGCTGTAAATTATTTTGTCTGCATTCCCATGTATCAAGTGCCGCTATGTGCTCCTCCCCTCTCAGTTTGAGCAGGAGCAGAGTGGGCGGAGCTTCCAGCCGTTTTCTATAGAGCAAAAGCAAACAGTCCATAAAGGGGCCCGGGCTCTCTTCCATTACAATGTAAATGAGTCCCCCTGTTTTTTGGGGTGGAAAAGGGGAGGGGGGCTAAAAAAGTCCCTCGGGACCGGCCCATTGCTCTATACCGGGGTCACATATGCACACTCACATGCAGTGGCAGATAAAGACCTCGCAGCCTGTCAGTGTGTCAGGCCGCATTAGGCCACGGGCTGCTGTCGGTGTGCAGGCAGGCGTAGCACTTTTTTCCTTTTTTTTTTTTTTTACTCTGCCCCGCCCGGGTCCACATGCTGTTTCAGACACAAACCACAAAAGACAACGGACCCTCGCGCTGAAAAGGCAAACATGCTTGACACTTCCGACAACAGGCGCAGCGGGGAAACAAAGCGCGGGCTAAGTGATTTTGGATGAGTTGTTCCCTCATATCTGCTCCCAACAAACACGTGCAAAAAGGAAGGAGTTCAAATAAGATACAGAAGAAACAGAGATAAACATGCAGGCAATACTAAACAGGCTCCAAATGATCAGCTAGACAAAGACTTATACATGATTTTTTTGTTTATGATCGATGAGTGGACCTGTTCTGAAGGGTTTTGCTTTCAAACTGCATTTAATACAGTGCCCTCAATTTGTTAGCATGCTTTTAGCCTGCAGAGGGTAAACAACACTATGCAAATCAACACATTTATTAGTGATAAAGTGTCCTTTCCATACACAGAAGTTACTTTAGGTCTTGAAATGTAAAAAGCTGAAGTGCCACAAATATGATATGTCGACTTTAAGACAAGCCCAAACAATTTAGCTTAAACTTGAAATGAAATGCTTTTGCCTGCCTGAACATTATATTGTAATGTATTGAGTCCTTCTAGCTTCCATCCATTTTGATCTTCCAGTATTGGATCAGACAGTCTCGACGCATCCCAGAATACTCATACAAAATGAAGTCTTGCTATACAGTGTGTGAAAGGAGAGAGCCGAGCGAACCACATCAAACGGAGAGAAAAGGGAAGTAGTCGAGTACACGCACAATTAGCGCTGAGGTCCCTATAGATAGAGCATGTGTACAGAGGCTTGTACGGGGCAGAAGAGGGCTGTTAGGACAAAAGCCACAAGAGGGTCTTATCTCCTCCCACTGCGCCCTTTCAGTGTGTTCACACAAGTACAGGGCAGAAGTACAGGGCAATAGGGAAGAAAGTAGAATAAGATGAGTTGCCACACACATATACCGCTATAAATGACAAAACGGCTGCATAAATAAATCAAATAAAACAAACTCAAGTCCCAGTATGGTTCAATATAACACGGAGATGACAGAAATGTGGTTTTGCAATAATACTCTTCTTCTTTTTTTTTGCCAGATAAAAAAAAAAAGGTTTTCAGTGCATGTTTTCAGCTTAGTGCAATAACAATGGTGTTGTGCAACTTCAACATTTCAAGCGCTTCCGTTCACAGTTCATTGGCCATTCGGTTACAGCAGTGGACTTCTCAGACTTGGCTTGCACACGACATTTATCATTTTACAGTGCATGATCTCACAAACACAAGGGAATCATTCTTCCGCAGTCGGCGATGGGATGAGTTGGAGTGTAAAAAGGTTCCCTCCGGGTGACTGCAGCCCAACTACAAGGAAATGGTTAACTGAAATGTAAATTAATGTATTCAAACTGACATCGAAAGACTAGCTGTATTTGTTCTGTGTCAGCGCCGAACTAAACTACTGCACAAAGCATGCTCAGTCACCAGACGAGGAGAAAACATAAAAAGCCTTCAGTGCACAGTTTATGCACTATGGATCTTTTGTTACATTTTACATTCCTGCGTCTTCCTAAGTACAAATGTTTTCAAAAAGTATTCCACTGTTTCTAGTATGGCGTGAATGAATAATGACCACATTGTAGCACTTTGAGAAACTTGGTAACACAGGCTTGTAAAGTGCAATACGTGTAAGCCATTATTATCATTATTAGGGCTCTGCAATGAATAGACATCGAATCAATATTGCATTCAAAGGGCCTATCTCACTAGCCTGGAGACTAGTTGGAGACTCAAGTTGGTCACGGAGATGTCTCTGAGATGTCCCCTGGAGATACAGTAAGGGAGTCTCCGGGTAGTCTCTGTGGAAATGAACAGGTTCGATTTCAGTCTCCGAGAGCTCTCATGCAGTTGTGGCAACGTTGCGAACACTATTTTTAGTCCTCAACCTGTGAGACGTTTCTGTGACGAGACATTGCAGGGACGTGACAGGAATGTCTCACAGGTTGAGGACAAAAAATAGTGTTCGGTTGAAATCGAACCTGTTCATTTTCACAAAGACTACCTGAAGACTCGCCTTATCTCCATGGGATGTCTCAGAGACATCTCCGTGACCAGCGGCAACGCGAGTCTCCAGGCCGGTGAGATAAATGGTTACGATTACCAATTTGTAAAAGCTGTATGTTCAAGATCTGAACATGTCCTCTGAAAACAACAAAATTTTATCTCCAAGAGGTATTATAAAACACGCTAACCGTGTTGTTGAGACCTCAAACGTGTTCTGAAATGCATGGGATTCTTTTATTAGTTCACCAGTACGGCCTTCTCTAATAGGTCTCCAGTCAGACTCCAGTCGAAATCGGAATACTTACCAGAAAAAGTGGAATAGATTTTTTGCATCTCAGCTTTGTCAATTCTGAACTGTTGAGAAAACCTCCTGGATCGTTCCCTCAAAACAACCTTTGTGATAATGAAAAATAAAACAGAGGAAATGCTCCTGCTCAACTTTTAGAATTAATTTTTTGAGACAAGGGGGATCCATTTTGGGCAAAATTAACTGTTAAATATAATTCTCATCACATGCTTTTCTGACAAATTAGCTAACTTTTACTACTACTAGTGCTACTTTGCTCCAAGAGAAACATTTTGATTTTGTCGACAGTTGCGTCTTGTTACCATGCAGTAACAACTAACTGGATAAATGCATCTCCATCGGACTCCATCGCAAATCGAATCTGTGCAGGAATCAATTCAATTTGGAGGAAAGTGGTCCTGGGAAAATGACCAAGCGGCAGTGGTCAGAGTTGGACTTGACTGTAAAACATATTGACATTGAGTGCCGAGCGGACGAGGCTCTGTGCGCACACGTCGGGGTAAACAGACATGTAAACACAGATAAGCCGCGGCATGTCTCAGCAGCGAGGCAGTGGGAGGGCAGGGAGAGGCAGGTGTGGCACGTCAGCCCTGAGCCCAAAGCCAAGAGACAAGCTCAGGCAGCAGCAATATCAGCCAGTCAATATATAAATGATAGCAGCTCATTACTTATGTGGGAACACACATCTTGGGAAATAGATCATCATTGACTTGTATCAACCTGCAGAGCTATGGATAATTGCCATGTAAATGAGGTTATTCATTTCCCTTAAGTTATAATGAGAAGAAATACGACAGTGTATTCAACTAAATGGGTTCTTCTCTTATCTTGTTATGGCTCGGGCACAAGCTCAGAAACATTTGTCCCTGATTAGTTTGATTTAGTCCTCGTCCCCTTAAGCTCCTCCGTCCAACCAGTACAGACAATGTACCACTTTATCACAGTTCTTGTCCCGCCTTCAGCCAGGTTTCCTCCGGGTGCTACGGTTTCCCCGACCTCCGGGTCACAATGGCAGCGCGGCTCAGTCGCAGCGGCTCAAGACTAACACCTGAACACTATTTTGTTGCTTGTACAATGACCAATAAAGCACTTACTTACTTACTATAGGCTAGTGTAATGCCCCATTTGAAAGCTAAGACCCATAAAACTAACTTAAACAGATGTTTAAGTTAGTGTTGTTGTCACTTTTTGGACATTTTATTCTATTGCTTTTTTGTTGCATTTTCGTAACTTTTTTTTCACTTTTTTGCCCCTTTTATGTCACTTCTGATGCTTTTTTGTTGCCTTTTCATCACTTTTCGTCACATTTTTATCACTATCTTGTCCCTTTTCAATTGCTTTCTTGATACATTTTCGTCTCATTTTTGCTATGTTTACACTTTTCTCAAGAAGCTTTTAGATTTGGGTAAAGCCAAACATGTGCTCGGTTCAGGTGGGAAGGTTTAAAGTGACATTTACATTACAACAAGGTAAGATCAGGAGGCCTATTCCCTGTAAAAAATATGATATTTGACATTCACTTTGACTACTATGTCACTCTTCACTGCTACCCTACATAATTTCACTGCTAAAATGATATTAAAATGACGAATTAGCAACCTTGGTAACTATGTAACCTTTCCACGTCTCCGGTTTGTCCTACATTATTCCACCAACTTGCATGGCGTGTTTTTATTACATTTCGAGATAGACTCCCTATGTCGTAGATTACTCTTGCTGGTCTTCTTTGGCCCAGTTTTCAGGCAGCTCCAGTCCAATTCATATAATTCATTGACCCTCCTCTGCACAGTTTCAAACCGACTCAATCTGGCCTCTCTGATCTTCATTTCAAAGCATCTAATATGAGCTATCGTCCCTTGTACTCATTCAGTCCTTTTCATCCAAAAAGAAAAGCCTCAAAGTAACCTCAAAGTTAAGAGAGTTCTTCAGTCTGCCAACTCTACCTCCACCTGCCTTTCCCTCTGAGCTCCTCTCAAAACCGTAACAATATGCTTCAGTCTTAATTAGATGCTAATGCTATGTATATGTTTTACCTTTTGTAGCGGGAACACCTGTTGAAAGGAAAGTTAAGCCTCTATCTTTGAACCAGCCCTTGCTTTTGGATGTAATAATAATAAAACGCTTCAGTAAAAATAAATCCTCCATTGTGCCTCCAGCTGTTGTTCCCTACCTTCCCCAGATGTCGCCTAAACACGTTCTAATTGGCTGCTGCAAGTTGTTACAAACTCTTCTTTTCGTTTGTTTTATATTGAAAACTGTTACCCAGCCAAAAGCCACACTCCGGCACTGAGACCTGACGATGGCTTTACGATTCTTAAAATGTTTATGTTTTGCATTTCTGTGGGTTCCCCTTATATTAGACCGAGATGAAAGCGGGAGTCTCGTCAAACGTTGTCGATATAAAAACACGATGCCTCGAGCGTGACTTGGAAGTGAGCATTTTAGATGGCGCTCTGTTGCTCCCTGGTCTTTTAACTCCTCTGACAGCCGCTTTAAGCGTGTGGTGGGGGAACTCCGGTCTATACTTACGCTACAGTCACTGCCTCTCACACACAGCCCTCAGTCTGTCTCCCAGGGTTCAAACAGCTGAGAACCGCAGCCCAGACCCCCCCTCCCCACAGGCAACAGGCGCACAATCCCCCCCACACTGCTCGTTACCAAGTTTCACCCACATATGTCAGAGATAGTGAGGGGAAAATGTGCTGAAGGACTGGTTTAACAGAACAGAATACCAGGTAAGAAGTCTATAAGTTATTAATATATAGAGATATTTTAAGTGAAGTGGCGGCACGGTAGCACAGCGGTTAGCACTCGTGCTTCACAGCTAGAAGGTCCGGGTTCGATTCCCACCTGGACGGGGCCTTTCTGTGTGGAGTTTGCATGTTCTCCCCGTGTCTGCGTAGGTTTCCTCCGGGTACTCCGGTTTCCCCTACCACAAAAAACATGTACAATAGGCCCAGGGACTGCAGGTGGAAATTAGCAGGTGCTATAACCTGGTACAATGCATCTCTCCTTTCTGAGGCTAATGTATATTGTACACTGTCCCTGTTAAAAAAAAAAAAAAAGAGGATGATCAGAACATAAGTACTCGCTGTCTCGGTATTGCAATGGGTGTTTTTTTGTTCATTCCGTGCAAACAAACATAACGATCTATAGTCGTCATGCTCTGATCTCGTGTGAATCCACCTTCATCTTTGATTACGGCACACATTCGCTGTGGCATTATTTCAATACGCTTCTGCAATGTCAAAGGAGCCAGTGTTCATTCATCTCCAAGGTCTTGATGATGGGAGACTGTGACCACTGCGCAGAGCCTTCTCCAGCACGTCCCAAAGATTTTCAGTGTTAGTGTTACTGAACCTAGGTGGTGTATTTTGTCCTGATACTGTAAAATAATCTCCTCAGTATTCTACGTACATATACATATTCATATTTTTGACCGTTTACTCTGGCCACTTTTGAGTAACAAGACACCAACATTCATGATCTTTGGACAAATTAGAATGAAGGTTTGAGGAATGAAAGATAAAAAAAAAATTTAGACGAGTGACAAGTTGGTCCTGAGTCACGAACTTCACTTTTCACCCATACACTTGAAAGGAATTGGTTTGGCATCCGTCACTATACATGTGCACACTTGTACCACACACCGGCGGGCGAACAACCAGGCAAAAACAAAACAGGCACGCACAAACACTTGCGGGAAGCTTGAAAACATCATCCATCATTTACAGCAGTGAACCCGGAGATCGGGACGAGAGTCAGAGATGTGACTGTGCCGGCGTGATTCTGTTTACTTTTATATTAAGTGTTTTTGCATTATATAAACTCTGGCCCCGAGATCAAAGAGCCCGCGGTAATAAAGCTGGCTGCAGCTCACATGAAATTCTGAAGTGCGGGCTTCAATTTTAGATTGAGGAAACTTTCCAAACTGGATCGGCGTCAGAAATAAAGTCACATGGATACGCGCACTGGCAACCTGTGAAAGTTGGGCATGAACCTGTCTCCAGAAGCACGATTCAGATTAGGGGCCTGCAAAGCCTACCAAATACGATGATTCAAAGTGAAACCATACAAGCATCAAAGGCATACAAAATCCAAAACGTGAGGTCCCAATACATGGAATACAAAGCCAGAATTGAACCAAGAAAATCCTGACCAACAATGTTTAACGCAATGATCTGGAGGCAGTGCATAATTAGCATAATTCATTCTTAAAGAAAGTTGCACATTTATATAAAACAAAATATTGATGACTATAGAAAAGTCATCCACACCTGGTATTTTCTTCAGATTCCTGGTCATTTCTGGGAGCTATTTTACAATCACGACCACCTTTTATTGTCAATTGTCCACTTGTTGAATTGGACAGATGATGGAAATTACTTTTACGTATAGATAATAACATAGTAATTACACATAATAACATAGTAATACCCAAAACACTTGACTGATCAAGCAAGGTATGCAAACGGGAGCATGAAGTATAGAAGTCTGACTCTCTCAAATCTATCGACCACATTCAGCTCCTCTTTTGTTTTTTCTCATCGGGTGGTGTGTGGTGTTTAATGGGAGAAATGTAACTCGGATATAAGAACTAAATATGGTCAGAAAGGATTTGCAACCTTGAACAATCGCAAAACCCATTGCACTATTGTAGCCTCCTCTTTAATCTACTGGCAAACCAACAGTTCGACATTTTATAGAACTCCCACTCCTCTCTCTGCCCACAGTGGTGTGTGCTCTCCCCTCTCCTCTTCTCTGTGCCACTGAGCAGAACTAACTGGAACGCCCCTGTCACACAATACCTGTTGTTTCTGCCATTTGGCTCCACACACTGGGACAAACCGCAGTGGTGAGAAAGGCCCCCATTCAGCGCTCTGTAACCGAAAGAGACGAATCAGCAAGTCGCAGCTCTTAGCAGGATGAGAAATCACTGCACTCTCTGGCCAGTGGCCCAGCAGCACATCTGAATATCAAGACGCCATAATTGTTTTTGAGAGCCCCTGTCGAGAGCTGACATTTCATTTTCCGTATCTCTATAGCGCTTGCGTGTACGTTTTATGCAGGTAAGATACCGGGATCCTCTCGAAATGCTGCCCCGCGTGTACTTCCAAACGGCCGATACGTGCTGGTTAGCGCCTCTCTATCAGCGCGCCGGGGTCTGGCGGGGTAATGGGAAACAGGAAACACAGGAAATGAAGAGAAGTTTAGTAGAAAATATGCCAAAGATAAAGACGTGTATAGAATGACATTACGCAACACAAGGCCGAGAGAAGAGAGGTATCTGTGACAGCACATGTAACCTTTGGTAACTGAATAGTCCTCAAAATGTCAGCAGTAACACGAGAGATAACATTTGCATCGGGATGAGTGAGAGGAAAGTGTGCCCTGTACTGCTATAACATTAAGCCATCAGAATCCTATTATATTTATCTGAAAACCCCGCATCAACAAACAATACACTTTGTTTTTCTGTTGAACTGTGCAACATTTCAGAGTCAGAATTGGGAAAACTGGGAAAATATCGTCGCCATAAAGTAATATCTACCAATACCAACCAAGAAAGAAGAACATTTTGTTTAGAAGCATGACATGCTTGTTTATGACTCTAATGATACAAAACATGGTTAATAAAAGTAGGTTCATGAATTCCTGTCTGATTACCGCAATAGACTGAGAGTACGCGTCGCTGCATATTTGTGACATGTGTAAAGTCCTTGGCCTCGTATTTCAAATAAACATTCTTGATTTGACTCGCCGCAGATGATAAAACTCAGATATTACGTTGCATTGACAGAATAATGCGAAACCTGATGGGCTTCACTTGAGGAATGGCGACCGCGGAGGAGTAAGGAGCGATTCCTCATGCACAGGATCCCACTTGTCTATAGCCCCCGGGTTGAACAGAAACTACGCCACTTCAGCACTCCATCCACAGCAGCAGCAAAAGTGCAGAGGAAGGCTTTTCCGTCTAATGGAAACCATTAATTATCATATCCAGGCCCGGCGCAGTCGTCGCCACAGCTTCGGGAAAGCGTGTGTATTGTCACTGATAGGAGTTCATATTGCGGCACTGGAGCACTCTTAATGGCCTGCTACGTCGGCGCGGCTCGATCTTATCAACAGATGAATGGCCACAAGGGTCAAGGATCAAGTCCAGCCTGGGTGTTTGGACTCGAAAGCAGTCTGTGTTCGCGCCGCTTCCTCTGCGCTAATCCCGGCCAGCTGTGGGAGAGTGGAGTATGTTCATGTGTGGAGCTACATGTGGGAGGCTAATGGAGGCGAGAGGGGACAAGTCACTGCAGGGCTTGTATAATGTACTGTGTAAAAACATGGCTGTCAGTGTAACAATTAACAGTCAAAACCGAGTGTGAAAAAGCATGTTTTGACTCACATTATAAGAAACAATGAAAACGATGTAAACTCGTCATTAACACATATGCGATGCAACCCTACTGAATGGAAGCTAATAGTACAAAAATAAAATATGTATTTATTTCGGCATATTTTAATTTAGTCTGTGTCTTCTGGCAAAACCTATAAGTCAAGTTTGTTTTAATCAGCAAAACATTCATCTAAAATTCATTTAGTCAACTTAACATTATTTCATATGTAAAGCGCTTTGGGCCTGATAAAGGTAGAAAGCGCTATATAAGCTGAGTCCATTTACCATATAGTCATATAAATAGTTCCACTGTTTCATGGAGCTTCTCCATCATGTAAAAGGGACCAGACCTGCTCCTTTGACTGATGCGTGTCACTGGAAGGTTTCTTTTGAATGTTTAGCTCTTTCTTTTTATTTGTATTTAGGTTTTAATAGTCAACAGTATCTGGACAGTCATATTGTCAGTATTATTATCTACTTTAAATTTAGTTTCTAGTCTAGTTTTGGTCAACACAATACGAGATAGTAGAAGTCGTAGTAGTCGTAACAGTAGCAGAAGGCTTGTAGTCATAGAACAAGCCGCATCCGAATCTGCAGTCTAATGAGGCTAATGACAGGAACAGCGGTGAAGTCAGTTGCTTTCAAGAAATGTAGAGCAAAGACTGTGTTTTTCAAGTGCAGGGTTAGCACGATGCATTGCTGTCTCGATTATGCCTTTCTATTGTGTAGTACACAAGAAAAGTCGATGCCTTATTCGCTTAGCACTGGAGCCTTCACATTTAGAACATAGCTGAGAAGAAAGGAACATCTGACAAGCCAATTACTAAGGGGACACAGTAACCCATAGTGAGTAGATGTTGTTAACTGTCATCATTATACTGTTGTATATAAATCGTAGTCGTAAGCTTACCAGTATTGACAAAGGTCAATTTATTTTACAGGAAGAACTAACCGTTTACTAATTAGAAGAAGTTCACCAGCTTTACGATATACAGTATTTTACCACTAATAAAATGCTTTCGGCGATTCATTTTGGGATTGTGCTCAGTATCGTGTATAGCGAGAACTGAAATTGTCCTGGCTGAACGGGACCATGTTTTGAACAGGTGGGACTTTACTGCTGCAGAACCTCTGGGAGACATTGTAGTTTTATTTGACGACAGTTGGCATCAGGCCAGAGCAGAGAAACCTATTGATATATTCATTTGCCACAACGGGACACAGAAATCAATCCCATAAAAGAGGCACTTAATGCACCTCCATTATCAGTAAAGAAGTGCCTGGGCTTAGCTGTGGAGAGGACACGGAGGAGGAATGTTAATATTTGAATACTTTCTTTCTTTTGTTTGAGATTAGTAGATGCCCCACCAAGAGACTTTCACATGACAATCATTCATTGTCACAGATTACGACAAGGGAAACATCATTATCCTAGCACAAGTCTGTTATCTCCATTTACGACATGCAAAATAAATTTTCCAAGCAGTTTTTTCCCCTCAACATCTTAGTTTAAATGTAATTTTCCCACAAATACGTACAACATTGCGGCTCACCAGCCGGTTTCCTTTACGCTTATTCATTCACAAAAACTGACATATTTGGCACAAAAGCACGACCGAGATATACCAAATATGGTCATTTCTTTTTTTGGGAGACAGCCGTGGCCAAGGCGGGCCTAAAGATGGGAGAAATATACAAGCGCATGTGCAGATGTTACAAAACCTTAGGACCTGTCTTCTCAAAATGAGGGTTTCTTTAAAGGTGCATTATGCAACTTTTTATGTGAAAAAAAAAAGGTGAGATTTGTGTGATTTTAACCTTGAGTGACCCAGCGACTGTATGGCACTTTTACTTTCCATGACGGTGGTCTATAAAACGCTCCAGGATCAATTGATTGAAAGGTTTTCGCTGCTGATGGACCCTCTCACCAGAAACCCTACAACACAATTGATCCTGGAGCTTTTAAGAGACCACCATGATGGAAATTAAAAGCGCCATGTTGACCACTCACAGAGTCGCTGGGTCACTGCAAGGTTAAAATCGCACATATATCAACTCTTTTTTCCTCATAAAAAGTTGCATAATGCACCTTTAAACTCTTAAAACAATATCTCCACCTGAGTAGCTCCGACAGACTTTCCAGTCTTTTAAAGTTTTTTATTTAATTTTTATTCATAGGAGGTTCGTTAATATCTCATTTGTTGAGATTTGACAAGGCGATGTATATTTTTTTTTTTTTTTGAACAGATTTTTTCACTTTCCAAAAACACCTCCAGAAAAAAATCTTCGTAACTAATATTTTGACAGAATAAAACCATGAATTAAACATGGCTTGCAATCTTTATCATCTCCAGCACAAGTTTGATATCTCTCAATTACATCCACCTGCAGGGTCTCACTAGACATACTCCGATACCGATCAACCAGACTCCAATTATTGAGGCAGGTTTTCAAAATAAACCAACCAACTTAATGCAGGCTAATTAAACCTCATCTGTGTGTGAAGCACTTTTACAGCAACACTAAAAGGGGAAAATGAGTCTAAATGCGGGGGGTTAATGCTGATTTATGTTCCAAAAAAGCGGAGTTAACCACGTGTACAACAGCAGCAGAACCGATATGGTCAAATTAAATGCATGTTGGACGTGAATGGGCTGCTGAATGACGCTGTGCAGGTGAGACCTTCGTGACCCCCAGCCATTCTTTATGACTGGGGCAGGCCGTAAATAGGATCAGATGTCGGGACGGAAGTTTGAATTCGATGTGGTTTTTTATTTATTTTTTTTCATGAGAAGATACAAAATCATTTACCAAAAGGTCTATACATTCAGCTTAAAACAGTGTGGTGAGAAGCCAACGACAAATTATGCAATCAGATCTCCCAGATGGTAACAAGGCAAAACTTCTCCCCTGTGAAAATTGAGACGGGAGGATGAAGACATAAACAGCATTTTATAGAGGGTGCCATTTTATATTGCTTATTGGTTTTATAGGACCACCCACTCACTCAGGCTTGTCACTAATACTACATTGTGCCTGAGATAGACCTAACACGCACAACAACGATGTCAGTGGGACACCTGCGACTTCCAAAACAGTTGGATTTTGTTGGTTTACTCTCTGTCCAAACTTTAGATCGATTGGTCAATAGCAAAGGACTACAAAAGCTCTTTTTGGCAGGGTGGATTCACTGGACAAGGCAGTATTATGTGTGAAATGAAGGAGAGAGAGACTCGGCAAATTGTCAGAGTTAGGAACAGAGCCGTCACAGGGCCTGGCATGTGTGCAACAAATAAACTTCAAGGCAATAGTTCAGCACAAGAGCACATTTCTAGTGATGGTTATGATATAGTAGCTCAGTCTTCACTGCAAAATCCAAGACACTGTTTAAAGAAACCACAGAGGAACAAAATAAAATTTACTTAGAAAAGGGTCAAACGCATCTTGTTCCTATACCCTCACCTATGGCCATGAGATCTGGCTCATGACCGACAGACAAGTGGTTGACGTTTGGTCTTTAGAGATAGGGTGAGGGGCTCAGTCACCTAAGAGGAGTTCGGGTTAGAGCCGCTGCTCCTTCGTGTCGGGAGGAGCCAGCTGAGGTGGCTCTAGCATCTATTATAGATGCCCCCGGTTGGCCTCGTTGGGGAGGTGCTCCAGGCATGTACCATTAGAGGACTCAGGGAAGACCGATCTTGTTTCTAAATGCAGACTGTAGACTAGACATTTGCGCAGACAGGTGGTACTCTGTAATACATTGTGCCTGAGCTGGTCAGTAATGGAGCTGACCAGCTCCATCACTCCTGCCACCCGCAAAGCCGTCAGAATCACCAGGGACCCACCCATCACACAGTCTCTTCAGAGTAATGCCTTCTGGGAGGAGACTGCGGAATCTACGGGTCAGGTCAAGTCGCCTTAAGAACAGTTTCGTACACAGGGCCATCGGGAAGCTGAACTCCCTGCCCTCCCTCCCACCCCTCTTCCCCCACCCCCCGCTTCACTATCAAGGATGAGAGAAATATAATTTCAAATCAGTCACATGGTTTGACAAATAAAACAATCTTGAATCTTGAATCTTCAGCTTCGTACAGGTACCTGGGCTGTGGGCTGGACAAGGGCTAGACCGACTCCATGGCGATGTTATGCACAGCAGTGACCCCTCCCCATGCTTTTCCTCCTACGGATCGTACCATACGGGAATATCTTCTGTGTTTAAACCACAGTGGGAGAAATAATTTGTAGTTTGTCCTGTTAATGTAAAAGGAGATCGAGCGAGGTGAATGCAGCAAGCACTCGTTGAAGTCAGCGCTGCTCAGCCGACCCATTTTTTCCCTAAGCGGATCTCTCAGGCTACCAGCGAAAGCTCTGGCGCACTGTTGTGTGTGTGCAAGATAGCAGCCACGTTTCTACCAGCGCTGACCTTGTGCCTGACGGAAGATAGGGCCCCCAGTCTCTAAGCTGGCCTGGGGATCCCCCCAGAGCAGAAGGAGGAAGTGTGTGTGGATAGGGCATCTCTGCTCAGTCTGCTGCCTGCAAAGAAAATGGATTGATGGACAAATCTTTTTTAGTGCAGTCATTACCTCCATTTTTGTATGTATCTTGGGAATGGGAGCATGACAGAGAGAGCCCTTGTTAAATATTTTTGAGTTGGATCACAGAGGAAGGCGAATACATGTGTAGAAGGTTGTGGTTAGAGCCAGAGGTCTAGAATAAGACCAAACATTTGATTTATGAATATAGTAAAAGCAAACACAAAGTAAGTTAAGGGGGGAAATAGGAAAGTATATTTTACACCACATGTTTTAACAGGTATTTAATCGTGTTGGTAATTAGCAAAAGAGCTTGAATTTCTCTTAAGTTGTGTTTGAGGTTAGATAAAAACAACTAGGCCAAAGGTAACAGAGGATATAGCCATGCCCTGTTTCCAGTCAGTCCCGAGCTGTGTTTTTCTTCAAGTGATACCTGATATTTTCACACCCCCAGTGCCCTCCTTGGAGCCATCAGTCACTGGGACATCCAGCCTGCGCAGAGTCTTGCGTGGGAGGGTTGTGAGCGATGGCCCGGCTGCAGCAGAGGAGTGTGTGTGGGTCAAATGCCACTCGTTTAGAGACACAGGGAGAGACAGAGGGTTAGTGATCCCTCCTGGACGAGCGTCAGCCCCAGAGTCACGGCTTTCACAATCAGTCATCCGAAAAGGCCAAGAGGGGAGTTATTAATGTGGAGGTTTGAGGCTGCGCTGCATCTGAAACCCTTTGATTATCTCTAGTTTGGAATACTTTTAGGTTTACTTTTCAGAGCACAGTTAATGCATAGTAACACAATGGAAATAGTACAGTAACTGTAGGAAAACAGGGTATAATGCATTTGACTGCCCAGTTTCCATAATAACACCAAGAACAGACTAATAATGCACATGTTTATATACTAGGTTAGGGTTGCCATTAAAGACAATAGGTGGGTGTCCATTAAAATAACAAAAAAAATCCATCACGGGTTGTTTCAGTGTCGAAGACGTTTTGCCGCTCACCTCAAGAAGCTTTGTCAGGAACTAATGACCTCTTGGCAACAGGCTGAACATATACTGAACCTATACTTGTTATTGGCTCCACTCATCTTTATTCCAATGTTGTATTGTGTCTCTACTTTTTGTTTTGTTTTTCTCATCTTTATGTTGTCTATGTACTTATGTTTAAATGGCCTTCTTGTGCCTATTCTGTGTCCAGGGCTTTAGTGAAACTTAATCCAGAATTATAAATATTTGTAGATGGAGTTCAAATTAAACACTTTGACAAGCAATTAAACAAACTACACAAGCTCTGGTCCTTTCATACAGTATGTGGACTAATGCCCAACAGTCATGCTTAACAAACTAAATTGGTTATCAGTGCAGGACAGAATACTCTATTCACTATTATCACTCCTAAACATTATAACTCATAAGTGTCCTCAAATACTATCTAATAATCTGTCATTCCGTACTGATACACATAATTATATCACCAGTCATGCCACAAAGTTATTCTTCCAAAAGTAAAATCAAAAAGCCTGAAAAGAACATTCTCTTATAGAGCAATGTGCACATGGAAAACTTTGGAACTAACAAAATATTTTTTATCAGCTGTGAATGGCCAAATAGGTTTATGATTGTGGTGGACTGTGGTCCATAGTGCACTGCAACTGTATGTGTGCAAACGGTATGAAAATTCAAAATAGAAAATGGATATTGAGGGTTCCTAGGATACATCTTCAGATGCACCTGAACACATCATCAGTGATGTAACCTGGGGTCATTGGGTGTTTCGGGTCTTTCAACATCAGACACCCTCGCCCAGGCGACCCAGCCGCGGCTGATCAGACCGCGACTTGTGTTCAGGTAGTACTCGCTTGCTGCCATGGTTCTCCTCTACGGATCCAGAGCCATCTCGAGGCTTTCTCGGCTGCATCAGTGATGTTCTTGATGACTCTGCTCCTTGTTGTTCCTGTGATGCCCAACGCAGCAAAGGCTTTGTGGAGGGGGGCGTTTCTCCTCACTAGCTTCCTTGTGCTGCTTCTTGATGGACTTCAACTCCTGCCGGATTCTGTGGATCTTCGTTGCCCTCTGGTTCATGGTGTAGGTGGTTTGAACTGATCGCTTCTCCTCAGCACCGATAAGATTAATGGTGTAGATCTTTGCATCTTGAGAGCCTGGAAATGAAGTGCAAACTGATATGAAAACTGTTATTTCTGCTTATGAAAACTGAATGTGGAACCACTGGACAAGCAGTACATAAACCCAATTTTGAATCCTGTACCGAGCATGGGAAATAGGAAATGTTTTAATACGTTTATATGTATATTGGTGTTTTAATCAAATGTTGGACCCCGGGAAGCAGGGGTCTTGTTTATAAAATGTGCTACAGAAATAAAGTTGGATTGGAATCCCTGTGTGACAGAACCAAATCTCAATGTTCCCACAGTCAGGTCTAGAATTTACAACAAAATAAATGCATTTCTTCCATACGGACTAAAAGAGCTGATGCACTCGTATTACCAGGTCCATGGCAACAGCAGACCTTAAGACATGCTTGAGCTGAGTCTGCCGGGTCAGTAGGTCACAGTCTGATAAAGTTAACTCCTAAAGAGGATTGGCTTTCACTCTCTGACTTCGGACGAGCAACATTATCCGGTCTATTTATATGGCTATGCATGCGTGAGAAATATATACTTCAAATGTAAGTTTAAAGAGATAATAATGAAATAATTACATTTAAATTCTGAATGTGGTTTCCTGTCATCCAGGAGACCAAAGACAAATACTTTGGCATTCATTTGAAGACGTATATATTCACAATACATCGATGATAGCTTACCACAATCTCACGGTGCCACGCCTTTAGGAATTCTTTACTCCGCTCTGGAAAACAAAGATCTCTACATGTTTAATTATGTTCTTTAACTGACACAATCAGAATTTCCTCAGAATAAAGCATACATTCTAATGATTAACACAATACAAACTACTTAAATCTAAGTTATGTGAGATTTATTTATTTTTTGTAGATATTTCATAAACGCAAAGTATTTTATATGATGTAAAAGTTGGGTTGTTAGATCGTATCCAGTTTGGAAATGGACATAAAACGGCTCTCTCCTACATCCACAGTTCAGCACCTGTTTAAAAAAACCAGTCCTTGTTAGCGCTCGTGCAGGTCCAAACCTGCATTGAAGATGAATTCCCGCAAGATTTGCGACTTCGCACAAAAATACATCTTTTGAATACTCCAATCTCCGACGTTCGGCACAAATATCCTTGTCATCCATACAAATGAACAACATGGCAACGATGGAAAATCATGAGGTATGCTGCTACATACATACACAAACGAGTAACATTATTAAAAAAGTTAATGTTTTGTGATATTGTCGTTTAGCTGTGGTTTGAGACTTCTATGACTGGCTAATACGAGAATTGCTTGATCAAATATCCCCCCAATAAGTCCGTCCTCCTGTATGGAGGACCGTGGCTGCCAAAACAATAAATACATTTGAATCTCGCCTCCAGCATAGACATAGCCAAACATGAACTCTGCTTTAGTCTAGCGCTTTTCCACCTATATTAGACACTCAAAGCGCTTTCCAGCAAGTATCCACTCACCCATTCACACTCTCATTCATACACCAATGTACGCAGTCACTGGGTGCAAGGCAGGTGAAGTGTCTTGCCCAAGGATACAACGACAGTGTACCCCTGCAGGATTCAAACTGCCGATCCTCCAGTCACAAGATGGCCCGCTCTGTGCCACTGTCAAAAGACTGAAGCAGAGCTTTGACAGTGTCTATGCTGAAAAAGGCATCTGAAATCAATTTGTGTGCATGAAGAAAGATTAACCTTACAGCAGCGGCATCCAGACCCACCCCATGAGTTGCATACATTAAGAGAAATACAGAAATAAATACAGAAATAAAAACAGAAATAAATAGATACAGAAATACAGAAATAAATAAATACAGATATAAATACGTAAAAACAAAAATAAATGCATAAATAAAAAAATTGAAAAATAAATAAATACATACATAAATAAATAAATAAATAACAAATAAATACAGAAATAAATACAAAAATACATTTATGAATAAATATATAAATAAAAACAAATACATAAATATATAAATAAATAAATGCATTTATTACAATAAATGCATGCATTTCTTTGCAAATTTGATCTTATTATTTATTTATTTATATATTTATTTATATACTGTATTTATTTATTGTTTTGGCAGCCACGGTCCTCCATACTCTTCCCTTACAATTGAAAAACCAAGGCCTTTCCAGGGGTATCTTACTCTGCCTTATCAACCTGGCTTTTACTAGAGACCTGCACTAACCCCAGTAAAGCTCAATGACTGCATTCCGGAGGGACTTTGGTTACAAATGAGGTCCACATCTCATGAAGCCTGTGTCCTCATACATTACCTTTAAAAAGATGGAGAAACATTTCATTGGCGGATCTCAAACTGCCGTCTCGGTTCACTCTCCTTCTCCGCCGCTTACTGAAGTCACTCCTGTCCCGACTTGTTTTCTTCAGATAACTATTCTGCCAAGTGCTTTTGACAAAATAGTTCCACTCTCGGCAGGGCTACCCCAAGTGCAATTGGGTGATTGATTTAGTGACAGGGAGGCCCCAATCTGTCAGGCCTGAGAGCAGCACTTTCTCCTCCATCACAGCGAAGTCTGGAGGAGCCCAAGGTTGTGTCCTGAACAGTGAACTGAGCAGTGAGCTGGGCAGGACAAATTGGCATTCACAAATGGTAAAAGGTCTCTATTTTAAAAAAGCGCCTTTCAACCTACTTTAGGCACTCAAGGCGCTTTACATCAAGGAACCACTCACCCATTCACACTCTCATTCATACACCATGGACACTGGAGGTAAGCTGGGTGACGCATCTTGCACAAGGACACAACGCCAGCACCCTAAGATAAGATAGAACTTTGTTGATTTAGCAAGTCCAGAATTCACAAATCTTGGTCTGGTCTGAATCTTTGTTTCAGTTATGATTTTCCATGAGGTCGGCTTTCCCAAACGTCGCTTCACTTGTTTTCAATTGTGGAGGCGCAATGTGTACGTCCAAACGTTGCTGTGTACCCGGAGGCTGTGTCTGTGTATTTTAAGTCCTGACCTGGTTCTCACTGGTCAAGTTCGTGTTTTGATGCTTGTCAGTCACCGTGATGAGAGGAAGTGGCATTTAGCCCTGGGCGGATTCTCACTCTGTACATGGAGTATAGTCGGTACAAATGAAGGCGAAGCCATAAAAGAAATCAATGCGGATGATTTACCTGTGGGATGCACGGTCTACTGCCGCTTAGAGTGATTGAGTTTGTCATTCTGCGAAGATAAATGAATAAAACAACGCCGCATACTTTGGATGTTGACTTTGTCTTTTTATGACATTGATGACAGTGGATTTGACATTACTTAGAATCAGCAAAGTCGGTGCTTGACTGTAGACGGGGGAAAGACTCATCGAAATGGTTTGTTTGAGGATAACTGAGACCAACAACAATGCTGCTTCTTCATGAAAAGGCAAACTCGTTGGTCAGATAGTATAAAAGATTTAGTTCCAAGTAATGTCTACATATCACCAATAAGGATACAAAGTGTGCCCTTAGAATTATGAGGTTCTATCTCACAATTTTCACTGTATGAAAGTAAGAATAGTGCCCTATAAGTCGTGCAAAGGAGTAATAGTGGTTCATCATACAACATTTAGATATGTTTGTTTGTTTGACATTTAATCAATTTACAATTTGCTTCTGACTATTATACAGACATTTTAACTCAACAATATTTTGACGCCTTTTTCCACTTCACTGGACACACATGTGAGTGATCGCTGTCATGAATGGTCCCGTATATTTGAATGTGTGTCAGTACACCATGGCCCCTGTCTCCCATGTCCTAGTGTAAACATGTTTGAAAGAGTAATCGCATGTGTTTCCTCAAATATTCAAATGTGCAGCGGGCGTGTAGCATCTGACATGCATTAAACATGTGTTTAATGAACGCCACCAAAACAGGATGCTTTGATCCATATCTCACAACATGATTATTCATATCCGTGTTTTAAAATGGGCTGACGGCTGTGATGACTGAAGTGAACATGGCTCTGGTGCCATGGAGAATTACAAAGAAGAAGAAGAGGAATTAATAATAATCATATCACCATTAGCCACAGTCAGCTACATTTGCCTCAAAACCTATTTATATAAAAAACTCTGTCTATCGTATGCACTAAAGTCCGGATATACGAATTCCTGTGAGTGTGTGTGTGTTTTATTTTTAATCTGTACATTTTTGCTTTCACACCATGTTCCTAACATCCAGACTATTGGATTTTCCAGGAACGCAATGTGGGCGCGCCTCATGATGTGGAGAATGTTTAATGAGTTTCAGAACAAATATCAGTCTATTTTATCCAAAGTGATGCATACATGTAAGAGTCTTTAATGTTATCACTAAAGCAGTGCTATTAATTACAATGGTAATCAATTGTTTGTTTAGGGCTTGATTTAAATCACTAATTGCGTTGTGCCTTCTGCTGTGCTCTCTGCACTGGAACCAGGAGTTCCTAAATAGAAGAACCTCTCTCTAGGCTGTGGGGGGCACGGTGGCACAGCGGTTAGTGGGTTCGATCCCTGAGCCAATGGGGCCTTTATGTGTAGGTTTCCTGCGTGGGTTTCCTCCGGGTGCTGTGGTTCCCCTATGAATAAAAAGCTTTTACAATAACCCAGCAATAATGGTGCCTGTGAGTCGAACAATGGTGATTATGGGGGGGGGGGGGGGGGGGGGGGGTAGCTTACCACCATCGTATATGGAGTGGATGTTAAATTGTCCTATGTAAAGTGCTCTGTGACCATGACTGTGAAAGTCCTTGCTTCCTGCTACAAGGACCCAGACTATGTCCAGGACCAAGACCACTTCATTTGAACCACTGTCTTCAAGAGTGTTTACTTAACTTTAGACCAAACCAGCCAAAAAGTGCAAAAGTCTTTCTATTGCACATATTTTTTTTACTAATGTCACTATAGTCAGGCTGCAGCCAGTACATACAGACATTAACTGGCGAATACATACAATAGAGCCAATTGGAGCATTGGTGCATTCGTGGAAACACTTGAATATATTTGCAATGAGAGAGCTTATTATGATTTTTTGTGAGCTGTGAGTAGAATGCCAAGGGGCTGGATCAGAGGGTAAAGGGGCTAATAGCACTGCGGCAAATGAAAAAGCATGTGATGATGACAGCACTCAAAATAATTTTGGTGTAGGCCAACTCAATTTGTGAAAGCTTGTATCTATGTTGAAGAGGTCGGCTTATTTCAATGTAGTGATTTGACCTGACACGGTCCTTGGTGCGAGTCAAATTCTTGCATCAAACCCCATGATGTGGATGATTGGGAACTTTAAAGTGGACATATCGTGCATAATCGGAGCCTTGAAATAGACTTTTGTGTACCCCAGCGTTGGTATTTTATATATTGAGATTTGAAATAATGAAAAGCAGGCAGTAAAAAAAAAGAAAAACCTGAAAACAGGCTTTCGCTTTCAGTTAACAGCATGCTAGCAAATCGATGGGGCCGGGATGAACCCACTTGGTAGGCAGAATGGGTCCGGTGAAGGAATACTTTAGCACTGCAGGAATGTTTTTGGCATTGGTATATACACTATTACATTCACGAGGAAAAACGCAAAAGAACTCAAAAGATACAAACTAAATTTGTGCAAACATATTCTTGTTCTGTCTCTTCTTATACTAATTTATGCATACACCTAATGCCAGTCCACTTTTAGCCCCTGACAATGTAATTTGGGTTAGGTTAATTACTCCACCTCAAACCTGTTCATGTGACCCACTTTCTTCTTCACTTTGCGCCAGCCTTCAGTCGCAGAAAACTCTTTTGTTTTTACGTGTATTTAAAAGGACGTTTGAAAGAGTCGCGTTTCTCCACAAACGCGAAGCAAACGAGTGGGGAGAACCTTCATTTCATTGTGCAGCGTTTTCATTAAAACAATTTTGCAGAGTTGAAAGAGCGCTCTTTTGAATAGCTCTCGCGGCTTGTTCCAGATATTATTCACAGGAGTCTTTGCTGGGTGTGAATTGTGGAAGTGGAAACTGTGCGGTTTGCTTGAGTACACTGTTGGCACAAGGCTGACTGTGAAGGGCATAGTGGAGCAGTGTAGAGAGAAGCATTTTGTGAAATATTTGACAAAATGGGTGGATTTTTTTAGATCATAATCTCGCAAAATGTTATTTTAATGTCAGGCTGTTGTGCTAACCTGGTAGGAATTTTACCAAAGCAATGATTGGCTAAAACAAACACCACCAGTAAACGTGTCACAGTTTGTCGCTCCACAAAGACATAAACACATTTCACAGGATTTCACAATATTTGTGTATCATAATACCCGAACTAAAGTACAGTAAAAAAAAAAAAGTCTAATCCAAGATAAAATTATGAACAAGGTCTAAAGTAGGACTCTTTTCGCAAACACGAGGAGGATTGTGCAACCCTAACAAAACACAGAGATCACAAGCCTTACATGTATGACTCTATTTTGCATTTAAGCTCATTTTCCCATCGGATCCCTGGAGGAGTTGTGACACAGAAAGCGGGACGAGCGTGTTGGAGCCGGTCACAAAGCCCCGAGTTGAGGAGCCTGGAAAGCATTAACCCTGAAGCGGCCGGTTTTAGGCGCCGCGCCAATCTCCCTGATGGTGAGCACTAATAGGCCCTGAGTTAGTGAGCCTGCTTCAGCTTGTCTGGTTGTAGTTGACCCGGAGAGATGGATTAGCCTCTCGCTCCAGCTGCCTCTGCTGCAGCCACCTTCATTAACGGGGCAGGTGACGCGGCCAGAGCACAGCCGCAGGGACGGGGGGGGGAAACGCAACAGTTGCAAATGTCTATTTAAAGGTTAGTAGTAATCGTCTTATCTCTCGTGAACTAGCAGGCCAGTTGTTCTTCACATCAGTGGTTTTAATGGTGTGGCATCGGGCATCATCTGACAACAAGCCACGCCCCAAAGAAAACACTGTGCAGTTGGAATCTGTTAAATATATGCAAATTTTAAAAGCAGAACTAAGTAACTCATTCCCCTAGAGGCCATAGGCACCCCTGCACTTACGTTTTTTTTACTCATGAATTGTCCGTGAGAGTAAATACTACGCTAGCAGCAAAGACAAAGGGAGAGAGGGATATTGTACATCCAATTACACAATGGAAATATTTTTTTTCACTTAAACTTGGCTGTAAATACTGTTTAGGTGGCGCTAGCCTGCAGTTAGCTTTGCCCGTTAGCCTGTAAGCTTCTTCTTCGTAATTCCATTACTGTGTATTGGGACTTCCGACCCGGTGGCAGCGAAGTTACAATTGTGTTTTTCTGGTCAGGGACACCGTGGGGAGATGAAAGACCCCCCAAACCAGCCATTAACACTTGTATTACCCCCAGAGGGACTACGGAAAGGATTTATTAGGGTAAACAAGTACTGCTTTAAATGCTTTTTAATAAAATAATATTTCTCCACAAATTGTTGTTCAAAGATGGTTCTAACGGCGTATCATATGGTATTTTAATGGACCCAGGATGCATCATGACCCAGGAATGACAAACCACGATAATTTTTATTAAAAAAATTATGACATTTTTTTTATGTGCAATGTATAATACAGTATTGTCCCACAAATGATCACAGAATAAGTATTAAATAGGCCTATGTAATGCAGAAAATCATATTGACAGCTGAGCAACATTTTTTAATAGACTAAATTACTGTACAGTATATTACATCAATATCAAAAGAATTGTTCCCTGGGACAGGCTTGTGACCCGTAGAAATGGTTCTGACACGCTTTTGGGTCCCAGCCCACCGGTTGAGAACCACTGCTTTCAGATTACTGTTCTCATGGGAAGTGTATTCTCTTTATTTGACCTTCAATGCTGTTGGAACAACACAGTCCGGAAATCTTTCTGTTAGGCAAGAGGGCTCACTCAGCCACTGTACCAGGCATTCTGAAAGACTGATAAAAGCCTTTTACACAATGATCTATTGCAAAGTCTTCTGAGATTGTACTAAACACCTTCCATTTTGTGCGTGTGTATCTGTATTGGATGCTACCAAACCCAATTCTTCCCCAGCTGCACCCTTGGTTGGAGAGAATGCAGGCGTGATGTGGGCTTTACCATTTGCTCTGCATGCATATGAACAGTTGATGCAAATGTGATAGCATCAGAGGATGGGCCAGTGAATTCCTTACAAGCCCTGTCTCCAAACCAAAGCATGTGGCATTGTCATGCAGGCAAGCCTTTCTTCATGTTGTTTTCATCCATCCCACGCCCCGAGCTGACTTCCAGAGTGGACACCTGGCCTGGATATAAGGCCAATGGCATTCCTCAGAGCTTAATACCCCAGATTAGCCAATAAAATCCACTTTAAAGGTTAATCAGTATCTCAAGCTCGGCTACTTTGTACTACCACACAAGTTGAAAATAATCAGCCTGAGCAACACTAAAGACTGTAGAATATAATGTAACATGTATCGCCATTTATCACCTACTATTAGGCGCACTGGACCAGACATTTATTATCTGTACTAGTGGTGCTTGGGCATTGGGAGAAACTCAGGATCACCTGCAATTTTAGACATTATTCACATAAATGAAAGACAATTTAATTTATGATTTATGATGGATTTAAGTTATTTGTTTGTGGTTTAGACATGGTTTGCATTCAGTTTAGACAATTCATTTGACTTAATTTCATTTTTTCAGACCCAGTTTAGCCCTGTTTGGTCTTGGACTAGGTCTTGATCCTGGTGGAATCGGAAGGTCACTCTGAGTACCCCCATCTGGAGTCGGCAAAGTAGGTATAACCAAAACACATGTTAATCAGTATGGTGAAAATTTCTACTTTATTATTTCAACTTGTACTTACTACTAACCAAAGTTACTACAAAGATCAAAATAACAGTTGAAAAGTGTTGCTATTTTGATTCTGAAATAAGACAAAGTTCCTCTAGAGCTTGAATGCTTCTGAACCTCTGTTTGCAATACACTTTCAGAATTAACAGCATCGTATTTTCTATTTTGATGGCAACAATTCTCTAACAAGCAACAAATATCCAGGCCAGTATTAGCATATTAACTGTCTATTCTTTTCCCCAAGTGAAAGCAAACCGGATATACAGCATGTTGCAGCAGCCCAAATGAAAGCCAGCTCTGTTACTTGTGTTGTTGTTGATGATTTTATAATATATATATTTCGTTTGTCACAACTCTTTCTGCTTTCTGGTCTGTGTCAACTAAAACGGCGGCCATGAAACATTTGCTATTCCGTCCTAACATTTGACCAAAGTGTGTGTTTTTTTTTTTTTTTTGGGGGGGGGGGGGGGGGGGTTGCCTTTGAGGAGATCCAGAACTCCGCACTGAAATCTCCATGCTCGTATAATGCACCATGTGGTAAAGGTGTAGGTTACCACTCGTTTCACAAATCCCCCTCCATCGTGTTCCTGCGCTGTCCAAAACTCCTGCCCGTCACCTCTGAGCCCCCTGTGGCGCCGTTTGCTGAGTTTCTGGTGGTTTTTTTATTTTGTATTTTCTGTGCTGACACGGGACATTTGCCTGCTCCTGGCTGCAGAGAAAGTCCCGGGATAAAGGGCTTTTCCATTCAATCCCTGATAGCCTCCACAGCTCCAAGGAGGACTTATGCGGCGACTGACAGGAGGATGTTGGCGGGATGGGTGTTGATTTTGGGGGCTTATGGCTGAAGTTGTAAGTCTGAGGAGGGGGTTGGGTAAACACGCAATGGGGGCAACGTTTGCATCGAAAAGGGCTTTACTCTGGACTGGCAGCGGCGCAGCCAGGACGGGGAGGGGCTACAGGTTACCTTTGCACGCCGAACTCAACCGAGTGCAACGGATGAAGCCAAAATTTCTCAATTTGTTTGAACATGTTGGGACAAATAGCTCAAAGCATAACAGGTAGGTACAAAAGGTAGAAATACACCACCATTGCACCCGAATCTAAAAGCTCCTAAGAAAAAAAGTGTCAAAATAGCGACAAAAGCAAGGAGAAAACGAGGATGAAAACGCAACACAAAAGCGTAAGAGTCCCCCCACAAAAGAGCCAGTGACGAAAGAGTAACAAAAAAGTGGCAAAAATGTGACAAAGAATTAGAAAAAAAGTGACGACAACACGGCAACAACACAAGGGAAAATATCCATTTACAACGGTTTTGTAGGTCTTAGCTTTCAAATAAGCTCTCCAAGAAACTTTTAGATTTGGAGAAAATGTAAATAATGTAAATAAATACATGAAAAAGAATGTATATGTAGTTTGTTGAATGTCTCCTGTCGCCCTTTTATGCATAAATGTCCTGTCCAGTAGAGATCAAGCCCATTTTTTTTTATCTTATAGGTTTTTATTAGGAGTTTAAAGGAAAGACAGTTAATCAGCTCAAAGATAACTACAAAAAACAATTATCTTAATTAAATAAAATACTAATTTCTTGAAGAAACAAAAATGCTTTCGTAACTTTTGGTTTATACAATTCCAGATAAATATTCTGATTAAGATGGTCAAGTACAATGGTTTGCAAACTGGTGGGAGTCCATCTGCAATTTTACACTGTAATGCATTTAAATCAAGTGTTTGTCTAGTTCCACTCGTCTCCTTGGTCTAGTGGCTCATGGGAACAACGAATGGGCGATTTTCCTCCAGCATGTTTTCAAGATGAGGGACAAAAGTAAGAGGCTGTTAAAATGATTCAATCAAACTCTATGTATAAAGCGCTTTTCATACCGAAAGGTATCAAAGTACTTTACAGATAACATTTAAAACAATACACCCCGCATCATATATATATATATATATATATATATACACACACACACACACACACACAGTGCCTTGCGAAAGTACCAATGCATCTTGAACTTTTGCACATTTTGTCATGTTTACAACCCTAAACATAAAGATTTTATTTGGAATTTGAATTTTGAAAAGTATATTGAAAAGTGGGGCATGCACAAGTGTTCATACAGCATGACTTAATACTTTGTGGAACCTCCTTTTGCTGCAATTACAGCAGCAAGTCTTCTGGGGTATGACTCTACAAGGTTTGCACATCTAGAGACTGACATTTTAGCCCATTCCTCTTTACAAAACAACTCACGCTCTGTCAGCGTTTGTGAACAGCAGTTTTCAGGTCTTTCCACAGATTTTCAATAGGATTTGGGTCAGGACTTTGACAGGGCCATTCTACATGTACAGATTCCCCCATCTCAGCAGCAGTACATCGCAGCTCCTCCAGAGTTATCTTGGAGCACTTGGTTGCATTTCTGACCAGTGCTCTCCTTGTTCGGTCTGTTAGTTTAGGTGGACACCCTGTTATGAAACCCGGGTAGAACTCAAGAGCAGAACAAAACCAAAGGTTTAAGAATATTTATTTTAAACAACAAGAAGGGGGAGCAGGTAGATACCAGGCCGGAGGTCCAGGTTGGGGGCCGGTGGAGCAGAGGTGTCTGGGTGGGCTGTAATCTTGACTGAAAACCTCTGAAAAACGAAGGAAACTATCAAAAAACAGGACAATGGAAAATATATCAAAACTGACTGCAAAACGTCTCAGGCGCCGTAGTCTAGTTACCACTATCGTAGTATGACAAACCAGCGAGGTGTGGAAGTAGAACCGGAGTATATGAAGATTGTAGATGGCTTGCAGGTGAGAGGTTATCAGCCAGCAGCTGCGAGAGAAGGACTCCGCCCAGGTAGCTCCACCCAAACACACACACAGTGAAGGGGAGATGAGGGCAGCCAGGATATGGAAATCTTTGTATAACTGTGAGGCCCTCACAGAACAGCTGGAATTATACTGAGAGTAGATTACGCACAGGTGGCCTCTATTTAATGGTTAGGGCAATGTGTGAACTTTCAACAGTCATTAGGAATGTTATTAAGACAATTTAATGAAAAAATGCTGTATGAATACTTATGCACGCCCCACTTTTCACTTTTTTGTAAAATGTTTCATTTTGCTTTCACTTCACAGTTGTCTGTTACTTGTGTGTGAACTTTCAGTAAATAAAATCTTTACGTTTAGGGTCGTAAACGTGACAAAATGTTCAAGGTGTATTAGTACTTTTGCAAGGCACTGTGTATATATATATATATATATACACATATATATATATATATATATATATATATATATACACATAATATACAATATATAATTAAGACTAAATAAATAGATGTCAGTTAAAAGCTAAGCGAAAAAGGTGGCATTGAAGCATTCACTATTGTGGTTCAAATCCTGTAACCTTGCCTGGCCCGTATTAATGCAAGTCGAACACCTGTGCGGTGCACAGTCACGCCGTCGCCGCTTTGCCCCGGGGCAGCTGCGTTTCCCAAACGAAGATTGACTGACAAGTGAATGAATATTGGACTCACTTGAAAGCACTATAAGGAACTTGTGGAGTGCAGTACAATCAAACCCGTTGTTATTTTTTGAAAGAAGTATTAGTGAGAATCTTTTCAAGCGCAACAAAACAAACTCACAGACCTTTATAGTTCATTGTTTTCTTGCGTTTTAGCATCAAGCAGAACAGATGCAGTCGTTCGGCAAGTGAACGGAGTTACTTTTAAACCTAATCCACACAAACAAACAAACATGTCTGGTGTATGTAAATGAGGCGCTGTAATTGTACACCTGTGGGAGATTTGATGTGTGACGCGAGTGCAAGTCAGAGGTGGAAGGAGAGTCGCGTCCTGAAAGGTTTGGCGCCACGTGGAAACGATGCATCTCGTCGCTCGCTGGATATCACGTTGCCCAAATTGAAAGCGTTGTGATGCAATGATTGCCGCTATTAGATTTGCGATTTTTGAGGACGCAGATGACGGCGGTAAAAACAAGCGCGGCAGTGTGTGGGTGGCGCCAGTTGACGCTCGGGTCCGGCGCAGCTGCCCTGTAAGCCCCCCCTCTCTGTGCGCGCGTCGCCCTGTCTGCCGGCACCGGGTCACATGCTGCGTCCACCTCTGCTCTCCCAGGATGCACGTCTCCAGTCTCCCACACACACACACACAAACATACACACAGCTGCTCAGCCCACCACAGCCTCCTGCACCTGTCTCAGCGCAGTCACATCAACAACACAACCACCAGCTCGGTCCTATTCCCAAAGGTGAAGTGTTCCCGTGTCAGCTTCAGTGTATTACCACAGGACACTTTTATTTCTGTATTGTACACGTTTTTTTTTTTTAAAGGTTTAAACAAATGTTGGGAAGGGAAAATATACTACTAGATTGATAGCATTGTGCAGGAAATGGTTCCTTTTTTTCTAATTGAAGCCACCAACAAACAATGACACGGTATTGGGTCAGGCGGGATTCAAAAACTCTTACCGCTTAACCTCTTAACACCCTCCTGAAGCGAGCGCATTTTCTCCAGTGCGGCTTTATCCAAATCTGAAAGCTTCTCGAAGAAAGTGTCAAAATAGCGGCAAAAATGAGCCAAGACCGAGGATGAAAACACGACGAAATAGCGATTAAAAAACGTGACAACAAGGCAACAAAAAAGGCAACCAAAGATAACAGAAAAGTGACATCACACATTTGTGTGTGATGGAAAAGCCACAAAAAATGGGACCAAAGCAAAGCGATGAACAAGTGACAAAAATGTGTGAGGATGTGCAACAAAAAATGACACAAGAGAGTAACCCCTATAGCCTTATAGTATAAAGTTCCTAAAGTTCTATTTTTATCTTAACTCTGTGTTATATGTTTTATGTCGCACGTTTGCATCTGTTCTCAAACCATGGCAATAAAACTTATTCTGATTCTAACAGGGAAGTGACGAAAAAGGGACAAAAATTTGATGAAAAAGTGACGACAATGCCACAAAAGAGCAACAAAACAAGCAATGAACAGATATTGAACTGAAAAAAATGAGGCGTTACACTGGCCTGTAGTCTGTAAACTTATAGATTTGGGTAAAACTGAACTGTAAAAAATGCACCCATGGTTGAGGTGGGGGGTTGAGAGGTTAAGGTATACTATATATTGTCCCACCCAGATACCGAGAGCTCTCGCAAACCCAGTATAGAAAGGACAATATAATCTGGAATTAAACCCGGGGACCGTATGTGGAGGGCCAAGAGGTTGAAACTGCCTGAAGCTTAATTCCTAAGGTGACTTTCGGGACATGCGTTTAGAGGCTAAAATGAAAATGAAAAAAGAGTATCTTCCCTACATCAAGACTTGACAATTAAAAACTGAACAGATTGTGACTTCACACAACATCCATTGCCATAGTTTCGAAACACGTGTCACTCTATACATCACACCTCTGCCTGTCACATCCTGCCACAGTTCAGCCCTAAGAGAAGCCGTTATCTCCGCGCTCCGGATGTGTTTGTTCATTATCTCCTCTGCCGTTAAACGTGACAAGGCTGTGCATCTTTCCCCCCGCCTGACTGCTCCTGTTTGAATGCTCATTAACAAACCCCCCACTGATGGATTTTTGCCGAGACGTGATTGGACAATCTCAGTAATGGAGGTCGATGCTGCGTGGCTGGAAAAAAAAAAAAATATGATTATTGTTGGTGAAACTTTGGCCCCTAACAATGGACTCACTCCCACTGCCACCGTAGGCCTGAACCGGGATACTAATTTGTGATTTGTCCCATGGGTGTCAAGGTTGTCGCGCAATCTTTAAGGAAATGGGGGCAAGAGTTCAAATCTAAGGTTAGTAGTTTTTCCACATTTTTCACACAATGATGCCATCTTACCTCAGACGAATGTCACAAAACTAAAATGTCAATTAAAAAAATGATACTCAAAACCAATGTTGATACTTTAAAAAAAAAATCCACCTTCTAACTGAGTGAATGGCGTTAGCGTTCATGCATGACAACGAGAAGGTCACAGGTTTGATCCAATGGCCGCTGGTTGCACTGTTTTACGACCGCGACGCTAGGGGTCGACATTGCCCACCATTGCTACAGTACTGCTATATGTGGGCGGCAAAACAGGCTAGTTTTCCATTAGAAAGCGTTGCACTTTACACACGTTTTAAGCAACTGTAAAGCCTGGTTTCTAATTTCTTGGAACTTTCTACAGCTAGATATTGCCCCTGTGATACAGATGGGTTACTTACAATTAAAGAAACCAGGCTGGTTTTCATAAGAAGCATTTTAGAAAGCTTGTATACTATTGAGGGCCGGACTTTGATTTCCCTTTCCAACGTGGTCATTATGATAAACGGGGAAGAGTGAGCAGAAGCTTTCTATTATTATTATTATTGATCCCCAGGGCCAAATGGAGCTGTATGCTTCTTCTGGGTGCTCAGGTCTGCCATACCACTAAACATATGCATAGGTTCCCCTATGGGGCCAGGACTGCCCTGGAAATGAGCTTATAAATCTCAGAGGGAATCTCTGGTTAAATAAAGATCAAATAAATCTAAATAAATGAGTGGTTGATCATGGTCGGAGGGGCCAATGGCGCAGTGTGGCAGTTTGGCTTCCATCAGTCTACCTCAGGGCATATCTGAACTGAACCTCGGGGCATATCTGAACTGAACCCAAACAAGGATTAATTTCACTCAAATTAGTAAAAACTTTACATAATGCAGGACTAAAAAAATAGATATCCCTATATCAGCTGTACAGGAGACAGACTTTAATGCTTCCAGAAAGATTGGAATAAAGGTAAGAATTGAGTTTGGAATCAATAAATGATTCATGATTGGAGCTTACTTGTATACATAGCGGTATGTGACTGTACTAAATAAATAATGGTTATAAAAGGCCATATATGTCACTCAACCATAAGCCGTTCACAATGAAATAGGTGGTTGAAAATTGTCCATTGCAGTAGCTATGAATATGATTAGCATTTATATTTGCCCTAAACCAAAGCTGTATAATAAAGAGATGCATTTTATTTAAATGATGCGCTCTGCTTTCCTGGAGAGTACAGGTTATATTTGTTTTTGAACAAAAATAAAAAATACATAAGACTTTTTAACCCATACTTCCATATGTCTAAGATATCCCTTGTGCCACCATGCAGTCCATATCTTTGTGTACGATAGCAAGCAGCAAAGTGATAGCTACTATTTCTAGTAGCTAAGATAAACTTTTTATTGTACTTGCTAAAAAAAAAAACTGTCAATATTTCACAAACCAATTAGTATTCAATTCTATAAAAAAGTTGTTTAGGTTTTGTTTTCTCTCTCTCTAAGCGGATATCCATGTTGCCAGACGCAATGCCACGACCAGATTGGAAATTAACATAAAGTGACTCTAACTACTTCTACAATCTCAGCGTCTGTTCTCAATCAAGTTTGAATCAGTGCTAGTGCTAGCTACTACTGCCGTAATTAAAGCTCAGAGACTGAATTCTGAAGGTTAATAGTTTTTCTTGTGCCTGTGTCCTCACATGCAGGTTAAGGCAACCCAAGTTCACAAATAGCAATGTCTAAATTGATTTGCGCGATGAGAGCCCAGGATGCTGCCTTTAAAATTTAAAACACATTTGCTTTGATGCATTAAATTGCCACCTCCCTATGACCTTTAGCGGAGATTATATTTGCGGTCGTGGAGGTAAATTGGACAGCGTATTACTATGTGGATTCAGATTTGTGACCAACGAGTCAGTGGACATGAAGCGTTTTCGACATTTAGATATAGGACATTTAACCCGGGGCCGTGGAATATGTGTGCCCTTATCGCGCCACATTATGTCTCCGAGCGGGGCTAAACAATATGACCTTGATCACAGAAATCAAATCACAGATCAGTCATAATTGTATCAGTGCAAAAAGAGGTTGCTCAGAGGGCAAGGCGTGTTTGTGTGAAGGCAACGGTAGCTCAGGTGGTAGAGTGGTCCACTGAGTTGGAGGTTTGTGTCTTACAAACTGTACCTGATGGGTAATTCAAAAGCTTAGAACATTCCTTCAACAAAGCCAACACAACTAGGTAAGGATTCTTCACTCGACTTGCAGCACCCAGAGACCTATCCCGAGATCCTGACCTGAGATTTTGGTCAGGGGTACTGAGACTGAGGTTTTTGCCTTTGAAAATGCAAACTCCACACAGAAAGACCCCTCTTGACCAGGAATCGAACCTGGGACTTTCATGCTGTGATGGCCACTGGCCGTCATAACTCTATAAGTCTGTGACTAAACCCAAATATGTGTTAAAAGCAAATATGTGTTTGAAAAGCTTGGCAACTAGTCGAGCTGGTAAAGCGCAATATAAAGCCGAGCCATGTTTGTGAACCTGTTACCAGGGTTACGTTTAGGGTCAGAGGTTAGGGTTATCATTAGGGTTAGGAACGGCAACAGTGATTTAAGTCGTGCTTCATTCGCAAAGATCTCACACATATTTTTAGAAACTAGAAGGTCTTGGCCTTCAAATGAGGCTTCACACTTGCTTATAGGCAGTACTGGCATAAACATATGCTTTGAGATTTGCTAACCCTAACCCTAAACCGAGCCCTAAGACGACACGTAACAGGTTTAGGTCTGAATCTTCCAAGAACCTACTGTATATCTTTTTTCTTTGATTGTCATTTCTATTCCATCCTTTGCCTTATACTCAGGTAATTCAACCATGGGCAGTTTTGGACAAGTCTTTGCGCTGGTCCTAAACTCGGCTTACAAGAGAATCTTAAGGACATCTGGCATAAAAACAATATCCAAACTACTGGTAAATGATTGACAGTGCACAAACCTTCAGAACAAGGGTGTGAAAAATGACTGCTGATTGCTCATGTTGGCAAATGTTTCTTTATTCTTTCCTGCCATGTCAATCTTTATTCAATCTAAATGTACGTAGAATGTAGATGTGAATTTAAGCAGATATTTTCTCTTCTTGCCAAGTCGGAGGTGGCTGCCTATTTGTTTATAGGAAGAACAACTTAGGAGTACTTTATTTATTCAGCGCAGATAGAATATGAACTATAAGCACGTCGACAGACCTCCCCAGACAATGTTGGTGATAATCTGCACATGGCATTTGCCGAGGGCAGCGGTCCAAAGTGCTGAGCGCCGAGTGGGAGAACAGACCGGTGACATGGGTGGTCCTGGAAGATCTCACCAGGCTGGACATTTGGAGGGAGAGCAGAGCTGGGTTAGTAGTTACAGTACAGGGAATAGAGGGAGGAGGACATGAGGCAGCTCGGCGGGGCAGTGCAGGTGGCAAACACCGCCCGAGGCCAAAGAAGAGACACACACAGAAAAAAAACAAGACTCTTAATCAATCAGGGTCGGTGTGAATGTACAGGGCAGACCAGGAGGGCTCAATGAGGACAGCTGATTGGACGCTTCACGCAGAGCAACAAATCAACACAAGATTGTATCATGGCAGTTGCTTGGTTACAATGATCTACCACAGTGATCTACCACAGTGGTTCTACCACCTAAATTCCTGTTTTGATCTTGCTAATGCTTAAAAATACAACGATTTTTTTTATTTGTTTTCACTTTACAGCATAACAAGAATTTGCACAAAAGCCAAATCCTGGCCAATCATAGCACACGATCTGGAGACGTGTCCCCGGGCACTGCTGCACTGCCGTCGCTCACTGCTTCTGACAGAAAATCGCCTAGACAAATACAGAAAACACATTCAATAAACTATAATTAGATAGTACGTGATATATAATAACATAAAGGTTTGCCAGAATAGGCCATAAACCTTTACGGATGTATAGCCCTAATTAAATTCATGGAGAAGGAACCAATTTATAGCTACAGCAGAGGTTGGCCTTGGGCAAACCCCGCCCCTTTCATTGATCTACACCTATCTACAACACCTACATAGGTTCGCCCCTGGCCTGGCCCATCCTCGAACATTATTTTATTGAAATGGGTGGAGTAGGTTTATAGTGGTCATCCACTGAACTGACTAGCAGTAAATGAAATGCTCTTAACAGTATTGGCAAAGCACTAGTTGATGGAGTCAGGAAAACACAAATCAGAACTGGAATATTCAAATGTGTACAGTTAATGAAAAATACAAGTTTTCCAGTCACAAAAAGCAATGAAAATAACAAAATGACATAATAATAAACAGGAAAGCAAAACATATTTTTATTTGTTTCATCACATTATGTTCTGCAACCGATCTATCCCCAAGTAAAATAACTATATGTTCTCTCTTCGTTTGAAATACTGAAGAAAATGTTACAATATTTATATCAGTTGAAACAAGGCTGATGCTGAGTCTAATGGCTATATGTAAAGAAAATAGTTGATAGATTGAATAAACATTGCCAAGCTCTTCATGCATTTCTCCTTCGGTCTGTGTTGCTAAGTCAATTGGTCAGACCCCACCCATTATAATAAAATAATTTGAAACGAGGGGCTGGGCCAGGGGCGAACCTTTTGTAGGTGTTGTAGATCAATGAAAGAGGCGGGGTTTTCCCAAGGCTCCCGTCTGCTGCGGCCACAAATTGGCAATCTTTGAGAACTACCACTGGTGTGGCTTCCAGGCCCGTTTTAACAACCAGTGGCTTGGTAAAGTGGTCTGGTTGGGCTGTTATTCAAAGAAAACATTCATTATAGCAGCATTTGTATTATTACAGTTATAGCTTGAGCAAAGGGGTATACTGTAGACATTAAATTTAACAGGTACAATTGGACTTTTGCTTGGATGCATGTCACAAATTGAGCGTTATGTTGGTCAGGAGGCAGCAATGAAAATTAGATTGGGCAAAATTATATAAAAAAGAGATTGTAAAGAACTTTTACATTTTCATTTTAAGTTTAGCACTGCAGAATACTTTTGATTGAATGGTAATTTAGCAAGAGTATTTTTTTTAATCATAAGGCCAGTTTCTGTTATGGGTGGACTATACTATCCTTTGACTGTATAATATTTGAATGAAGCACTGTAAAGCATGTAAAAGGTGTCGGGCTGGGGTCTCTCGAGTGCCTTGTCATAAATGTCCCTTCACACCTCCACAAATGCGGCCTGTTTTTCCGCTCGTGTGATTCTCATGTACAGCTTTGACACTTGGCCATCTGTAGCTCTGGTCCCGGCAGTAAATAACACAAAGTGGGGTGCTACTCCCGGGACGTCCCGTGCAGAGACTCCTCACATTCCCCTGAACACCCCGAGGCCCTCTGGACACCCCCCCTTTTGACCTGACCCACGCCCCGCTACGGCCCATGGGACTGAGCCCTGAGAAGGGAGGACACCATGCACTACAAAATATTCGTACATGAGTTAAAGTGACTCCAATTGAAAATATTAGTCCTGCAGTTTCCATTTATTTTTCACAAGGAGCAATGACGATGAAATGACATTTTTACTATTTTATGCTCCCATTATGTATTATTCATTTTTCAGTCTCATGTTTTATAAATTAATCAATGGGAAAACAGATACAGTAAATGAGCCCTAACTTGTTAGCATAAAGAAAACGTCTGGACTGGAGTGACAATATAACAGTGAATCGTGATAATTATAAGTAGTATAATTTAGAAAAAATCTACCAATAGAGAAAGAACAGATTTTAAGTGGACTTTCCGGATGGGTAAATATTTTGCCGGCTGCTAAAAGATCATTAGTCGCAGATGAAGCTTCTTGCAAACGGAGGAAATGTCAGCAAAAATAAATGTTCTCCCCTTTTAAACTTGCTATGTATATTTATTGGAGATAATTTCCAAGCTGTGTTTCACTGGTGCCTTTATTTACTATCCTGTCACTGACACTGTTTGTACCATCACATGCAAACCAATTTTCCCTTTGGGACAATACAGATGAGTTGAACCGATGGTGCTTAAGAACTTTTGTCCATGATGGAATACGCCTGTACAACTGAAGACTTACACAAATATTTCAAGACAACACAATAAATCAATAAATATTATATATAATACGATCATATACTTAAAAATCATGTTGGTATTTGTGTTTTGCAGTATTATGTGCTCTATCTACCCTCTTAACTTGAGTCCTGTCACATAGCCCTCAATCTTCACATCAATACATTCATCAGCCCCTCCCCATTGTCACGGGCCCATCTGCTTCACTGCGCTCGTCTTCATTTAATTATATGTAGGCTAAATCGTCCTGAGTGGGCCCTATGGAGGGGTAGGGCTGTGGGGGACAGTGATCTAAATATGAAATGGCACTTGATTAGATCATCTGCGCGTGGCACACATCTTGCGCGATCTGAAAAGGGGTCAATAAGTAAATGTTTTGACAAATAGCGTCATACGATAATGTGGGGCGACATAGATCAACCAAAACACAATAGATACAGACGGCCTCTCTGGAGCCGCCCGTCTATGATCATGTTTAAGGCAGTTGAGGAGAAAAAAACTTTCTATGATTACTCCAAAACTACTTTAACAAATGCTGAATTATGAAAATATTCTACTAAACAAAGAAACATGGATGTTGGATTTTCATTAGTAATACTTTTCTGCCATTAATGATCAATTATTTAATTTGTTTTTCCATATACAATGAAGGCTTATTTTAAATATAAAAATATCTTAATTTTACCTGGAGAAATGGTGAGCTATTTTGCTCGACTTAGGTGTTAAACAGTTTTTGGCCTTTTATCTGTTGTTATTTCAGCAGGAGATTCAGATAAAGCTGCGTTTTTTGCTGCGTTTATCAGTGGAACGCTCAGTAGTTAATTATTGTGTGTGATGTCACACTTAAAGGGACTATACAGAGTTTAAAAATGTTAAAACTAAGCATTTTCCAGCAATGTCCTAATGTGTAGAATGAGCCCAGACCTATTCACCACAACTGCCTCTAAAATCCTGCACTGTCACTCAAAAAGTTGTTACTCCGGGTCCGAAGTGCCGTCATGCACGAGCTTAAAATAGAAGCTGCAGTTACGCACACGACCTGAGGTGGCAGTAGTGAGCATAAAATGACCAACTTGCATCTAGTCTCTTTAACAAACGTATTCTTAAAAAAACTGACAATGCTATCCAAGAAGCTAGCGACGTTAACGTTAGCTTCATGCTACGTTAGCTAACAAATGCAGTTTTTTGCTGAACATGTGCTGTGGAAAAAGACTTTACTTTATGTGTGTGTGATGAATATGTTTATAGTCCGCCAGAATATGGCAAAAATAGTGAAACATTGTGACTCTCAGGTTTTCTACCCCCTTGCCTAGGCCACGCCCCCTTGTATGATACGATGCCGTCTGTATTTACACAACCAGTCATCTACTAAATGTAAAGCACGTCCACTCTGCTACAGGAAAGCCAGACGAGTAAGCCCAGTCCAGATCATTGTTGTTGAGCAAAAAAACTTAAATAATCCACTACGCTACACGCTGACACCCGGACATCCATCTATCATTTCATATCTATTCGATTTTGCCATGAAAATAATAAGAAATAATGCATCAAAAACCTTTGTAAAAGGTATTTTAAGAAGATTCGGGCAGGGCGAGAGGTGTCAAATGTTACAAATGTTAACGTTACCCCGAGCAACCAGCATCGTTAAGCTGCACTCTGGAAGCCTTCAGATGCAAAGAGCGAGCGAGTACCTGCGGAGAAGTAACAAAGGCAGAGGTGGGTAACAATGGAGAGGAGAGGTGCCAGGGTTGAATTGGATTATTATGGGTTCAGTGGGGACCTTTGACTATTTTAACCAGACAGATGTGCAATTAAACATAATACACCTAAAAAGAATCAAATGTATACATTTTATTATGTTAATATAGCTTGTCCTATACATTTTTCATAACATTTTCTAACAGTCATTTTGAAAAGGCATCTACCTGTACTCTGACTATGAATTTGAAAACACTGCTCGCTTCGCTTTTAATTACGTTGTATTGATTTTTATTCGCCTTCTAGGTGTAATTTGATGTACTTAAAATACTGTGTACGAACTGTGCTCTTACAAATAAACCTACCGTTTTTGCCGTATATATATATATAGTATATATTTCAAACATATAGTAGTAGAATAAAATATGAAAAAAAAAGATGCTTGCCAATGCCACGATTTCTAAGGTCGGAATAACCGTTAACATTGCAATTCAATTTAATTTCAAATATGTAGAAGGCTTTGAACTTTGTGTTGTGAAAGACTAAACAAAATTGGCGAGAAACTAGGAACTCATAAGCATTTTCCAATATGTATGCAAAACCATTATAATTGCTACTGTCCCTATTTTAGAGAATTCATGTAATTATACTTCGTTCTATTAAGACAAAGCCTGGTCATCAGCCCCTTAAAACGCACTCAGAAGATGTCACCTTGCCATCACACTATATTTACAGCCGTCTCCTTTTTGGGGTGAAACCGTCCAATCAATACAGTGTCCAATCAGCAGACGCCCCTCGATCCATACGTCCATTGGGCGTCCTGACACCTCCGACTCATTGATCCGCTGTGGTCCCGCTGTCCCGGGATAATAGATGCTGCTGCTGATTCAGTCCCCACAGGATGCCACAGACAGATGACACAGGCTTAGGCCCATTCTGAGACTATGGGGAAAGGCTGCGAATAATTCAATAATGTCCGTATGAGGACTGGCAGAGGCATAATGAAATCATGCAATGTTGTATTACAAGTGATGTGAAGTAATACAAAAATATTTAAATGAATTCAAATGGAATGGAATTAAATTTCATTAAATAAGAATACAATACAATAGATAGAAGCCAAACTAAATGTACTGTGAAGTTTTTATAGCACAATTTCATTAAAAAAAAAAAAACAGCATATAAGCCTATACAATCAAATATTACAAACCCATAACTTCAAATGTAAGAAAAGGGTTTGACAGAGCCAGGGGCTGCAGACATAAAGCCCTTATAAAATGCCAGAGCTCGGATGAGTGGGCTCGCTCCAGCACAAACCCGCACTTCCTGTGGGTATTGAGATGCAGATGGGACTCCAGGGCCTTTAATGCGGGCTGTCAGTGCGGGGGACAGGCCCGCTCTCTCCCACATCTGCTAACCTGCACCTCTAATGGGGTGCAAATGGGGCTCAATACAGCAGCGGCCTGGCAGAGCTGGCTGAACGACCCAAGGCGCCCGCTGCATACATGAATGCTGCCCTGACATGTGCGTGCAGCACACTCGTGTTTATCTAGCAAACAAACTGGATCACTTTGCATTGCTGTCAAGGATTAACACCTCTGACAAGACGCCATAGTACCATTTATTTGTTAAGGAATGTCTTTTGTGGTAGTGTGGGCTCAGTGCCAGAGATGACTATCTAATGTGTTTTGGCACTTCTGGTAGAAGAAGCCAGTAAGGCCAGGGTGGGGCACCCCCCTGATACAAAATCTACAAGGCTTATATAAAAAAATACAGGTGAAAAAATTACAAATAACAATTACAAATATTCAACTCATCTTCACCCATTCTCTATTCCAGCCTTTCCCAAAGTTTCCCAAAGATCTCACAACATTTGTAATGCTTTAACACGTATAAAACATAAATAGCAATGACACTTAATACATAAGATTTCAAACTCAATATTTTTCCTTCATAAGGGGGTGCCAGAGTGGAGCATGGTATAGGGACACAAAAGTATTATTTGAGCAAATGTATTTTATTTTTTTCTCTCTCATCAATGCATACAATTGTGGAAGGAGGACAGGTGCAGAAAACTAAAGTAAATGATTATTGGCAGTTATGTTCAAACGAGGGGGCATTGATGTGGATACGAAAAAAACTAAAAAAACTAAACTGATTTATCAGACTCCATCTAGTGGTTAAAGAGCTAAACGTTTTCTTGGTCTTTTGTTTATAATGCTATTTATAGGCAGCTGTCTGAAAGCAACAGCACTTTGCATTACTTTCCCAAAGTGAATTTGAATGGTCAGGAAAATAAAGTCGGTATGCAGAATCAAAGCTGCAGACTGGCGAGAGTTGTGAGCCGACAGCTCACGTGCCACAAACAGTGTGAATGGGCTTCAGAAGCACATTACAAACTGTTAACACAAAATGATTCATAAGTGAGAGCTTGTTTGCAACGTTGCATTTTGCACTTTTGAAAATAGTAGCGGTGGACGAAGTTGTAAAAAAAAAGAAACGAAGCGCCCCTTCTGTTGGCGTGCGAGGTTTGGTAATTATCTGCGCACACTTTTAGCACTTTCCTTTACAAATCAGCTTTGCCAGAACTTGTGCACAGGGGGATGGGTTTTAAAAGGGGGGTGTCGATAGGGGGGGGCGCAACACGGGGTCACACCGGAGAGGCGGCAGCAGGAGTGGGGGTCGACGGACAGAGAGAAAAAGAAAGGAAAGGAAGCCGGGGGAGAAGCAGCAAAAGCCCGAACCCAGCGCAGCAGAGACGGACACGGGGCTGGGGGAGGGACTGGAGCCAGCGCGCCGCTCATTGGTGGCAGCAGACCTCTCGCTGGATGGATTGACTTAGCACGGGTCGAATTACACCATTTGCCGTGCATTAGTTTGTTTTTCTCTCAGCCAGCCAGGCAAGAGAACTTACGACGCGCTTTTACTCCTCTTTTGGATTACACAGCGACGCTAAACGGGGGATACAAAACACGCAGATGAGGTGAGTTTCCTTACGTGGATTTGCGCGCTGGTCCCTTCGCTTTGCACGGCGAAAGCGTGGAGGGTATTTTGCTTTTGGAAACGAAATATTCCGGTGACCCGTGGCTGTGCAGCACTGCTCTCTGCAAAAGCGCGCAGGACCGAAAATAGTTTCGACTATTTTTACTTCAACGCTATGTTCATTAATTCCTTATAGAACTCGCTTGTCTTTCTACTCTTTTTTTTTCCACAAATAAACAAACGCACCACACACAAAAAAAAAACTGTACTGCTCGTTTGTGAAGTAAAACGTAAACTTTGTGTACACTTTTGTTTTTAAAAGTACAACCGTGCCACTTTGTAGGCGTGGTAGAAGCTTGCAGAAATGTTGCAACCAACAATTGGACCATAAACGTGCAACTTTGTGACTTCAGACTTTGCCATTTAAAGCCATGTGTGACTAGGGGTACACATTTACAAATGAGTATTTTTTTACAATATCTTATAGTTAATGTTTAATATTAATATCTAATTAATGTTATATATAGGTTTGTATACAAAGTGAGTTGGAGGCAGTGCAAAGCAGTACGCGTCGTTAATGTTTATGCCTTTTCCCTCTGCTTTCCCAAAGTTAATAGTAGTGGAAAGGAGGCGAGAGAGGAAGGGAGAGAGAGAGAGGGGGAGGGTGGCTGCTGCTGCTGAGGTTTTTTGAAGATCACTCATCGCCAGAGCGCAGGGAGCTGAGGACGAGAGCGGACGGTGCTCAGAGAGTCCAGGAGAGCGAGAGAAAAACAGTGAAACGCGAGCGTAAAACAGCATTTCCGTGCGCAAAAGTGGATCAACAACAACAGCTCCAAATGGATGTTTGTTTATGGGGATTTACACATTTTTACGCACTGGGCTTTTTATGGATCACCAGAGGACTATAACATTGTGGAGTGCCCGATTCATGAGTGGATTTTCAAGGTAGGTTTTGTATTTCACAAGTTCAAATTGAAGTAACCTAGACTACATATTTTAAAATAAAACTTAAAAAACAGGTTTGATAAAAAATATAGTTTTTTTTTTTTAACAACGATTTGTGCATTTCCTTTTGGGAATCCAGCGTACGCGCCGCTTACCAGTAATAAAAGTGTATTTTTCTCCTTTACTCTTTGATGCAACCTTTGTGTTGTGTGCCATGTTGACTGTGCACTTTGCGATCTCCGGTTGAACAGATGATTCGAGGTTTTTGATTGGATTTAGCGCCCCAGAGTGTTAACTCTAGATCTTGATATCTGCGCGACTGTAACACGGCGAGTTGTCTCTCAAACAATGGAAATGTGAGCACGAGATTGGTAGAAAGGCACGTGAACTGGTTCCATATCAGTTGTACGCATTTACGCACAGTGCATTCGCGGGTTTGGTACTACCAGTGATAACAAACGTCGCTCGTAACCTTTAGGATCAGCAGTCCCAGCCCTGCCCTGTGCCGTGCTGCGTTCACTGCTGCCTCCTCTGGCTCTCCACATCAGCGCTCTGTTGTTGACACTGCACCGCTGTCCCCCGCGCCTTTGTTGTCTTTTGTGCGGGTCCTACATGTGGACTAAAGGGACATGAATAGGTTTGGATAGGGGGCAAAAAAAAAAAAAATCTGAAGGCTTTCACTCCCACTGATGTTGGCACAAAAGCTTGGCATTACGTGCGCCTCGCAGCTCAGGCGTGGAGCGAACACGCAGCACCGGGAAAAAACTTAAAACCAACGAGAGCTATATTGATATTGTAAGTTTGATCCGCACTTGTTGAGCAAAAAAACGTGTGTCCGAGCCGAGAAACGCGCTTGCGATCTTGCAATGATGTGCTCGTTTTACGCAAGGATGAGCTCCATTGGCATTACGCAGCAGATACATTTTCCGGCTGTGACCCCCAGGGCATTTTCCCGAAAGTCCTGTGCGTATTTCGAAACCTTACCGGTGTGAATCATAAACTGGATTGGGATGGCGTGAAAGTCAAGAGCAGGGAGCGGTTAAAATGACTTTGTTGTATAATAATGATCGAGAAACGCCTGGTTGTGTGTGTGTGTGGTGTGCCACTGTCTTCGGTTTGAGATGTGGTTTGGAATTGGCAGTGTGCATTGTTTTGACATATGTACTACCTGGTGTAACCCGTCACTACACGGTATTACAAATCAGTCCAGCCCATGTGTGGACACATTGTTGCGAGTGTAACGACACGCCATCATGTTGGATTGGATGTGAAAAAAGTCGTTTCATCTTTGTTTGCATGGCTTAATATCACCAACAGAGCTGCCTCAAAGCCCATAATAAATGACTTTTCCCCGTGTTGCTCTTTATAGAATGAAAGGCAGGGGCTGTTTCTTTAATCTCCGTGCCAGATGTGCGCATCTGGAGAGCCTCAGATCCTTCCCAGAGACCAACAAGGCTAATTACCCCAAAATACAGGCTTTACAGAGCGGCCGCCCGGTCACCACCAGAGAGCGAGAGAGCCAGCTGCTGCTGTGTGTGTCACTGAGCTGCGGCGGTCACAAAGGGTCAGGTCCCACTGACCGGAACCACCAAAGTTAACCCCATATTAGAATGACTGCCTGTTTACTGTTGGAAGGTATTAAACTCACTCTAGATTATAAGTGGGAGTAAATGAGTGAAATCATGACAAATAGTGAGCTTCTTCACACTTTTAAGTTGTCGTGCTTTTTCGGGGAGTTGTGTGTACGCAAATAATGTGTAAATCGGAAGGGAAGACATCAGTGATTTTGCTATGAAGGGTGCTGCGTCGCCTCATACTGAGACAATCATTTGGCGATAGATTTTGCAGCTCTTAACAAAGACATAAACGGTCATTCAAAACAAATTGCAACTTGACTCGTAGTGATGGGATGGCAAATATCTGTCAGAATAAAAACGCAGTGTATTTATAATTGTGAAGTGTTAAACTCCGTATTCATTGCACAGTTACAACCTTTTTTTTAACATAACCACCAAAGGCATGACGCTTCCTTTCATATCGTATTGAAAGTTAATCGTCCGTTTGATAAACAAAAAACGTTGCCCCCTTTGTGCCACATTTGGCGCTAACATGCCGTGACTGCGACTGCCTATAGTTTGTTTTGTCAAAAGTCCTCCCTAATGGCAGCGGTGCCTTCGCTTGAACCGGGGGTGGGGCCCCTATTGTGCCGATGTGCCCAAAGCCCCTTTTGTTTGCTTGGTCACACCTGCAACTCGGCCCACTCTTTGTATCCGACTATGGCTTGAGCTACTGCTGGGATCTGCCTTTCTCCTGTCGCGCCCCTCCCTCTCGCACGAGAAATCGGGTTCGGGGTGGTGCCGTCGGGACCTTTTCCTGCTGCTCCCTGTGCCAAAATCTGTAAGCGAGCAACAAGTCCGCGCCGGTTAACAAGAGAGCTCCCTGCTAAATTGGCGGTGATTGGGGTTAGCGCAATTTTAACCGCTCACAAGGGGTGTCGTGGAAATCATTTCTGGGCTCATGAGCGCTCGGCTCACAACTTGGCGGACTCGGTGGCTGGTGGTGATGCATCTTGATGACTCTTTAGACGATCGGACCGACGCTGCATCCTTGCAAAATATGGTCCCGACTTGAGAAACGAGCTGGCACACCCTAAATGGATTGGTGGAGCGTATTGGGAATGGCGAGACAGTGCGGTACAACTAAATAAAAAGTGAACGTAAAATTGATAAGAAGTGGCACAATATAAGAAAAAAATCAGATATTCAAGAACTTTAAACTTGTAAATGTGTCAATCTTGCAGCGTCTTGCGATACCGATATTGCACAATGTTGAGGCGCCGATATACCGTGCCACCGGTCACAAAAGTGAAAGCTTCTTGCCTGAGAGATCTCTTGCGTAACTAAGTTTGTGTTTGGCATCCCTGCGTCGGAAACGCCTTCACTTGCTTGCCCCCTCTCGCTCGCCGTAGACACGGCAGAAGGGTGCGAGGGAGGTAAACCGACGCCTGTGCTATCTTTTACCCCGCGCTGTTAGGATTACAGCTCACTGTGGTGCCCGATGACAAGTGTGGCAGCCCGGAGCGGCCATTGTTCTGCCAGGACGACGTTCGCACACAACCTATTCCAAACCTCACGCACTGCCGTTGATCGCCAGCTTTTATTACTCCCAATCAATTCCGTTCTTTTTCACAGACAAACGCGACACAGGCCATCTCCTGACAAGTGCATGTGATGATGTGTCACAGAGCGGCGCAAATGATTATGACAGGAATAGACTGCTGAAATAACAATGGCACAGCAAAACGAACTTGTTGTTTTGATCGTTGGAACAAAACACGCCCAGATTTAGTCCTTGTTTATTCTATGTGCTCCCTCCTGGAACCGCCACCGTAACGTGGTGGAGGGTTTGAGCGTCTGAATGATCCTGGGGGCTCTGTTGTCGGGGGTTTTGTGCCCCTGGTAGGGTCTCCCATGACAAACAGGTCCTAGGTGACGGGTCAGACAAACAGCGGTTGAGAAGCCCCTTATGAGAGACCACCAGGCTCGGTTAGAACCAGGAGGCCGTCCTTCTGTGGACCCATCACCTGCAGGAGGAGCCATAGGGGCTGGTGCAGTGTGATTTGGGCAGCTCCAACAGCTGCCCCCACAAACCAGCAACGGACAAGTGGAAGAAAATGATGGCTGGAATTATTCTATGTGTGAGGTTTAGTCCTTCAAATTTTTAGTCTCAATTTCTTTGTTTAGTTCTGGATTGACCTGGTATAGTCCTTTTGTTGAGGTTCTTGTTAAGTACCGTTTACAATCTTTAGTCCTGTCTGTTCCTCATTTAGTGCTATAGTTGGATCTGTGTTTGAAAGCTCTTGCCCTGTTTCACTAAACTAAATCTAACTCTAAATACAATGGCGGGCCGCACAATTACTTACAATCAAAATCCAATTTCAATAGTCTTTCTCCATAAGGATTTCTTGTGCATGAAACCTGCTAACCATGCAAGTTTAGAATCTTGCAGGGTTACAAAGCAACAGGATTTTTGCATTGGTTTAGCAGTTAATACTGTATTTCAGTATTTTCTCAAATGTCAATGTTTCGAACTGCATTGCAATATTCGTCAGAATAACTGCAATGACATATTTTCCTCAAATCATGAGAGTACTGGCCCCAGTTAAGCCCATGTTTACCTGCATCTGTAGGGGTTTGTACTCGTTGTTCACATTTACATCTGGTTTTGAAGCTCCAGTCCTATTTTTACCCCCAACTAAACCTTAAACTGTCAATCTAAAAACAGCAGACTAGCCGTGTTGTTTAAAAAAAAAAAAATGAAAAAGAAAAAATTCAGATAATGTGTACTTTTCCAATATTGAGCTGCCAAAGCTTGAAATATCCAGCTACAGGGACGCCCACTAGTCGCCACAGACAAAACACCGCTACAACTTCCCTCTTTAGCACCTTGGCTTCAAACCAGCGACCTCAGCGGGGAGGAAAGAGCGCGGCTGTGCTCCACCGAGCGGCCTGTAATAACAACGCCGCACGAGTACAGTGAGTTTGAATGGCACAGCGTCGCGTGACAAGCTCTGGCTCTAGGCTTGTCGAGGCCTACATACGTGAATACACACACACACATGCCGGAGCACACGCACAAACACCGACTGGAGGCGAGGAACACGATCTAGTCAATAGACAACACACTATGGGCTTAGCGTAGCGACGGAGGAGTCATTTTAGACCGCTGACCTCTGGGTGTGCTGCGTTTCTGTTTTGCATTAACATTTCTGACGAAGGAGCTATTTCTGTCGACGGAGGAATAGGGGGAGATCCGCAACTTGAAGAGAGACAGTTTTCTTTCCTTACACTGTTGTTTGAAAGGCTTGAGGGAAGTGGTTTGCTTTGGAGAAGCATTAGGTTTGTGTGATTTTTAGATTTAACAACAGCTTGTGTAAAAATGTATCAATCATGATGCTTTTTTATTCCAGAAAGTTTATATCCAGTGAATTTAGGCCCTTGACCCAAAATTAAAGGGTGTTTAAAGTGGAAAGCATTCATCTGTTTTTAAATGCCCAGATTCTTTTGAAGCATTTATTAATTTTTGTTTGAATAATGCTCCATCGCTCCATGTGGGATGCGTTTTCAAAGCACTTTCACCAACTTTAAGGGAGCAAAGTTGTTAGGATGACGGTAAACAACAACCAGCCTGCTAGTATATGAGGGATAAAAAAAAAAAAATACATATATACAATTAACCGCACAGCACACCAATGTATTTTTTTTTCTTATAAATCTCTGCTTTTACTGAAGGACGATATGACTCGAGATATAACCGGTGAAGGAGAGAAGTCTGCCCGCTCTCGCACAACAGAGCTAAGTATTTCATAGCTGGCATTGTCACGTGTCTGGAGTCTATTTTTGTCACTACTCTAGAAACTCCTCAAGTGCTTTCGCGGGGATTTAACTTGGCACTTTTGTTGGCACCCGAAAGCTGTCATCGCAGTTTCCCCCGCTACTTTTAAGGCACATGTACTGAATGTTTACTATATTATTGTTGATTTATACTGTATGATGAGCACCTTTTGTGGCGCCAGTGCCCATAAATCATCACGCATATATTTCAGTCGAGTTAAATGCCCCCCTCACTTTTACCCCTTTGTCCAAACGTGAACCCCCAAATTTAGGGATTCCAGATTAATTAAGATGAAGTGGTCCCTAATGTGAGCGGCCTGTGTTGTTCATTCATAATGACATTGGTCTTTTAAAGGCAGGGCAGTATCCCGCTGAGGGACGAATAGCTATGATTAGAAGCTATTGACGGCTAAAAAACACTTAAGTCGGTCTTGGCAGCACTTGCACTGAAGGGTCCAAGTGGCACGTAATAATACAGTTACACCAGTGCATTGGCGCTTTTGAAGAAATGGCACTTTGATGGTTAGATGAAGTATAAAAATGGGGATCAGTGTTCCGCGAGATTTCACCGTTTTGCACTGAATGAAACGCTGCATTTCTTTTGTGAGTATCACCGTAAACGTGTATGTTTTAACACTTTACATATCACACAAACATCAACTCTGTACATTTTTTTTTTTTTACGTGATTGAAAGTATTTTTTTCCATCAAGTTTTTCAAAACAAGACTTTAAAACAAGGCTAAAATTGAAACTAACGTCGAAAAATCATGGCTGTAACTGAAACTTTCCACTTTATGATAAATCTCAGTCAGGCGAAACTAGTAGTTTTGTGATATACTATTGTGGTTCGAGTATTGTGTCGCCTAACATTGCACTGACAATAATTTGGCCATCGATCGTGCAGCCCCTGATATGTTTTTGACGAGGTCTGCACTGTGACTAAGTCCTGTCAGGTCCCACTACATTAGTCGCACAGTGGGAACATGATTCCAGTCGAATAGGACAGCGGTACTTGAACACAGCACTGTCGATATTGCATGTTTTCAGACTTCTTTGTTCACAAAAACAAACGAGCATTGTTTAGTCATAGAGGGGACCATTTACAGAGATATACCACACGGGGAAATGGTCACAATGGTCCTCACCGTCCCATTTGTGCTTAAAATTGCCCGCCATTTCATCACGTTTCACACTATCCCGCTCGTTGCCGCACTCCAATTCGGGGCACCACTTTCAAATCAAACCTTAATCAAACTACTGACCTACTTTTGTTTTTGTTAGTCAGGAAAAGTTGTCCTTCACCGGTTCGATCCCATGTAACTAAGTTTCCTCCCCCCGGAGCGGTCGAACTCCAAATCCCATAGATTGTCTTTGCTGCCGCGGCTGGGGCCTGCTTCCTGTGTGGATCAATCACGGCACTAATGGGCTGGCAGCGCGGCTCACAGGCGGCACTGGAGCAGGTGTGCCGCGAGCTAATTGAAAAATGACTCAATATGGCGCGCGCGTGTTTCCGAGTGTGCGTCCGCTCGGTGCATTACGGCCCCTCGGTCGGAACGGCCCCTTTGTGTGCGTGTGCGCTAATCCATGGTCTTCCCCGCGTGACGTCTCGGTAAATTGTTTATATCCGTTCGGGCTTTGCCGGCATGAATAATGAGTTTGCTTCATAAATATTTGAATGTACACTAATCATTAATATGCACAGACCTGGGTCTCCAAAGCAGCGCTCAGATGCACGTTCACATAAACTAAACTCCCGCCACTCCCAATATGAATCATTACAGCGTCGGCCTATGTAACACAAGCTCGGGCAGACGGCGCAAATCACGGGAACAAGAGCGCAGCAGCAGCCCCCAGGAAAGACCAGGGCAGTGATCGTTTAATATGAAATGACAGCTTTACGTTTTGCTGTACATGTTTGCACTGTTGTTGTTGCTAATTTGCATTCAGTGAGCTGCGGCAGACAATGAGCCTGACGTACTCGAAGAACAATCTGTTGTCTTGCTGTCAACATACAGCAAGTTGCTGCGTGGGGTAATCATCCTCGGTCTTGCGATTGTTTATAGAATACAAAAATATATATCTTCCTTGCCTTTGAAACGGCGGCACTGGTGGATTCACTGGAGTAAGGCTTCTTTAGGAAAAAAGTCAGTCTTATGATGATAAGACTTTGATGAGAATAAAGGCCCGTCCTGGTTTAGTCCAACTTGTCCTGCCGAGTGAACCTTTTTAGAGCAGCGGTTCTCAACGTGGATGGATTATCAGCGGGTCGCCAGCCTTGAACAGGGAGCATTAATCTCCATATTATCCCTCTTAAAAAGCATGAATAAACTACAGTCTTTTACAATCACTGTTATCAAGTTGTTTTGATCATTGTCATCTTTCAAAGCGTATCTAATGCTTATTCAATTATAATTTGTGAGGAATTTACAGTATTTTTGCATCATGCATAACAAATCAAATTGTTCCTTGGGTCGAGGCTTGTCATACGCGAGTGATGGTGGGTCCTGACGCCATATCAGTTGTAGTCCACAGGGTGTAGTCCAAGTCTTTGGTCTTGTTTTGGATTAGTGCAGTTATACAAACGCAGCGCACATAGATGAGGGCATGTTTCTGTGACTTTGTGCGGAGATCCATCTATTCGGTCTATTGGAATAACTAGGGTATTTTTGCACGCCTAAAAACTATTGCGGAGCTGTGCCTAGATAATCCATTTTATATCATAATTTAGCTAAAAATATAAACATATTTCTGGGTAAGCTTGTCGTCTATCAGCTGCTCTGAATTGTAAAAAAGCATCTTTCCTTGTAGTCCTCATGCATGTAACAATGAAGACACTTGACTTTCTAAACATGGTTCAGCCGCCACTTTAACATATTTCTAATGATCTTTTCATTGAGAATTGAAAGCCAAATCATCTCTGGGTCATGGTGAAAAGTTTGCGGACCACAACTCTACATCATTTAAATTCCAAGCTGCTGCGTCTTGTATTTCTGCTTCTCTCCCCGAGGTCATCTGAGGTCAACTTTGCTGCTGATGAAGTTTTGAAAATGTGCTGATTGCTGTTGCGCTGCGGTCCAAACCCGGCACAGATGCACAGAGACAGCAGGCCCGCGGTGCCCCAAACTGAGAGGACTTCCTCTGTACCCGGCCCACACAGAGGCGCCCCACCGGTCATTTGGCTGACCTTCCCTTCAGACAGTAACAGCAGATGTAGAGAGAGAGCGAGAGAGAGAGAGGAGGGTGCGGGGTAATGGCACAGCGAGCCCATAAATCAATACAGCAACACACAGAGCAGGTCACACGCGCCCATTTTTAAACTTTAACACTCAACATTCAATACAGCGATCTGCGGCTCTCTTGGCCGAGTTCAGAGCCTCGTGGCCAGACAGAAATTTGAATGGGCCTGCGCTTTGGCTGAACGCATGATATAACTTCGACTATTATGGGACTGCGCCGCGGAGACTTATGCCGTCTGTTGTCAAAACACGCCGGACAAAGTGCACTTTTTATGACTTTTGACTGCGCCATACGGCCATGAATGTGAAGCACGTCTCCCTTACAGAGCCGTTTTATGAATACGGGGTCCAAGACCGTTAAGCTATTTTATGCGTATGTTGTATAACAATAATGATGAAGATTAAACAGGCTGACTGTGAGGGTTACACCAATGGGTAAAGTTTATGCCTTATGGAGGGATTCGTCTCGATAAATAGCACTGTAATATTTCATTTTCATTGCTCACTGCACATAAACACTGTACACATTTCCTCACCCGTGATTCTGTGACAAAACTCTCTTCCAAAGACTCAAATGTGCATAGTGTAATTTCTTACCGTAGTGCGTCGTTAAATGTTTTAAGTGGTTCTGCAGGGGATTTCACTGCTGTTGTAGACGTTTGAGAATTAGAATGAGAGAATTTAGGTCTCCCTTTCAGACCCGGTTTGATCCTGATTTGACTTTGATCTTGGCCTGGTTGTACTTGGTGTGAAAAGTACGATATTGACTATATTCCCTTACTATTTGAGAGCTGGTTCATCGTTCTGCTTTACCAACTACTTTTTACTTCTTCCCCAAAACCCCGACAGAGCGAATGTGTCAAGCCCGTGAAAATGGATGCTCGTGGCTTACTCTTTGGTTGACACGGATGTATCTTTGCCTTTGCAGGTAACATCTTGGTGAGTGGAAAGAGGTTGTGGAGAGAGAGAGAGCAGCCATGGGCCAGAGGGCTGCGCTTCTGCTCACTGCGCTGCTGCTGCTAGGGACAGGCACCACCATCGCTGTCAGCTTCCCGGAGGACACGCCTGCCCTGGATGTGGTGGACACGCACTGTAAGTTACACATCAAAGAGTTCAGATCTTCCCATTTGGTTTCAGTTCAATTCAAGTACCGTATTTTCCCAACTATAGGTCGCACCTTTTTCATAGTTTGGCTGGGGGTGCGACTTATACTCGGGTGCGACTTGTATATCAACATGTATCATTTCACATATTTGTTATTTTCATACTGACGGCCGCTAGAGGGCGCTCTAGGCTTGTCAAAGGTGCTGCTGTGCCTCCAGGCCATGGTAGTCGCCAAGGCTGGTGCGACTTACGGTAATTGAAGGGATTTAACGAAAAGCGTAAAAAACCCTTTTCCAGGTACAAGTAAATATTACAAAATCAAGCATCAAGTGTTTCCGAGCCCGTGTGCCTCTTTGTGCCAGCCCCAGGCCTGGCGAAGAGGGAGGGACACGTCAGAAGGAGCATAAAGCTTTTCCTAAATTAGCATGCAAGTCACAGTACGACTGAAAGTAGATGATTTGCTGAGGTGACCGCAAGAGGGGAAAACATAATGGAAGACTGTAGTTAGAAAATGCAAATATGACCTTGAAAAAAATGGACTGGAGCTAGCGCAGAAATTGAACACAATCCCGTCTTATCCCTCAGACGGCGCGATTGCATATTCAATAAAGGAAAGGACCGTGGAGCAGCTATATCTAAATGCAAGGAAGTAAAATAGCAATTTAGTTTTCAGATAAAGCTCAACATAATTAAATTTTGCGGCGAACTCCCTAACTGAGCCGAGCATTCCTTCTGGTTCATCAACTGCGATTTCCTATTGTAATAAAATCAATCCTCTGCCTGGTCAGCTCAAACATGAAGTGGATTTTCGTGCAACAGAGAGATCCGAAAGATGTGCTGACGCAAGCCGCCGTCGCCCCGACTCCAAACAACACTGCCCCGGCGCACGTATAATTACAAGGAATAAAAATATTACTGCTCTACCATTACCTTAATTGCAGGAGGATTTGTAGAAGGCACATGAGGCGTAATTATTTCAGCACAGCAGACTTGAGCTGAATGCAAGAGCTGATCAGTGCGTAAGTGTCTGGAGCAGCTTTCATTAGTTCTACTATTACAGCTTGTTTGCATCCTCTGTCGATTCATTTAACTCCATCTACGCTAATGCATTTCCAGATTAGGCTTCAGGAATGATGCGATCTGTTCAAGGTACTGCCGTTAAAATGGGGTAATGAAGACACAGTTTAAAATGCACGGGTTGTATTCAAAAGAAGGGATGGCAAATGGATTGGAACAACCAGGAAGTAATTATCACTGTTACGATCAACTTTGCATTTATTCAAGCTATCATGGTCCGCAGCAGTGAGCCATTTGATAATGTGTGAGAGTAGTCTGGTGTCTGCGCAGCTGTGCATATGTCAAGGTATCAGGTCAACTGGAGGCAAGAAAGGGTGAGATAGGAGTGCATGTTTACAACACACCCCACAAAGTGCAATAGCCTTCAATGTACATTAGAAGATTTTATTGGACTTTTTAAATTCTTTGCGATCCTCTTTCATGTTCTACTGCAGAAGCGCTTTGAGTCATATCTCTTAGATGTATTTCTTAGATATCTTCAACATAATCCCTAAGAGACCTACCTGGACCTGTTCTGAGCTGTTGAACTGCATTTATCACAGTGCCATCTATTTGTGAACATGTTGTTAACTAAAAACGAGGGCTTGTAGGTTTTTTTTCTTTTCTTCCTGCTGCGAGTGGGGGGCACTCCAACCAACGTTTCAGACCCAAACAGATTCGGCATTTGGTGATAAAGTGTTCTTTCCACACACCAAATTTTAAAAAACAAAAAAAAGGGGGGGGCCAAGTTTAATGCTATTAGTTTGGACACCGTCTTAAATCTTACTCACATTCTCATAAAGTGGCTGTACTGTTTGTGCCCGCAGTTGCTCGCCGGTACCCCCGTCTTCAGAGGCAGGCCCTCTGGAAACGAGTCCCTGCATCGCCTCGACTTTCAGCTCATGACCAAGATCCAGGACACATTGTTCATTGCTGGCAGGTAAATACCCGTCTCCCCCTTTTACACCTCCCCCATACCAATATCATCCAGTGTCCCGTCCTGTAGCCGGTAAACAGCGCGGTGAGGGAAAAGCTCTTAGCGTTATTGCATCTGAGGTTTCGAGGCATGCGTCTTGATGTGTATAGGGTTATCGATCTACGGAAAGACGTCCGTCATCCAGCCCTGACGTGCTATCTGGGATTTCTTGGCATCTGTTAGCTACACGTCTTTGCCGCTGTTTATGGCCAAGTACAGTGGCTTGAAATCATTTTGACACGCAGCGTGAAAAAAAAAAAGAAGGCGAATTTATCTTGTCGCGTATAAAGGATAACAGGTGGACTGAGATCCAGCGCATGTGGTTTAGGCGCGGTTTACTGTTATGCAACATGCTCTCTACAGCCTGATCAGATGTTGCTGCATGCTATGTCAGTAAAAGGTAAATCCCTGAACATTAGCTTGGTTATATTATTATTATTATTATTATTAGTATGTGTTAGCCAAAGAAAACGTTGCTTAGTCACTCTTCCTATATTAACATTTGTAAAGTAGTCAAAGAAACAACTGTTAAAATAATTGTTTAAAGACAAAAAAGTACATTTTATCTTAAAACCTTTTGTATATACATGTGCATCTAGGGTCATCCAAAATATGAAATTGTATTATATCGAGAGAGATATACATATAGAGAGAGTAATTGATACACCATGTGTTAGTCCTTCAACTACCCGCACCTGTCTTCAGCCCAAATTTGCTGGGATAGGGCACAAATATATGAAATTATTACACATAATGACACAGAATTGTGAAATAGGCATAAATAATTAATCACAATAGAATCTAAATTGCAAATTTAATGGTCCTAATTAGCAATTATTCAGGTAATATAATGTGAAACACCAAAATCATCCGTCTCCATTGGGATTTATCATGTATAAAACCTGCTAACCCTGTAGTTGATGTTCCTCTTTAGTGTTAATGCAACTGAACTTGTTTAAAATGTCAAAAAAATCTATTGACAATAGGGCTGAACAATATGGACAACATTTTATATCTCGATATCGATACGATATAACTATGGGTTAGGTGAAAACTAAGCATTTTTCAGAAAAATAAAATCATAATACAAAAGAGTGCAGTTTTATTCATGAAAATCTATATCGTTTATATCTTTCTTTTTCTATTTTAATGTTTTGAATGTTTATATCTCGATATCGATACGATAACGATATATCTTTCAGCCCTAATTGACAACTGAAATGCTTTTTAGGGAAAATCCCAATTAGGTATTTTTAGTTGTGTGAAAATGCAGATTTCTATTTTGCCCAATGTCCTACTGCCTCGAATGACTTCCTGTAATAGAATAATACTGTAGCTGTGAATGTGTGGGCCTCAAATACGACAACAGACACTTGGTTTCATTACCTATTGATAAGTGGCATGTAAAACCCCCATTTAAAAATTGAAACTACCGCTTTTAGTACAAGTAATTAAGGCTCTATTAGTAAATGGACATTAATATTCATCTTGGTACTGGCAGAGTGCGGTTAAAGCTGTTGGGTCACTGATATGCCGCCTGGTGTGTTGTGTTTGCAGAGATCAGGTGTACCTCGTCAGTCTGCTAGAGAGCTACAGGAATGAGATCATCCCATACCGGGTAAGATAGAGGCCAAGAGCTGCTCTCTTCAGGGCCCCATACAACATGTACAGGGGCCATTCATCACAGCAGTGGACAGCTTTGTAAAATGAGACGCTTGGATATGCGCGTTCTAGTCCTGTATGTCTAAATATTGTGTTTTTTTTTTTGCAGAAGCTAACGTGGCGGTCGGGACAATCGGATAGAAATATGTGCGCTGTGAGAGGCAAGCACAGGGTATGTATCAAAATCACACTCGTCTTATGTGATTTTAATGTTAAAGGATTATATTGTTAATGTGAAGAAAGCAATCGATATAGTAGACAGGAAAGCTTTGATTTATTGACAAAGTTGCACATTAGCTATTCATATTGAAAGAAACGAGTAGGATACATATCTCCCTGTAGCAGTTAGGTTAGGTTACTTTAGTACAACAGTGGTTCTCAACCTGGGGTAGGGACCCTCAAGGGACAAATTTGGGGGGTTGCCAGATCTTGTAGATAGAAAATATATATTTTATTAGCATATAATATAATATTTTACTGTAGCATGTGTGTCCTATTTTACCAGAGAGCCATTATTTGTTTTTAATTTGATTCATTTTATTTTTTTCTTAATTTTTCTTAAATAAAATAATTATATAGGCTAATGTCCCTATTTCTCACGGTGTGACTTGAGTAGGGGCCTTTAACTGTTATAATGGGGATCGCGACTCCAAAAGGTTGAGAACCACTGCCCTATAGGATACATATCTCCCTAGATCATTGTTTGGAACGCCATTGTTTAACTTTTTTATTATTGCTTTAGGACGAGTGTCACAACTTCATCAAAGTCCTTGTCCCTCGAAACGACGACTTGGTTTTCATCTGCGGCACCAACGGCTTCAACCCCATGTGCAGATACTACAGGGTCAGTATTCATTGTTACGCTTTATAATACCACCAGACTCTTCGTTCTCACCGACATCCCCTTAAAATAAATGTGACTAGAGCACATTCACGCTCGCTTTGCGCTTATTGTTTCCCCCCCCCCAACCCCCCATGTCCCCTGTGCCTGACTGTGTGGGTGCATGTTGCAGCTGGATAACCTTGAATTCGACGGGGAGGAGATCAATGGCCTGGCGCGCTGCCCGTTCGACTCCAAGCAAACCAACGTGGCCCTCTTCGCCGGTAAGGGTCAGGCCGAGCCCTCCCACACGCATCCGCGCAAACACACAGTACAAATCCGCCCGTTCTAGTTGGAGCGCGTCGAATGTGTTCCTGCCCGCGCTCTCATTATCACCACTGTGTCTAAAACAATGCCCGCAGCGATAACAACTCAGCCAATTAGGCCCCTTGTAAGAGCAGAGGAAAAGGCAATGAGCAGGAGTAGCATTGCAACAACCAGGGATATTTGTGACTTCTTGTTCCACGCGTTCGCTGTTCAGGTTATGTTGGCCCATTAAATCTGAAGCGTAGGGCACAGCGTGGCTTTATTCTGAGGGTGGATCTGGCAGGCCGGGGTTTAATCGAGTTTTACGGCTACAGGTGTATACCATGTTTGGTAATAATCTCTAGCACACCGTAATTACTATCTTGCACTGTGTTAGAAAATGTAATATTGCTCTAAAATAGATTCAAAGACAACTCAAAGATGCTCCAGGTACGTTTTTGACGAGAGAACAACAGTCTGGTAACGCTGCCATTTTGAAAGCACATCATTTTCTAAGCTTGTACAAAGTATGAAATGTTTTGTAAAAACTGCTTTAAAGAAAACACTGCCTTGTTTTTTGTGTGGCTGTTATCGTAAAAAATAAAATAAAAAAATAAACTGTAATAAAGCTTTTTTTTTTTTTGCTTTATTCCAGAGGGGAAGCTGTATTCTGCCACAGTTGCAGACTTCCAGGCGAGTGATTCTGTCATCTATCGGAGCATGGGTGATGGATCTGCACTGAGGACCATTAAATATGACTCCAAATGGCTGAAAGGTAAGCCACCTCATCAGTCTACATCATTCGCCCCCCACCCTCCACCCTCCACTTCTCCACTTCGCTTGCCGGTAATCGCACAACAAGCCCGCCACTCTGCTTCGGGAGATGGAAACTTTTCAACCAAACTTATCCAAACTTTTGAATATGTAGAAAAGAGGGATCGTGACAATAGCTTTTGGGGGGGAGCCCTCTCTATATACTCTGGTTTAGGAGTGAGTCAAAATATGTTTGTGAGGACATCAAGGGAGTATCCATCGTTTTTAATCACAAATAACCAGATTAACTTGCTCGTAATGCAAACGCTAGTTGTTGAAACTCGTTTACGCGTGACGGTTTGAACAACAACACATTACTAGACCAGTGGGATGACTTGCAGCTACACCGACGCATGTGTAATGTGGCAGTAGAGTTCATTCATAGGGTTTTTGGCCTGATTCGGAGAGGGGGAAAAACGACCCGACGGGCCTCTCCTAAAGCTCTCCATAAACAGCCGATGATAAATGGCGCTTTGTACCAGGTCCACACCGGTTGTCGGAGCGTTTTTTTGGCAAGTTAAAACGTTCTCCCTTCCCCTCTTCTGCCAAGCTCCGAAGGGCATATGGCCGGCACCCTCGCAGGCAATCTAGGTCACCCCATCATATGCAGCTTGTACAAATCCCTGAAATATTCAACATGCTTCCCCTGCTGCTGTTGGTGACGCTGCACAAATACACTTCTCAACAGTCTCGCTCTCTCTCTCTCTCCTTCCAGAGCCCCATTTCCTGCACGCAGCGGAATACGGGAATTATGTGTACTTTTTCTACCGCGAGATTGCAGTGGAGCACAGCAATCTGGGCAAGGTAAGACCACAAACACCTACCGTTTAGGGCTGCGGTGGTTCTCGAAGTGGGGCGCGGGAAGCACAAAGTATATCGCGGCTGCAAGTCCTAGCGTGAACCTGCTGTAGGCCCGGCCGTGGGCGGGTTTAGTACATGTATGGTCTTGGTTAAGTCCTCATTTAGGCCTGGTGTAGCCCTAGGTTAGTCGTATGAAACGATTTTAGCCTTTCTAAATGAAAGGCAATATAAATGAAGACTCAGTTTAGAGTTTGTGAAGCCGCATGTGTTTCGTCCCGGTTTGGTCCTGGTTGTTTATCCCTGGCTCAGTCCTTTTATCTGACGCGGTCCAATTTTAGGAAATGTTTACATCCAAATCCCGAATAATCTTGCTAATCCCCTTCTAGACCTCCATTCAGTCCCAGTTGCATCTTGATTTCAAAACGCCCATTCTTAGCCCATTAGTGATGATCATGAAGCCAAATATTTTCAATGATGTGGTACATGGTGTGAAAACTTTGCAATCCACCGCTTTAGATGCCGTTACATATTCTGTGTGGTTTCAGCGAGGGCGGCTAGCCAGAAAAACGGCTTGTAGTCAGTATTTGGCAGCGAGCTGCCCGAGTCCTTTTTTTTTGTTTGGGTGATGACAGGATGTACTGGAAATTTCAACAGCGAGCGCTTCCTGTGAATGTCCCGCTAATGTACTAAAACCATTGCATGCAGTGAGAGGATTTGTCCCTTAGATATAACACGCTTTGGTCTCACACGTTCATGCAAAATTGTTAGTTTTTTGGGCCAAAATTTCAGTGAAAGCGATTTTTATTTAGTGAAAGGATCTGTTCTGGCTGGAAATGACACAGTGAAGTAGCATAAGGCGTTCTGCTACATAGAAACCGTAATGGCCTTCTCCAAAATTCCCCGCACACTCAACAACCATTGGCAAAATGCTTTTTCACTTCTGTCAGATGTTTATTTGTTGGTTGACAAGTGCTTCCAGTTGGCGTTTGAAGAACTCATCGCGCATAGACCTCTAGTTTCTTGATGATACAGCACGCTTGTCTTTATTTATCATCCTTATCCATCTAGTTCACTCCACAAACTCACTACTGGATTAACATATTATTTATTTATTGTTTTAAAAGATTACAAAAAAATATAGGAGGAAAAAAAAATGCCTATTTGATAACCGTCTTGAATATGACGATAACAATACTTTACTGAACCATTTCGGCACAGTGTGTTTCATTAATGCTTACCAATTATCATATTGAGCCCAAAAAGACAAAACAAAGGCTAAAACGGAACAAACCATGCATTTTTGTTTCCAAAAATCCCAGTCAAATGGAAGTCCAGTAATTTTCCGATGTATTGTGGCTTCTTGTGCATCATCCGTTGTAAAAATGTATCTGAATTATTACAATTAGCTCATGTCCATCAATGTTTTCTGGTTTGTGAAAAAATAACATAATAATAATATGCAATCAAATGTACAGGTAACAGGGAGTGGTATTACTATTACAATGACAATCCATTTTTACATCTTAATCTTCCTGGTTTTGAGCTGTCGTGCATAATCAGTGTATGACTAAAGTTCGGCAGAAGTATTAGTGTATTAAAGGGCATTCGAACATCCCGCATTTGAATTTAACTTTATTGTTGACCGCGCTTTGTCCTCAAACAGGAAGTCCTCCATCAGCACCCGGCTTATAAATATTTCAGTTCGACTAATGCTGGGGCGACACCTGGCCTCTGACGGAGCTTTGCGTTGGTAAATTATTAAAAATGTCTGAACCAACTGCCTCCCTGGCGGCCGCGTTTATGCACCCTCCGTAATGCACCACAGCCCTTTTTTTTATGTTTGTGCTCCAGTTAGGCCAAACACTTTTCAGGCACAAAGCTAAAGATGGGTTTGGTAAGTCGCCTGTGCATTCAGTGAGGCACAATGCATTATTTAAGGTGCTGGAAGTGTTTTAGTGGCTCCCTCCAAGCTGCAGCTGTGAGGTTGTTTGCAATCGAATCGAAATCAAAATCGCTGGTTTGAATTAATGCTATTGACAAAGGCTGCAGGTATTTAGGTCTGTGGTTCTCACACTTTTCACACCAGGTACCCTCAAAGAAAAGAAAGCGGCTCGTGGGTAGCACCAGTGGAGACGTCTTTAGATACAGACGGCAATGCTTCGTACTAGGGGGTGTGGCCAAGCCATAGGGGAAGGGAGCTTGTAATGGGATCACATCTTTACTCTTTTAGAATTTTTTTTTGGTGGAATATAAGTAATTCAAGTAAAAATTGGGCCCATGTAAATATTTGTCTTGAATTGTAATATTAAGCAGATTGCCCACTAGAAGTGAAAAACTGGCACTGAAAGCTAACTATTAGCATGTAGCATGAAGCTAACCTGAACATTAGCATTCTCTATGGGCTGTTGAACCACTTTGCTCATCGCCATGTCTCTGTATCTTTCTTTGTACAACAAAATGTAGACATTTAGAGATGTAAATATGTAATATGTAGTAATTTAGAAACCTGCAAACCTGTAGTTTAAACCTCTATTCTAATCATGTTCTGAATTGCATGGGATTCTTGTCTTAGTGATGTAATTTATATTTAATGGTAATACTTGGTTGTTTATAAAATGTACACTGAACCAAATCCTTGTGTTTAAACACAAATGAAACCATAATTATCACAATATGTGTCTCAAAAGTCTGAATTTGTCATTTCTCCAACTGCTCTAAACCCATTCCCTTCATGTTTCGCCGATATCTCTAGGTTGTGTATTCGCGAGTGGCCCGTATCTGCAAGAATGACGTAGGGGGATCGCAGAGGGTTTTGGAGAAGCACTGGACGTCGTTTGTGAAGGCCCGTCTGAACTGCTCGGTCCCGGGAGAATCCTTTTTCTACTTCGACGTTCTGCAGTCCATCACAGACATCATCGACATCGACGGGGTCCCATCTGTGGTCGGCGTCTTTACCACCCAGATGAACAGGTTAGCTTGAAAAATTGCCTTTTACAGCATGAATCAAGTCACATTGAGGGGATGAGAAGGATGAATTGTTGAATCTAATCATTTAATTTAGATGAAAGGCTTGGCTTTGGCCATAAGTGCAGTTAATGTCGTAAACCACGGTTCACATATTGCCAAGGATCTACTTAAGCCATATTGCACAGTAGTGTTTCTTTAGCATCTGCCCTAGCTTGACCCTTTTGTAAATAAGATGAGAGTGAGATGAGTTTCGATAAACAGTACCCCAGAAAACAATCAAAACATCAAACTTTGCAACAACCTGGTACATTTTAAAAAAGTTTACAAAGAGTCTACATTTCTTAGATATGAACAAATATTGTCAGTGTTGTAGCATATTCTTTTGCTGTTGTTTCTTTATTTGCTGTTGTTTTTTTAATAATTATTATTGTTCTTCATTATTTGTTGTTATTTTTCCCTATGTTCCTTTGTTTATGATTTGTTTATGTAAATGTTAAATTTAGTTATTGTTTTTATTTTTGGGGTGGGCGCTTATAAGCCTTTGGCTTCGGCCCACTCCCTTTGAGCTGGTTAACTGCTTAAAACAAATAAATAAACTAAATTAAGTATCTTTTTTGTGTTTTGCCCAGTATCCCCGGCTCAGCGGTGTGTGCCTTTTCCATGGCCGACATAGAGAAGGTCTTCATGGGACGTTTCAAAGAGCAGAAAACGGCAGACTCTGTTTGGACACCATTCCCAGACGAGAAACTCCCCAAACCACGGTAAATATTTCCAAAAAGATTTGGTTGTTTGAAACATTTTAGCCTGTTGCTTTCATTCATATATAATTCATAGTTTGCACAGAAAAAAAAATCTTATCCTAAACTTATTCCTAAATAGCTTAATGGCATTTTTGAATAAAGGATCTACAGAAAAAAGTTATGTTAGTCCATGTATTATCAATTTAAACCCCTTTTCTGCTCATAAATATAAGCTTAATAGTGCAAACAAACAAAAAACGACACAAAATACTATACTTACGATAGTGCTGCCTAAAAGAATTACAAAATTGATAGCAGTTATAAAAAGCACTATCCAGCATTGCCCCAAACCCAATTACCTGCCAAGTGGAACGGTGAAAGTGATCTGATATATAACGCAGCGCAACGCTTCAGTTGTAATTGCCCAAGTCGGTGCTAATTGAGTAATTTTAGCCACACCATTAAATCTGACCCCTGCCGAAGAGACAATGCGATGTCCGACCGGGCTCCTCAGGACTCGCTCCTTGAAAATGGTTTCACTTGTAATGCTCTGTTTATTAGCTCTGACCCAACAAACACGCACGCACGCCCCATCTGCCACAACTGAATAATAAATGAAGAATAATTAGACACGTTGCATTTTTAACCTGTTTATAATCGGCATGTAATATACTTCAGGTTCAGAAACTGCACAGACCCCTTTTATTCAGTTCTATTTCGTTACTTTGCGGTCTGATACTAAAGCAGGTTTTCTAATTGCCACTTAGTTTGACGGGATAAGGCCTGTGGTCAGTTTTAATCAGTGTTACAACAGCGACGTGGCAATTTTATACAGAAATGCTGAAAAGGGGAACTTTTGAGATTTTAGAACAAGAAGGAAGCTTTCAAAGAACTCTTAACTTAATCATGACCCTTTGGTACAGTAAGTCAGTCACTCTGTCTTTTTCAAATCCTGTGTCCAAGGATCAATAAAAAAAGTAAAGCCAGAGAAAATAAAAATTGTTTTGTCTTTTCATATGAACTTTACATGCATATATAATAGTAGAACATCTACACTGATTTTCCTTCAGTAATGAAATAAAAACATTATGAAGGCTGTGGGGAAACATTACAAATACAGAACTATTGCATTGCTCCCAAACATAGTTGTGCTGTTTTTTAACCTTGCTAAAAGTTTAGTTCTGTGGAAAATTCCATCCAACTTCTATCAAAATTGTTATAACTATACACTTTTTATAGTGTGTGTGTGTGTGTATAGTTTTTTTAAGATTAACAATTAAAACACCTTTAGTACACACAGCATCATAAGAATAAATAGAGATGGTGTGTACTTTCTGAACCCAACATATAGTCTGTTTCTGGCTGTTTCTTCCATTACAAAATAACAGAGTCCAACCTTGTTACCGTTGTGAATCATTGATGGGGCATAACGGGGCATATGTATAATTTATGTCCAAAAAGAGGGGACGACCTTTGTGTGATTCTAAAAGGCACCTGCTCCCCTCCTATCCGTCTCAATGCACGATATTATTACGGCTCCCAGGAGTGCCATCGTGCACGCCCGACCTTTGAGCTTTTTGACCCCCTGTTGTGTTTAGGCCCGGCTGCTGCGCGGGTCACGGTCCGGCCGCGTCCCTCAAGAGCTCCGTGGAGTTCCCCGATGAAACGCTGCAGTTCATCAAGTCGCACCCGCTCATGGACACGGCGGTGCCATCCATCCGGGACGAGCCCTGGTTCACCAAGACGCGGGTCAGGTACGGCAACAAGCGTGGACACTATCATAGGAATTAGCTTTAAGTTTTACGATTTTTTTTCACCCGGTTTAGACCTGATTTGATCAAGGTCCAATTTATTTATGAGGGAGTAATTGGTGTGAAAAGTTTGAAAAACCACTGCTCTAGCTTATTAGTTCTAGTTTGGGCAGCTTAGTAGTGTTGCGCATCAGTAAGAGCATCACATCAAAATCGTTAACACGTTTGTATGCATTCATGTTGCTTAGGTACAGGATGACCGCACTGGCTGTGGATAATGAGGCTGGCCCCTTTAAGAACTACACTGTGGTCTTCATTGGGTCCGAGTCCGGGATCCTGCTCAAAGTCCTGTCCAAGACCTCCAGCTCCTCCCTGAATGACAGCGTTCTACTGGAGGAGATCGACGTCTTCAACAAGGCCAAGTAAGGACCCCGCAAGCACTGACGGCAAACGTCTGCCGGAACAGTTTCATTATTTTTAGGGAGAAATTTCAGTGCGCGTCTCTGTGAATGACTTAATCTTCATTTCCCTTAACGCGGCATTAAAGGGCTATTGGTGGAACACGTTAATTAACTCATCCCTGTGAAGAATTGGGTTGTTAGAAAATGTTAGGAGTATGCTTGCACTACAATTAACAAATTAGCGGGCTCCCTTTTCACTGTTTGTATACAAAAAAATTCTGGCCTTAAAGAAAATCAATTTGAAACTGATTTAGGGGTAATGTGATACTGAATTTTTGGGATCATATGCAATGTGCTAAGCTAGCTCACTATTGGTTTAAAAAAAAAAAGAAGAATGCTCTATACATCTATGACCTCCAAATAAATGGTGAAACAGATTAAATGCATGAATGGTTTAATGGGAGCTTTGGGGCCCGTCGTGTTAAAAGGTTAAATCGCTGCCGACAAAACGCGCTGCCACCTCGCAATTGATTGAATCTACCGAGACCGCAGCAGGAGACAGTGTTATCAGATGAGCCTCTGATCAGGTTTCGTCCCCTGTCCTGTCCCAGGTGCCTTTCGGGCCACGAGGACGACCGGCGCGTGCTGTCTCTGCATTTGGACAAAGAGGCTCACAGCCTGTACGTGGCCTTCTCCAGCTGCGTCATCCGCCTGTCCCTCAGCCGCTGCGAGAGGCACTCGCACTGCCAAAAGTAAGATGCAAAACAATGTAGTTAAGGCTAGTTATTGGGTTTCTTCTGGTGGTACTGGGCAGTCATTTTGGCAAGTTTTTAGGCCTGGTTTACATGCACTTTCATTCTCAGTCTTTACATAGAACTAGTTTAGTTATTATTTAATCCTGATCTGGCCTTGGTTTAACCCTTTTTTAGTCCTACGGTAACTGTTAGTTTAGAGCTAGTTTTGCTCTGGATTTTGTTCTGTTTTCAGTCCAGGAATAGTCCTAGTTTAGTCCGGCCTTTGTTCTGGCCTGTAAAAGTCATATCTCTAGTTCCACGTCGTGCCCTGTGGTTAATCTTTAGCCTGACACGGTCTTTTATGTTCAGGTAATATTAAACCACCCTCTAACCAATTGTTTCCTCTGGTGAAAATAGGGCATGCATTGCTTCGAGGGATCCATATTGTGGGTGGACGGCTAGTGGAGCCTGTGAGAGGATCTCGCCTGGTGTTATGTAAGTGTAAAATTGACAGTGTACTATGTAGAGTAATAAATGTTGTTTGTCTGAACTGCATCGTCCGTTTTCATTTTTAGGAGTGGCTATGAACAAGATGTCGAGCTCGGAAACACGGCTCATTTGGGAGACTGCCAAGGTAAAACAAAAAGATCTCGTGCCCGTATCACGCCATACGTCCGACAGTCCAACCAAAATCCCAAAAGGCAAAACTGCTGACATAAACGTATGAATACACAGGCATCTTGCAAGTAACTCCCCTTTTGATAACTTTCCAAAATACACACTGAACGGCCATAACATTACGACTCCCTTGCAAAAGCACAATCAAGTAATATCTTTAACCTGGTCATATTGTTATGGCTGCTCAGTGTAAGTTTATTACAGAACACGCATAGTACATGGCCCTCCTTAGACTACTGCCACAAATCAGGACATGTACACTTTTGTCATGCTCAGCTGGTGTGAATGGAAGTTTATTTTCACGTTTATGGCCAAAGAAAGCGCCATCGTTTTTCTTTTTTTATTTGACTCTTCATTGATACCCGCTGAACATGACCGCCGCTGAACCCCATATCGATCAGACCCAGAGCAAAGCTAAAGGACACGAAGGGAGTGCTATTTGTCATTAGCGCTACAGCAAAATAACCTGCACTCGATTGGTAGTTTTCTTAGTTTCTTAGCTCTTTGAATGCCCTTGGTGCTGACTGCTTGTCCTTTTTGAATCCTTTTTTTTTTTGTGTAGCGTTTTTGGGCACTACGTCCGCGCCAGATTACAAATCATTTGGCGATCCCACCTCTGGTTAGTTTGATCTCTTTTTTTACTCCAATAGTTTTATGTTACCATGAGTTCAGCCTCTCCGATCTGAACCTTCCCCACCGCCGCCGCCACCACCACCTCCATTCTCTTGTTTTTCCGTCACCACTCACTCCCTGAATGCTAATCGTCACGTTGCATCGCTGTTTCCAAATCATTTCCAAAACAATTCACCGCACATCTTCCTTTGCAAAAAAAGAAAAGAAAATCACTTTACTTGTTTTGTGACTTTCTGTTTTATCACCCCCTTCATGCATGACCGAGCACCATCCCAATCATTTCTACTGTTGTGTGTACACACTTACTTTCTTTTTCTAAAAATAAATAAATAAATAATGAATTTCTATTGGACTCCCACAGCTAATGAATTATTGATAAAAAGTTTAAGACTAACAACAAAAGTGACTTGTTGTTGTTGTTGTTGCTACTAACCCAGACACAATAACGGTGTTGCCCAAGTGTGTTAACCCTTTTGTTTGTTACCGCAGACATGGAGTTGTCAGCCATGCCAGTCACAGGGCAGCCCCGCGGCGGGCGTATTCTGCCCCCCGTAGACATGCCCACTCAGACCCCCAGCCCCGTACCTGGCCCAGAGCTCTACGACCAGGGCTTTGTGCTGCAGGACGACCCCTCCACGTCCAATTCTTTAGGCTCAAGGGGGCAAGAGGGTAAGGCCCGTAGGGGAGCAGCTAAAGCGCTTCTCCAAAAGAGCTCCTCTATGCAGAAGCTCAAATTAGATTAATAGATCAATGCACATAATGGCAGTTTATTGTTTTATTCAATTTTATTTAATATTGTTGCTGTTTGGCAAAAAATAAATAAAAATGTATCTCTAGTATCTCAATTCATGTTGATGGTATAATATAATACAGAAGGTCTCAACTGAATGGTGTAGCTTTGTGACCCAGCTTCAACTCACGACTCAACAGTCAATCTTAATTTCAACCTACAATAATATATTTTCCAATTCGACCCTGTTTTCGATTAATACAATTATACCAAAATATAACATTTCTTCATGGAGGTAAGATGATTTTATGGATCATATTAGCATACATATGAAATCAGGTCAAACTATTAACAAAAGCCCACTGAAAATGGTCCTGCGGTCTACATTTGGATCCTGAACCATCTGTTCACTGACGTAGTAAATATAAAATAATAACTTACTTTGTGCAAGTTCAGTCTAAAGGAAGGGTAAAAAGCTGAATTTATATTTAAAAAATTGTACATGAATTGGCCTCACTGATACATATTTTCAGTCTTGCTGCAGCAATATTAAATGTACACCTTTTTGATTTACTTTGTATCTATTATTTCTATATATAATGTTTGTAATTTCTGTTGCTTTGATCTCATGTTGTAGTCTATTCCCTTGGCTATACATTTCTTTCTTAGTACACATTTGGTAAAATCAATTTTCTTCTTGTTAATCATTACCCCTTTCACTTACTATTATCGATTCTTTCACACTTTTTTTTTCTTTTGTTTACCTTCTGGCTGCCGGTGTAGATCTTTTAACTCCACTTGTAGTAACAGTTTACCTCTGGGCTGGTAGATCATTGTCCGGGCCTGACATCTCTATAGTGGCTGCACACGGGAATGACTAACTCTTTCAATGTCTGTGGTTACTAACAAACTATCTAAAAGACAAACCGTGCCAATCTTCTCCCTTACAGCTTCTGAATCGATTGGGCTGTCTGACCTCTGATAAACCTCTTGGTATAAAAAGCATGGCAAAAATACAATCAGGTTTTCCTGGACTAACACAACACTGCTTCTTATAGATGGCGAATTGGATGTGGGTACCTAACAGCTTGTGACACCATTTGTTATTCATCTGTGAATAAAAATCGATCAATATGTATGAGGTTTCAATGTGGTTGACTGGTTCGAGCTGAGAGAGTCATGCATGGTTGTGTCTTCACCGACATGCACATTTCAGCGGGTGATTGAGAGAACATTTTTGATAGCTGGTTCTCAGCAGAACGTTAACATATTGGCATAATGTGTTGTAGGTATATGGGACATCCAGGCAGGAGACACTAACCAGATGGTGCACATGAACATCCTGATTACCTGTGTGTTCGCGGCTTTCCTGATGGGGGCGCTCATGGCTGGGCTGTTCGTCTTTTGTTACCGAGACTCATTTCTGCGAAAGCCAAGACAGATTCACAAAGACGCGGAGTGTGCGCCCTCCTCCTCTGACTCCACTGGGAGCTTTGTCAAACTCAATGGACTGTTTGACAGCCCAGTGAAGGTACAGTTCTCATTAGAATGGCCTCCCTTCATCAAAGTCACCATAATAGATGTGTTTGGAGGAAAATCTGGTAATAGGTTTTAACACTGCCTTTTTTTTCTCTTTTGCAGGAATACCAGGCCAACATGGACTGTCCCAAGCTCTACACCAACCTCCTGAGCAAGGACCTGAATGCACCCGGGGCCGACACAAAGACCATGATCCTCAGAGATGGATGCCAGCCCCCGGAGCTTGCTGCACTGCCTACTCCTGAGTCAACCCCAGTGCTGCAGCAGAAGGGCCTGACGCCCATCAAAAACCAGTGGGAAAGGGCTCATGGGAAAGTGTCACGAAAAGAGTCCAACTCCGCGCCCAAGAGCCCTCAGTTTCTGTCTGCATCTCCAGCTCATGCTCAGCTGGCCCTGGGACACTCTCACATCCCCAGTGCAGTGGTGCTGCCTAACGCCACACACGAGCTGCCCAGCATGGATTCGATAGAGGACGACACACTGCCGCGCTCTTCGGAGAAGAGGTCCAAGAACCCGGACTCCAAACGGAGCCACAAAGATCCAAAGAGGTCTGTGGATGCCAGGAATACTCTCAATGACCTTTTAAAGCACCTCAATGACTCTGTGGCCAACCCCAATGCCATCATTCAAGAGGAGGGTGGACCCCGCCCACGACAACATCTCACCCTGGAGCCTATGGCGGAACTGACTGAAATACCCCCCAAGGTGCCCAGCCGAGAGGCATCCCTATACTCCCCCTCCTCCTCCCTGCCCCGGCACAGTCCCACCAAGAGAGTGGATGTGCCCGTCCCTCCCTCCCCCACCAGCCCCTCAGGCAGCCTGAGTATGGGGGGCACACTGGAGCGGCAAAGGTACCCGCTCCACCGGAGTGCCTCTCACAGGGGTGCTCTGTCCACCTCCCCAAATGGGGTAACCATGGGGGTGTCCGTCACCCGCCAACACAGTATGAACAGAGGATACATACCCCCCACCCCACCCTCTAGACTGGACTCTCACTTGGGGCCAGGGGGTCATTCACCGTCAGTGTCCCGACAGAGCAGCTACAGTGGGCACGGGTCTCTGCCCCGGACAGGACTGAAACGAACCCCATCCCTAAAGCCTGATGTGCCCCCCAAACCCAATGGGTTTTCTCCACAGACTCCTCAGATGCGGGTGGTGAATAAATACAGTTATTAGTGACTAAGCACTGACTTAAAAGCAGCTCTCAGCTGGACTACTGATGAGCTTTGATCCCTGAAAGGGAAGGGCACTGGATGGGATGGGGTACGGCCCACTGTGGTTTGAGCTAAAGGTGTGTGCCCCTTTAAAGATATGCACATTCACTCATGACAAAGGGAAAATCACACACGGCCAAAGATACTCCCAAGATGTCCCATCTCTGCCCTCGTCACGGTAGCCACAGAATATAAAGTGGACATTAGTGAATCTACTTTTGTATTTGGGCTTGACCGTCCCAGTTCAAGGTAATGGTTGCCTTGCAGAGAGGAGTCTCTCTGAGCAGGAGCTGGTCGAAGCAGAGGAATACTTGAAGAATGGGTCTCATTTGTCACTGCCCTTGAGCACTGTCTTCCCACTAATGTGAACTGAAGAGAGAAAAGCGCTGGGCTATGCCTTTGTAAGTAAGACAGCTTGGGGCAGCGGGGAAGAAAGTCAATAATCAAAGTGTGCGTGCTGCCTGAGACGGTATGTTTGTCAAACTAAATGTCAGTAGAGAAAAGTGTATCTGATTTTGTGAGTGAAAGAGTGCGTGTTTCTACTCGGATCCTTTATTATGGAGCGATTTCAGACTTCCACTCCCCATGGTATTTCATATATGTGCTTATTTTCAGTGTTAAAAGTGCCATCATAACTTTCAAGCTACTGTGGAAAAAATAATCCAAGCATTTCATTTCCAGTTTTATAAATTAATTTTGCAACTCCGATGCCATGTTCAGCTGCCTGTATGTAATCACATTTTCATCAATGAGACTAATGCACTGTGCTAGACAATATAACTTCAAAGGCATTACAATTGTATCCAGTGACCTCCTTTTCTAAACTGGGAGCGAGTTAACTAGGTTTGGTCTGTCATCTGTCCCTACTGAAGGATCTGCTGCTTGTATGTTGAATGAGTAGTCCAGCAGGTTTGTGTAAAGACATTCTGGCCTTCACTTAAAGAACGGTGCCACATGCTGAAGAAGCACCTTAATGTCCATCAGTTATCACAGACATGCTCACTGGTATCTCAACTCCTTTCCGTACAAACCGAAGCCTAAACCATACTCTGTGTCATTTTTTTTGGTAGTGTTTAGGTGACTCCTAGTTTAGGCTGAGGCCGCGGGAGAGGAGCTCGAGCTCGACTCACTGGGAACTGTACTTACATTTATCTTACATTGCTGCTATTGGTTTTTAGATAGCTGTCGGTCATGTGGTTTCAAGCAAGTCTCTTGATGCTTATTTCAAATCTACCAGAACAAAGATGGCTCCTGATAGTGGTGGGGTGGGTCGTTGTGAGAGTTTGAGTTTGATCATGGACAGAGGCCAAGCAACAAAACGTACTGTAAAGAGAGGGGCATTCATTGTCAAATATAGGAGTGACACTGGTGGCTCAAGAGACGATTTTATGTAGCAATGGTATTAAAAGGAACATTTGTGTCTCATCTCATCTGAATTATGAACAAAATGGATATGCCTTTTGTAATGTTTTGATTAAGGGGACTATATGAAGCTCTGATTGCATAGAAGTTTTATATGGAAAAAGGTAATCCCACTCCTAAACATAGAGTTAAAGAAATGTTTCCATGGAGCAATTTGTGATAAAACCACGGCAAGTGAAGATCAACATCACAGTATTGTTAATTTCTAAATTTCATATCGGTCAAACTAATTCTGTGAGGTAAATCAGCTGTATATAGTCCCTTTAAACTAAAGCAACACCGATGTTTAAGCCCTTGTATCAACATTTCAGGGCCTGTGTATTTTTATTTTGTGTCTAATAAAAGAACACTACTTTTCCTCCGGAGCTCCTTCCTTCCTCGATCTCATTCAAAATTGATTAACTTCACTCACGAACAATACAAGGATGTAGCAACAGCGGCCATGCTGCTGATATTCTCAGTTCAGCTTCTGAGAATGACCTCACTGCACCAACACGCTCAAACTTTATTCAAATTATTATTATTTCTAGGCAAACTAACATGAATGTTCACATTTTACATCTTCACTACATGCAAAGTATAAATCATATTTGTTTGCCAAACACTGGTGTAACAGTACACGCTTATTCAGAAGTCCGAAGAGTAGATCAGGATTTAGCTCTAAATCCAGTTGAGATTTTATATCTGGTTAAATCCCGATTTAGATGTGCTACAGACCTTATACGATCTTGGTTTGTTCGTAGCATGGTTTAGTCCTTGTCCTGGGCGAAACTTTGTAAATGACAACAAAAAGCAAAACAGGTTATGTTGTACAGAGTAAACCTAGCACAAGATCTGGAGATGCAGTAAGTGCATGGCCTTGTACCGCAGTTATTCCCACTGGTTATGCTTCTCGTGACACTGGAGCATGGGTCAAAATGCAAAGTACACATTTTGCTAATAATAACAAAGTACACCTTTTCCATAGTACTCCATTACTGCCGGAGAGGTGATACTCTTACTGAGTTAAAAGGGGCTGTTACTTGCTATTCAATTGGATCTTTAATTTAGCGTGTTGGAAAGTCTGAGTCAAAGTGAAAGAAGAGTAGTTTCAATGACAAACACTCCTCGACAAAAAAGTCAGTCTGAAAAGTAATTTATTTAGGGAATGGATTCTGGTTCACTGTCAGTATTGAAAAGAGCGCTGTTAATCCACCACGTAGCGGTGGCATGCGGTGAATGTATTTTCTTGTCAGTGGGACGTCGGTGGTTAGACCTTGCACTGTGCAGCTCATCCCTCCGGCAGCCAAATGTATTAACGCACGAGCACCGTCAGCAATAGCACGGAGCTTCTTCATCTGCTGTAATGCCAAGAGTTTGTTTATGGCCATTGACAACAGAGGAGCTAGATCATGCTGTGGATAACCGGAATTGAATATATTGCGAAAATCTCAGTTTGGGGAACACTCCAGGATACGTTGATGACTGCTTGAAAACATACAAAAGCAAATCATTCTGTTTACCCGGCTATCCAATGCCAAATCAACATGCAAATCACTGCACACCAGGAGGCAGACAATTATCCTCTGACACATTGCGAGGAACCAACTTAAATGTAGTGAAATTATGGGATTTTTTTTTCACTGGATTCGGGTCGATCAATGGTTCTCAAACTGTTCACAAATACCATCTTGAGTATATATAGCTTTCCAAGTGCCACCAGGGTAGAAAAACATAACATCAGACTAAACTAGTCAGAAATGGACTTAGACATGAAATAAATCATGCCTAGACTGTAAAAAAAAAAAAAACAATAAAACCTGCAAAAGCCCATTACTAAAGCCTTCATGACATTGAACAGGCTGGACCACTTTGATATTGCATTGACAATGGGAGAGAGAAACTTCCTCCAGGTGTAAAAATGATGTCTCCTGCTCCCTGACCCACCCTTTCACAGTGTTAGCCCAATGAGTCCTAGCATTGTCATTATTGTCATTGAATATGCCATCAGAGAAGAAGGAATCCATTAATGGAATAACCTGGTCATTCAGGATGTTGAGGTCATCAGCTGAAAAGTTGAATTTAAACTAGTAAAACTGAACTCGTTCCCAGCTCTCAAACTTTTCTTCATGCTTGATCTTGGCGCTGTATCGTTGGCGTTGCAAGATGACCAGGGTCTATGCTGCACTTAGGAGAACTTGCACTTTGGATTTTGCAGCAGTTCTATTTTTGTACATTGCTGGGCCTGCATCTTTCCTTCTTTCAGCCCCTCTTAGAAACCTGCCAAGGCCTTTTACAGAGTGTTGTATCAGAGCACGGGGCTGTGATTGGCCCGTGGATTGCTCTCTGGACAAGCCTGCTTTATGTCACGTCATGTGGAGGTTGAGGCGCTGTAGAGGGGTTTACAGTCAGTGTGAATCAGGCCTGAGAGCCGTGAGATGGACTGTGCCGCTTTGAGCCCGAGGCAGGGTGGAGTTCATCAGAGCCACTGAGCCCATGAACAGAGACATTACAAGCCCCTAGAATGATTAAGCGCTTTGCCCTATTTTTAGCCCTGGTTGTTTTGAAGTTGGGAGGCCAGCGCGGAGTCAGCCACACCAAATAGCGTGTGGGAAACTTTCCAAAGTGGTATGCTCTCTCCTGAGCCAAACATCTGGACTAAGTAGAGCTCAAAGCATCAGATCTGGGCCATCAAAGCGAATTGCCTGCCCATGTAGGAACAGTAGGTTTGGACGCACTGTATATACTGTACATTGTAAACAGTGATGATGACATGCATTGATTAAACCGTGATAAGATTAGCTTCAAACAACAAAGAGTAAAGAAGAGGTGTGGCTGGAGGAGTGCTAATCATCCCTCGTGTGTTTTTAATCTGTAGGCGGCAAAACAATTAATTTTCCGACTCAGTGGGTAGCCTAAAAGATACAAAAACATAGTTTTAGCTTTTGTGGCTCACTTCTGAAGGTCGTACACTTTAAGAAATGTGACTATGAAAACAACCGGCATGGTGGCTGAACGGATACTGCTCTTGCCTCACAGCAGGAAGATCCCGGGTTCAATCCCTGGACGAGCCTTTCTGTGGGTAGTTTGCATGTTTCTGTCCTGGATGGGTTTCCTCCGGGTGCTCTGGTTTTCCCCATCAACCAAAAACATCCTGACCATTAGCCTGGCTCGACATCTGGAGATGGGTCCCCGGGTGCTGTGCAGCGGTTGGCCACTGGTCGTTATGGCTCGGCCCAGAGGCATCGAAGGCTGGGTCAAATACTGAGAACACTTTTTTTTTTTTGGACAGTTGCATAATGACATTTAAGACGCCTTAACCCTTAACCTAAAAGTAAGGTTTGAGGCAAAAATAATAATGAATGTAATTTTCTTCAAAAGAATCTACCCTATCTCAATTTGGATTTGAGTATAAGCCATTTTTTAAAGCACTGAACATTTTGATAAAGAACTAAATTGTATCTAAACAGGGAGTAAACCATTTCTAGAGCACAGTTCTAAAGCCAAAACTACACTACAATTAACCGTTACTTCCACAGGATTGGCTGTAGATTTTCACATTTAAAAGCTAATTCTCCCATAAATTAAAAATGGGATCGAAATAATCAGTAAGAATTTGGTTACTTGCACTGCTCTAGTAATTTCAGTTGAACGTTTTGCACTAGACGCTGCAACGGTTCACCGTGGAGCACTTCCAAGTGAGGCCAGTGTCCTCACTTCAACTATAGCTCTCAGGCAGGACACATCCACATTAATGCGTTTAGACCTTCATCCAGCGCTGGAGAAGAGAAAACAATCTCTATTCAGGATGGCATTTAGAACCTATCAGGTGATTTGAGCTGGTCTTTAAGGACGCTTTACCGCAAATCGAATTGGAGAAGACAACCAGGCAGTGAACAAGAAGGGCCTGTCTCATTGTGATTCATTCAAGTTTCTGATTGAACCAAAAAAGGGTCAGAAGCACCACCTAGGCTGTCTCGTCGTCTTAGCAGTTTATTATTTTTACGGCGCAACTACTGCAAAGTTTGGTGATAAAGTAGTAATTCAGACTCAAACACTTCAAGTAGAGGAAGCTGACTTATTGTCTTGTAGAAAAGTTTGTTTATATATTTCCCACCAAAGGCCTATGCAGTAAACACCGCATTTGTCAGACAGAAAAAGAAAAAGAAACACTTGAGCAGCTAGCATCTAAATATAGCGATTTCAAAAATGAATAAATCTAACACGGAGAGGCAAGGCAAGGCAACTTTATTTATACCGCGCATTTCGTACACAAGGCAACTCAATGCGACTGTAAATCAGCACAATTTCTTTGCCCCGTTTTACACCTCACCTGTTTGTTTGTTTTTTATCAACCAACAGTACTCAGTTACATATACACAAGTACATGTACAAAGAGTAGTTTTATTATACGGTGCTTTTTGTACTTCTATGTGAATAATATTATATTGAAGTATCTGTACTAAAGTAAACCTACTCCCAACTTTCCTAAAGCATTTCTGGCCCTTTCTTCACAAGGATAAATTAGGATTGACAGTGGGATTATGCCAGAATCCCAGTAATTGGGCTTCAAATTGGACAGTTAAACGAACAAAAAAAAAGCTTCAAAAGTGCTTTATTCTACTCCTTCAAACCCTGGCACAGGCCAAAGTGTCCCGGTGAAATCATTTGATGTCGCACGGCAAACTGCTCGCTCTTGTGTTCTCATGACAGAGGGGCGCAGGGGCCTTTGAGAGCGCGCCCCTTGGGTTTTTACATGGAGGTGACGCCGTCTTTGGGATGTTTGTGCAGCAGGCTCCTCGGGCCCATCTCTGCCGTCAGACTGTTGACACAAGTGCTCCTTCATTTGCTTTCCACAGGACGTCCCGAGAACTCGCACCTCCTAGCAACGCGGCAACACACTCCCACGCGCACACGTCCCCCTTTGGGCCGCTCTGACAGGGGCGATGGGTGGGGGGAAGTGATCTGCTTGGGAATGGGGCACAACAAAAAAGGCGCCTCTTGCTATTCCAGGGTACATCCCATCCTCTCAATTTATCAGATGGTCTCTTTGAATTAGGAGAGGCGAAGGCAAACAGCGCTAGCGCTTCTGGAGCCATTTCATTCATTTGTCCTCCAGCCTGGACACACTTTATTCCCATTACAGCCCTCAAACAGCCCCCCCTCTGCAGTGCCCACCCCCACAGCCCAGATAAAAGCACTCAACATTACATTAGCATTGTGCATTTGGAAGTCCAAGTCTCTAGGCTCAGTAATAGCCAGTTAAAGCTAAGATAGCACCAACTGCGGTCAGTGGATTGCTTTTGTAATGGCTGCAAGAACTTTAGTTTGAAATGACTCCTTTAATGATGAACGTTCATTTTGCGTCATTGTTTGTTTTTTTTCAGATTTTTGGCCCATATAGATACGTCATACAAGGGGGCGTGGCCTCGGCGAGGGGGAAGGAAGTACGTTTTGGGAAACACTCTTGTTAGCCGTTTTCATTTATCACATACAAATAAAGTCAAGTCATATAGTCCATATGGGTGTTTTTTCACAGCAGATTGTCCAGTAGAAGAAAAAAACCGTCAGTTATAGCTAGCGTTAGCATGTAGCATGACGCTAACATGGAGTATTATGTTAGCATTGTCTGTTTTTAAGTATTTATGGGCTGTTTAACCACTTTTCTCCCCCCCCTCGTGCCTTTGTAAAGTAGTTTTTCCGTAATTGCTTCGTTTTCCCCCTGTGAATGCCTCAAACATGACCATATATGGGCAATTACAGAGATGCCGTCCGGCTTTGTTGGACAGGACAGCACAAGATGAAAGGTGGCGAAGAGGAGAGAGAGATATTCAGCAAAATGGCAGCAGGAGTATTGCCTTATAGTCAAACGCTTGGAGCAAAAAACAATAACCAAATAGTTAATAGTTTTTGTAGTATATGTACATACAGTGGGAAGCAGACTTTTGTCAGTTGGACCTGGCCCTGATAGAGACTCTGCAATAAACTCCATTTATTATAAAGCTCATACTTAAATACAATAAGGGGATCATCACGCAGAAGTGAAGTCCTTCAAGACATTTGGCCGTTATTCCAAAAGTTCATGGCTCAATCACTGCTACTAGCAATGTGTTATGTCCATGGGCAAAACACTTCACCAAACTTAGCGAGCCACATCTCATTTGTTTGTCCTGTATACAACCATGTCAACATTAGAGTTCTGTATCTCTTTTAGAATTGTAATTAAAGATTTTTCTCCAAAACATCGTAAATGAAAAGTAGAATAAAACAAATACATAACAATAATTTTACCTTTTTTTGTGATGTTTATTATTTAAATTCTTTATTGGACAAAGAATATGCTGCAAACAATCTTTACCAAATGACCATAAGGAATACAGAATGATTGCTCTTCCTATGTGAATAACTTTTCTTGATCGCCTTTTTGTTTTTTTACTATGATGGACATGCAACATGATCCCATCAAACTAAGTAATAAACATATCCTTGTCTATGACTTTACCTTGAGCGTACCTTCATGAGACCATTGATCTGAATTTTGAGGCTAATACAGGTTTTTTGGATGCACTCTTCTCTCACGGGACGGGCCTAAGACAGACACAATGATGCGATGAAAGAGTTGGGAGTCTTGTGTGCGTGGAGCCGGCCAAGGTCGTCCCTCGGCGGGCTTAGATGAAAGTCAATGACATGAGCAGAAAGCACTGATTAAAATGTGCTTTGAAACGGCGCAGCGGCCCACTCACAAAGCCGAGACTTATTAGGTCCATTTCTCAGCGTTTCTGACTTCCTCTGCGTGGTACATCTCAGAAATTTAAATTTGATTACACTGAAATCATCCATCTGTGTGCCTCCGCCGTGTCCTCTTTACTTAAAAGCCCAGAGGTGAAACCAGCAATTACATTTACCAGGCTCTCACACGGGAAGGTGCTTAGACACTTTCTTTGTGTTTTTTTTTTGTGTGTGTGTGAATAAGCTCACTCTTTCAGCTCCCAGAGACTCTATATAGGGCAATGTAGAAGTAAAGCATGATGTGGAGCTTCAACTGGAAAAGCTCAACGTATCAAAGTCAGATTTATTGTAAATGTATTATCCAAACTGCGTTTGACAGTGGACACAACAAATGAACAACATATAATCGTCAAGCCACTTTCCATAGGCACAATGCTTAGGCCTTTATATTTCTGAAATTGTTAAAGTTTATTTGAACGCATATGAAAGCCAAGACCTTTTTTGTTGTTGTTGCTGTTGTTTTATTTTTAAAGTGTCTTCAAATTAAGAGCTCTATATTCACTCACTTTCAGTACAGGTACCTTCTTCCAGTTAACAGTTTTAGCAAGGATGCAACAAAGAATTCTGGTCCCTTGATAGAAATCATCTTAGTGGCCATTTGCCACATGTTTCTATATCATGGTAAGTGTGGATACTTGCTCCTCTAAGGTCCATAACATTACATGTGGTGTGCCCCAGGGTTCGATTTTAGGCCTAGTGCTTTTTAACCTGTATATGCTCCCTCTTGGTGATGTCATCAGGAGACATGGAGTCAACTTTCATAGTTACGCTGATGATACACAGTTGTACATCTCCATGTCTCCTGATGACACCAGGCCAATGGATGCACTTTTTAACTGCATTTTAGATATCAAATCCTGAATGGCAGAAAACTTTCTCCAGCTTAACCAGGACAAAACTGAAGTTTTAGTCATCGGTCCTAAGGCCCAGAGAGAGAAACTTTTACCCAAACTACAGTCATTGTCTTTTAATCCTTCCTCACAGGTGAAGAACCTGGGCATGATTTTTGACTCTGAGCTGACTTTAATTCCACACATTAAGAATATCACAAAGATAGGTTTTTACCATCTAAAGAACATAGCCAGAGTCCGCCCCATTCTCTCTCGGGCCAACACGGAGACTCTAATGCATGCTTTTATCACCAGTCGTATCGACTACTGTAATGCTCTGCTTTCTGGTCTTCCCAAAAAGAATATCTCAGGTTTACAACTTTTACAAAATTCAGCAGCTCGTGTCCTGACGAAGACCAGGAGGCGGGACCACATTACACCGGTTTTAGAGTCGCTGCATTGGCTCCCCGTGTGTTTCAGGATCGATTTTTAAGTTATTTTAATGGTTTTTAAATGTCTTAATCGTCTTGGTCCTTATCTTTCAGAACTGCTTTTACCTTATGAACCTTCACGGCCCCTTCGCTCCTCTGGCAGGGGTCTCCTAGTTATTCCCGAAGTCAACAGAAAGACTCACGGTGAGGCGTCTTTCCAATATTATGGCCCTCGCCTCTGGAACGACCTGCCGGAGGAGCTCAGGACCGCAGAGAACGTTCATGTTTTTAAGAGCAGGCTCAAGACCCACCTTTTTAGCTTAGCTTTTAACTGACATCTATTTATTTAGTCCTAATGATATATTTTGTGTGTGTATGTGTGCGCGTGCGCATGCACCTGTTTGTCTGTTTGTTATCTGTAAAGCACTTTGTGATACCTTTCGGTATGAAAAGCGCTTTATAAATAAAGTTTGGTTTGATTTGATCATTTTAAGCTTGAACAGGCTTTCTGGGGGCTCCTCTAAGCTGTGGGCCCTGGCTAAACAGTACACTTTAGTCCCAAATTCCGACACTGTACGACGGAAAAACACTTAGGTAAGGCAAAGTGTCTTGCTAAAAGACGATACTATCCATACTGACACCCTGTCACCCTGAACATAATGGCTGTATAATGCACTTTACCAATACAGTAAGAAAATGTTTGACCTTGTATTATGATGGGGCCAATGCTGTGGATGTAAGCAGCCTCTATGTTAAGCTCATGCATACATAATTTTAACAAAAATAATTGAATATTTTTTAAATTCCATAAAGTCCCTTTATTTATTTTTATTTCTTTTTTTTTTTTGGGGGGGGGGGGGGGGGGGCAGAAGCCAATGTTTAATTTTCAATTGAAACATTGTCCAAGTCCAGTTGTATTGCTTTTAACCTAAAAGATAGATTTATGTATACAATGCTTATGTGGCATTACGGAGTGGTAGTTAATGTAAAGAGCCGAACAACGCCAGCTGGTCAAATTCCAGCACTTACTATTGATGTACAGGCACACAGGTAAGTTAGTTGAAAATGAAGGCAGGCAAGGTTCCATATATAAAAACATAGTTGGGTTTATTTATACAATTATTATTTAAAATATCAGCAGCCATAAACGTTGCTTTGACTGGGATACATCCAACCAGTAACATGTCCATGGTCCATTTCCATAAGGCGCAAGACAAAGCAGCCGTCCCAGCACCCAAACTCAAAACATGGCTCCTGCCACACCCATGTCACCTATGAGAACAAGTACTAGTAAACTGCTGAACCTAGGCCAAATTCCCAACCCCCGATGTCTTCCCCCTCAACATACCATCTGAGACGCTTTGCAGCACCAGTGCGGAGCTTTAACAGCCAACCACACCGCCAAGCCTGTCAGACAGCTGGAGACACCAAAGGCAGCGATCCTGGAGCAACCATTGCGAGGCAAAGGCCTTACTAAACCATAGAAAGTCAATTAGGGCAAGTTATTGGTAAAATACATAAATTAATCAAGTGGGCAGCACTGTACCTGGGTAGTGCAAGGGAATTGAGGACAAAGGTTCAGGATGTAGGCGAGGTCAGAGGGTGACGGTGTCAAAGAGCAGGGCTTTTATAGACCTTGACTACTGCCCTCTGATGGTACCTGAACCACACTACACTCATCAGATCCCCACATGCTACACTCACCCCCAAGAACTTTTATCGGCGTCCCGACGATAACCATTCATACCACTTGCGCACTCACACTACTCAATTGGGAGAGGCCATGACGCACTCGCCTCCCAGATTGAAACAGGGCCTCCGTGGGTATGAGCCACTAACGGGAATCTTGCAAGCCCACATTAAAACACAGTAGCACACATCAGCTGCTTCAACTGACAATAGAGCAAATGAACTACCTCCTCATCCTACTACCCGCCAAGGGCCTAGATGGGGTGCCGTGAAGGCTGGGCATGTCCAATGCGAATTTAACACTTGTCTACCTACATACTGTACGTGGCCACCTCCGACCACAGGTAACACCGGCTGCGACTAAACGCTCTCGGTAAGCAAGGAATCCTGCATCTTGCCTTACCACCGTTGTTAGGGGGTATGAGCCACCCACTGGAGGATGCAATGTACAGAGTGTAGGCTTCAAGCTGCTTTGACTCCATATACACCCCGACAGTAGCTCCACAACGCTACTAATCTACACCTCCCGGCTGCTTTGTCTTGAAAATAAAAAACAAAATAAGTTACACATTTGTATGCTGACAAATAAACCTAAAATCAGCGTCTGCATGGTAGCAATGACAAATCTTTAGTGCAATCAAATTACATCACATGACCTTCATTTAAAGAAATACACACATTGGTTACAAAATAGATCAAAAACACAACATGCATTATTATATACACACACACACACAAGATGAACATGCATAGCTGGGCAAAAATGTTTTAAGTAACACATAAAAAGATGTTTGACTACTCATGATTACCATAATATTATCCATCTGAAGTTGGAACACAAGCCTCTGCCATCAACTATCCTGCCAAGACAAGGCCAAATGTGGCATTACGGAGTGGTAGTTAATGTAAAGAGCCGAACAACGCCAGCTGGTCAAATTCCAGCACTTACTATTGATGTACAGGCACACAGGTAAGTTAGTTGAAAATGAAGGCAGGCAAGGTTCCATATATAAAAACATAGTTGGGTTTATTTATACAATTATTATTTAAAATATCAGCAGCCATAAACGTTGCTTTGACTGGGATACATCCAACCAGTAACATGTCCATGGTCCATTTCCATAAGGCGCAAGACAAAGCAGCCGTCCCAGCACCCAAACTCAAAACATGGCTCCTGCCACACCCATGTCACCTATGAGAACAAGTACTAGTAAACTGCTGAACCTAGGCCAAATTCCCAACCCCCGATGTCTTCCCCCTCAACATACCATCTGAGACGCTTTGCAGCACCAGTGCGGAGCTTTAACAGCCAACCACACCGCCAAGCCTGTCAGACAGCTGGAGACACCAAAGGCAGCGATCCTGGAGCAACCATTGCGAGGCAAAGGCCTTACTAAACCATAGAAAGTCAATTAGGGCAAGTTATTGGTAAAATACATAAATTAATCAAGTGGGCAGCACTGTACCTGGGTAGTGCAAGGGAATTGAGGACAAAGGTTCAGGATGTAGGCGAGGTCAGAGGGTGACGGTGTCAAAGAGCAGGGCTTTTATAGACCTTGACTACTGCCCTCTGATGGTACCTGAACCACACTACACTCATCAGATCCCCACATGCTACACTTATTTTAAACATGTTCAGCAGAATCTCGCATAAACCCTGAAGGTCTAATAACAGGGTAAACACATACGAAAAATAGTTCATTAAGACTGCAATAACAACTGCAGTAATAGCGATTCGCAAATAGCGACCAATCAAGTCGATTGATTGCGATGAACTGTTTAGTCGTACAAATAACCACTGCTTGAAAGATTGCGCAAAGTGAACCTACAGGGACAAAAAAAAGGATTTAAATAACACTTAACTAAACCATCTAAGGGCAATTTCACGAAATGACTGCTGCAAACCTGTCCATGTTTCTCTGGCGGCGCGTCCTGAAATAAACAAAGTCGCCTGATGAGCGCAGACATCGTTGCATGTTGGAGGGGGAACTTTGCCGTGGCGCCTATCGCTGAACTGCAGCTCTCCAATCAGCGGCATTGACAACACGAGGAGAGACAGCGCGAGACAGAGCCCACAGAGATCTGGGCTGCGGAGGGTTTAATGCACTGCCCAGGGTTATATAATGACTCTGAAGCCTTCCCAGCACTGAGCGGTTGCTTTGCCCCCAGATAACCTCCAGGAAATTCACCCCAGCGCGCCGGTTTTATGGACACATCTGCATAGCCACCTGCGCTTTACCGTGGGACAACGCTATTAAGGGGGTTAGGGAACATGTGGAAAGGGTTAGCGAGCGCTTTACTGATCATCAATGTGTGTATAGAGGGGGGAAAAAAGAAAAGATCTCAGCAGGTTTAAATAATAAGCCAATTCACAAAGCCACTGAACCCATAGTAATAAGCAGCCTTCAGACCATTAGCCATTGTAAAGAGATTGAACTTTCGACCTTGCTGTGTAGCTGCAACTATGTGTCTGTGTGGACTTCGCTCGCTTCTGTGAGTTTCCTCCGCGTGGTTTCGTCTACCACCACGCAAAAAAAGAATTGAGCGCACTTCAAAACGAACAGCATTCTCGTCGGTCGGGATGCTGCAGGAAATTACTAAGCACTTTATACCTCACAAATCACAAGTGGTAAAAATATTCACTGCTCCCTAACGTTTACCACTCGACTTGGGAGCTTTCGATCTCTTGCGGAGCCAGCAGCAGCTATTTCCCAGTAAAAAAAAAAAAAAAATAATGCGTTTATGTGTTCGATCAATCCCACACTTTCTGGCTAAACGCTGAAATACGACGCATTTCCGGAGGTTCTTCCGAAATTCTGCATAACCAAGTAAGCATAGGTGCACTGCTGACTTGTAATTGTTCTAATCATAGCTGAGGAACTTCATCTATTTGATTTGATTTGATTTGCTTTGCCCAGGATTAACATTTTCTAAAGTCCAGGGGTGACAGGATTTAAAAATAACAAGACCCCATGGAGACTGATTTTGACTGTTGTTTGTAGGGCATTGTACAAGCTTATAACAATAGTTTTGCGATTTGCTAATTGCACCCATTCAAAATTACAAATTCCGCTCCGATTGGGATTCATCGCGAGACTCGTTTCTTCATATCCACGGTGTAAAAGCAACGGTACTCCGGGTTCAGACGTCACAAATTCAGCAGATCCATTCCAGTCTGAATTGACCACCAAAGCAGCTTTCCCTCCGCTCCACCCGGGTAAGGTCGCTCTAAAAACGTCAATGGTTATGCTCACTGTGATGGATCTACTGAAGTAAGTTGCCAGAGTGAAAGAGCGGCTGTCTCCAGATGCGGGAAATCGTAAGAAAAATAAATAAATAAAGTCACGGGTTTTTTGCCGTGCGGCGTAGTCGAGCGTATCGGGGAGTTTTGCAGTTTGAGCGGACCAAACAAACGAAGCGTGTCTGTGCGGCTATGGTAATGCGGGGAGAAATGTCAAGTCATCGGCGGGCTTTCCCGGCATAAATCAAACAGCATCAAGGACAAGGGATCTGTTTATGAATCTTTTAATAAGGTCACACGTATTATTAACGCGCCTTTCTACTTTTTATTGACTTTGAGGCAAGACTTTAGAACTTGGACTAAAAGGGACAACAACTTTTTTCCTCATTATTCCTATTGTCCAGTTTCTAATATGAGTTTGTAAGTACATCAATGATTTACACGTACATTCATTATATTGAGGCCCATCTCTGGTCATACTAAAGAAGAGTCTATCACCTACAGCTGCAGGGCATCCTAAAGTGGAGTCAGGACCACGCTGGGGGTAGTGAGAAGGTGCCGGGGGTCAAAAGCTGATTTAAAGATACAATAAAACATTGAAGACACTTATTTATTTACTAGTGGGCAGCAAGGGTCAGATGAATTATGAAATACATCATTAAAGTAGATTTGGGTATTACGGTGCTCATGAATACTTGAGCGGTCACAGTCTTGAAAAGTTTGGAACCTTCACATGGATCCTTGACTTGTTCATGTTTGAAGCAACTCATTTATTGTGTCGTTCCAGTCCCAGAGGCAGCGATTTTGTACATGTCTGTTTGGGCCTGGGAAGGTTTTAACCAAGGTGCATGTACATTGACAATGTGGTAGGTTGAGCATTATACAAAGCTACTGTGAGCCCATAGTCACCTGCAGACTGCATAGCCATTGTGTGGGGATTTAACCTTTGACTTTGTCGTGTAGCTGCAACTATATAGACTATGTCAGTAATTTGACAGCGAAAGAAAAGTGGAAAAGCCTGAGGTAACAGCCTGGGAAGCCTGACCCTGGGAAATTATCTAAAAAAATAAAATAAACACCATAGTAACAATTATGAGCACAAAATACATGTCCACATATTTACGTATAGGACAGTCTGGTATCGGATACTTGCATATAGGATGCTTTGAAAATACCATCTGCCTCTGACAATCCAACCTTATCATAGATTGGTTAAAACACTTCACAAATACAAGGCACTATCAGCTCCTGGGAACTTCGAAACCTAGTCGTGGGAAAATGCACCCAACAAAAAAAAAATCGTTCAACAAAACAGAGCACCTGGCATAATATTGTTTCTAGAGGCCACAACAAGTACCACTTAAAAATATTTGTCTTCCTGAGAACCACCAGATCTAAATCAGAACAGGACAACCCAGTTTGAGAAACAGGTTTTATTGTTTCATCATTTCATTCACAACTTGTGAAATTTGGCAAAGACGACAATGCCGTATTCTATTTCTTCTTTTTTTTAACTGTAAAATAATGTAATGGTGTCAAGTTTAATTGTTCTTGCAACATTACAAGCATTATTCCTGAACAGACCATGCTTTGCGAGGAGGTGATACAGATCGCCAGACAGTGAGTGTGCGTCAAAAGACTGTAATCACCAGTTTTAAAGTGCAACCCGGGTTTTTACGAGTTCCCAACATGGGATTTCCAAGTGTCAGACGATACAACACGGTGGTTATGTTTAGATCATCCAACTTTAGCTGAAAAAATACAACAACAAACACTGACAATACTGAATCCGGATATAAACCAGATTTAAATCAAAAGTATGAAAAGAAAAAGTAAGATTAAAAAAAGGACTTAACCAGGACTGAGGAAACATGCGCGAAAGATGGACAAGAACAGCTCAAAACAAGGAATAACCCAGGACTTAACTATACAAAACCAGACTAGAATGTAAGAACAAGACCATATAGGACTGAGAAATGGCTATTCCAAGACTGCCATTGGACCAGGCTTATAACAGCACAACACCAGTACTCAATAAACTGTAGGATTAACCAGAACAAAAGCTTTAACTATGTATACAAGAACTAAATCAGTCTAAACCAGGATTGAAGCAGAAATAAATCCCCCTCCACCAGGAACTAGATCAATATCAGATCTGGACTAAAAAAATCTGGACTAAAGTAGACCTAACTAAAAACTGAATGATGTCCAAATGTGGTAAACTGAAAATAACTGCTAATGCATAAATCATTATTAATATAAATGAATGAGAACCACTGTCCTAAATGAAGCGGATTGGAAACCAAATCAATGAGAATACCTACACTAAACCATGTCTATATTGATCCACTCCAAAACACTGATGGTCGCGCACCGCTGTTTGAGAATCAGGGCCGATGTGCCTTTGTCTTTTGAGTTACATTTTAGGAGCTGTTCTATACAGGTAAACACTGTTGAGGGTCTGGCTGCACGTTCTATTTATAAAGCGCAGATAAGCCAGTGCACTGTGTGTGATAACCATCAATTTTCACGGCGTACAGAGCTGTCCTGATGCTTACTAAGCCTTAAACAGTCATACTCCCCTGCACCTGTGAGCAGAGGTGCTTATTTGTGCCTATCCAGGTGTGGTCCGCGTGTGGTGAGAGAGGGCAAGTAGGAGCAGGCCCATTCGGTTTATGCAGAACTGTGAACCGGTTTCACTGCAAGGAAAGGACATAGACAATAGCTAAAGCTATTGCTTATTTTCATATAGTAGTGGAGTTGGATGAATGCGTGCTGAAGGTGCAGGGGCCGATTACTGTAGAAAACTTTCTCCAGCTTAACCAGGACAAAACTGAAGTTTTAGTCATCGGTCCTAAGGCCCGGAGAGAGAAACCTTTACCCAAACTACAGTCATTGTCTTTTAATCCTTCCTCACAGGTGAAGAACCTGGGTGTGATTTTTGACTCTGAGCTGACTTTAATTCCACACATTAAGAATATCACAAAGATAGGTTTTTACCATCTAAAGAACATAGCCAGAGTCCGCCCCATTCTCTCTCGGGCCAACACGGAGACGCTCATGCATGCTTTTATCACCAGTCGTATTGACTACTGTAATGCCCTGCTTTCTGGTCTTCCCAAAAAGAGTATCTCAGGTTTACAACTTTTACAAAATTCAGCAGCTCGTGTCCTGACGAAGACCAGGAGGCGGGACCACATTACACCGGTTTTAGAGTCGTTGCATTGGCTGCCCATGTGTTCAGGGTCGATTTTAAAGTTCTTTTAATGGTTTTTAAATGTCTTAATGGTTATGGTCCTTCTTATCTTTTAGAACTGCTTTTACCTTATGAACTTTCACGGCCCTTTGCTCCTCCGGCAGGGGTCTCCTAGTTATTCCTAAAGTCAACAGAAACCAGAGACCAACAGGCCCGGTTAGAACCATGAGGCCGTCCTTCTGTGGACCCACCACCTGCAGGAGGAGCCATAGGGGCTGGTGCAATGTGATACGGACAAGTGGAAGAAAATGGATGGATGTGTATATATATATATATATATGATGCGGGGCACATTGTTTTAAATATTGCAATCTGTAAAGCACTTTGTGATACCTTTCGGTATGAAAAGCGCTTTATAAATAAAGTTTGATTGATTGATTGATACTGTGGTGAATGAAAAAATAGTAAAAAGTCTTGTGTATGCCAATCCATTTATTGTAAATATGGCAAAAAAATGACAGACAGATCAAATCTAACCTAGACCTTTTAATTTGTTTTTTAGTAGTTTTAACATGAACAGATACCATAGAAGTCATTGGTTGCTCCCATGGTCTACTTCTATCAAGTTCTGGCAGTGGGAAGTATGAACTTGAAGAACAGAAGAAAGCTTTAGGTAACCGTTAAAGGATTTATAAGTGAAACAAGTTTACTGTAGGCATCAAGAACATCGTGTTTTTTTGTTTATGTTTTTGCCTAACCCTCAAACATATGTGCCACTACAGTAAGATTATAAACCAAAGTAAATAAATTGGAATATTTCATATACATAGCGTGTTACTAGTGTTGAAAGTGCTGGGGCAAGCTATAGCCTGGGTGTCATTGTTCACAGCTGCGATTATGAAAACAAAAGGCATCTGATCATTATGTAACCCACCGCTGCTTTGTCTGCAGGGAAACAACCAGGCGCTTCGTTTTCTGCTGTCGTCCCAGCGCCTCCTCTGAAGTGACTCACAGTTAAAAAAAAAAAGGCAATAATAAAACGCATCCGCACCAGGGCCTCTCTCCTCGGACATTATCTATAAATTGCTGTTGCCGTGTTTAGCTCCTTTGACAGAGGTGGCTATATCCGGAATAATAGCGGGGTTTGAGCTTGACGTAACAGCGCCATGATACAATAATCTCTTTTGTTCCAAGAAAGTTACGTGGCCTGAAATACGGTTAATCAGCTTTTTCTCATTGCTATCACATGAAAAACGTGGCACCACTGTACGAGGTGTTGCCTTTTGTTAAACGGCTCCACTCCCTCTGATGTGCCCTGCTGCTGACAACAATGGCATCTTGTGTCTACAGAGTTCAGGGATGGATTACTTTTACCCGGTCTCCGCGCACATACTGTACATCTATCTGTAATACACAAACGCAAAGGTGTTCAAAAATCATTACTGGACGATATGAGGGGAATTGTTTTAAACCTGCAGTTAGTTCAGATGAAAAGACTAACTTTTCTAAAGGGTTAAGAAATCCTCAGACAGACCTGACACTATGCTGCGACAATCGGATATCGCGTGACACAGATTATCTCTTCATCATGACACCACCCCGGGATTTAGTGCGGCGTGGAATGAACATTTTGTCCTCAATGTTGGTGACGGCTGAAAACCTGGATCAGAGCATCTCCATGACTGCGGCTCGGGGTGTTCCTGGTCCAAAGGGATAAATGGTGGTGAATTGGCAAAAGGTGAGACGTGGGCGGCACGGTAGTACAGCGGTTAGCACTCGTGCTTCACAGCTAGAAGGTCCAGGTTCGATTCCCACCTGGCCAGGGCCTTTCTGTGTGGAGTTTGCATGTTCTCCCCATGTCTGCGTAGGTTTCCCCTACCACTAAAAACATGTACAATAGGCCAGGATGAATGAGAGTGTGTTTGAAAGTGCGCATGGGGGACGACGGATGGAAATTAGCCCAAGGCTACAATCTGGTGTGGCTTGTTTACATGCATGAGACCCATGTATGTTCATTAACATGCACTGTCCTGACCAAATAAACCAATAAATAAAAATAAATGAGTTTATTGAAATCTAATGAGGGTGGTCAAAATAAAAAATGACAACATAGTGTTTGGGGTGGGGGAACTTTATTGGGCTGCTGATCGGGTCATGATTTTTCGCTTGATCGGTGCAATTAAAAGTAGCCTTTAGTCACACCTTTTCAGCTGCCTGCCTCCCACATCACAACAAACCCTGGCTTGTCCTGTCCTGTCCCCTCTTAATCATTAGTACCAGAAGAATGGTTTGTAAAGAACTGAAAAAAAAGTTTTACAGAGCACCGATCCTTGGTTACCATGTGTTGTAGAAACAGTGTTATGGTTAGTTACAATTCTGTGGGCATCAAAAGGAAAAATCTGTATTGTCCTCCCTTGCTAAAGCTGCCAATTAGAAAAGGCTGCACCTTCATTGGAAATGACAGAAGACACTGCTGCTTTTCCCCCCCACGTATTGGCAGAGATTATTACGCCATGAATGTGCATTGACTTTCTTTTGGATTTATAAAGCGCCTTGATTGCATTATTCGTTTATACTCCGGCTAATTCTGCAGCCACAGCGCCCTTTGGACTTACTGAGAAAAACATGGCTGCAAATCTGTGCCAGCTGCTTCTCCAACAGCCATCAGACAGTCACCATAAAAGGTTCATACAGAAGACTTATTTCTGTCAAATGTAGCATTATTTTTCACCAACTTCAGCGCAAACCCTTCTCCAGGGGTTGAGGTCGGCTACCAATCATTGAGCTCTCCGATCACCATTCACTTGATGATGTGTCTCAATGCTGTAACCATTGAGCCACTGTTTCAGCCACTTAGCTGATTTCCTCTTGATGCGACAGCTCGCCCAAGTGCTGAAGCATGGGACAGACGCAGAAAACACATTTTACAACACGGGAAGAAAGGCTGTGCTTTTATTTGAACTTTGTCCATGTTTGGGGCAGACATAAAAAGCTGATCTGGGAAATGCAAAGGGCTAGATCAGAATTAAATCAGTAAAAGTACATTAGAAACAACAACACACCTCAAAAACCTCCAACAGTTAGCGTTCACTCACGCTGTCTCTGTTCAGACCTGCACGGCAGAGTGTGGGTGTTCTCCGCCCTTTGTTGGTAAACCAGTGGATTACGCCAATCGCTTTATGACTTAAACCTAGTCTACTATTACAGTGCTTTGTCAGGGTGAAATCACATGTTCCCAGACAGACACGCACTCCAGGACACACCCCGACATGCACACTCAGCAGCACCCCTTCTCTCGCTCCACCTTGAAGTTGCTGAGGAGGGGGGTGGGGATGAGGAGCCTGCTCACCTGGGGCATGGGAAATCCCGAGACACACGCCAAAACACAACCTGACCATAAACAGAGTCTACTGTAATGGCTCTCAAATAACAACCACAAGAAATACTACACTTTTTTTTTTTACATTAACAGAGTATATTAAACTAAATAATAAAATGTAGACAAAAACGGCAAGTAATGTTAAAAATGGCCTTCTTATTGGATTAGATGAGTAAGTGGAATAATCCAAGGCTAAGTGTAATACGATCAACACAACAGAGAAAATAAAACATGTTGTTTTTGAAGTCTTTGAACATTTCAGCCATCGAGAGCGCCACCACAACAAAGAATTTGGAAATCACTGCTGTAGTGTAGGTCTGGCCTGAGGCAAATGAGTGTAGCTGTAGTAATAATAAAACCCTCCCACTCTGGGAATAATGAATCTACACAAGAAAACAAGGCAGGCTTTTAATTATGTCTTCAATCATAAAATCAAACATAAATAAGCCATCGAAAGTGCACCTGCACCAGATATGAATCACCAAATGATATAAAACTGCAGAATCAGATTACTGCATTTAAGTGCCTTTCTTTGTTACAAGCATTAATTGAAAAGGCCTGGGAGCTTAACAACATTGTGGAGTGGCCTCTCTGATGCGTAAGTGCCAACACAAATGAATTCCTCCAACAGATCGAAGGCTTTACAGTCCATCAGCGCAGCGAGGTTTTACAAGCGTCCACAGCCTCATATTCTCGCGTTCAGGGCAGGTCCAATCCCCGTTCATTATTGTGAAAGAGCAACCTGTCTGACGGCATTAGGTATTGGTCCATTTCGCACTCTTCAAAATGTCAGGACATGCAACATCATCAATCATGAAATCTAGGAGTCTGATTAGGATTACACGCGTTCAGGAAAAATTATTGTGGTTTTGAATTCCTCCTGAGCTGTCCTGTCGCGTGAAGTCTTTGGGCCAAAAGAGAGAAAGAGACTCAGTCCACTGTGCACATTTTTTAACATGTCCAGCGTCACATGAAGCTGCTTTTGTGCAGCCCAAGATCGCAGCAAGCCTGAACAAATATCGCTGATTTGACGAACGGGGAAAGTTCAAAAATCAGCGATGACACAGTCGTCAAGCGGTGAAACAAATGTAATGTCCAGGCAGTGAAGCAGCAGATGGATTGTTGCCGCGGGCGTCCCTCGTCCTCAGACTCTCCTTCAAGGAAAAACTCAAAAACCTGCGAGATACGAAACCTTAAAGTGGACCACATTGAAGGAGAGACCGAGATCCACGTACAGAAAGGAATGTTTATGATTGTGGACTGTCAGGATCTCGAATTGGCCTTTAGCGTCCTGTGCAAGGCAAGGCAACTTTATTTATACCGCGCATTTCGTACACAAGGTGCAGACAGCCGTGGGAATGAGAAACAGAAAAACACAAACTCAGGGGTTTCACTTTTATCAAATGGCATGCTGGCAAAACAATAGCACTGTGGCAGAACAGGTCTGGAGGTGACTTATTTACTTACTAAGTCAAAACGGCATACTGTACTTCATGCCACTTAAGACAAAATGGACTGGAGTGAAATACGACTGCAGGCATGATTTTACTGCTTTAAATGTGTTGTATTACATTTAGTAAAACCTAAAAACTGTCTGTGTGCCAGCATGGACTGCCTTTGTTTACAAGTGAACATTTGTCAGCCGCAAAAATTGGAGACGCTCTTCACAAGAGACAGGCGAGTTCTCTGAATGTTGATCTATTACATTTCTGAATGAGCTGGCAGAGATCACAACAACACAGTGTGGTTGTTAGAAAGCCAACGCCAACTTCCCTTTTCATTTTTCTTTTTGCTGTGACACAAACAGAAAACTACTCTCTAGCTAGCCTACTACGGAGATCAATGCAGCTCCTCAAGGCTGAACAGGGTTTCTTTGTTGTACAGGCATGTGTGATGGTAGGAGGACAGCCCGGGGCGGACGCAGCAGAGTGGGACAGGGGAGGGGAGAAGATGGCACTGAAAGGAGGGAAGCGTCCCGTGCCAAGATGTTGCACAACAAGCTCTGGTCTATCCAACAGGCATCATTATCATTCAAGGCAAAACGCACATAAAGAGAGATCCAATAGGACACAGCTTAACACCACCCCCATCTGCAAGGCACTTACCCACACAAGGGTGAGCTGCACCCACATTGACATTAGTAATTGACATTCCGTTATATCAATACGTTTAGTAGATAATATAGAAATATACTTGCCTTTTCCATATTGAATCTTTATCGCAAATGATCATAATTGCTTGGTCATGTACAGTATAATTGTGGCTACAGTCTAACGTGGTGTGTTTACATGCATGTCTCATGTATGTATGTTCATTAACACGCACCAAATAGATAGATAGAAACTTTATTTAAGGAATTAGCAATATTGTCGGCTGCTCACATTCACACAGCACAATAAATAAATTACTAAAATACTAAAAATACAGTAAAAAAAACGTAAAAATGTAAAACGTCAATATATCAATTCAAATCTCTTGGCTAAGTGTGAGAGTTAGTATGCAGTCTAATGGCACGAGGGACAAAAGACTTCCACAGTCTGTCTGTGGAGCAGCGCTGGGACAGCAGTCTACTCCTCTTCTCTGAAGGCCTCATGTAGAGGGTGTGAGGGCATTGTTCATAATGGCCCGCCGTCTGCACAGCCACGTCCTCCACAGGGGCCAGCTATAGCCCCACCACAGACCTGGCCTTTTAAATAAACAAATGAATAAAAAGACGCATAAACCAGTGTCTGCGTACACTGGTGTATGAATGAGAGAGTGAATGGGTCCCCCTATGAGAACCATGAGGCCGTCCTTCTGTGGACCCACCACCTGCAGGAGGAGCCATAGGGGACTGTTGCTATGTGATTTGGGCAGCTCCAACAGCTGCCCCCACGACCCGGCAACGGACAAGTGGGAGAAAATGGATGGATGGATGGATAAAAAGAACCTGTTGTAACCAGCATTGTTATAAAAGAAAAGAAGTCTTGAATCTTCTCCGTCCAAGAGTAGGGTAAATGGTCAGCCCACTGCTCCAAACAGTAAAATAGCAAAAAGAAAATTAAAAAGAAACATATTTTACAACTTTCCCGTTTACTACTGCACAATCATTGACTGGGACAAATAATGCAACTGTAACCCAATCCATTAAAAGCCCTATATCATAAATTTAAAATCGATTCAAACTGCTTAAAATGTGTATCGATGTAAAAACAAACAAAAAAAGAAATAAGAGAATCATTACAGTCTGATGCAAGGACAAAAATGCAGACATAAAATTAGTCAAAATGATGCCTTAATTTGTAATGTATAGTTCTCTTACAACGTTAAAGTTTGTTACAAGGACACAAATGCATATGTTAAAATAAAATAATTAAATGTTGGTTATAAATGAGTCATATTCATTAATCATTTCATAAAAAGAAAAAAAAGGCAAAAAAGAAATCGAAATCGGATTTATATCAAAATGAAGCTTGAATGCATCGTTACATCCGTAACGTATACCATATTTATTTATTTATTTTGTTATATATTTATTTTACAAACAATTAAATAGCGTGTGCCATCAATTTTAACTTGTTACGTTCACACAAAGGTATTATTTTTCACAACTGACTGCTTTTACTGAAGGACAAAACAAATGTTATTCTTTCACTAGAAAATAAAAATTCTGGCTTCAGGCCCTTAAAAACTGAATATCACTTCAAAACATCAAAATAACCTTTCAACATTTGGTACTGGAAAACATTGCTGCTTGCGGTCTATTTGCACTTTGTAAATGTCACCATGCACCTTTCCCCACTGTCCCGCCTGCTTTGGCCGACACAAAAATCCAATTTAGTGTGGACCACATGTCACTCTGCGGTCATTCAGAGCACGTTTGCAGAGCGGGAGGTGAGATGTCCACTGTTACCACTACTGTGTGTTTCATTTCCGCGACGTGCTCAGTTTGGGGCCACTGGTTTAGTATAACTACCTGTCACCATGGAAACAGGTCTGGGTTGGCCCGCGGATAAACTTCTCCCCAGTGTGAAAGAAAATGAAAAAAAATCAGTCTCAGTCACTCTTTGTGCATGCATGAACCCCAAATTTAGATGGATTTCTCGCCCACAGTTTTACCGAATTTAATCACAAACAAAGCGACAAGAAATTCAAGATGGGAAGTATAGTAGTGCAATACAAGATAATAAATAAAACAATTTACAACTGACTGAAGTTCTTGTAAAGATATTATGGTATTTTTTTTCCAGTCCCAAGTCCAGAAAAACAAGAAAGGTGCATATTCAACAGGGAACATAATACTGCATTTCAAAAGGCAACGCCGCAACGAAAGGAAATCTACAGAAAGACATATCTCATTCAAAGCATATTCTGTGTAATTTTAATCAAGACAAGTACAAATCTTCTCATTTTACTCCCCATGTGCCATCTTTTGTGTCCACTTTATTACTGTTCTGTATTTGGACCACATTTGTAGAAAGCATCTTATCAGCTAAACCTATTTGAGACCTACAAATTTCATCTTCTGAGACACTGAAGAGGCACCAAGAAACCGCCACACCTGCAGCACAAGAGGCGCTACAGGAAACAAAAATGGGACAAACGAGGAGGTATCCGGGCAAAACTCACAGCTAAGCCACACCTGCCTTCTATTGTTCTGGCTAATGGACGTTCACTGGAAAATAAAACAGATTAACTGCTGAGCTCTTCCCAGAAGACGGTGAAAGCATGTTGTGGAGCGGACGGGGCTGCACAGGAGGAAGAGGAAGGAGCTGACCAGTGCAGGACACCACGCTCTGAAACAGGGACAAACCCAGGAGGCGCTGCACCGTTTCACAGGATCAGAGGAGCATTGAAGGCAGCCAGCCATGTTTCGTCCGGGTGCTACGGTTTCCCCGACCTTCAAGAACATGGTGGTCAGGTTTACTCACAGCGGCGGTGCAGCTTAGTGGCTCAGGACTAACACCTGAACACTATTTCGTTGTACGCTTGCTTGTACAATGACAAATGAAGCACTTACTTAACTACTTACTTACTTATTTTATACTGAACATTGCAGACCGAGATCAGTCGATATAAAACCCTGATGGTACATGATTCAAGATTTTTTATTTGTCAAACCAGTCTCCTCCCTGAAGGCATTACCTTGAAGAGACTGTGTGATGGGTGCGTAGGGTCCCTGGTGATTCTGACGGCTTTGCGGGTGAGACGGGTGGAGTACATGTCCTTAATGGAGGGGAGAGGGGCTCCACAGATCGTCTCCGCTGCTCTCACGATGCGCTGGAGGCTCCTTCGGCAGGAGGCAGTGCTGGCGCTGTGCCACACAGTGATGGAGCTGGTCAGGATGCTCTCTATAGTCCCTCTGTAGAAGTTGCACATAACGGAGGCTGGGACTCTAGCTCTTCTTAACTTGCGGAGAAAGTAGAGACGCTGATTACTTTTCTTGACCAGAGATGTAGTGTGCATGGTCCAGGAAAGGTTCTCTGTGATGTGCACACCCAGGAACTTAGTGCTGCTCACCCTCTCCACTGCAGCACCATTGATTGTTAGAGGAGCATGCTGGACCCGTGCTCTTCGAAAGTTCACAACAATTTGTCTTCTCCACATTTAGAGAGAGATTGTTCTGTGTGCACCACATGGCCAGACTGCTCACCTCACTCCTGTAGTTTGACTCGTCTCTGTTGTTGATGAGACCCACCACTGTTGTGTCGTCTGCAAACTTGATGAAGAGGTTTGAGTCGTACTTTGGAGCGCAGTCATGGGTCAGCAGCGTGAACAGGAGGGGGCTCAGCACACAGCCTTGGGGAGTCCCCGTGTTCAGTGTGATGGTTCTGCAGGACTTTCTGGCGACACGTACAGCCTGTGGTCTCCCCGTCTAATGATTGCGCTAATGTTTAAGTTTTATATGACAGGCCACACTGGAACCTAGTTAAATGTTAAAGTTAGTTTCCTAGTAGGTCAATTAGCGTAGGGAGTGTGTGTGCCTGTGTTGTTGTCGTTGTTATTAGATTTCTGCGTTAATATTCGAAAAGCGTTATACATCACGAAACTCACCTACTGTTGATGGATAATTAGAAAAAAACATGAAAACCTGTCATATGCACTTGAAGCTTCTTTACTGGGGTAGATTTTAAGCGTCTTGCTTATTGCCTGTTTTAAAATCCATTGTTCGGTGCATATAGAGGGGTATTTTGAAAATTGGCAACTACAATGACAATTTAGTCCTAGCATTTATAAGGAGACTTCACAAAGCAACGGAAAGTTGTAAAGAGGGTTAAAAATTGAGATATTTTGAAGTGCACTCCAGTCAGTAAGTGGCAGCTACCTGTGTGCTCCAAACACTTCCTCGGCCAATCTTTATGCATCGAGAGCTTTTAAAAAGGGCCTCCTGTGGAGAAATTGAGCACACCTTTTGCTACCTGCGGCCTGGTTCTTGAGTGGAGTTATTATGAACCGCGCTAGCATGGACCCTAGCACCGTAGCTTAGTGCCTGTCCCCCTGCGTGATTTTGAAAAGTAAAAAGGCAGTCGTTGTGGCTCTAAGGAGCACTACAAAAGGCCCAGAGCGGCATGAACCCTTAGCGCAGGCGACAGGGTCAAAGCTGTGTGCTGCTAGCAACCGCTCGACTAACCGTGCATGTCTGTTTATGTCGAGTAGTGTGTGTGCGTGGGCGTGTTAGCAGGGTTAGTGGAGGCCTATTAAAAAGCTGCCTGAGGAGAGGGCTTTGAGTGGAGAGTCTATGGGGGGCAGAGAGGATGGCAGGCCCATTGTGTTTGCTAAGAACCATCCTGAGAGCTGGAATTAGCACCATTTTACTTCACATAGCTGCAAGATGCTGTACTTACCCCATGTTTAATTAGACCTGCAAAAAAGGACTCAAATAAAGAAACATTTCTACCAGAGAGGAGAGAGAGCGCAAGAGCAAACGGTCTCACATTGATAGACAGTGCTGCGCTCGTGTGATTAAAAAATGTAATGAAGCGAATGATGACTACATGACGCGGGGTATGAGAGGTCTTGGGTCTGCCAGTGTCATGAAAAGCCCAGCGTGAACCCACTGATTGGAAATAACTGCTAATGCGGCTCACAATTGGCACGCAATTAAAATTTACCAGCCCAGTCAGTCAAAAATTCCCCTCCGGATTTGAGTGAGCCATGCAGCGAGGCAGGAGAAATATCTTTTAGACCAAGACACTAATCAGCCAACCAGAGAGTGTGTGATACAAGGAGAGATAACTAGACACATGTGGGTCCCGCACTTTGAGAAATAAATTAAAGAAATGAATCAAAGTTGACTTGATGCAGTTCTACGAGGTGGAGAATCAGGCCCACACCGAAATCTGTGCAGTTAAAATAGCATTATTAATACACACATACTATAATTGCACAAACTGACGTAACTTGCCTAAGGTTTTATCAGCTAGGACGGTAGGGTGAAAGGCAGGGAAAGACATTTAGAAAACCGTCGAAGCTGATACTCTTATATGACCTAAAGAGAGATCAAGGTAAGCAGCGTTGGGTCTAGTTAGCGACAGAATGGGAGACAGTGTGCTGTAAGCTTAGGGCGCCCCCTTATGGCGATCATTTAGACAGTTCGTCCACCAAAGGGTTCGGACTTTGCTTATACTGTATGTATGTGTAATGTGAGTGATTGATATTGGTGATCTCCTGGTGTTAACATTTGGTAGAGTTTAGACATCAATTGAATAAAAGGGATAGATAGACACTCTGGCACACTCCAGTATAGTGGGTGGCAGTAATGCGCCCTAACGTTGCGTGCCGTTGACATTAATCAAGAAGAAGAAGAACATACCATACCATAACACTTCCATAGGTCTATGAAAAATGGTCCATAGCGTGGCGCTTTGTGACCAAGTCTGCGAAAGAATACTGACAAAATCCTCTACCTATGCCACAACGGCTACAACTACAGGTGTTACGAAGGGTGGAATGCATGGTCACAAAAGGTAGAAATGATCAAATTAGCATAAATTACACAAGCAGCAGTCACTCTGCTCCAGGTTCCTGATTGTTCACTCACACTCTCCTTGTGCCTTGAAGTGCACAGTGACGTCCCACTGTGGAGGTTACGCTGCAATCAAAGGGAGCAAACAAACATTATTAGATGATAATGAATGGGAGCATTATCTCCAACTCCAGTGCCATTAATATTGATGATTGTTTGTATCTATAACAAGCTACGGTGGCATCAATATTTGTCAGCAGAGATGAATGCACGCGTTTATCTAGCACTGCATAAGAGAGTGCACAGCCAGATAACGAGCTATTGTTTTTAGAAAACTCAGTGTATACACAGCATTGATTAATGTCAAAACGGATTATTGTTACGAAAGATAAACACTGTGTTGGGCAGAACCTTCTGATAAAATAGCTTGACTTAATGAAAAGTTACTGGTGTTTACTTTACAGTGCATCTAATAACAATAAAATGTCAATATGCAAGGCCAAATTTTATTATTAAATCTATCTATCAACTTGTTTTTCTATTGATAAGCTAGAAAAGAAACACGGAAAGCAAAAAATAGAGTGAAGTAAAGGATATATTACATTCATACAGCGTGTTTTCTTTCTCCCTGCATTTGACCCAACTTTGACCAGAACAATGGTTGATATTTTAGGACAACTTTATTTGTCCTAAAATACAGTTGTCCAGTTGAAATGCAATAGCTTTTCAACTGTATTTCAATACTGTTGATAAGCTATATTAGATAAGCTATATTGGATATGCAAAATTTATGCCACAGAGGTTCTGATAGTAGAGTGGATCGTCATATAATTTCGAAGGTGCTGGGTTAGTACTGGTAAAGTCAATGCCTGACTAAAAAAAGTCAGGCATTGACTCTATTATTTGGATGGAACACCTTTCGCTTTGATTACAGCACACATTCACTGTGGCATTGTTTCAATAGGCCTCTGCAGTGTCAAAAGGTCCAGTGTTGCTTTTGTTTTACACCAAGATCTTGTATTGATGATGGGATAGTGTGACCACTGTGCAAAGTCTTTTCTAGCACATCCCAAAGATTCTCAATGGGGTTAAGATCTGGACTCCATGTGCCAATCCATGTGTGAAAGGATGTCTCACGCTCCCTGAACCACTCTTTCACCACAGTGTGAGCCCGATGAATCCTGGCATTGTCATCTTGGAATATGCCCAGACCATCGGGGAAGAAGAAATCCACTGATGGAATAACCTGTTCATTCAGGACATTCAGGTAGTCAGCCGATCATTCCGCGGGCAGATACAATATTTTACATTTGGAATTCTCCATTTGTTTATCATTATGGAATACAGCAGAAATCCGAGTGGTTTTGACGACACAGTCACAAGCTCTAGAGACATTTCAACAACTCAGAAACTCAAATATTGTCTTTTCATTCTATTCAACTCCAAAGTGTGCTCATGATTTTAAAAGGACAATGTCCAAACCGTGTCAAACAATTTCGATGTTGAAAAGCCCATTCGCGGAACGACACGGGACGGGGCAGACCACAGCGCATGTGTGTGTGTGTGTGTTGATGATGGTAGTGTCTGGCCTTTGTCCCAGCAGAGCATCTCGACTCCTGCTGTCTGATGCGTTCCACCTGATTAGCCCGATCATTCACTTCTGAAAGGGTTATTTCAACCCGCCCCATAACCCCCATCCCGATACAAACACGCATGATCCCCGCACACAAGCGGACAATCCGTCGTGAACCATGGCGCAAAATAAAAGCTTTAGAAAGAATGACGTGTTGAGGCCAAGTCACTCAGAGGGAAAATGCCCCCATCATAGCCAGCAGTTAAAGACGTCTCGCACCGCTTCACTTGGACAGACACAGATACTGGATCATTTAAGGCGGGGACGATGTTGGATCACTGTTGTGGTACTATTCTTAGCCTCGGTCCACACAAAAACAAACATTATGGGAACTATTTTGGGTAAAAATATACAATTGAACACTATTTTAGGTATTTATGGAGTGGACACAAATGAAAAGTTCAACAACAACAAAATCCCCCAGAGTGATGTTATAGGCTACATCAATAATACAACCCTTTTGAAGACTATAAAAAAGAACCACAGAGCACGTTGACTATTTGCATACATAAATAAAAGTATGTAGCTATGTCACACTGTACTTCAGACAAAGTTCTTTGACCACTGTCGGTGCAAAATACAGAAAAAAGTTGTTTGTAGGTTGGGGCAAACTTTCATTAGAAACTAACTTGTACTAGAAAAAGCCATTATTATTCAATTTATCAGACGTGTTTTTAAATCAAACACCGAGCCCTACAGATCTCGGTTTGAGTTTGTCTTGTTGGATGCTGGTTTCCATGAGTATGTGCTTGCTAAATTTGTGCAAACTGCAGATAAAATCATTGCAGTTTCCTGCTTGTGCTCATGTTTTCCCACGAAGAGTTGATGATGCAGAGATCTGGCGGTCTGGTATGAACTCTGGAGGAGATGGGAAAAATGCAAATGTGGGGTACAGCGGAGGGGCAGGAGATGGCTTCCCCAATGGCGCCACACACTATTAGACCTCACCTGCTGAGATCTGAGGCAGGAATCGAGAGGCGTGGAGAGACTGCCCCTGGATCGGCCCTCCTCCCCCAGGCTGGAGGTAACAGCGTGTGTGTGGGCACATCCAGGTGCATGCACCCTTGCTGTAGAGCTGATTTGAACATATAAGCGGGTTATGAATGTGTTCCTTGCTGTTTTGTTGAAATTGTGTTACAAGTGGCATTATATTAGATAGTTCACCGACACATAAAAACACAAGACCAAAGAAAATGTCTAGTACAAGGGTAATGCAGCTCCTTAATAAACAAATTCAGCTCATTTCTGTGGCAGTTGTGTTTTAGGTCCCTAAAAGAGAATGACGCTTTTCACTTCTACACAAATACTGGATCATTTAAGGTGAAGACAACTTAAGTAAGTTTTGAGAATATAAAATTGAACTCTGTTCTAGTTGGCGAGCGGTGGCATAAATGACTATGAGACTGTAAAAATGTCTACACCTTTTTGAGGCCGATAAAAAGGAAGCTTGAAGGCTAATATGCATGGATAATAAAATGTACAGGATCTACACTACGCTTTGGCCAAAGTTCCTCAATGTGACAATGTTGTCGTTGTCTCGAAGTCACAAGCCAATCAGACAAGTGAGTGACTGACAAAAGTGACGTTCCAGTAGCATGACATGTTATGCAGGTCAATATGTTATATACAGTATATTATTATATATAATGAAGACGTTTTGTAAAGCACTTTTCTCGACACCCACCACCAAAGTTTGTTCTTGCCTTTCCCTGCTTGCATTGAAATCAGGCCCCCATTTGGATTTGATCTGGATTGATTACTGTTTCTGATCGATTTGCTCGGATGTTTGTGTTGCTGTAATAGTGGTGTGTCGTATGGCTCCAGCTCAGTATGTTCACTCAGGCGTGTAACTGTAGGAAATGTATCCACACTTTACTATCTCCCCTCTGTGCAACTCTATATTGATCCCGGGCCTGTTCCTCGAAGACCAGCCACTGCTCCAGCTGTTGTCGGGGTCTGGTTTGATTTAGCTGGGGCTGCTGTCTGTGAACTGTGAGGGCCACGCTGCTCCGGGCTCTAAATCACGTTTATTTACAGCAGATGCAGCAGGAGGAGGTTCAGGCACACGTGGGCGCTTTATCAGGGCAAGCTGTTTATACAGAAGCCAAGGGTCATAAAGCTGTAGAGATTTGAGTTTATCACTTGCAGGACGCAGGGAACACAACATCTCTCTATTGTCAAACTGTGCCATTGCTGAAACGTCTTACAGCGAATACTGCATCGCACAACGAGAATCTGTTTGTGCAGTGCGAATCAAGTCTTCAAAATAACAATCCCTGAAATTAGAACATGGATTAACAGACAGCCATACCATCACAGTGGCTAAGGGGTTAATGCTCGGGCCTCACAGTCAGAAGATACCGGGTTCAGTTCCCGGACCGTGCAGGTGATTTTGACCGTTAGCCTAGCTCGACGTCTGGAGATGGAACCCCGGGCACCCTACGTGGCTGCCTACTGCTGGTTGGTGGCCCAAGCGGCACTGTACAGTAATTAATGTGCAATAACTTCTATGAAAAACCACCACATGCAATGACCTCTGTATCAGTGTCACTAATTTTGAAATTCTGATATATAATTCGGATATATAATATCAACCTGTCCCACAGCATCAAAAAAGTCAAGAAGCAGTACTCCAAAAAGATAACGGATCACTTCAGAGACAGGAGAGACACTTGGAGTCTGTGGGAAGGGGAAAAGACCATCACAGACTATAAACCTCCTCGACAAACCTGTGACAGTGACTCCTCTCTGTTGAACGCTCTAAATGAATTCTGCTCGCTACGAGGCCCTCAGCAGAACCCCAGCACAAAAGTCAACACCCCCTCCAGAAGATCAGGTGCTGAAGCTATCTCCAGAGTGTGGCACGGCGTCAGCACTGTGTCCTGCCGAAGGAGCCTCCAGCGCATCGTGAGTGCAGCGGAGAAGATCTGCGGAGCCCCTCCCCCCTCCATTAAGGACATGTACTCCACCCGTCTCAACCGCAAAGCCGCCAGAATCACCAGGGAGGAGACTGCGAAATCCACGGGCCAGCTCCAGTCGACTGAAGAACAGTTTCATACACCAGGCCACCAGGAAGCTGAACTCTCTGCCCCTTATCAGTGGGCCATTTTTATCCAAAACATCTCCGGGGAGCTGTCTGTGTTTTGATGATTTCATAAAAACACCTGCAGTCATAAACCTCAATAAGTCATGTATTAAGAGGTTTTCTACTTTACGACTTTATCTGTGCTGCGATAAATCTTTACAGCGGCTTATTAAATTACTGTGTCTTTACTCCGGCACATTTCCCATAAGGAAGCGGTCGGATGGATTTACAAGAAAACAGAGAGGAAGAGTAGCTGAAAAAATGAAATAAAAATTACGTCATACGGATAAGTAACATTGGTCCAGCCATTTAATGCACTTGGAGAACATTTGTAGATTGCTTTAAAAACCTCAAGCCTCGAAGGGAACAATTTTGACTACTTTATAATTGTGAGTACCTTTTGTTCTGCGATTAGTATTGCATCAACTTCGCCAAACAGTTAAATTTAGTTGTCAGGTTTAATATTGTTTCATGCTGTTTGATGTAACAAAAATAAACAAAACAAATCTATATTTTTTAACAGAATTATAAAATCTCAACTTTTAATTTGCTGTTATACTAAGTTAGATTAATAAAGCCCATTTTATTTCATTTGTGCTCCTCACACTCACACAACAGTTTGTTTACTATGCTTATTACATTGCACAACTAACCACTTAAGGTCTAAACCAGGGGTGCCCAACCTTTTTGTCTCCAATGGCCTGTGCATCGCGGGCCAAACAAGGCGATATCATGTGAAACACATATAACTGCTAGTTACTTTATTACATTTTTCGGTATACATTTGTATTTTATTTAATCTATAAAAATAACATGCTATAATAAAACAAATGTTAACTATGGCAAAAGCCTAGTTTTAGTAGAAAATCCAAAATTGTAGCAATATAGTGCAAAATGTAAACAACGACAACACCTGTATCTGCAGCACCTACTGTGACATTCATTTGTTAACTCAAAGAAAATGCCTCATTAGATCATTGTTAGAGTGTCGGTTCAGCATACATTCTTTTATAAGTCCATTTCTAACACGTACCTTTGTTGATGTCAACAACCTTTAAATAAAAGTTGGAAAAGTGGGAGCTGATGTGCAACGCTCTGTGATAAACACAAAGACACCACAACAGTGTTTCCTTTACTTTGTGAAAGGAGTGAAACAGCGCCCCCAATTTGACGCTGACCAAACAGTGTACTGCATCCATATTTACCATTGAGAATGAATGGGAGAGAGTTGGTATTAATCATACCAGCGCAAAAGTTCAACGGAATTGTTCCGACCAGTTTTGGCCCGCGGGCCCCACTTTGGGCACCCCTGGTCTAAACTAAATCTTTATTGTTTGGCTGCTAAAACTGCAAATCCCATCTAATCCTGGACCACACACATGCAGACGTCTATAGCCGCGGTTTAGGTAAAAAGTATCAACCAACTTTTCCCCTTTTCCCCCTTCTTAGCGGCACAATCCTCCTATATACGAGGCCAGGTCGTGACCTTATTGTCTTTGCCGTATCATGTGACATTCTCAATGGAGCCACCTGAAGCTAGAGACCTGTGTATCTGGTTCCTAATGGGGATATACCCCCCCTCTATGCCTCCTCCTGTCCCGGGACGTGCGGTGTGTAACTCACGCCTGCACACATTGACACATTAGGCACAAAAGCATCTATTCAGCCGGGACAACAACAACAGCTTTTGTCCCGCTGCACAAAAGAAGATACACTGCAAGCGTTTTGGGCAGCTAACTTACAATATTACGCACAGACAGGGCCTTTACAGGCAAAAAACTGAATAGACTAAAGCGAAACACAGCCCAGCAGCGCCACACAATTACAGTTGAAACAACCGTGGGTGGTTAAGCAGATTGGATTGTCTATGTCTATGTATTAACAAGCATTTAAACAAGACAAATGTGACTTAGCACAGTGGACAATGTACTCCCCAAGTGTTGCAAAAGTATTATAGCATTCAGTTCACAAAGCACATGGTGAACAATTCCAGGAGCACAGACATTTGAAACAACACTGAATATGAACATGAACTGCAAAAACAAGTTTGTAGAGCGGTAAACTATGGGGTTAGCAGGTTGTAAACATTAGTCAACATTTTTGATTTGCAGCTGTAATGTGAGTAAAACTATAACGCCTTTTTCATTGTCTCAGTATTTCAGTCGTTGAAAACACTGAATGCATCAAAATTGTTGGTTTTTGCTGAGCTGTAACATGAGCACTGAAGGTTTTTCCGATTTTTATTATTATCATGTGGTGTATTTAGTGCAAACGTTTGGTAGTGATTGATTAGTGATTGTATGATCAAGCCAAAGGCGAATTTCTGCCATCATTGCGCATAGCACACAATACAGTTTTTCTATTCTGTTCTTACTACCCCGAAATGTGAAACTCCTTGACCGTGAGTTAAATCGGTGACATTGCGTTACACATACTATCTCTAGTTTCATGAAGGACTTGACAATGAAAAGAAAACTGTAAAAGTTAAAAATACTTTAAAGGAAAAACAAGTGCGTCTTGTCATAAGCCAGAACAATCTGAAATGCCAGGAACACACTATGCTAATAATCACCAAAACAGTATGAAAGTAAGCACCAGCATTTTAAAAATCATACTTCAATGTGACTTTTAACTGCTTCACTTTATCTGGCCTTAAAAACTGATTTTTAAAGACAATAATAGATTCAAAACTGATGTCATTTGCAGCAAAGATTTTTCACGCCACAGTAAGTCATAATGTGGCTAATCGTTGCCCAAATAGAACTTGTATTGAATGTTAAAATGGGTTACATCCCGCCATTCCAACACCCCCCCACTCTGACATTGAGGTTTAATTGTCGGAGTGGTGACACTTTTATCTTTTGTGCAACGTCCCGCCATTCCGACACAAAATCAACACCTTAGGAGAACTTCGACGTCTGCTCCTAATGTGTTACTACGCCTTACAATATAGTACCCCTTTTTATCCGCTTAGAAAATCGCCATGTTTGATTTTGTGTAACTAGACTTGGATTGTGTTACTACTCACGTAACCGTATTTAAATAGGGGAAACGTGGAAGAGCTTGGTCGCTTCTAACTTCACCCCCATTTGGCCCCATAGAGGAGAGGAGGAGAGGCTATATGCTAACAACATCTTTGGTCTTTTTGCATGACTGAGCGCATGCGTAAAGACCAGATAGGTACGCACCAACTCGTCTAAGCTCAGGTAAGAACATATGGAAGAACGGTGGCCTGTTCCTTTACGCCTAGGTCATACCTAATAGAAAGCTTAAAAGGACCAGGCCACCGTTTTTACATACTGAGATATGTTCTTACCTGAGCTTAGACGAGTTGGTGCGTAACTGTCTGGTCATTGCGCGTGCCCTCAGTCACGCAAATGTTCCTTTAACTTAAGTTGCATACAGTAGTCTAGTAGACCAGTCTAGTTTAGAATAGACCATTTTATGTTTGTCTATTTGAGGTCACTTCTTGTTTAGAACTACTTAATGGTCCTATTTTGAACCTATAGTGCAATGAGCCTGCATTGTCACCTTTAAAACATACAAACATAGGACACAAAAAGCAACACAGGAACATACACTATCACTATACATTAAAAGGTAAGCAACAATATAAAACTGATAATTTATCAAGACAGGTGCTAGTGAGTGCAAGCTGGATAATAACATATAGCTGTGCACCTAATTTTACCATTTGACATTGTTATTGCAGTATTAAGGCCCCAAATCTGATATGTGAATGAGAGAAAGCTGCATGAATAAAAAATGTGTGAATGACTCTTTGGTTGATCCATTTTTGCACGTGCTACTCATTCTGTACATGAGCAAACACTTGGTAAATGACTCACCAAGTTTTCTTAGATAGTAATTGGTATGAAAGGTTTGGGAACCACGTGTTTAGTGCTGTTCTATTTCTATTAGTGATGATCACACACCCTTAACTAAATTCAAAATAAAGTAAATGAAAGAAGAAGAATATGGTTATGCATACGGCAGATATAATTGAGATTAATTATTCATAAACAAATCAAAATGTTTCTTGTTGAGTCATTACAGTGAGATATGGTTCTTTCTTTCTTTTTTTTAATTAAAGTTATAATTTAAAGCCATGGCAGCATACGGTACATGTACTATTGAGAGAAGACAAAGACAAACTGTTTTTGCAAAGAACGTTGTAAAAACTACAAAATATATGTAAGACGGTAATTTGAGACCGTTAGTGAGCTTTTGTATGAACTGTGTCTAAACCTGTAGTGAAGTCTTTCTGTGAAGCTACACCAAGGCATTTTATTATTAGTTTATGGCTTTTATTATTCTTTATTTGTTTCCTAGAAATGCCTGGTCTCATCTTTTATACACAACAAGAAATATTGAAATCCATCCTGCTATTCTCCCTGGCAGTCAAGTGGGGTCAAGTCATTTCTGCGAGCGAGGCTTCCCCCATTCATGTACTACACAATATTTTTGGTCCACTTGCTTTGGACTCTAAATTATGCTTTTGTGATATTCTGCTCAGTGCGCTCCTGCTTCTTCCTCCCACTCTTTATATCTTGTTCCACAGCGGAAAAATAAGCCAGTGGACATAACACAATCTGGCAACGTATGCCGCCCGAGTACAAATGCACAGGCCTGGTGTTTCCAAAGAAAAACACCATTGAGTATGTCGAGATTTTACTTCGACAAAAGAGAAAAGTGATTCTCTAATACTGGCACTTGCCTATAGCTGTAGAGAGTTTAAGCCTGGTTTAGATTTAGACCTTCTTGGTCCAGACGAAGGTTGTTTTGACACTATTAAGGGTCGACCTAACGGGGCCTTTGACCTCAGAGCGGCGCCTTCGGGTCAGTGTGAATTCAACAGTTTAGATAGGCAAGTAGAATTGTACCCTTAGACTTAATTTAGTCCCGACTTGGACCTTTAAGTGCTAGTTTAGATCGTGTCAAATCCCGGTGTAGATCTAATTGAGACATGATTTTGTACGTTTGATTTTTGTTGAGTGAAAACATGGGAAAATACAGCTTTACAGACTATATAGTATTTGTGCCAAACAGGCCAAACCTTCCCACGACTTCTACAGTAAACCAAACGCAGCAGCAGCTTGTGGACAAACTGTAGCAAAGCCTGGGAAGGCAGCAGCAGATGGTGAACTCCACTGTCAATGCGCCGCTGAAAATGCACATTCAGCATCGGGATGTACAGTACAGAGACACAGAGCAGCACGGCAGCTTTAGTGTCACATTAGGAGTAAATAAACTGGACTTTCAATGAAGGGAGGAAGATCAACACAACCCCCTTTTGGAGCGGGCTTCTCCAGATTCATTCATTTGTGCTAGTCCATGCTGCAGGGGTTACCAACCTTCAAAATGTCCTACAATCAAGTTGGGACATACGGTCGTACAATATTATTAGCATTTATAATAATTTCAGGTGATTTTGATTTGATAGTATACTTTGACATTTGGCTTCATTTCCCACAAAAATGACTGTTCTAAATCAAAAATAGCCAACATCAAAATCTCTAAATGATCTCACCCCAGTGTCCCACGACGTCTTAAGGGGTCCCGAACCCCTCCATTAGAGCACAACCCAAATGCCATGTAAAGTTTTCTCTCACGATGTCTGTTAAAGCCACACTGCGGCACTTTCCAGGTCACATGTCGCTCATACGTCACATGAGATACTAAATTGTTGTAAACCTCATGTTTGGATACCTGTAGACAGGCTGGTGGTGTCCCACTCCCGGCAATTCATTTGTTCTTTTTTTTTTTTTGGTGAGTTTCAGTTTTAAACCAATAAGAGCCTCTGTTATCAAATGAATTCTTGTTTTTTTTTTGTTTTTTTACTCCATTTTCTGACTGGCTTAAAGGAAAAACTAAAATGAGAAAAACGTGTCAACAAAACTGTATAACTCCCAAAAAATATTTATTACTTACACCAGATGTAACGTTTCGGGCATTGGCCCTTCCTCTTAAAGGCACACTGCGTAACATTTTGGACTATACTCTTGCCATCAGAACAAAACATGCTCCTAATGACGAGCTCGACACAGAAAGTGCTATTTCTGCAGTGAGAAATCAAAAAATGGATTTGGATGAGAACTTAACCTGTTTAAATTTCAAATTCTGCAGACTTTAGTCAACATCTCCATGGAGACGAGCTGGAGACGTACCCACTCTCTGTAAAGTTACTGCCATGTCTTGGGAGAGCTGAGATGCTCACAGCAAAGGCTCATGTTTGTTTGTTCATTTATGAGGTATTTTTCAATGATGAAAACATCTGACTTAAAATAAATGCTCGTATTTCAATTTATTTTTTCGTTAAAATTTTACACGGTGTTGCTTTAAGGAAAAACAAAAACATAATCTTTGGGGAAGAAGAAAGGGACGGTCCTGCTGAAAATAAAGAAACAACCGCGACTGAGAAGAATTTCAAAACAACATTAAAGCCCTGGAGCAACAAAGTATCTGAAGCAGGTATCATTTCTAAACTGAAAGAGGCAAACTCAAACTCTTCAGGTGAATGAATTAGATATCTCGGTGATATCTAATGTTGATTTCTGCACCTACTCGACTCAATTAAATATTTCATCTGTCACATTGAGGAGGCAACGAGATAATTATGCAAGGTAAAAGATAGGCCAATTATGCAGCGTTATGCTAAGTCAACAAGGTGTTTTAGTAGCCATTTTCTGCTTCTAGCTTCAGTCAAATCCCCTGTGCTTACTTTATAGATTTCAAACACTTTTCGGCTTTCTGTTAACGCTGCTTTAACACAATATTTTACAGCATGGTGGCTGAATTGTTAGTGTTCTCATCTCAGAGCAAAGATGTCCTGGGTTTGACCTTGTGGGTTTATTTTCCTTGTGTCTGTCTGGGTGGCTTTCCTCCATGTGCTCCAGTTTTTCCTTCATTTTATATATTTTATTAATTTATACTTTTCTGCCTCCGTCTTACACTCATTACTCTTTGTTTAGTTATCTTGGTCTTATCTTATGGTCCTTAAACATGCTAAATAGGCTAAAAAATCTTGACAACACCTAGCTCAAGACGGGCCCCTGGGCGCTGCACTGCCATCGCCCTTTGCTCCTGACAAATTTCCTTGGATTACAAGGACACCTCCGCGTGTAGCCCACGAGCTGCTCACGCCACTCTCTATTGTTTTTGTTTCAATGTCACCTGTCGTCTTTCCTGAAGCTAAACCAGCATCCACAGCTCCCCTCCCTCCGAGCCCCTCCTGTGTCCGCTCTTTGTCCCGGCAGCGTCTTGCAATTAAACAAATGGGCCATTAATTAACGGCTGCAGGCTGCGACACACTGCGTCACACACACACTCCAGGACTAAAGCAGATCAGATGGATGGACTGCTGAGAAGAAGATAGCAGAGGTACAAAGTATGGCCCAAGGATTTATATAGCAAATGTATTATTATACAAGCACAATTATACAAGCACAATTTCCAAGAAAAGCGAGACCGTTTATATGAAGGGTTTAGTTGCTCCTCCCTTCTGTCCTTTTGGTTTCACCTTAAGTAAGTGCTTTTTTTGTCACCATACAATTGTACAACAAAATTCTGAAACGGCACACCACCTGCTGGGTTTGTCCCCGTTTCAGAGCGTGGTGTCCTGCACTGGTCAGCCTCCACCACACCGTCTCCTGTCACTCCTTCTCATCATCACCTTCACCCTGTTCCTGCTTGTTTGACTTTGTCAGTCACCGCACCTGCAGCTTGTCTACAGTAGAACAATCTGACCAAGAATGGACACATCCAGCTCCATCCAACACATGAACCGTGCTCCGTCAGGCCCTGACAAGTCAATAATGAACATTGTTCAAGAGTCCGACTGGAAAACAAAAAACAAACATTCTTTGACATTACTAACCTGTATATCATGGTACAGTATGCTGATCATGATAAATGTTTCTGGTCTGCATGTAAACATAACATATAAACACAGAAAAGAGCACACCAAAAAGTTTCAAACATATTTCAATGCATGTAACTCTATTGTAAATCTATAAAGCCCTTACCCAAAGTACTACACATTTCTATTATTGTTATTTCAATCATTCAATGTGTTCCTCTGATACCATGCAGTCCCCGTCTGGAAAAGAAACACAATCAGCCAAGCCAATGATTTGCTCATCCCACTTCTAAAGTTATTGACATTTCTGCAAATTGAGCCTGCGGTAAAGATGAATAACGTTATGGAAAATGGCAGCGTTTTTTCAAATGCAGCTTGATCATTGATTTTCGCAGATCTGTGCGTGAGCCGAGGGCCGTTTCTTCGACCAGAAAGTAACTTTAGTGGATTCTCGCCTCGAGACGTCAACACTTAAAAAGACACAAAGCGATAGTTTTCCTCCGTGACGCTGCACAGCTCAATCTCTCAGAGCCAGAAGTGCTGACAAATCATTTACATGGAGAGGATACAAATGGACAGTGACGGGGGAACCACAGAGAAGTCCCACGGCCTATAGGCATATTAGCCCTATAGGCACATTTGGACTGAGAAAGCACTTTGATAAGAACGGGCCGGGCACAGGCAGGTGAGGCTGCTGAGGCATCACTTCTGCATTAGGCTGTACACGCTCACTAAAATGTATTTAGGCCTGTTTCAAGTTTAGAGCCTAGTATGAGCTTTTCAAGTCGATGCTTTTGAACTTTTCGAACAACTGATGCAACTTAAGGGGAACTAGACGATAGGGCTGTGCAATCAATCAACATTCACTTACGATTATTACACAAATCTATTGTGAAGAAAAACTATAAATAATACATCTCAAATCATGCAGAAGTGAACATGTATTTTTCTATGTATTTGAATTCCAATAATTTGTAACTTTATTGCTGACTAAAACAATATGTTTCCTAACGGAGCTGCCGTACTACGGTAGCATGATTGGTGCCTGTTTGGTCAATGGCAACGCTTTGAGATAAATGATATATGTGATATATGTCAATGAGGCAAAAGAATTACAAATGCAGAGAATGTAAAGAAGAAGCTATTGTCCAAAGCCATTGCTATATATTGTCACTAGGGTATGCCGCATGCACTCATTTCTATTCTGAACAGCACCTTCAACATTCCAAACTGCCAAAACAAATGTTGCAATGCTGTGACACAATCTGCATACATTCTATATGCAAACCTGGTCCACTTGTTTGGAGTGGCAGGTAAAAGAGAAGCAGCCACAAATACAGGGAGGTCAATCTGCCCAATGCTCACATGGTACACCCGATCGTGTGTTAAGGGCCTGCCACAGTTGGCGCAATGACCGCAGCGATTTTGTCCTCCATTTGTTCTGCGCCAAAATTGAAATTGCCATCAGCCGCAAAGATCGCAAAGTAGACTTTTAAGAACTCGCAGTCACAGTCACAATAGAGTACGGGCTGCGACTGGATGCGGTGGATTTGGATAGTGTCCAAATGCGATTGGTGCAAGGAAGTAAGCGGCTGGTGAGCGAGTGTTTCACGGGCCACAGACATTGATTGCGGACAGTGGTTCGCGAAAGTAACGGTACTCGCCAAAGCCACAGTGAAGACCAAACGGGGGAAGAGGAAACAGCGTCTAGCCTCTATATACCTACAGCAGGAATCGCACGAGAATGATAGTGGCGCTCACCATCTGCGCGACTGAGACGATTTATCTTTCACCATTCTCGCGACTGTAGCGGCCTGCTGCGGCTATTCAGACTGCACGACCTTCATATGTTGAGGCTTCAAACTAACACATAGTGCCCGTGCGCCAATTGTGACAGGCCCTTTAATAACAGCACCTGGTTTGGATTTTGGAGGAATAACCTATCCTATTTTAATTGAAACCATATTCATTTATTTTAGGGCACAATATATCGCCAGTGCATTGTCCATATGCTTTTAGGACCGAGTTTCATCATTTTTGGTGGACACGCAGTTGAAGTCACGCTTTTCCGGTAATGAGGACCAAATTGACCTTCCCTTCAATCTGCCAAGAGCAATGCATCATGCTGTAGATTTCGCATTAAAGATCTGCTTCGTCGTTTTGAACTGGGTTGCTCTGAAAGCACTAATCGCATCCAGACTAATAAGCCACGTGAGCGCTCTAACTAGGTTTCCGTGGCCCCAACCTCCGACTCCACCTTGTTTATTAGGAGAAAGATTGTAAATCAGCAGGTCAGAGCAGGAAAACGCGGCGGTCACATATTTGCTATTGTCCACATAGTGCATACGTGTTGTGTGTCCTTGGCCCTTTGCTACTCAAGAAATATAGCAATAAAAATGCCTGCCGACTGGTTGCCCTCTGAGAGACGGAGGGTGTTTGTGCATTCTGACGTGGCGCTTGGCTTTTTCTACTTTTCCAGACGAGTTTCTTTTGATGCTTCTCTTTTATCTCGTCTCTGTTCCTGAGGTCCACTCCCAGCGACTCCGCGGAGCGCCCGGGTGATGGATGAATGGCTGGGAATTGCGCCGATGAGATGGTTTTAAGAGCACAAAAAAGTTGGGAATTTGTGGCATCTTTTAAGGACACAAGACAAATGTGGGTGACAATGGCAGACGACCACCAAAAGCTGATAATGATGGTGTTGGTGTTGTCCTGCAAAGTTTATGTGAAAAGAATTAGTATTTGAGGAGGTTAGAGGAAGGTGAGATGCTAATTTTGGGGGGGAATTAATTTGTCAACCCCTAAACATCAAGAGGCATGGAAAAGTAGGGCAGCGTCGGCTAATTAGCTTGAAATCCCAGTCAAGTGGAAGACAAGAATGATACATATATATTTTCAAATAAATTGAAAGCTGTATCTTTCCAGTATTCTTACGTTGATTTTGAAGTGGTTGCACATCTGATGCCCTTCCTTGCGCAACCTTTAATCCACTTACCCGGGTTAGGGAAGGGCACAAGCAGTACCCAACGCTCGGAGCCTCTTAGGAATGGATTTCATCATATTATATTATGTATCAGCTGGATGAAAGTAGCTTTAGGGGTTTGCCATCTGACCACAAGCGTACATGTTGCCCAAAGTGCATAGCTGGCTCTACTGCCATATGAATGGGTGCATTCCTATGTTCCCCGGGTCCTATGTTCCCCGGGTGCGTTTTAGTTTTTTTCGTAGGTGAGTTGGTACTTCAACCAATCACAAGTCATGAGAGTGAAATGTCATACATATATCAAGCAGCTTAACCCTGACCCTGCCCTAGCCACTAACCTTAAGGATAGTGGGCTGGTGCCTAATCTTAATCAATAGAAGTGGGGGAACATAGGTACCAGGGAACATAGGGCTGAACCCCATATGAATGTGGCTGGTTGCAACAGGAATTAGTTGAAGGTCGAAACCAAATCACAAAGGAAGCAATAACTTAAGCAATAAAATGTTTGCAAACAACAAAACACTTAAATTTGCTAACCACAAACATGTTATGAAATACACCATAGCCTCAATATATCTTCTGTTGTATATCTTCTATGATTTTTTACTTACCCAAACAAGCTTTAAAGCAGTACTAAGTAACTTGTTTACCTTAATAAATCCTCGTCGTAGTCCCTCCGGGGGTAATACAAGTGTTAATGGGATGATTGGGGGGTCTTTCATCTCCCCCTGGTGTCTCTGGTCAGAAAATCACATTTGCAACTTGGCTGTCACCAGGTCGGAGTGACCAATACACACTACTGGAATCACGAAGAAGAAGCTAACAGGCTAATGGGCAAAGCTAACTGTGAGCTAGCGCCACCTAAACAGTATTTACAGCCATGTTTGAGTGAAAAAAAAGATCTCCATTGTGTAATTGGATGTACAATATCCCTCTCTCCCTTTGTCTTTTCTGTCAGCGTAGTATTTACTCTCACGGACAATTCATGAGTAAAAAAACGCAAAATGCTACAACACCTGCAGTGGCGCTCATGGCCTCTAGGGTCATGAGATACTTAGAACTGCTTTAAACGATATAAAGTGACATAAAGTTACTGTGTCACAAATAACAGGGACAAGTTAATGATGGTCACCAGGAGTCAGCTGTGACTGTGACCGTCATGTGAGGCCCTCAACAGACCGCTGGTCACAGAGGTGACGTAAACAAACCCAAACATGCCGTAAGGTCAGTATTTCATCTCTAGCTTTGAAACGGTCACATTTGAGCTCTGTGTTTGAATTGTGTGTACGCCAAACATATGATCTGTTGGAACAATGACGACCTTTATTATGTTTTCGCCTGCCTCTCCTGTATTGTTATTACCCAAATCTAAAAGCAACAAAAGCGGCAAAAGAGCGACAAAAACGTGCCAGAAAAGCAACAATAACACAATAAAAAAAAAAAAAGACAAAAATAGTGATGGAAAGGAAAAAAAAAGTTGTGGATAAAACATCACACTCTGGTAAAGTGATTTTCAAAAAACGTGTCAAAAACATGACAAAAAAGCAACAAAACACGGCAAAACCACTTGCAAAATGCATCAAAAAAGCTACAGTCAGTTTTGTCGGTCTTAGCTTTCAAATGAGGCGTCTCACTAGTTCCAGTCGAGTAGCTTTTAGATTTGGGCAATGCCAAACCTGAGAAAATGCGCTCGGTTCAGGCGGGGGGTAAGAGGTTAAAACAACGGATAGGCCTGTCACAATAACAACATTTGAAGCTTACTGAAGACCAACCTGTGCCGCTAAATCATGAAACGCAATAAAAACACAATTTACTTGATGGAAATATTACAAAAGTAAAAATGCTAATAAATGTACTGACTATATATATATGAAGCTAAAAAATATATATTGTGTATTGTTATTTATTGAACTATACGTTGATATAGTAATTATTGTGATAGACCAAATAACGTATAATAACACATTTACGATAAGAAAACACTATAAACTTGAATTATAAGTTGGGATGTTCCATTTTGATTTCGACACAGACATACTAAACGATTTACAGCAAAAATGAAACACATCATCATGCTGTTATCTAGAGTGTCCAGCAGATGGCGGCCTTTAATTAATCAAAAGCTACGGTGAGTACGCGGATCATGTAGCTGGAGGAATAATTCACAAAACCCTGACTTGACTTTCAAGTATCACCCAAAACCTCAAAAAGTCTTTCCCATTTCCAGCACGCTCGTATCTCACACGCAGGACTTCAGTTCCTTCCTTTTGTTACCGGGTCAAAAAGAGAAGAAATGTTAAAATGAAGAAGGGGGGAAAGAAATGCCTTTTCTTTGATCTAACCTCTCACGCACAAAGCTTTGGTCTGACAGCGGGAAACAGGAAGTAAATACAGAGCGAGGAGATTACTGTGTCAAAGGACGAGGCGCAGATGAAGGTCTGTGGATATATAGGGTATGTTTAGGGTCACTCCCTTTATTTTCTGAGCAGACAAACAGGAGGAAAGGGCGCAAAAAAACACGCTCCAGGGCAAATCCTTAGATACCCTGACAATGGAGTATTTAGTAAATAAGAGCAGGAGAAGCCACCCTTGTTCCGATCGATTGTTTGCAAAAGGGTTTCCGGGACAACATTCCATTGATTTCCATACAAAGTGTTTATTACCTGACCAAAACAACAATAATAAATTGGCATAAATAAAAAAGGTCACAAGATTTGGAGCCAGGATTTTGGTCAGGTTTAGCCTAAAGTGACCCATCAATGCTGCCGAGGAAACAAAACCATTCAGTTTGTGCATGTTAGGCTGTAAGTGGATTTGTGGGTGCGCGTTCTCTTAAAGGGCGCAGTGTGGAGGTTGAATAAATAGCAAACGTGTGCACCATCAGACAAAGAGGTTCTGGCTTTATCAGGCTGCAAAATAACAATTGAAGTCCCATAAAACAACATGGCCCCGAGTCAGCTGCACACTTAATGTAATGAAAATGAAGCACGCTACCTGTAAATCAATACAGCAGAGTACACACCGGCAAATAATGATTTGCAGTTATCAAATAGACGGCAGCCACTCTTTTGTATTGGGCTCCTCTTCTGCACCAACTCAATATTCGCCTTTGATCAGCATCTAATGCCGTTAACTTTCTGACCACAAGGCCCAAGGAAATTCTCCAGTTCGCAAGCAGCAACCTATGGAGGGGTGCAAGTAACTGTGACACACAAGACTGTTCAGTATATGAAGATTCCATAGAGAAAGGACAGTTCTGTGATATGCTAATAATGCTAGGCTTGCACAATATGGCCAAATTATTGTCATTGCAATATTATGCAATATCCATATCGCAAGAAGCCACAATAGATCGCATCTGACTGAGAGTAACATAGAGAAAAAAACTTAAAAAGGATTTCTCTCTCTAAAAACACGCTTTGGGGATCTACTGTATATATATATTTTAACGTGGCCGCACAATCTCCTCCTACGCAGCCTGTTCTTTAAAAGGGCAAAAAGGCGGGAAGCCCACAGTGCTCCGGAGCCTGTCAAATTGTAGATTTAGGCTTCAGCTTTTTATTGCTGATGCACAAAAACCAGTGTGGCGAAAAATATGATACCTACCTCAGCGCTGTCACATGGGTCATAGCCATTTTTAGAAAAAAAATAAACTCTTTGGAGCCAGGCTTTTAGCGGTGCAAACGAGGTCCAAAGCTAGGCTTGATGTTTACCAAGTGTCTTTTGGAGTCGCCCCTGGCCACCAGGGGGTGATATTTCAGCAATGTCACCTCCCCACCATGAGGACCAAAGAGAATTGCTTTCCTCGCTCATTGGTTTGAGGGCTAACACTGCGCTCGCACCAATAGCGGCGATGGTGATTGGAGCGGCAAACTTCCATTCATTCCCTATGCTGGCTGGCGACCGGAGAGAAGCCACCGGTCTCCAGCCCGTGCTCCTGCACAAGGGGGGCTGGTGAAGGAAGTAGCTGAGCGACGGAAAGTGATTTTTTTCCGCTTGGTGTGAGCGGCGGTGTCATAATAGAGACCAGGCTAAACTGAGAGGTCATGGTCACAGAGTGTGATGTCATTTCCTTCACAGCTTTCACACTGAAGAACTTCACTTTAATTTATCATAATTTCCCAGACGAATAGTAAAAATCTAAAGACGAAGAAGGTATCATTATCATTGAGTAAATGGTTTATTTTTTTTTGGCTGGAGCATGTAACGCAAAAACGCGCGGCATGAAAAATCTACTTGATCAGCCCTTAACTCTAGATTTACAGCAGGCATTAAGAAAAGTGGTGTTTAAAATGCATTTCCTCTTCGACAGCAGCAGTCAATCATTGGCGTCTGAGTGGCCTGTGTAAGCACAAAGAAATGTTTATGTCCAGGTTAGCGTCGGCGTGGATTTATTTGTTAATGCGTTGGCGTAATCAAATCTCACTCCTTCATCACGATAATGAGCCGAGCGGAGGGACGAGAGCGATGCGTATCATTCAGTCAGACTGCAGGGCTTGTGCCAGGGGCGGCAGACGAATGGACGGACGAGACGGAGAGAAGGCGTTTATAGGCATTAACCAGTAGTCAATTCCATAAATAATGTGATGAAGACATGACGCATTGTTTTGAAATGTGATACTGTCTACTATTACTATATTACTTGTGCATTTTTATCATACAGTGCCAAAGACCTTTTATTACATGCACAAGAGCAAAAATTTACTTGCAAGTGAATATTCAGGAGGCGCTGCTCTTCCTGTCTCATTATTATGGTAGCAGCTTTTTTCCCAAATAAATGAATGGCTCAAGATTACATGGCAGGCAGTGAGCTACTGATGCTACCTCCGGACAATCCACTCGGTCACTCGTAATGGCACAATGTCATGCTGTACACCACTACCGCCATCCATTACAGAAGGGACGGAAACTGTACGTGAAGTGCTTTCCCAGAATGACAGATCACAAAGCGCTTCAAAAAGAAGAAAAAAAGTGTTACATTCGTTCTTAAGTGTTTCAAACGGTTTACTGATCAAATGAAGGGCGTCTCAATGAAGGGTTTTGTTGCAGGAGGCCACGAACTCCAGACCGATTTCTATGTGTGATGCGTTATGTAAATGGCCGGTCATCAAAGCGACAGAGCACTTGGTTGTTGACGCAATGACCCCGATGCATGCATTGTGGGCACATCAGACAGACTTCTCAGAGCGAAAGCCGTTCAAATCTTGCATCATCAAAGTGCCACGCTTCTGCTTTGATGCGCTGTGTATACTGTTCGTCACTTCTTGAACGGACGGATATAGTGTCTTGTATGCCATGGCACTGAACGTGAAAGCACTGACTGCGTGGGAAACTTTCTCACCCAAAAACAAAACCAGTCCATTCTGACATTTTTTGACAAGCATAAAATAATTCCCTGTGGAATTTTACATCTGTGACATCACTTGAGCTGGAGGAAGTGTCCGGGGAGAAGGAAGTCAGAGCACCTTTAACCCGACACTTTCACAATCCTGAGCGCTGCTTCAAACAAACTTGACCTATGGTTATAGCATCAAAAAAGTAGATTTGGCATGATATAGGCTCATTAACGCTAACTTAATATAATATATTTGTTTTTGTAATATTTCATATGCAGTGCAATTTCAAGTTTTTGCACATATTATTAATTTTTTTCTCATATCGTGCAGCCCTCGAAACATGCAGTGCTTGACACAGTCAGTATAATAAAAGTGATCAAATCCAGATGAAGCATCAGCAGTTTCTCTAAAAACCTCTCCCCTCACTCCCCTGGTAAATCGTGTGGGTATAAAACTGTAATAAAGATTTACAAGAGTCGTATGAAGGAGTGGACAGGACAAGTCTTCAGCTGTTAAAGTATACAGCCTCTCAAGTGCTCTTTCCACACACCGCAATTTATCACCGTACTTTACTCTCCGCAGGTGCCCTGAAGAAACACCGGGCCAAAACATGACACGGCGATTTAGTACGTTTCAAGTTGCAGTATAATGTGTGTCCACCAGATGGAGCAAAAGAGCTGTCACAAATCATTGGTGAAAGTCTGAAACAAATACATGAGAGTTGAAGGCATTACGTAATGAGTATGGCAGGATTCGGTCACCATTTTTATTAGCTGCATTTTATCATTATTTATTTTATTCAAAACTTAAATTTTATTTAATCGGATGTTTTTGTTTTACAAGTGCATGTACTCTACTATTTTGGCTGCTATTTCAGGGGCATATTGTGCATTTATTTACTCCTATAGGAATGGAAAGTAACACAAACGAAAGCATATATAATTCATTTTTTGTTATGCAGATGCCAGTTATTCTCTGAATCCAGACAAGTTTTGAACCAGAGAGAAGTGAATTATATGAGTAAACCGGTCACAAATATCAAACTATATTAACTAATACAGAGGGTCACACTTTCAATGGCAGCAGAGTATTAACATAGTAACATGGAAATAAGAGTGAACTAACAGCTGAGGCTTTGGTGGGCAACATGAATGAATTAAATATTTAATCATAGATCTATGGTGGGCCAAAGTAATGTTCACAAACAGAGCTTGATAAACAGCAATATACGCCTGGATAAATCAGCTGCTTGCCCACCATTCACCAAAACATCTGGAGAAACTTGCCATCCAACCTATGGCACATTAACTAGGAATGACAAGGGATACCAAGAAATAAATTAGGTGGGCACTTTCAGGAATCATTCTATTTTCATTTGATATCCATGATGTTATGGTTCTGGACCGTAAAGCGCCGTCATAAAACGTCAACAGAGTCATTTGTTATTGGAAATGTTTGGGAAGTACACCTGACTTCAGTCACTGATTAACATCCCACTTGCCTTCACAACGCAGAACCACTGACCAGACAAAACCCGCCCTGTGGGGTCAGCTTGACTCTCCGACTGTGCTCGAACACTTTAATCCACCACAGGAAACCCCATATGTTTATAGTGATTGGCCCGCGCAGCAGCACAGACCCTGATAAGGCCATATAGCACAAGGGGAGTCCATTTTACCAGTCTTGATTCCCATCTCCCGCAGAAGGTCAACTGCTGTGTTCGTGTCGTGCGGCGTTAAATGAAAACCTTCTGACTCAATTTTGCTGTTAAAGGGTGTAATAAATCTTGGGAGTGCCACCGCGGCCGAGAGGAGCAAGTTTCGAGAGGGTTAGTTCACTATCGATTCTCTGTATCGCCTTGATCCCGTTGTAGCCACTGGACGTATGTGAGCGCGTGCACAGAGACCACACATACACCCATCCACAGGGGGGACAGACAGAGCAGGCTGAAAGCAATACAACGTTTAATCAAGTTACTGTTAAAGGGACACGGGGGAAACTGTCTCTTCTATCTTCACATGGCATGACACGAAATGAGGCTCAAACTATTTCAGAAAGTTAAGGAAACTTGCGAAGGATCTTATAGGCTCAGGGATCTGGTCTAAGCCTCCTGTCATGTCAAACTAAATTGTATTAGGATTGAACCTCCGACTACAGGACTGTCACAATGTCAGATTTCAGTGTTATGGAGAAACATTGATTTATTTTCACTTTCAGGCAGACTTCCAAAGATTACAGAATCAAACTTTCTTGTTCATGTGTGTCACAAAAAGCAGCTTTCTTGTATGGTATGTTTTCCGGGCCAAGGCTGAAGCCAGACAACACAAGATGTGCCTATTTGAATACTGTTTAAACCACTGTGACAACTTCTTCACTCAGTAAATCATGTGAGTCTCGTCCAATAACAACAGAGCACATATCTGTGATCAGGTTTGCTCTTCATACGTCACTTGCACCAACCCAACCTTACCACTTTACAATTTAAATGTGATTCAGAACCACAGCCTCCACCCACTGCTTTATGAAGAAACAGAAGACTAATGTTCTTGATCATTTCTAAATTATTTTAGAAATGATACATATACATAATATGTATATGTATCATTATTATTATGTAATACAAAAAGGAAATATCAAGCATGGGTTCAAATGACTTGAATTGAGAATATTAAACTTGTTTTCACTCATTTAGACTCTCTCTCCTGATCTGAGATTACTTTTCTTGTTTGGATGACATTTCAGACGGTTTTTAAGGTAATCTTGCATGAAATACGTTTTTTTTTTTGTTTACCTGTAGTTATATTTTTGTTTCATTCTACTGCTGGTGCTTTGTTTTATTGTCTATCTATTTTGTTGCATACAAGATCAGAAGTGTAAAAGTGTCCTCACTCCTCCTAACTGCCATTACTGCACTCCAACTATTTATTACAGTGACATCAATTTGATAGCATGCCATTAGCTAACACGGTGGTAATTACTTATAAGATGTCATTCACACTATTGCCTGAAAGGAGCGCCCCAGGCCAGCTTGAAATGCAGACTTACACAGACTGCACTTCCATAGATTTTATAGTTAAAAATCATAAAACATAAATTGGTACGCAATAGGCAAGGCAAGTCTATTTATACCGCGCATTTCGTACACAAGGCAACTCAATGCGCCTAGAATGTTAAAAAGCCTCAATGTACGAATAACATTTCCATGTTTCAGCACTGAAATGTTCAAAGACGTTCAGAAAAGAACAGTAACCAAGCATTTACCTTTCAAAAGAACTGGTAATTATTTAAAATGTGAATATATTTAAGGACTAACTACACAATATGCTGAGCAAAATTAGAACCTCCCCCTCATGTCTTCCTTGCCTCACCACAAACTAGTCACTTGCTCATTTTAAGACAGTCGCATGATCATTTCATGGCTTGTCACTTCCTCATTTGGTCTCAAAATAATCACTTCTGTAAAATAGAAGTTGAGCTAATAGTGGGAAAATATGCTTGCATTGTCTGCTGTGGATACACTGTATTAGTCTGTGTCTGTAATGCAAGTCTGACGTTTAAATTCATGTTTCATTGCTGTTATTGAAATCTCTAATAAATACTGCTTTGATTTGTGAGAAGACTGCAATACAACCTCCTTATAGCAACTTAGTATAGGTTAACAGACCATTACCTAACAGTATTGTCATAGCTATCATAGTAACCGTGGTTTGTTTATGCCAAAGTGAAGTCTTTTGTTTCCTGTGACATTCCAGCACTTCCAGAAAAACACGAAATTCCAGTCCATTGCGCTGATGTGAGTTTAAATATTAATCCAGCGGCTCATTTGATCACACTTTGTTGACTTATTCTTCTATTAAGCAAACGCTGGAATCTTTCTCGGACATTATTAACAGTGGAGCCCTATCTGCAACGAAAGTTCAGTGCAGTTTAGTTTGTTCTCACCAGATTATACCCCGAACTATGGACACAGTCAGGCAAGAGATAACTGTAGGACGAATGATTGTGTGAAATGTATTTTGGATTTCGCAATACATGATTTGCAGTCCAGTAAAACTAAAACAATCAAGAAAATAGGATATTTCTGCTGAAAACTAATACCCTTATGGGTTATTAATAGAGTGGGTTGAATTACCACTGGCCTGAGTTCGAATTGTTGCTGTGTCCAAATGCAAGATACATTTATTCCAAAAAAGTCAAACTTAATCAGACCAGTGTGTTTTTTCTTGCCTGACACTTTCTGCAGTCTTCCTCAGAGTTGGTCACTTAGTGTTGGTGTGCCTCGTCATCTGATTTAAATATCATCGGATGAAGGTTTTGGGGCAGTTTTCATACCAGGGGCGGTGAACCAAGCACATTTTCTCCAGTTTGGCTTTACCCAAATCTAAAAGCTCAAATAAAATAAAAATATAAAAATTCAATTAAAATGGCGATGAAAACTAAACAAAAAACGTCAAAAATGTGACAAAAACGCGGTGACAGCGTGACAAAAAAGTTTCAATCACTTTTGTAGGTCTTAGCTTTCAAATGAGACGTTACACTGTTGATCTCCAGTCAAGAAGCTTTTAGATTTGGGTAAAGCCAAACTGGAGAAAAATGTGCTCGGTTCAGGTGGGGGTGTTTTCGAATTGTGTAACCAACTCTGAGGATGAAAATGAGCTGTCGAAACTGTCAGTATGAAAAAGAAAGAAAACGTTTTGCAAGCAGTGTGTGTGTGTGTGTGTGTGTGTGTGTGTGTGTGCATGTGCGCATGTGCATGTGTCTCTTATCAGGCACGGGGCATGCACAGAATGGCAGCACTGTTTTTCCAAATGGGTTTCAATCTCGTGGCCATTGTTCTGGGCACCATTTTGAGGACTTTGCACCTTTCAAAAGAAAAGATATGTGTTTTTTAATTCTTAATAGCCACGGGAATTACCCTGTGAGAACAAGAAAGACAACTATGATTCATATTTTGGATGCCCATGGTCATTCCAACACACTCAGCAAAGGCCCAAAAATAACCCTAGACTGCCCCTTGTAAATGAATGAGAGACAAATGTTCTATTGAATAATGCATTTTCATTTGATCCAATACAAATAAATAATATAGCAACATAACTATTGTATGCAATTCTGGAAATTCTCTGGACCAAAACTACCTCCATGCCATTGCTAATACGCAGGTGAGTTAAGAAACAGTGAGTGTATACAGTGACTCATTGACAGGTAATGATTCATTATCTCCCATTACAGTGAAGCTTTGCTGTACTTTACAGGGTGTGCTTTATCTTAAGCCTGTTCATTTCACTACCAAAGTGTGGCGTGTTCAGTCAGGAGCCGAGTGAGAGTGATGATGAGCGGGCGCAAACTGCCCAGAGCAAGCCACGCTCGCATGAATACTCCCAATATTTGGGTTCCAGTACTAACCTGCCTGACATCTGCCTTTCCTCTTGAATACATTTACATCGGTGGTTCCCAAACGGTGGGACGCAAAATAACTATGAGTATGTGACGCAAGAAAATCCTACATTTGAAAACCCTTTGAAACAATAATACAATAATTACAAAAAAATCACATTATGTTAAAATCAAAACAAACAGTAATCTTGTGTGTATTTGATAAGCTATTTTTATCATTTGTTCTCCCCAGACAAGTCAAATATTAAAAATGTGAACTGCTTCACTTCGCTTCATTTTAAAAGGCACTATACCTGATTTTGTATTACATTTTTTCAAATAGTGGAAACAAATTAGTTTCTCCTTGTAAACTCAGACATTTGTGTGAAAAACATCTTATTATAAAGCATTTGTATCAATTTCATGAATTTGCAGGCTCTTTTTTTTTGCATTTCTGTGAACGTGACCCAGAAAAGTGGCACTGCAAGTTGTGAAACGTGCTTCTAAACTTGTGAAGAATTGGGATGTTACAATATGGCAGGCAAGTCATTAATGAGTTTGGACACGCAACATTTTAATTTAGCGACTTCCTCTTTCATTATTTGCTTGTGATTGGAAACAAAAAAAGCAGGTACAGGGCCTTCAATAATTGAAAAATAGATATTGATCTGCGCTGCATTCACATAGACTTTTCCAGGGCGTTAGGAATAAGGGGAAAACCACTGGTCATTCAAAGTTTGGGAACCTCTGCACTACACGTTAGTATAGTAAGTCATAGTAAGATATGGTATATAATTTACAGTTTTTAGATTGCGCTGCTTTAGGAAGTTCATGGAAGAATTATTCCAAAATATTTTCAATCCCAGTTAACCATAAGAAATAAGTGTCAGGAGAGAAACTGTAAAGTCTGCCTCATTTTGAGGGATTTATTGCATTCTAACAAGCATCAATGTGATTTATAATACAACATCTTACATTCATTTGTACAGAGCAGCACAAGACTCCTCCAATCTTACAGTGGGATTCAATCAGTAGAAAAATATATGCACGACACACAGCATTTACCCCGTGAGCGAAACAGTGGAAGGAATGACTGCTTAGAGGTAGACCGAGGAGAATTAAGAAACTTCAAATAAGTCAGGACAACAGACATGGAAGACCTGCTCAGACGGCGACGGGTGCAATTAGTTGCTAGGAAACAATAAGGATATGTATATATTTACTACAACAATATTTACAAATGATTGATCAAATAATCTGTATGCGGATCTCCAGGGGGCCAATATTGGTCCATCAATGCACCTCCTATGACGGTCACTTCCTGGAATGTTGTGGATGCGTTAAAACGGGCTAAGTTCACACCAATATTGTTTGTTGGCAAATTAAATGAAGCTCCTGGAAGTGTTGTTAGTACTGACATTGAGAAAAAATAATCCAATTCAATAGCACTTACTTTACAGCGCAGTAACAGTGTGGGAAAAGGCAGTTATATAGATATATAGATAATTACATACATAATTACAGGACACACACCCGGTAATTTTATTTACTTTAACCCAAACTATAACCTTAACCCAACATACAGACTGTAAATTACCAGAAAACATTCTTAGCCCCACGCTGTTTCCACCTATTACCATGTCATTACTGTTTTGTAAAGTAAAGTGCAGACAAATAATGTAAGTTTTACCATTTTTGTTGCTCCCCCTTAACCTAGGTGACCCGGGTTGTAATAATTGGGGGCGGGTCTGGGTTATGCAGTGAGTAGAGATCGAAGCCAGCACAGAGATATGAATAACTTTTGGATAAACAAATGATCTCTTAGTCAGCACATTAGTGTAGACAGGAATGTTAACTGTGGCTTATAAAACCTGCTGGTGCTGCCTCACGTATATAAGGACACTGCTGTTGATTTTAAACAAAGGATCTGGTGAGCTTAGTGAATACTTTCAAAATAAAACTATATCAGTGTGGACATAGCCCACACATAGGTAGTTTGTAAAAACATTAAAGTCTTCAAATCAAGGCACTGCACGTTTCCTAAAGTACCTAGAGCAGTCAAACAGTGAATAATTTTTGGGTCACGCCTGTACTCAAGATTACCGCCCTGAGGTGATGCTGTTCACAGCGTGATGTTCTTTTTCCACTACGGGGTAATAAGTTAGAAAAAAAACATAGTTACTCAGTTTGATGCTATCGTGATCTCTTGTTGGGTGATATGGTTATGAGTCAAATTGTTTACGATGATTTGGTTATGCTTTGTTTGCGCATTTCCTTACAGGCGGAAGGAGCTTTTACTGCGAATTAGCGAGAGAGTCTCAAGATGCAAAACAGAGAAACACGACACCAGCCGACATCTAGGCCAGGCCCTCCCAAAGAAGCAGGTCTGACCTGATCGGGCCACGCACACACCCCATGTTTGGGCTGCAAACAGGCACACTGAGAGGGGAGTATATCTCTGTACCGATCAGTATATCTCAAAGTGTGGCAATTTTATCTCAGTCAATCTGAACAGGAAGAACCGCTTGTGCAATGTGTGTGTGGATAGAAGAAGTGTGGCTTTCTCTGAAAATATCTATAAACCTGTCCATGTTTGACTCTATAGTCATTGTGCACAGACGGAATTACTTTGACTGACCCCCTCATCTTTTTGATATATGGTTTTGTAAAGTAATGCATTTTCTTTTTTCAAAATATCTTCTTTCTCATAAGACAAGTTAAAAATATTACCAATCACCACGTAGTTCTTCATATTTTAGGGCTGCACAATATATCGCCAAATTATCATTATTACAATATTAGATACCACAATAGATTTCTTTCGCTAACACAGCCTACAATGCCTAAAAATAAGCAAAAAGTCAGTTTCAGTGATAAACTTCCAAATGTAGGCCAGGTTTTGGTTTTGGTTCCGATTCTGTCCTTGTTTTTGTTATGTGAATAACTGAATGGCTTAAATATTGCGATAACTGATCAAATACCGCAATTCTTTGTCATATCGTGCAGCCCTAATAATTTGACGAATTGCGCACCCCCGTATTTGCCAACGTTCGTGAATTACAAGATGACAGAAAAGTGTATTTACTTAAGTTCGTGCTTAATTTCAAAATAGCACATTTTATAATGCACAAAAGTGAACGATTTCAAAGCCTTTTTGTTGCTGTTGCTGCTGTGTCTGTCAGTTTAGTGTAGACATTTCCCCTTTAGCAATAAACCATTGTCAACAAATGTAAATGTTTGTATAAGCTAACAGTCATAGGAATTGTGAAAACCACAAGGTGAAAACTATTGCTGCAAATTTTAAAAGCTTCAAATATTTCACTCGTCACGAACAGTATCAACAAACATTTTGAATATGCAGATTTTTGATGTACCATTGTAAGACTGCATGTGAAAGGCCCCAATCGTGAGTCAATGTGATCATTGATTTGTTCCTGAGTCATTTCCAAACAGTGAAATCTCCATAGTCTCCACAGCTGGTTGCTGTTTTGTTTCCCTCTGCTCACCGACTAACTATCCCCTAACCGGCTCTCCCTCGAAGGCCCTGTTGTCATAGTGTTGCGGGCTCGACGTGTCGGTCAGCGGCACTTCATACATGGCGTCCCCTCCCGCCACGGTGATCACGGTGACCTCTGGAGGCGAGTTGCTGTCGATGCCGTCCTTATCCTCCTCCTCGACTCCCAGGGCCTTGAGGATGTCGCACTTGCACATGGGGCAGGTTCTCCTCTCCAGTAGCCACGGCTCGATGCACGCTTTGTGGAAGATGTGGTCGCAGGTCAGCACGGTCACCACCTCGCCGGCCTTGTACGACTCGATGCAAATCGCGCACAACGTGGCGTCCGAAGTCGTCTCCTCGTCGCCGCGCTTCAGCGTGCGCACCTGCAGGCGTTGGATGGCCTTTTTCGCCTCGGATTTCAGCCGCCTCTCCGACCGCCGGTGCATTCGTAGATTGTACAGGCGGTTGGCGGAGATGAACACAAAGTAGGCGATCGAGGCGGTCGTGACAATAAAGAAGGCGATAGACAAGAAGTACAGCCAGTAAGTGTCCATCCAGGGGCCGTGCGGGCTGCCCACATCGATTATCAGGTTCACATCGGTGCCATTTTGAACCAGCTTATAAATCTGCATGCCTTGAAGATTGCCAATCATGATGGCCACAACACCGTCGGTTTCGGGGTGGGACATTTGCGTTGTGCTGTTAAAGGTGCCTTCATAATTGTAGACCACGACCGCGGTGGCCCCCTGGCGTGTTGCCGCGAGTATCTTCTCACTGAAGGTGCAGTTGCCCCGTTTCACCAAAGCGATCCACGGCGGTGAGCTGGCATTTCGGTTGTACACCGGATTGAACCCGCACCCTTTGGGATCTCCCTTTGGCAGAGTCACAATGCCCTGGGCTCTCGCTATGGCAGAGTGACGACCAAACACCCCGCACTCGCAGTACTTGTCTGTTGTCTCATTCTGGTTGTTTACATAGCTTATTTCCACCATAGCAGTCCAAAACACAAAGCCGGCCGTGTGTCGGAGCAGGCAGAAGAGCAGTAGACATGCAAGTTGCGTCTTCCCATTGCCCATGGTAACACTCCTCTGTTGAACAAACAACAACCAGGAAGCAAAGAGTTTAGATTCAGCTTCTTCAGCAAAATAAATAAATCCTCTTTAGGTCTTTTTCAGTCAGAGCTCCCGGTTGTGCGATCCGTCTCACAAGAGCTATGGTTTCAGTCTAACCTGGACTCAATGTAATCTGATCTCAGCCAGAGGTAACACAACACGGCGCCTGCGTCAGCCACTCACCTCCTAGTTATCTTCCTGGACCTTGAACAGTGAGCACTCCTCGCATATAGGGTGTCGCTGCTATATCGCAACAAGTGGAGGCACACACACAGTCACACCATGCATGTACATGCGCACACCAGCTGGTTTCAAGTCGAGGAACAATAAAGAAATGATAAGAAAGGCGATAAGTTATATTCCATGGGCGGAGGTCAGTGGTTACTTCTGTGCTGTTCTCTCAAGTTATACAAGTTGCCAAGTGTGTTTGGAGCTTGTGTAATGGTGAGCAAGGCAAACAGACCAGTTTTTCATGTTTGGCCGGCTTCCTTCCTCTATTTTGGGTGACAGATGACACCAGCTTAGAAAGACGACAGTATTTAGCTACTACGTCAAAGGACATTGTTAATTCCTTTTTACAAGGGCAATACTGATCATGTGATAAGATATACATGATTTTAACCTTCAAGTATGACTTGCTTTTTCTACAATGTTTCTACAAAGTAGCCTAAATGTTAGAAGAAGAAAAAATAATAATAATAACATAATGTGCTAACTTGGTAGTACTTCAGCTGGTACTCAGGGTTGTCTGTAATTGTATACTTCATACATTAATTGGAGGTCATTGTAGTATTGTCTTTAAGTTTGGTGTTTGGTCCAACATTTTATGAGGCACTTGTTGTGAAAATGTTGAGACCCGCTGCCCTAAGTTATTGAGTAACTGCCACACTGCCCAGTCACATGTCCATGTACACACCAACAATACTGCCCTAAAAACAACATAATGTAATGTTTGCTTTACACATTAAAAGTTTTAAGCGTACCAAATAGGGGAGTACTGCAATAAAACCTGTTTAGCTACTTGTTTACATGGAAATCTCTTCATCGCAACATGTACACAAAAGGATGGTATCTATAGAATTGCTATAGATACCATCCTTAAAGCTAATTATTCACAGAAATCAGAGAAAGAGAGGATGGGCAGCCAATAAAGACTACAGCAAGGACACCGTTTGTTTAAATACAGTTCTCAGCAGAAAACATGTGCAATATAGTATAATATAGTACCGCAAACTGGTACCGAGGGGAATACGGAGACAGCAACATGAACGTTACTCAAATAGTGAAGACTTTTATTAAATTCCTTAACTTAATCATCCTTTAGTATTATTAAAGATAATGGGCATTGAAAAAAGTATTGTTCTGGAACCGGTAGATAGTAGGATAGATAGGTAATAGACTGAAATTGTAAAAAATTATCAATTAATCTTGTGCATTGTGTCACACAAAAACATTGAGGAAGTGAAAAAGGATTTGGATGAAGTTTATAAACGCCTGGTCTCCAGTTGAGCAGTAGTTTTAAGTTAAAGGTGCATTATGCAACTTTTTATGCGGAAGCAAAAAGTTGATATTTGTGTGTATTTGACCCTGTAGTGACCCAACGGCTGTATGACTGGTCAGTATGGCGCCTTTACTTACGATCATGGTGGTCTCAACAACGCTCCAGGATCACTTGTTTTGTAGGTTTTCTGGTGAGAGGGTCCGTCAGCAGTGAAAACCTTTCAAACAATTGATCGTGATACGTTCTAAAGACCACTGTGATGGAAAGTAATGGAGCCATGCTGATCACTCATACAGCCACTGGGTCACTACCAGGTCAAATATGCACAAATATCAACTTTTTTCCACTTAAAAAGTTAAATAATGGACCTTTAAATTGAGTTACACTTTAATCTAGTGGACATTTTTAAGTGTTGGGGAAACCAGAGCACTCGGAGGAAACCTATGCAGACACAGGGAGAACATGCAAACCTCACACAGAAAGGCCCCGTCTATGTGGGAATCGAACCCAGGACCCTCTTGCTGTGAGGCACAAGCGCGAACCACTGCACGACCAAAGGTTTACACACATGTCCTTTAAATGGGTGTGGTTCCTTGTTTGTGGTTGGAAGAGCCTGACAGAGCTGCACTCTGACCTCTAGTGGTCTCTTCGCACGTGTCTACAAAACATTGTTGGTAAATAAATGGTTTCTATTTATACAGCACTTTTCTACCTAAATTAGGCACTTAGCGCACTTTAGATCAAGCAACCCCTCACCCATTCACGCTCTCATTCATACATCTATGTGCAGAGACACTGGTGGCAAGGTGGGTGATGTGTCTAGACCAAGGACACAACGACAGTGTGGACCTGCCACTGCCGCCCCATGTTATATATTTGTTCATGTATTTTGTTCACCAATTGAAATAACAACTCCTCTTATTACACACAAACTTAAATGCAAATTTAAATGCAGTTTAAATGCACATTGAACGGATTCTTGATTTCAAAACATAAGTTGCAAACCTAGTCGTAATTGTGATCGTACAGCCATGTTACTAATGAAAATCACTTCTATTTCATTGTCCATTTACTCCACACATGCTCATATTGCTTTTCAAAATCCCCATTCTGTTTAGAGGCACTTATCCGCAGCACAGCACTGACACCTGAGATGGAGCTGGGTTTTGTCCAGTTTCCATTGTATCGAGTTACAAGTGAAAGCTGAAATGCACCGGGCCGCTCCACTGACAAACCCGTGTCCCCCACTACAACACGCGGTCACCCAAAAGTCCCACTTAATCATTTAACTCACAGACACTGCAAATGCGAGGCGCTTGGGTCAATGGGTTCTCCCAATTTCTATCCAAATAAAATGAAAAAATACTTCTGATAGAAAGGCATAGAGTTCAATGAAATGTATCACTCAGCTAGGGTAAGTGATTTTTATTTTAGTAGTCGATAAGTCAGCTATTATTTTCAATTAATCGACAAGAACAACTTTTACTTTCATTGCTGCTTTTATTTTTGGAGGGGGGGGGGCATGTACTTTATTAGACAGGGCACAGGGAGAAAGGCAGAAGTAGGGAGAGTAGCTAAAATACTAACAAGACGAAAATAGTTTTGAAATAATTTTACTCAAGTTGAAGTAAAAAAGGACTGACCTATTATTTCTCTCCAGTATGATTAAAAAAATGTACTTGGAGAAAGTGCTACTGGAGTACTGAGAAACTGTTTAACGTTAAGTCTGGTTTATGTCAGAGTAAACCAGAAATCAAATATGCCTGAAAGATATTTGCAAAGAAAATGTCATAATAGAATAAGGTAAATGACAAACATCCATTTTACATCCTGTGTCAACATGAAGCCTTTGTCACTTAAAGAAGAAGAGAGTAACAACCTTTTTTTTATATAAAGAACAAAATTCATTACAAATGACTTGAATAAAGTCAAAGGTATCCTACAGACTTAGATCTATATTTGAGCATTACATAGAGACTGTCACTAAACACCAGTAACTGTGCATACTTTGTTTTTATATCTTTATACAATAACCAATGTATGACAGTGTTCAGAGTTCACCTTTAGGCATCTTAAGCAACTTCTCTCAATTGCGTTATAAATGATTCCAACTGCATGAGTCCTGGCGGTTGACCTTTGAATTCCTTAACCACAATAAAATCTTCTGTAACAACAACTCCTGCTTATGAAAATGCATGTGAAATGGACACTGCATTAGGAGCTTCAAGAAGCCACTTCCCACTTTTGTAGATGTGAATGGGATCACATCTACAAACGTATACACATGGCAAGTGAGCAGCAGTTTAAATACATGATGCAACCCTAGTGCATAAAGTAAAAAAATAACATGACGTGCAATGATAGATTACAAAATGATCACACAGCAAGCTTTTATCTGCCAAGTTTCCATTCCAGATAAACAGAAAGGAGATAATTGCTGTTAAGCCATAGTCTTGAAAGGTCTCATTATCTTACAAACCACTGACGTTTTTGAGAAATCAAGTGTGCCTGTTTATTTTTCTAATCCTAATTGAATATTGTAGTGTTTTTTTAAACTGTGGTACTTATAGCACTGGGGGTACCAAGGCTTTGTCAGGTGGTCAGGGTCCTCTGCAATTTATAATAATAAGAATAAGACTTTATTCATTTCATTTTAACTATGGATGATTTCATTTATGTGTATTGATCTAGGCCTGGTGGTACCTGGAGATCGAATAATAAATGTGGTTGAGCAAACATCCTACTTTTCACAATTCTACGTTATACCACTGAGGGGCGCCATTTACACCGTGTTAAGGGAGCTATCCACACAAACCAAATTTACTGACAGCATTCACAACAACTGAGAGGCTACTAATATGGCCAGAGGAAATTCTTTGCATATTCAACAGCGTTTGAATCTCACAAAAAGCGAAATAAATAGACAACTGACGTTGAAAAATCACTCACCTCGTGGTCGTGCAGACTCAAACTCCTGTGTTACCAGCGCAGAGAAGCTTGAGTGTCCCACGCCAAGAATATTATAGGCCTACTGTCCATGCAAAATCCTCTTCAGACTGGAGTCCCCGGTATTAGAAGGAAGGGCAGTCCATCCCTGAACTAAATCAGAGAAACCGTCCAAAATGAAACATACTATGGGCTACTTTGCGTGATAACAATTTCCACATTAACGTTTAAATGTTTGTGCAACCCATCTAATAGGCTAATCTAAGTAAGTATATTAATAAATATGTCTTGCAATAAATTTGATTTTAAACTAAAATGGGTTATTTTCGAGGCTGCATGTTAAGGGATGCAGGAAAACCAAGAACTTTACATAAGTAAAATGGATACAAAAAATAGTTCCATAGCAGAGTGGTAAAATTAAGCATAAACCTTGCTTTAGGCTAAACATTCATTTCAGATTCAGTAGCCTCTTGCTAGTCATGTGCCACAAACGCACCTGTTTTGTTCTTCTTCGCGCCTGCAGTTCATCCAACTATTTGATGTCAGGCTATATGTCCGTTTCCAAAGGCTACCTTAAGGCCACTGAGTTTTTGTATTTATTTTTTTGAGGAAAGGGGATTGATCGTCCGAAGTCTCCAGGTGCTGCGGTTCTTGAGGTCCACTTGGGGTAAACTTGAGGCATGCCCAAACAAGACCCTTACCCACCTCTGAGCATCGTCCAAGTGGGGTCGCTGTTGTCCAGAGATTGGAGAGTGAGACCACTTGCTCAACAGAACAGAACTTTAGGCAACATTTAAAAGTGGTAAGACCTTATTTGCTTATTAACTCTCAAAAGCCTTTAGAAACATATTGCTCTTTTGAATTTGGGTTGTAACATACACATACAAGGACAATACCTCACAGTGGCAACAAAGCAGTCATGACCCGTGCGCAACTGCAATCAGACATTTGTTGTCTTTATTTTATGTTTTGTGTGATGGCTTTGTTGTCTCTCAAGATGCTACCCGCTGGGCCAGTTGTCTTGGGCCCATATCTGGTATAGCTACCACCAAAGTCTGCTCTGCCCACTTAATTAATCAATAATTAATCAGAACAATACTTATTGTTTATGATGTTAGATTTAATAATCGATAAGAGTAAGCATTGTTGGTCATGTCGGCCCCCAAGGACCGTTAATGTGTTGTGCGTAAAAGTACACTGTATCTTAATTTACGCAGCAATGTAATCAATGGGGCAATCAAATCAACTCTCTATCTCTCTTTGTCTATTAGTAAAGATCTATATCTCATATTCATAAGATATTATAATAGGAATATGTCTGTCTGTGTGTGTGTCTGTCTGTCTGTCTGTTTGGACCACCCATGTGCAAAAAAGTATGCAGGTCTTCTTCTACACAACAGTGTAACCAAAGGGACATCTAGTGATCGTAATAGTTAACTGGACCTCAAACTATCTGGAAGGACATCTGGCTGAATATGTTCAGGCCCCCTGGGGTGCATAGGCCTGAAGTCAAGTTATGAAGTCAAAGCCCGTGAAATGTTTCGTTAAATTAACATGGGGGTTTGAGTTTATGACACACATGTTTTAGACACTTTTGAAGGCGGCACATAAACCCGTGACAGACCGCTAACCATGAAACACAAAGCCCATTTTCCACTTGTTGAGTATTGCAGCAGGTCTCCTGCTCTCCTCCGCGCGTCCCGAGGCTGCAGCGCGTTCAACTGCACCGGAATGACTCTGCCCTCGTGATCCCCCAGTCTTTAAAACACTATTTCTCCCCCAATAATCTCCTCTGAGCGCTTGTAGTTTTAGTGTAGTAGTAGGCTGTTTCTTCCCAGCTGCAAATAATCGGAGTGGATTCAATGAGTTCCTAAAAAGCCAGTAATAGCCTATCACAACTATTATTTCCCCCCTCAGTAGCCATGAATAGCCTGCCTTTTCCCCCAAGAAAAGAACGAAGAGATTTTATTCCTTATTTCGTGGGATTTGTGGTGTTTTTATATTGCTCCGTTCACCTTGTCTCGTATACAGCCACAAGCGCAGAGGAGACGCACAGGGCCAGAGTGCGCAGGGCTTTGGGTAAGCTTTGTTTTGTCACTTTGTGTATTCCAGCCATCGTGTGTGTTGTGATTTTACAGTTTAGCGGTCAATTAGGAGCGCTACTGTTCTCATTCAGAGTGCGTAATCAATTACGCCTCTCCCCTGTGTGTGAATGGGAGCGTGTCAATGCAGCGTAACAATTGACTATTACTATATTAGTTGCGTTTTCTTTGTGGTCTTGTTGGATGCACAGTTTAGGGGGACTGTGTACCTGTCCATATTTGGATTTTATGCAAACCCATCCCACTTACTATGGCTATGGTACACAAGGCGCATTGAGTTGCCTTGTGTAGGAAATGCGTGGTATAAATAAAGTTGCCTTGCCTTGCCTATAATGTCCCATTCAATGGTTCCCAAGGAGATATAGTGATAGAAAATGGCATCATATCATATACATACTCCTTGCATAAAATGTACCCCATTAAGTTTGTGACATTGCTATGAAATAATGCTATGCTTGTCTCCTATACGTTTTAATTTATCTCTACCTGTATTTCAGTCTTTCACTTTGGTTGTCATCGTTAGAAGTTCATTTAAACACTTGTCACAACTGCTTAGGACAATTCTAAACCTCCTTGAATTAAACTGTAAGGTTAAAAGAAGTAAGATGTAGACATTTGTCTGACTTTTCTTCAATAATATTGAGTTAGAGTAGAAAGCCTTTATTGTCGTTACATTAAAAGTATATGCAACAAAATTAGCCTGTTGCACAAGGGAGGTGCTTTTGAGTATTTGAGTAAACGTATTACATTTTTAAATTTGCTTCATTTAATGTGCAAAAGGTACTGCTAAACTAGAGCGATATACTTTCTGTTCAACTCAAAGAGTAAAAGCAGAATACCAGCTTTTAAATGTTGCCTATTGTTCAGTGCCGAGCTTTGTGTGCTTTGTTTTTCAGAGAATGAGACGGAGTGCATCTCCCCACAGTCTTCTGAGTTCCCCGATGGCTTCTTCACGGTTCAGGAGAGGAAAGATGGCGGCCTGGTCATTTACTTCATGATCATCTTCTACATGCTGCTGGCCGTGGCCATCGTGTGTGACGACTACTTCCTTCCCTCACTGGAAGTCATCAGCGAACGCAAGTCTAACACGCGGCAAAGCTTCTGTGATAATAACATGCCCAAGAAATGATGGTGTTTGGCAACAGGAGGCACGTGGTTTGTTAGTATGTTGCCTACTGGGGATTTGACACATTTACAGAAAATACTCATTAATGTGCACGTTCCCTGCCATTTTTATGGAAATGTGTACAACTATTTAAATCGAACACTTTGCCACCTATTTTACGAAACTGTCATCCATAAGGTTACATCATGTCCCTGGCCTGGTCTCCATTGTTGCCTCACCCATAGCCGCACGCTCCACATGAGCTACTCACACATACTGCACTGTAGCATCATGTGTTTTCGTAGAGGAGCGAGTGAGAGTCATGCACTGGGCTGAGGGGGGCCCCGGGGACCGCCTAGGGGGCCCCACGGTGATGTAACTCGAGGTTTGCAACCGTCTCAGAGGGAGGGACAGAGGAGACTGCGCCAACATCAGGGGAGATTCAACTAACAGAGGAAGAAGCAACTACAGCAATTAGGCCAGTTTACTGAGACCAAGGGGAGGGACACAGGGTGAAGCAGCTTTTATTGCTTTCATACTGGTTATTACGGTTAATAATATATCAACCTGTTTTGGTCATTTATATGGCTCTATGTTTGTGCAGGCTCCCAGTTGTCCGGAAGTATTCATCATGGACATAGTAAAATATTAATCGTTGAGTTGATACACATTGTCTGACCACAAGAACAAAGCTTAAGATAAAAGCGAAATGTCCTCATCTCAATCAACTCCAGTCAATGATTTAAACGTCACTATAATTTTGATGGCTTTATTTTGTAATTAAGTTAGTATTTCTTTGCTTTTATTTGTATTTTTTCTCAAGTTTGAGCATAGGATGGAATTTGGCAGTGTTACAGTATATTATAACACTGCTAAATTCTGGCGTTTTCATAAAACCTGTTACCATCACTATCGCATATTGTGAGTATGTTTATTGCATGAATGATGTGCCATTCAGCCCTAATACCTTCTACGACTCTGTGACATGACTTCTTTACAACATTTATGCATAACAGAACACAAGAATATGGATAATTCATTGCCCACCAACATACAGCTAACGGTTAACAGGGTAAACTAAACCACGTAATAGAAACCGTAAGCAAAGGACCACAAACTAGGATGCAGATTATTTGGTCTGGCAACAAATAGATGCCAAATAATAATAAGATATTGCTTGTGATGTTTAAGTATCTTGTTATAACTCATCTTGACTGCCGGTTTATCTAGGTTTGGGACTGTCCCAGGATGTAGCAGGGGCCACGTTTATGGCAGCCGGCAGCTCAGCACCTGAACTGGTCACAGCATTTCTGGGTAAGCATTTCAACAGTAGTATTTGTATAATAATTACAACATAGTATAGTAATTGGTCAAATGTTTCTCCGTCTTGCGTCAGGTGTTTTTGTGACAAAAGGAGACATTGGAGTGAGCACTATCGTGGGCTCAGCCGTCTACAACCTCCTGGGCATCTGTGGAGCCTGTGGACTCCTGGCCTCTATGGTAAACCAATACTGCCCTGCAAAATATCGTCCTGATAAAATAATGCTCACACATGTTTTGTTTTATGTTTCTAGGCTGGGCGTCTCACGTGTTGGCCCCTGTTCAGAGACTGCCTGGCATACGGCATCAGCGTATCAGCTGTTATTGCCATCATTTCTGACAACAAAGTTTACTGGTAAGAATGGGTTTTACGCCATGACCCCTGTAAGATGCCTGATAGCGGTACTGAAACTTTTTTTTTTTACATCTTAAGTAACAACTTTTTACCTTAGGTTTACTGCCTAAACAACTTTTTTGAGAGTGAGTCATGTGTATAATGTGAGACAGGGCCGGCGAGAAACTTGTTGGGGCCTTGGAAAGGAAGGTTTGACATGGGCCCTTTCTCCACCATTTCCTATTATTTTCTATTTGAAAATGACTCTTTCATGGGCCCCCCATCCTGGTGCCTGGGACATCTTACTCGGTTGTCCGGTTCAAGATCAAACAAGAACAAGAATAGTTTTATTACAACAAAACATTACTGACTTAAAGACGCCCTGTAAACACTGAAGCTGCGGGAACCGTTATTAAATTAAATAGCTTTTTTTTTGGGGGGCGGCACGGTAGTTCAGCGGTTAGCGCTCGTGCTTCACAGCTAGAAGGTCCGGGTTCGATTCTCACCTGGACGGGGCCTTTCTGTGTGGAGTTTGCATGTTCTCCCCGTGTCTGCGTAGGTTTCCTCCGGGTACTCCGGTTTCCCCTACCACTAAAAACATGTACAATAGGCCCAGGGACTGCAGGTGGAAATTAGCACAAGTGCTATAACCTGGTACAATGCATCTCTCCTTTCTGAGGCTAATGTATATTGTACACTGTCCCTGTTCAAATAAATAAATCAATAAACCCTCACTGATGTTCAATCAAGTTTAATACAGGCTGTAGAATATATACAGTAAGACATAAATATACAGGTTAGAGTGAAAAAAAAAGAAAAAAAGAAGAGAGATATGGTTTGTGTTTTAGCACTTACAGTTACTGTTAACGTGACAGTCTGTAAGTTTAAACGTTTTATAATTTGACATTCTGTAAGTAATATTAAATGATAATAATGGTAAGTCTAAGCTGATCTCTCTGTGACTACACCCCGGTGCCAGCACTTTGACCAATAAGACGAGCTTTCCTGTGAACCGGCCTGTCAGGTCTAATCAGGAGGGAAAGAGGAGGTAGCTTGATCATGCACTTTTGAAATTTAGTTTGCGCTGTCCTCATTTTGCAATCTTACGGACTATCACTTCAATAGTAGACTTATTTAACTACTCTTTATATTGTAGCCAGATACAATTTATTTATTTTTTTCTAAAATGTTCAATTTGCATCATTTGATCCTGAACTCTATGGATCTCAGTAGCGCTGCCCAACTCCAAAATGCTCAAGTTCGGGAAATAAAATTGACATACAATTTAATAACATTTTTTGAAATGTTAAAATGCAAAGGCACAACAGAGGCTAATCACTGACCTTGGCCAGATGGTTTAACATAAAAGAAAATTAAAAAGGCTTGGCTAAAAGCTTTCAGAACGTTTGGATTAGTAAACCTTTAAATATAATTCTTTTTAACTCCCCGCCCTGACCCGTGCCCACAGGTACGAAGCCGCATGTCTGCTGCTGGTCTACGCAGTCTACATCGTGGTGCTGTGTTTTGACCTGCGCATCAGTGAGTTCGTGCTGAGGAAGTTGAGCCCGTGCTGTACGTGTCTGGGCCAGGGGTCTGAGGAAAAGAGTGAGACCCAGACTCTGATCGGCTGGAACCAGGACTCCAACCTCAGGGTCCACAGCCGCTCCCGGACCGACAGCGGCATCTTTCAGGACGACTCCGGATACTCGCACCTGTCGCTCAGCCTGCACGGACTCAACGAGCTCCCAGAGGGTCAGTGAGATGCAGTATGGGGTCATGAAGCGTGTACAAAACTATCTCTGTGGCTATGTAAAACTTATGTTACAATATTAGCAGTCACTGGGCTTCAGGACAACCAGCTACAGCCCAATATTTGTCTTTACAAATGGGCTTGAATCTGGATTTACTTGATTGAGCATGACTAAAGGGGATGAAAAAGAGATTATCCATCCATCCATCCATTTTCTCCCACTTGTCCGTTGCCGGGTCGTGGGGGCAGCTGTTGGAGCTGCCCAAATCACATAGCACCAGGCTCCTATGGCTCCTCCTGCAGGTGGTGGGTCCACAGAAGGAAAAAGAGATTAGCATTTCTTAATTTGTTACATTTGGATGATTTATTGTGTTTTATGAAACCATTAGTAAATCCCGAAAAGCACTGAGATTCAGAACACAATTTAAGACTCTTATGAACAGCCCTGTGTTAAATGTTTTTTTAACCAGTGCCTCTCTCTGGTCTAGCTTTGGGACGACCAAGATTAAACAAGACTGGACACCTTCATTTTGAATCCCAGTCTAATTCTTCATTTCAGAGCACAAAAGTGTGTTTGCCGTTCCGGAGAATGACCTGAAGCGCATCGTGTGGGTGCTGTCTCTGCCCATCATCGTCCTGCTGTACCTCACCATCCCGGACTGCAGGAGGCGCTTCTGGAAAAGCTGGTTCATGGTGACCTTCTTCATGTCCGCCGTGTGGATCTCAGGCTTCACTTACATCCTCGTGTGGATGGTCACCGTCGTAGGTATGACATGAAACTAAAATTGACAAATAGAAGTGGTCACCAACAACCTGCCACTCTCCCCCTTCCCATCAGTGTAATATCTACAAACAATACTAACATCGAAATGCATCTAGGCCAGTGATTCTCAAACCTTTCACCCTCGGTACCACAAAAGAAAATAAATGGCTCTCTAAGTACTACTAGGTCAAATTTTGGGAAGAGTCAGGCCTAAACAAGGGCTGAATCAAGTCTAAAATTGGACTGACCCAGACTTCACCAGTTCCAAACAAGAACTCACTTGGTAATGGACAAACATAGAAATGAAATGGTCTCAAAATTGTGCTAAACTCACCCTCCCATGAACAGGTAATTTAGCTCTGTATGTCTCTTACTTAAAGCTGCGTTAGATAATATTTACATAGTTGCTGTTAGCACTAGTTAATGGAGATTTAATGCATGCATGGGCGCCGGGCACCACCGTCTTCGCGTGCATCACGTGCAGTTGTGAGTCCGAACAGTCTCCCGGCTACTTCTGTGGATTACAAGAGTTTGAAGCCGGTGAGAAAGGGCCGGATGGAGCCGAGCAGTATCACATGGTGGTCGGCTGGCTCATTCCTGGGATTCTTTTGTCCCTGGAGGTTAAGAGGAGGCCCATTGTAGCTGCAGCGGTGCCGGTGCTGCCAGGGGGGATTACGCGTCGCCTCCAAAGAAACCTGGTCATGTGAGGGTCAGGGCGTGCGCAGAAACTGAGAGTCCGAATGGAAGACTTATAGGAGTTTATTATCAATGAAAGTGGCCTACTAGTTGACGTACTTGAAGTAGTTGACGTACTGTGCATGTTTAGTGCTGTGCTATTATGGAAAAGAAACAAATTGCTATTAGTGCAGTCAGTGCAGTCTGCTGAACTAAATATCTAAAGAAACAAACGTTATGTACCAGCAATGTCCAGAAACATATACTCACATCTTTACATTTGAATATACTGTATTGTCCACAGAATTCCTCGGAGCCCTTTGTTAAATGTCATTAAAAAAATGTGTTATTTATTATTATCATTATTATTATTAACTCAAATTATGTTTTGTGCATTTTTGTTGTTCTAGCATTAAAAGAAATAGCTGTTTAAATTGGTAAATGAATATGCAGAAAGCCTGTTATTCTACACACACAATCCACAATCGCAAAGCTTTGAAATAGTTAAACTCTTTTCTAAATTTATGCAAGTAAAGGTCACAGACATTAGCTCCAGTAGATTAGACATTTTAGTCCAAAGGCTTGGCAGAAAACCAGATTTCTTATTGGGGCTTGCGTTTCTTTGTTATTTTTAGGAGAAACCCTGGGTATTCCGGACACAGTGATGGGCCTGACGCTGCTGGCTGCGGGCACCAGTATCCCAGACACCGTGGCCAGTGTCATGGTGGCCAGAGAAGGTAAGAAATCAGGCTGGCCTTGATATGGAAATTTAAGAATAGAAAGTGACTGAAAACAATAAGAAATAGCAGACCCCTTTTTGTGATCAATGCCAACATGACGTGTTCTTCAAACGCTTGATGTTATTATAAAAGCCCTGCCAGATGATGAAATCTGAACCATGTTATTATTCTTTGCTAACACTTGATGGCAGTAGTGGGCAGTAGGTGACTGCCGTGTCCTGAGCACATAATAATGCGGGTGTGGCCCTGGAATGAGTTTATGTTAGGGCACAAAGTTTGAGTTGAAATTTGAAACAACAAACTGGGTGTTAGACTTTTTTATTTTTTTTTGGAGAAGATGACATGACAGAACTAATTGCAGTCTGCTATTTCTTTGCAAACCTTTGTGACCTTTATGGTTGATATCTCCATAAATAGTGCATGAATATCTGTATATAGCTCTGTAAATAATATCCATTTCCTTCAAGATTGGGTTTAACATTCGGAGATTTCTTCCAAAAACAGTGTCTCTCCTGTCCTCCATCTGAGATTAAGACATCATTTTCATCATTCCATTTTCTGTTCCTCAGGGAAAGCCGATATGGCCATGTCCAACATCGTGGGCTCTAATGTTTTCGACATGCTGTGCCTCGGTCTGCCCTGGTTCATAAAGACGGCCTTCGTGGACACCACTTCCCCCGTGGAGGTCAACAGCACGGGGCTGGTCTTCATCGCCTCCACTCTGCTTCTCTCCATCGTCTTCCTCTTCGTCGCCGTGCATATAAACAAATGGAGGCTGGACTGGAAGCTCGGTCTGGTGTCTCTGTTCTGCTACATCGTGTTCGCAACTCTGTCCATTTTGTACGAGCTCGGGATTATCGGGAATAACCCGATAAGACTATGCAGCGACTGAGGAACTACTACGACTTAGTATGACTACGCCCGCTCCTTCCCAAGGACCAAAGGAATGCTACAGAAACACAATTGACCAAAAGAAAACGTTAAGCCTTTGAGTCTTCAAAAGTCAACACATGGAGACCGGCGGCTTGATTTTATAGATGAACTGCACTGGTCACATTGCCACAAAGGCAGTAACAGAGTAACAAGTAAAAGTACAAATATTAGCTACTTTTATTTCACTACATTTTAGAGCAGGTGTCTGTACTTCCTACTTCACGACATGTTTGAACTGGAGTAAAAGTATTTTGAATAGTGGTTTCATTGCACTTATTTGTGACCTTTTTAAGACAAGTAGTCGGTGAATCAAACGCTGCTGAAAAGTTTTTCTAATTCAAAAAATAGGACGTTCGACCTGGTTTGGACCTGGTTTAGTCTTGTTTTGAAAAATAATATGAAGAATAATAATGATTGAAGAAAAATTACTAATTAAAACCACACCGCGTAGAATTTTACCTAATAAATAAAATAAAAAGTATTTATTTTATGACATATATGAAAAATACCTCAGAAATGTACAAACACACATGTGCTTTTGCTGTGAGCGGATCACCTCTACTAACACATGACAGTGACTCTGCCGGGAGTGCGTACGTCTCCAGCTCGTCTCCATGGAGATGTTGACTAAAGTCAGGTTAGGTTCACATCCAGATCCATTCTTTGATTACCCGCTGCAGTAATAGTATTGTATGTGTTGAGCTGGTCATTAGGAGCGTGTTTGTATTGATGGCAATAGTATAGTCCAAAATGTCACGTAGTGTGCCTTTAAGTATCTGAGTGAAATGCTTAAAGCAGACCGTCCCTTCTGAGCCGACAAAAAACATCTAAATTAGGTAAATTGAGATTTATTATCTAATTTGAAGTGGTCTTATCGCCATTCAAGTGCAACAATACCTGTTCCACTGGCATTTGTTTCAATTTTTCAAGGGTAAAAATGCTTTTTAAGGAACTTTTACTACTTTTACTAACTTTTTTACTAATTTCTTGATTAGTTATTTCAGTGATTTGATAACAAAAGCACAATTCTTGAAGTATTGAAAGAATGTGTATGTAACTTTTAGGGTTTAACATTTATTCTTTGAAAATATCAGCATGTTTGGTTCATTTTTGTGTTGTTTTACCCTAACACACTCATCACACTGTTACACTCAAGTATTTTCCCCAAGTACTTTGTAGATTTTACTTGACTAATCCACTTTCTACTTTCTACAAATTTACTTCAAAGTAGCATTACTCTTCAGGCTACCTTACCAGCGACCAAGAGCACTGTCATAAAGGTAGTCTAATGTTATCCTTCAGAACCATAAAAACAGACTTCACTGTTACCTCAAAGACCAAGCCACAATACACCGGTTTGAGTCAATAAAAACAAACTGTCCACTAAACTTGCATAACCTTGGCTGTATTTGTTTCAATGGATGTGATAAGGTTTTATGGGCATGTCCTTATTGTCTGCGAGGAGGAAGGAGAGAGCGAGAGCCGTAAATGGTAAAACTCAAAAAAGTTCCACTGTTTTTATAATTGCCTTCGCTATATTCAGAAGGCTTAATGAGAAGACTTACTGCAGTTTGCAGGAGCCTTTGGGGAATAATTAACCCAATCTATCGAATGGAAGAAGCTGCAACTGACATTGCGATCAGCCTTATGAAAATGCAGGAAACGTAGCCTGATTGTAGGCTTGTTTGAATTGTTATACAGCATCCTTGTAAATTCCAGGGCTTAAAATTATGGCACAGTAAGTGGCTGATTACAAATGTTATATTAGCACCCAATTCAATAACAATCCTTACACCCCCAGACAATAATCAAGGGATGAACGAATTCTAAATGCTGAAGCATTTGCTAGATAGTTTGGTTTTCATTGTATATTAGTTTCAAGAACATACAGGAAAAAGTAAATAGTTGGTTTTGCAAGAACAAAACGTTTATTATGTCTTATTGAACTTCCTCGTCCTATTGTCATGCAACCATTCTGTACGTAAGGGCCATTGTAAATATCTAGAGACCATGAGCGAGTCACAGCTCAGTCTTTGAAATATAGCTTTTATGCCTCTTTATGTCCATCACTTGTGTTACAGAACATAAAAATTTTCATTTGTATCGGATTTTTCTTCACTTGTGTAAATTTTATTTTTTGCACCCTCTGGGACGTCCTGCCCAAACCCACCGGAGCCTCCTTCACACTCACTTTGAACAGCTTAACACTTTAATGAACAGCTGCACATGTGGCACTGTAAATATGCCAGATTATAGCAGAGACACTAGATTCCTTCTAAACCCTGCTTTTCAAAACTGCCTTCGAACACCTTCACCTCGTTTAATATTATCAATATATTCATTAACACTGGAATTAATCTGTGATGAAACGGTCATATGCACTTCAACCTATGTTTAAATATGATGCAATTTAAAATACACAAAAGACTTGCTGAAAGATCTCACAATCGCCATATTTAAAAATGAAAAACTTTATTTCAACCACCTTGACAAAAAAAAAAAAATACGTTTTTTTTTATAAAACAAAGATAAAAGACCTATAATGTGTACAAACAAAACATGAAACAATGGACACTGTTGAGAAGTAATTAGCGTTTTTAAAACAAAACAAAACAATTGGCCAAAAGGGACTGAATGTAGAAGTGACGATTGAGACTAGAAAATGTTTTTAGGCGTTCCGGTCGATGCGTACGTCCACATCGCGTCCGTTGATTTTTGTGCCATTCATGAGTCTGCAGGCGTTCTCCGCGGTTTCTGGACTGTCAAAACGCACCGTGCCACAGCCCTTAGACTTTCCATTCTCCATCTTGATCTCAGCGTACATCACCTGGCCTGCAACAATGACAGACATTTATTACCAACTAAGGAAGTGCACAGTGTAAACCTGATGCACATATTTTAATAAGAGCTCATCTTCAAATATATTTTGATATCTTTTTTGTGTGTGTCACTTTTAGAAAAATGATTTACAGTTGTTAAAAATCAAATGTGCACAAAAGCTTTCTCTTACCACAGGTACTGAACTTATCTTTCAATTTCTGCCACGTCAAATCATACGGAAGCTGCCCAAAAATAAAAAAATAAGTTTACATTAACATTCAACTCACTGGTACCAATACAAACAAGTAACTGAACAGTAAGTCGTGGACTCAACTTTACATAGTTCATAAAGTATTAACTAAATGGATAAACTAGAGGGAAAATACATGAGACGTAATTCATTAACCAGGAGCTCGATTATGAGATGGTGCTCTTACATTTCGGACAAAGATCTGACATCCCGCTTTGGCCCCGAAGCTTCTGTTGTTGGACGTGCCCCCGCTCATGTGTCCCGAGCCGCTGCCGCCGAAGCCCCCGAAGCCGCGGTTCATGTCCCTCCCTCCGGACATCCCCATTCGGTCGAACCCAGAGCCCATTCTGTCCATGCTCATGCTGCCCATCCCGCCTCCTGCCAGCCACAGAAAAACACATTCAGGTAAGGTCATTTAAGGTTAGGAAAAAGTGAGAAGGAAAAGGTTTAATTAATAACATTGCCTTTTATTTTACAGCACAGTGATGAAAATAGCACGGTGAATGGTGGTGCATGCAGGGATAATGCATGCAAACACGTTTTAACCTGCATTTCTCAACAAGATTACTCCCCTCCCTTAAGTTACTCTTAATGCTGCGACATCACATGCATACCCTATATTGTAAATAATTGATAATTAATGATTGATTATCCTAGCACAAGGGTAGGCAACCACTAGATTAGATAGAAAAACATTAAGTGATTGAGTGATATTCAATTGGTACTTTTGATTGATTTATCATAATTTTATCAAATTAAGAAATGTGTATTCTTTGCTGTTGGTAGATATGAAACATATTAGACCCAAGACCCACCCCTTTAGCTTAGCTTTTAACTGACATCTATTTATCTAGTCCTAATGAAAAAAAAAAAAAAAAAAAATACAAAAATGCAGGGATAATACATGCCTGGGGCATGCAGGCATGTATTATCCCTGCATGCCCCACATCATTCATTCATATGAATGAATGATGTGGGGCGTATTGTTTTAAATGTTGTAATCTGTCTGTAAAGCGCTTTTCATACCTTTCGGTATGAAAAGCGCTTTATAAATAAAATGTGATCGATTGATTAATTTGCAGCTCATTTGCTTTGAAATGATCAAAAAGGCTTTTTTGATGCTGCAGGTTGCTGACCCGTGTCCTAGCTTGCCGCAACTGTAAAATCACCAATTCAATGGCGGCACGGTAGCACATCGGTTAGTGCTTTGGCTTCACAGCTAGAAGGTCCCGGGTTCGATTCCCACCTGGACGGGGCCTTTCTGTGTGGAGTTTGCATGTTCTCCCCGTGTCTGCGTAGGTTTCCTCCAGGTACTCCGGTTTCCCCTACCACTAAAAACATGTACAATAGGCCCAGAGACTGCAGGTGGAAATTAGCACAAGTGCTATAACCTGGTACAATGCATCTCTCCTTTCTGAGGCTAATGTATATTGTACACTGTCCCTGTTCAAAAATTAATAAATAAAATATAATGTAGACCAATAAAAAAATTGTAGAAAATAAACAATATTTTATACCGAATCCTGCTCCCATGCTGCTACCGCTCATGCCTCCTCCAAATCCCCCGCCTCCATAAACAGACACACAATGCAGGTTAGATGAAGATACTACATAATGACCACATAAAGCAAACATCAGGGTTCACATTTTTCACATTCTTCACCGGAACGTAGAGCATGTAAGGTTAGCAAGTGTTTACCCATTCCTCCAAAAGAGTCTCCGAATCCTCTGCTCATCGACATATCACTGCGGAAGTCCATGCCTCCCATCGCCGATCGGTACATGTCTGCGCAAAAATGTATCACAAGAAATGATAGTATCAAGTCCACAATAAGAGACCGTCATGTGTGCATAACAAAAACTTACAAATAAAACTAAATTGGTCTAAAGAATTTAAGTCCTTTGGTGTTTGTGGCAACAAATATGCACTGTCTTAATTCATTGTGATATAATCCATCAAAGTCTTTGAAGCACACCTTAATTCATGGAGCATACCAACATGTATTACTGATTTATAATGCAGACAACTAGACAGCCATATGTGTAGATTTTCTCTTCTTCTATCTTCATAAAAATAATCATAATGGTAATGAGCACTGTACGGTTTTTGTTTTGGTGCAAACTTACCACCTAGTCTGCCCATGTCTCTCCCAAATCCACCCATGTTTCCCATGTTGTTCATGCCACCAAACCCTCCACCCATCCCTGTCAAGGAGCCAAAGAGGATTTTACATATACTACTTGATGATTTTGTTATTACATCACCAAACAATACCTCCTCCAAGTCTGTTCATCCCGCCATATCCGGGCATGTCCATCCCTATAAGAGGAGAACTCCGTCAGGGCACAGAGCCGCAAGTTCAAAGTTTATATAATGAAGATCAAGGTGATTTTAGAGACACCAATAAAAGATGATATCTCTGTTTTCTACCTGACCTAAATGCAACAGTTCTCTGGGTCAAAAGACGAGCCACTGTAAAATTGGATATTGCAGAGGCTTAAATATTAACAAGAAGCCACGGTATGGAAAGTTTTGGAAACTAATGATGCATTACATAATATTTATTATTACATTTACAGTCAAGTGATAAATCAAATTTTAGATTCCGGCATTACAAGGGGGGTCTTGTGGAGCTGATTTTTAAGAAACCAGGAAAAGTCTCATTTCTACAGTTTCCGTCATAATTCTAGGAGGTTTAGGCGTCGTTTGGACACCAACAATAACAATAAAATAAGATTGGGATCCTGTGGCACAATTTAATTTGAAGCACTTTAACATGAGTACACCTCCACACAGCCCACCTCCAGGCCTCATGGAGCCCATGTCTCCTCCTCCGCTCAGACGGTTTGCATTGATGGGCTGTCCCCCAGGCCCCAGTCCCATGCCCACGCCACTAAGTCCACCTACACACAAGATGATAAAGATACACAATATCAGAACACCTTCACCATCGCACCGTGACTCCATACAATGTAAAATGCAGTTTTTATTGAATTTGTATAGAACAAAAAGGAAAAACACTCAGCTTTGATAGAATAATAAAATAGACTCACGTGGCAACAGAGACATGTCCATTGGACCAGAGTCATCGAGGACTGATTTATCATCCTGCAAAAGACAAATGCAGACGTTTTGTAATTTATATACATTTATATACAGCATTGGAAAAAAAAACATACCATTTTGACAAGCATCTGTCTGTCAAAGAGCATTTGTCCATTGAACATAGCTGAGATCAGAGTTAAAGACAATCACTTACAAATTCCTCAATATTACAACATCGTGTAACCTTTTAATCTTTACATTTTTGAATGTCCAAACTAACATTAAATATGTGCCAGCATGTTTTTATAAGAGAAATTAGTCAATAAATCTCAATGTTTTTGTTTCAGTCAGTGGGTCAGACTGTTTTTAATGCAGGCTAACCGATACCGTAGAAATGCTTAAGCCTTGCCGGTAGCCAAGTGCCACGAGACTCTTCAAATATAAGAACTGCATGAATTTAAGAAAAAAAAAATCTCCAGACATCAACAATACTCTGTATAACTAGGAAATGAGGCCCTATGTCAAAAATCCTGAAATATTCCTTTAACATTTGACCTATCCTCCAACCAGTGCCTGAGGGCAACCTGAAAGGAATAGTCCTGGGTCAAATGCACAACACAAATTTCCCAACAGGAACAATAAAGTAAACCCTAGACAAGGCCCACTCAAACGCCAGACTCTGGTCAGGATGCGGACCCCGGTGGTGCCTCAGCGCTGGGAATTTTATTGTAGCAGAGCTTGTATTCCCACAGGTGCAGTTCCAGCTTTGGCCTGTAGGGGCAGCGCCTGCTGGAACGGTAGTGTCCCATTACAGGGCTAGTTTTTGCTCTTGATATCCTGTAATAAAATCCAATTATGCAAAAATAGTTCTTGCTAAAGCGCACTCTATAAATAGTTAAATTATTACATTTACAAATGGACTTTTACACTACTATTTAAATGTTTACAGTTTTACTGCAATGAGCACTTTTGATTTCGTAAAAGAAAACAATTTTCGGCCCTTTGATTTCTGTGCATTTCTTTTTTCTGACTTTTTAATTTAAAGTTTGAGAACCCCTGCCATACACCATTTATTTATTTATTAATTAATTAAGGATACAAATGGCCTGCACTGCCTCCAGTGGCTGCTCGAAAATGACCGTTCCCATTCCGCGACTTCTTCCGTCTTTCTCCTCCTTAACGTCGGCTCGCTTCACCACGCCCGCCATCCCGAACACCTCCTTCAGCTTCTTCCAGCCCACCTTAAAATCAAGCTGGACAACGCCACAAACCAAAATTACACCAAATCTCCCATCTTAGAAGGTCGTTTGCTCAATTCTGGCTTGTAACATAATAATAATAATAATAATGCATCGGTTTTATATAGCGCTTTTCTGGACACTCAAAGACGCTTTACATTGCACTATTCATTCACTCCATACTTGGTGGTGGTAAGCTACTATTGTAGCCACAGCTGCCCTGGGGTAGACTGACGGAAGCGAGGCAGCCAATCTGCGCCATCGGCCCCTCAGTCCACCACCAACCACTCACTCACTCACATCATTCATCCCGGCCTATTGTACATGTTTTTGGTGGTAGGGGAAACCGGAGTACCCGGAGGAAACCTACGCAGACACGGGGAGAACATGCAAACTCCACACAGAAAGGCCCCGTCCAGGTGGGAATCGAACCCGGGACCTTCTAGCTGTGAAGCACAAGCGCTAACCGCTGTACTACCGTGCCGCCCGTATACGTGCCGCGTGTATATAAGATATACAGTATGCATAGAGAAGGGGGCTTCTATGTTAATGTAATCTAGTTCATCATATGCACATCAAATCTCACTCAATCATGACATATCTTACTTTGACAAAATCAACCAGGACAGGCCTCAACTTTAAGCCTTCAAGTACCCCTGGCATAAGCACATGTACCCCAGTTTAAGAGAAACTGTAGTTTTAAGTTGCACACGGTATTCTTACATTGGCCACAAAGACCGTAGTGCCCAGGCGCCCAGCCCTCAGGGCATGGAGGACCTCTGGTGGGATGTTGGGGTTGTTGGTGATTGAAGATGGGATGCTTATTCCCCCAGGTCCCATGTCGGAGCGGCCCCCCATTGGCCCCCCACCGCCCATACGCTGCAGCGCGCGACGGGCAATTTCTCCATTAGGATCCTAAAGACAATGTTCAGGACTATTTATTGTACAGCAAACATTTATTTACTCGGGTACACAATACATCACGTCTACAATCATACAGCATCACCATGTTGATTTGAAACCTAAGACGCTAAGTAAGAAGCTTGCCTGGCCCGCCAAACAACATGCCTTTTCATAGATATTTCAAAGACATTATAGTCTGGAAGCAAGCATGAGATCAACAATTTCCGAGTGGGCGTGATTGACAGACAGCATTAACCAATTAGAGCAACGCTATATACGTTGCAGTAACAAGCGGCAGAAAGCCTTTCCAAAAACGTCCTTTTTTTACGAGGAACACTTCGAACGCTGTTTTTTGCTCCGGTTTCAGGGTTTTCAGATTTTCCAAAATGATTTAAAATAGACGAAAGAGCAGAAGAAAACAGTGTATCGGCCGCCATCTTTAATGTTTTGGAGGAGTGCGTGGTGGTGACAGGTGACGGCTTCAGTCTCTTGGTGCGTGATTGGACCGATGTGGGTAAAATCGTGAAATGATTGGCTGAGAGCAGCCGCCCAGACGGTTCTTCTTTTGAACAGGGAGGAGGACTGTCTGGCAGGCCAGGCAAAGATGAAGCCAGAGCTTATTTACCCCGGTTATAGTGAGTGTACGACAAATAATAATCTGGTTTTACCCAGTTCTGATGCATCTGTGAACTATATGTTGATGATTGCATGAGAAACTGAATTCCTAATGAATGATGTGAACATATTTCTTTATTTATTGATGTAATTAATGAGCTAAACATGTTTGCTAAACCAAAAAAAGTAATGGCATATAAATAAATCTGCTCTTACCAACGAAATGTTAAGTGGCCTTCCACTTAGATCAAATTTATTCATAACCTCTACAGCCTTTTTGACAAACTCATTATCTTTGAACTCCACCAGACTGCAAAGAATAAACATCAGTCAGACACAAAAAGGACAGAAGGCTTCAAAGTGTAACAGCTAAAACGTTGGACTCACCCACAGCCCTAAAATACAGCGCCACCAAAGTCAATGAAGAAACCACCCGGCGACGAGGGAGTGAACAAAGCATAGTTACAACAGTGAAAAGAAAACATTTGTCAACTTCTATTCCCTACAGTTTATATGAGCCACTAACTGAAGTCATCAGTGTTGTTCATTTTTCTACAACAAATTCACTACTAAACATGTAAAATGTAACAGTGGTTAAAAATTGAGATTTACAATCATCAAACTGACAAACAAAAAAACATGCAGCTATATTGTTGTATTTGTTATTTTAACACTAAAATAACTGCTAATAAAAAGAAATTGAACAGTAAGCAGTGGCAAAGAATTACATTAAAATCTACAGGTCTCATTCAAAACTACTTTGTTCCTTTGAAGAGAGAGCCATACCGTTTAAATTTGAGACATGTCAATCATTGAAGCAAATCACACAACCCGCATTGGAAAATAGCCAAAACAAACTTTAACAGCAATTTAGAGAAACAGCAACAAAAGCAAAAGTCTTATCGTGAATGAGTTCTTTCATTGGGCTACTTTTCCAAAAATCAACAGGCCATCTCCCTTTCAAATGAATGTCAAAGATTAGCCATCTATCAGGCTCTAAACAACTACAGTAACTCCAGTTCAGTAAGAGTCAAAAGGGCCTGGTAAGAGCACTTTATAAAGAAAACCTGCTCGTGCCACATCACTTACCCTTGACTTTCCTTCTGCATCCTTAAAGAGCTCCACGTATGTAACCTCACCAACTACATGAGACATACAAGGGAAAAAATACCAAGAGAACAAAAGGGATTTAAGTCACCACATCTTGTCAGTCGCTGCCGGCCTTGGCAATGTCGCAACAAATGGAAATGTCCCATTAATGATCAACAGTCAGCCCAGACCAACATCTCACAGACAACACCATGCCTTTCTGGACAGTGACTGAGACACCCACAAGGCCACGGCCAAGGCCAGAGAAACACAGCTACATTAACCTGGGGAAGACTTCAACAGTGATCAGTCGTCAACAGAATCCACATTTGGCATTTCAAACGGTCCTTAAAGCTTTCATATGTCAGTGTAAATCATTGCAATAGTTTCAATATTTACCCTGAGGCAAATTCAACAAAATGATTCAACAATCTTCATAGTTTGAGGTTACATTTTGGAGCTGACGATGCCATAATAAACTATAAACTATCATCTACCATTTCTCACAGACATATCAGCCCAGACTAATTTGATAACAATAAATCCAATCTTTTTTTGAATTGATTCACCAATAACCCTTATAATTCACAATATAAAATCAAAGTATGGTGCTTATAAAGCAAAATAAAGCCATCAGCAAAAATAGGTAGCTTAAGAACGTCTGAGTTGAAGAGAGAGAGAGCAAAGTTAAGTCCTGCCCGCTGTACAAATTACCTTTCTCACGCATTAGATCTTTAATAGCCTGCCACTTCATGTCATATGGGATATTGCTGATGAAGACTCGGTTCCTTTGACCGGCCTTCCTGTCCTGTTTGTTATTGTACGGGTGAAAGCGGTTTCCTCTTCGGTTTTCAGAGCGGTCCGTTCCATCCTGTTTCTCATCATCTGCGTTATCATTCTCACCCTCCCTACAAACGAGACCAGGTGGTTACATTAGATTACATAAATATGTGTTAGTCAAGAAACGTGAGAGTCAATAGGAAAACTAATATGTCAACTGTATTGCGATTAAAAAGTGCAAAAGACACTGCCAAACTACACGGCATTTTGCTGCGGTCTCACTAGTAACAGAGACAAAAACGTGATCAATTAATTAGAAGAGTCAAGCCAAGGATGATGATTTCCTATATGTTACGGTACCATTGGGTTCTCTGAAATTAAAGTGTTTTCTATTTCAAGGAATTATGCACAAGCACAGTTAACTGCACAAACAAGTGTCAATTCTGCCAAATAAAGCGTATCATAATTGTCATATCCGTATATCAAAGGAATGTTTTGTTAACATCAGACCGCGTTATTTATATGGCAACGCCAAACATTTTTTAAATGTGATGGTACCAAACAGTTCTATGGCAATGCTTAAGACAGAGCTCTCTGTCTGGTGATGATTTTCTCGGATACGGCGATTACCAACTTTGATTGGCTTTGAGAGGGAAAAATCTATGGCTTTGAGCAGCTAGCCAAACAACTAGCAAGTAAGCACAACATAGTAGCTAGTTCAATAATCAAAACCCTCTGAAAGCACTCAGTATTGTATCTGTTTTGTGAACGCACCTAGGTTAGACGCAAACGAGAGTCAAGACATCTGTGTTTCACTGAGTGAAATATACATTTTGTATGGCTCCACGGCTGGCTAATAATAGCTAACATCCATGGACTCCATCTTAGCTAGCTCTGGGAGCATGAATGGGAATGAGATGATCGGGACAATGCTACGCCTCTACTTACGTTTTGTCGCCATTATGCGTTTCTTGGGATGTCTCCTCGTGTTCGGACCCCGCGGTAGACTCTGCTTTGGTCTGATCCTCGTCGATCAGAGTAACATCTGCCATGTTGTGGTGGTTTGTTGTTTTGCTTCTGTCGCTGCGCAGTTACAGAGAAGGGGTAGATACCAAACACCGCGGGAATTAAAACTGTTGCTAGGCAGCCCCGAGACTTCTTTTTCTTCTTCTAATGGTTTGCGGCAGGCTGCACGCTAGCAAAGCGTAATGCTGCCCTCTTCTATTCACTAAAATCACTTCACTTTAGATTCTTGAGTAGGGGTTGGTGGAGAGAAGATAGCTCACAACCGCCCTATCAACGCGAGTTTGTCCTAGACGAAAACATAGATTTGATTGAAAACACTGTAAGCCCAAGGGTTCCAAGGTCTTTAAATACTATTCTCCTTTCAACAGAGTAGCAGGCACAGGACAGTAACACATGTGGAATAGTCTCAAGCTGACCACACTGACATAGCCCATCTGGATGATTGCCCATTGTATTCAAATATGCAGCAAGCCCACAATGCCCCGGTCTTAATCTGGTTATTTTAACTTAATTTGATCGGCAGGTGTACCACAGGAGTCTACTGCCCTGCACCAGAGGTTGACAACTAAAATAGTGTCGCCCTCTCGTCTCATTCTCCCACTCCCTCTGCCATTGTTGATGCATAGCAGTTTTTATTTTTTTATTTACATAATAAAATAAGACAAACTTTAAACCCCCCACCCAACCCCAGCCACTCCTTCTTGCATTCATACCACAATCACAACCACAGTCATCCACACACTCATAGTATTTTGACAGGAACACAGACTTTAAACAGAAAGGAAGCACAAAGAAAATCATTTAAAAAAAAGAAAAATAAGATGAAACCACTAATACCAATCAAAAACCCATAAATGCCATATAATTGGCAAAACATTTATGACATAACAAATGGCATAGCAAGTACACCCACTATTTATAACTATAATTCAAGTAAGCAGACATTCAATTTCTTTTCATGCTCAATTATTCTGTTGTTATTTGTTGCTATAATTGTTTCCAACATATACTGATGATAAACTCTATTCTTAAAGTGTTTTATACATAAATTTGATAACGTTTTAGCTTTAAAAATAAACATTTTACCCATCATAATAATCATATTCAAAAAAGTATGTGCATTTACCCTCAAAAACACATAACATGATATTCTGAGGTGTAATTTGCAAAACAATATCCATAGACCTTAACCATAATTGTACACTGACCCAAAACTTAGCCACATACAGTATGGACAAAAATAAAACAAACGCATCAGGTCCTCCTCATCCCCACAGAACCTACAACAGGGATCCTTTTCTATCTTCCATTTGAACAGAGATTTTTTTTGTTGCAATAATTTTTTATAAAAGGTTTTAAGTTGAAATATCCTGGAATATGAATCTATTGTAGTTCTATATATTGTTCTAAATGTCAGAGTACACTTCAGGCTGTCCAATTTCCTTCCCCTCCTCCTTGCCTTATTTGGATTCTGGCTGGTTGTGGTCTTGGCTCCTCCTCCTGCTCCTGGGCTGGTTCACACACCTGTCCCCAATCTTCCAATCGGCTGAGTATGAAGGACTGGCTTCCCCTCTGCACCTCTGCCAGATCGTCAGTCTTCCAACGCGGTGAACATTTCACAGGCTCAGCCTTGGTTTTGTTTTGTGGATTTTTGCTTTACTTACTTTATTCTCTTTTTGCTCCAGCTCCTGCGTCTCACTCAACTCCAGCCTCTGTCCTGCCATTCCCAGCCCAATCCTACAAGGAGAACCCTGGGATCTGCACAACCTCCAAACCCCTCCTGCACATTTTTTGTAATACAAAAAGAATTAAATACTTACTGTTTTTCCGGCCATTGTGTTTGCATTTTGGGTCCTTATTTTGGTTGAGCCGTGACACTAAAGTAATCTTTCCACAAAATTGGATCATTAAATTCATCTTCCCAAAACAGGCAAATTCTGTGTGGAAAAAGTGCGGCGCCTGTGATATTTACATTCCACATATATATTTTGTTTAACTGTGCACCAGACAGCCATTTTGGTGGGAGACAAACCATTAACTTATTCTTCCCACAATTTAGCAATTTTCTTTTCCAAGTTTTAGGAATTGCAGAAATCAGCTGGTTGTATTGTAACTCATCCAGAGAAATGTTAAAAGATCTTTTCAAGTTTTCATAAGAAATCAAATCTCCGGATAAATCTAAAAGGTCATTAACAAAAATTAACCAATTTTTAACACATTCCTCCCACAGCAATGGTTTGTCTCCAACAGTAATGTTTGAATTCATCCATAGCAACTGTGTCTGAATACCTTGAGCTGTATCTGGAGGGTGGTACTGGAAATTCAACCAAGCTTTCAATGCATCCTTGAAAAATGGTGATAACTCTTTTAAACTATTTTGAAATAGTTTATCAATATGTATTGTTTTGAATTGGTAAAAGGGAAATATATTGTTCGAGAAGAAGGAAAAGGCTGAATATAATCTCTGGCTCGTGATCCATTGTTTATGATACATTTTAGCAACCCAGGAGGCTTTCAAGGAACAGTCCATCATTTGAAGATTTTTTAAATTCAGTCCGCCATTATCATAAGAATTATATAGATACTGCCTTTTAATTGTATCTGCTTTATTGTTCCATATGAATTTAAACATTTTCTGTTCAAAGTGTTTGAAGAACTTGGTGCTAGGTGAAGGAAGAAGCATGAGTAGGTGAACAAATTGTGGAATTACTAATGTATTAATCAACATTACTTTTCCTTGAATTGTCAGAAGGTTCCCCCTCCCCTCCAAGGTTGTAAAATTCTATCTACCTTTTCCATCCTTCTCTCATAATTGTATTTAACAACTTCTTTAAAGAAGGTAGATGAATCCCTAAAATATCAACTCCTCCATTAGTCCATTTAACAGAAGCAGAGCAGTTTAAAATAAAATTGGTGTCTTTTAATTCTCAAAATACTACATTTAGCTAAATTAGGTTTCAATCCAGACATTTTTGAAAAAGTATTTAATTCCTTTATTAAACCTTCCAAAGTGGATTGTGTTGATTTTATAAAAAAAGGTTGCATCATCAGCATACATTGTCAGTTTAATCTCTTGGCCGGTTGGAAATAGACCTGGTATATCTCGATTGTTCCTAATTCTAATAGCTAGAATTTTGATACATAATATAAAGAGATATGGTGACAAAGGACACCCTTGACGAACTCCTTGTGTTAATGAAAATGCATCTGATATATGACCGTTATTAATGACTCGACTAACAGGATGATTATAAAGAGTTTAAAACCACTGTATTACGTTTTTTCCCAAATTAAAAAAGCCAAGACATTGTCTTATAAACTTCCATTTAAAATTATCAAACGCTTTTTCAAAATCAGCAATAAACAATAATCCTGGTTCCGGATGATTCTCATAAAAAAATATTGTGTCAAGTATTTGTCTCAAGTTGTCTCCAATAAATCCTCCCTTAATAAAACCTGCTTGATCGTTGTTTATAATATTTCCAATTATGTTTTTTTTTAATCCTAAAGCAAAACATAAAATACGAGTATCACAACAGAGCAGGGTCAATGGACGCCAATTTTTTAACAATTTGGGATCTTTATGTTTCCCATCAGGATTTTTGAGATTGAGTATTGAGATAACTCCCTCTCTTTGTGAATTGGATAAAATACCTTGTTGAAATGAAAAATTGAAAGATGCTAATAGGGTTTTTTAAATTTCTGTAAAAGAAAATCTTATACATCTTAGTAGGAATACCGTCAATACCAGGAGATTTACCAGGTGAAAATGACTTAATTAAAATGACAGAATTTCTTTGGTTTAACCGTAAAAAATGTGCTGTACACTAGGGATGGGCGATACCAGTGATTTTGGATTCGATCCGATACCAAGTAATACCTGGGGCAAAAGGGTCGATATCGATCCGATACCGATACCGGAAGTAGTTTTATTTTTTATTTTTAATATATATATTGGATCAACAGCTGAACAAAACAGTCTTCTACATGGCTTATATGAACAAAAGGGGTAATTTATCAATACAGGTGCTTAATAGCAAGTGCAAGATGAAAAATAAATATGCTTTTTTGTAGGTATTATGGTATAAGGGATTAGGTAACATACATCAATAAAATGTATCACAGCATTTGACCATTGTTTAATATTGCACATCGACCAGTAATGCTCATGTCTTTTGGTTATCTATCAAACAAGTTTTACCTGGATATACCCTGCCTTTGTGAAACGCCTCTTGTAATGCACTTTGCCTCGGTGCTGCTGCTGTACTGCTTTCTCCTCCCGCTGCCTCAGTCACAGCTCGTTTCTTCTGTAACTCTTCGTGCACCGTCGGATGCACGTTTTTTAAATGTTTCGTTAGATTGGTGGTATTGCCACAATATTTCACAGTCTTGTCACACACATCGCATCTTGCATCGCTGCTGTTAAGCAATCGAAAATGACTCCAAACAAGACTCCTCTTACGCTCGGACGCCATGGCCATGTTGCTTCACCTGCATGCCGTCACTGTTTATTTGGAGGTCCGGCTCACGGAGCACATGTGAGGAAAGGAGGGGGCGGAGGGGGCAGACGCCAGCAGCAGCTTGTGTTGTGCAGATGGCGGAATGAAAAGTAGTTCGTGCTGGCGCTGCGTGAGTGCAGAAAGCGGAAGGAAAAGTCGTTTGTGTGTGCAGAAAATATAGGATTATTACAGAAAAATCAAATATATTAATTTAATTAGAAGTATCGATATTTTAACTTGAGGATCGATCCTTAAATTTGAGCCACCTGGATCGAAATATCGATATTTTGGTATCGATCCGCCCATCCCTACTGTACACTTCTCTCCCTTCTCCATCCAAGCAGCATGTGACCTAAAAATAACTCCATTTACCCGTTCACGATAAAGACTCTCCAATTTATCTTGTTTTTCTTTTAATTCATATTTCTGTTTCAGTTGTGTAACATCTATCAAATAATTTTTGTAGCCCATTTATTTCCTCAATAAGTTCTTGTTCTTGTTTTAGGTTTATTTTTTTCTTAATTGCTCCCATCTTAATCGCATGTCCTCTAAAGGAACATTTAAAGGCTTCCCAAACATTATGTGGATTAGAGGAGTGCATAGCAGTTTTAAAAATACTGACACACTCGGCCTTCCCCAACCGGGCCACATATTCAATTTCGAGAAGAGCCTCCTTAGCTAACGTATCAGCAGCTTCATTCCCCACTATGCCTGAATGAGATGGGATCCAGGAAAACAACAATACTAGACCCCATCAGCTCTATCCGGCGAAGGCAACACAAAATATCTAGCACAATATCTGCCCTAGCCCCCCCCCCCCCACGCCGAATCGCGCCGAATTTACACCAGGAGCTGTGTGACGTACGCGGCGCGTAATACGCGCGCATTTTCGAAGGCGCAAATTTACACATACGGCGTCAGAGCAGCTAAAGTTACGCTTGTGTTCGGGTGTCTCTTCCCCAAATCACTTGGAATAATTTTGCTTATAAAAATGGGTAAGTAATAACATTTCTCATGTTATATCATACGTTTTGCTAGTCGTACATCGAACTCTGCCAATTTATGAAATTATTAGCATTTTTTTTTTAGCTTACCTTAGCTTAGCTTGTGCATTTATTTATAGAAACTGTGGAAGTAGAAGGCGCACCTTGGCCTTTCTTCTTTTGGTAGAAGAAGTGAGGAGACAGGAGAGACAACAGACCAGGCAACCAGCAGCGTCATCAGCAAGGTGACTTCTACCCGCGGAGCTGAGGCTTGACAGCCAAAGACACCACCAATATGCGTGTTGTGAACTTCTACAAATCAACAGAAAACTTATTTTGACAGGGTGTCGGAAGTTTACTTTGAAAGACTGTGCCATTTTCCCGTCTAAAATTCCGGAGTTTGCCGCGTATATGCGTCAAAATTAGAACTCCATTCTAATTTAGGCGCAGCCTCGCGTCAATACGCCCGTCCGACGTGCGCAGTGGCGGACTGGCACCAAAAAGAGGCCCTGGCAATTTTAGTAGAGAGGCCACATTTGCCGGTTGCGGGCGGCCAATCCGCCAAAAGGCGGCCGCATCTCCGCTTTATTTATTTATTTAGCCTTTTTATATGGTTGTGCGCCACAAGTTGTGATGAGCGGCGAGCGAGCCGCTGGTGGTGCTGCCGCTTGCAGCCATTGCGCCAATAGGCGGCCGCTTCCTCGCTTTATTTAGCCTATTTATTTGTTTGTGATGCGGCCACAACAAGTGATGAGACCAGGCGGCCACAGTGGCATTTGCCCACATTGCCCAATGGCCAGTCCGTCACTGGACGTGCGTATAACAATGCTAGTGTAAATATCATGATAGGTTAGAATGGAAAAAAGTAAGTAAGTAAGTAAGTAAGTAAGTAAGTAAGTAATCTTTATTTGTATAGCACCTTTCACAGACAAAGGCCACAAAGTGCATCACAACACAGTAAAACAGTAAAAGTGACGCGCGTATGCTGCGCTACAACGCTTACGCGCTGTAATTCCTCTGGTGTAAATTCGGCGTAAGGCAGCCATAGAATCAGAATAAATATACGCCGTTTCAGGTTGATTTTTCTCAACCCAATCTAACGCCCACCAAATGGCTAACAGTTCAGTAGTGAACACAGATACCTGATCAGACACTCGCATACTTTTTCAATTTCATTATTCATAATGTAGACTCCAAAACCAGCTTTTCCCGAGCTCGGGTCCTTAGACCCATCTGTAAAAATGTGGTACAAAGTTTCCTTATTTATTTGGCCACTAACAGGACTCTTGTCCAGCCTCAGCAGGTCCAATTGGACCTCTGATTCTGGCAACAGCCAGACTGGAAAAGGGGACCACACTGATGCAGCAACCTTCCCATTTTCCAGGCCCACCTTACTAGCCAACTGACAGATCTCAGAAAACTCGCTTTTCCCTCCCTCTTTACAAATTCCCAACAGTCCTCCAAGAGGCACTTGGCTGCAGAATTATGCTGAAGTCCTGCTAGTCTGGCCCAGTACTGGAGTCCCAGATTCTGCCTTCTGATTTTTAAAGATGTTTCCTCTATCTCAACCAATAGCGCAGGTATGGGTGTGGTTCTAAACGCTCCACTGCAGACTCTGAGGGCCTTTGCTTGAACTCTTGTAACGCCCGGAGTTCTGTCTGACCAACCAGTGGAGTGTGGATGGAAATGCAGAGCCAGGTTCTGGTATTAAAAGATTGTTTTATTACAAAAAGGCTTAAAAGTTTAAAAGGGAATTAAAATGGGGGTTTATCCGGAAGTGCAGGTGATAATAACTTTTTCACACTTGCCAACAGTCCTTTCAATATGCCTGTTCCAGGTTAACCTCTCATCCATCCACATTCCAAGGAATTTTAACACTTTCAACTTTTCTAACTGGTTTCCATTTAAATACAGTCATTTGGGGCATTTTCTATAGATGCTGAAATTCTAAAACTAGACCAAAGATCATATAATTACTTTTAGATGCTGAAATTCTAAAACCCCACGTGTCTGCCCAACTTACTATTCGATCCAAGGCTACCTTAGTTTTCTTAATTAAGTATTCCAAATGTTTACCCCTACGCCAAATAGCGCCGCCGTCTGCATAAAAGGATTTTCCAAAAGCTGCGTCGACACACTGAAAGATACTATTTATCATTACATCAAATAAAACAGGGCTAATTACAGATCCTTGGGGCGTACCATTCAAAATACCAGCCCCGAGACTTGGGCAAGCAGAAGTTGAAGAGGCGCACGAGGTTTGTGAAATATTCATTAAAACGTTTTTGTTTTATCATCATGGGCTGAGCAGGGACTGTTGTAAGTGATTAGCTAAGTTGGATAAAAGTTGTTTTTTTTCTAGCACTGCATTTGGAAAGAGCCACCATAAACAAGGTACAGTCCCAGCAGAGACCAGTTTGTGAATTTGATGAAGCCAGTATGAGAGAGGTAAGTATGCTCTGGACCCAAGGCAATATATTGACATGTTTACTTCCTTTAATTGCCTAGATTTTTTTTTACATAGATCTATACTGCAGGTATTCTAGCCTCAACGTACTCTAAAACTTACTTATTAGAGAAATAATCAAAACATTTCATATATACCTGTCCACTAGACAAAGCAATAACAATAAGTAACAATAAGTCCTCTCGACTCAAATGCTGAAGATATAGGGTTGAGTGATTAGTCTAGCTTTAGTTGCAATTATTAAACTTAATCAATTACAAAATTAGCATAGAGGAAACAACAATTAGTAATAACTTTAATGTGTTCAATGTACACACCCACAAAAGCTAAGGCAGTTCCGTGTTATAGTGGGCGCTGCATTTGTATTTGAAAGTGAGCATATTATTTGCACTTGTTCAAAGGATATATTTGCATTGTTTTGTGGTCCAGGTGTTTTCATGAATACTTTGTGTCATAATCCAACAGTTTTTAATCACAATTGTATGGGGGGTTAATATGAATGTGCATTGCCAGTAAATACAGTATATGCCCTGCGAGACTGTCAATTAAGGTAAAGTTTATATTTTACGATATTCAAAGGAAAGGTTATCTAGAGTTATCTCTTGATCTGACTGAACTTCTGTTCCAAGATTGGAATTGTCTCCATGTTGTTGACCCTGAGACAGTTTCTGGTGAGCATGTTTTGTTAGCACTGATTACTAATCTCGACTTGAGCCTCTTTTATACTCCTTACACTTTACAAACCTACAGTGCATCTTTGTACTTTTTAGTAGAGATTGCATTATCATCACTTATCATTGTAAAACAAGTCGTGAGATGTGAGTTCATTAACATTATTGGATGCACTGAAAGCAGTAAGTGGCTAATATCAGTTTGACCGGTCTAGCGGCGATAAAACTAATCTTTATTCTTAGACCCAAAGGACACTACATAATGTACTATTGTGTTATATTTTATGCTTTTGCAAGAGTCTGTCTCAACATTTAAAATAGACACGAAGGAAATGACAGCAATAAAGTTAGTAAAGAGTATAATAATAAAGAGTCAGGAGTGTTTGGTTACAGAATGGCCTGGCCATTGAGAAAGGTTTTGTTAAGAGATTACGTATTCGGTTTTTTTTGTTAGTTTCAATTTGTAACTTGTTATGAACCACAACATATTAGACAAATCAAAACACACGTAGAGATTATAGGGATTCAAAGATTTAAAAATGAAGTGCAATGTTGTAATCTATGCATGCAATAGGCCATTATGTCAGATAGAGGGCAGGGAGTAATAACCAAACAGAAAATCCTTGAACTTTCCACAATGTTGCAATATTAATCTACTTTTGTTTGGCAAAACAGTGAACAATGCATTTGGGTCTATATTGAGATAAAACATTCCCCCCTTACGTTGTCATGGTTGGAGGTGGAGTGAAGAAAATAAAACCCAAAATGCAGGACTGCAACAAAACTGGTGATGTTTATTAAATGACGAAAACCAAAAGCCAGAGATGACAAAACTCAAACAAACCAGGGCTGACATAGACAATGACACGACAAGGAAAACACAGGGGTATAAGACGTCCCATAATGCAAACAGCCCCGGGAGGGTGGAGGGGGTCCGGAGGAGGGAACAGAGTCAGGACCAGGGAACAGCAGGAGGGACATGAGGCAGACCAGGAGGAATCGGGAGGGTGAGGAAATTGATGCCGTTGAAGGTGGAAGAGCAGTGGCAAGTTAGTCTAATTTGCAAAAGCTAATGACCTTCAAATACCATATGTTTTTTTTTTTATGTTGCTGCCCTCGAGTCACAGGTTCTGTGTCTGTCAATGACCCGAGACAAGCAGAGACCCTGCAGAAGCTTAAACTTTAAAATGAAGAACTCTCACTTTCTCTGTTTACTTGCAGCAAAGTTTGTTTGAACCAACTCGTAAGCCCTGAATTATCGCTCTGAACACTCCCAAGATGGTTGGCATTCTCCAGGAAGGTCACCTCACGGCCAAGTCATTGTACAGAAGGTAAAGTAAGAGCTGCTTGTTCTTCAAAAGACAAACTACTTGCACACCAATAGTGTATAACATTATGGCCCCTGACAGAAAAAAAGTAAAGATTTGTTTCTGTATTACGACACCTATGTAAGGTCTACAGCATTATTAAATTACAAAATATGTATGTCATTAGTCACTAGACTTTCAAAAGTGTAACAAAAAATCAGTGAATTTTTGACATGTGAATGATAAGTGTGTTATGGAGGCACATTGGTCCTAATGTCATACAGTTTTATGTTTGAACATTTTAGTACTCTTCAAGAGGGGGCTTGTACATTCTACCCTTTTCCTGGTCTAATTCAGTTCAGAAGTTAAAGTTGCATAATCTATGATCATGAAGCTTGAGTGAACTTGACATGTAATATGATGCAAATGTGCACTATATTGCTGTGTGTGGGACATGACTGCATCATGCATTTGCCTTGCTCTCTGCAAAGTAAAGTTATATAAGTCCAGCAGAGCTTGAATGAAATGAAAGATGTTTATAACATCTGTGTGTGCGTGTGTGTGTGTGTGTGTGTGTGTGTGGTCACTGTAATGAATTCTGAATGCTTGTCTGACCTTAAGTCGCAACCTAATTAAGTTTCTCTATTAAAACGGTTAGACTCAACCACCAAGTGAAAGTGAATGGAATTGCATATCTTGTAAGTAAGCTACAACCCCACAGTCCATGTTAGATTTATTTGACAATAGCCCAGAAAAGAAGATTATATGTCAGTCCTTTGTATGTCTATGTGATGATGAGACAGCAGAGCAGCAGGGAATAGAACAGATGAGCTATAAAGGTGTCACAGAGTCGAGTGCAGTGCAGCTTGATGCTTATGGCTCTGCTGCATATTTGGCAGGTGGTTATTGCACACGACTTTATGAGTGCCAGTATTAGTCAGGTGGTCTGTAATGTCTGATTGTTAGATAGTCTTGTGCTTTGGGCTTTGGACTCTACTATTCTATTGCAGAGAGAGAACCTGAAGTCAAGGTAAACCAGCCATTTCCACCCCATGTCAAAAGAAATATAATTAACGACATTATTGTTATTTACAATTGACATAAAACTGTACATGTAACACATCTGATTAACGTCAACATTTATTTTATATTTAGTGAGATGTTTGATGCAACTATTGTGCTGAGGGTCACTGTTTACTCAAATTTTTTGATTTATTGAGTTTAATTAATCCTCGCTTGGCACAGAGGGGACCATTATGTGTTTTTACTGGTAGACCCTTGAGCATGCAAACTCCACACTGAAAGGCCACAACTGGCCCAGGAGTTGAACTTTGGACCTTCTTGCAGTGTGGCTAGAGCACTAACATTTGCACCACTGGTCTGACACTTTGTGATCCGTGTTGCTTGTTTCTTCTATGGCCTCCTTCAGTGTAAAATATAGTAGAATAGACCAGAATATCAAGCAGGGGGTCATAATGTTTTGGCTTGATTGTATTGTGCTGTGAACCCTTCTATTCTTGCACTATTTGTATATTGCAGAAAGAGCTTGTATCACCTTAAACCAGGATAATTCAGCCCATTAATTATAATCTCATCATATTACCAAACCTAAGTGAACATGGCAATGTTGTTTGACACAGCAATTTGTGCTCTTGGCAAAGTCACTCTCTAAGTTAGATTTATAAGACAAAAAGCCCAAAATAGAAGAGTGCCATACTGCTATATAAAACCGATGCATTATTATTATTATAATTATAAAAAAGTAGGAGAGCAGTACGGGGTGGGGTAGCAGTAGCGCACATGTTAGAGTGTTTGCCCAATGGCAGGTGGTTATTTCAAATGAGCTTTTTATTACCAATAGTGTGTTTAGATGTTCATTGCCATAGCCTTGGACGTTTTGAGCTTGGATTTGTCTAAGATGTTGTGGGAGCCATGACCGTAGGCCAGGATAAATCAGCTCAGTAATTAAAATATCATCATTACTAAGCCTAAGTGAACATGGCAGAGCTGTTTGTTTCCCCAGTTATGCCTGAGGCAAAGTCACTCCCTAAATTTATCAGACCACAGCCCAAAATAGAAGGAGAGGATTTATTATGCCTGTTTGTAAGGCGTGGAGGAGGACTGTTGTCAATGAGCGAAGCGGCGGAGCGGGGAGTAAGACTAACAAGTGGTTGCCATGCAGCAGGGGCGAGCTTCTGGACTGGAGAGATAGGAACTAGAATGATAATGAGTAGGAGGCAGCGCGAGTCAGGAAGGCACCGGGAACAGCACCGTCTGCTACACTGCACTCTCCGCACCACACCGGACACAGCACGCAGGGCATTTCACAGAAGCTTGGTCCCCCCTTTTTTTTTTTGTCCCCTGCCTGTTTTATTCCACATCTTGTTTTCTTTAGAAGTGGTGCATCGTGGGGAGAAATCGCAAAAAGCTGGCATGGGCGGATGAGCTGAGGATGCACACACAGCGGCGATGTCTGGGGGAGTTGTTCGGCGAGGGGGAGACGCAGCAACAGGTCTGTGCGGCTGCAGCGATCATGAAAGCCTGGTGGTGAGTAGCCTGTCAGTTTGGTTCCATATAGTCTATCAATGCAGCGCGTCTCCCCGCCTCTATGATGCAGTGTCCTCTTCACATAAACATTCCCTTTCGGCATCTGTTGTGCCCCTAAAACATCTACACCTGCCACAATGTTTTTTTTCATTTTTTTTTCATAGACACCTCACATATGAGCCACTTCACGCATGGGCAAATGGACACTATAAAGGCACTGACTTTAGTTCAGTGGTTACGCCTCTGTATTAGTTGCCATTGCTGTCTGGTGTGATGGAATTGCGTTGCCTGGCTGCCATCTGCTTGAATGCAACAGGTAAAAAGCCACACATGCCACGTACAACTAACAAACTGCGGAACATGTTGCAGTTTTATTGTCAATGGATAGGGTTTGTCGAAAAAGGTGGCGTCGCGTACAAACGCCATGGTATTAATTGAATCCGCTGTTATGAGCATGTTGCTGTGGTTCAGGGTGGGTCCTGTGATGCCCTTACAGTCTGATAGCGGTTCATCAAATCTGCGGACAATGCTCTCGGAAAAAAACAAAAAGAGCACGACTAACATTTGGAATGAATGAATGCACCTCTAAGTCCTTAGTTCAGTTCATATGGTTAATGCTACGAAGCGGCATATTGAATCCATACGCCTGCATTACATTTCACCCTATACATTCATAAAAATGTATCTATTAGTAGTAGTTACAATTTTAGCCGTATAGTTTTATAAATGCATTATTTCTTAGACAAACATGACAATGAACATGTTTACGATTGGGCAGTAAAGTAATAGGAACAGTAAAAGACAATGTTGATTAAAACAATCACAGTAAATGGGGATATTGTTTTAAAGTAATGTGATTTCCCATAATCTTATTGCATTTATCACTTTTTCATTTGCAGGTCATCATACAGTGACTGACTCTTACTCTTTTGCATTAGTAATCCTTATGTTAATTCCATATCTACTAGTTCATCACTTTCACGGCTTTAAGTGTAGAGCAGTAACTTTTGAAGCTTCCTTCTTGATACTGGAGGAAACAAAATGAATGTAATACTGATGCTAAAATAGTTTTGTATAAAAGATAAGATACAAGAATAATAGCTATTTTGTTACCTATAGTTGGATGCCTGGAGGTTCACAAAATTATAAAAAATACAGATTATTATGGAATGAACATGGACTTTATTATTATGTCTGTCTCATAGGTGTAAAAGCAGATTAGTTACTAGGGCTGGGACAAGATATTGTTTTGCAATGTATTGCTTTGTTGTGATTTGTATTGTAACGGAAGCCATGTATTGCAGTACTTTTCAGTTCTAGAAACAATAATACAAATGTTTTGGAGCTTTGCCATATTGTTAATCCCTTTTTTGATGCTAACTGGTTTAAACAAAAGAGCCAGACTTTTAAACTGCCTCCGTGATTTGTATTGTAACAACTCAACCGGTTTCTTTTTTAATTAATGCAAGTTAAAGCATCGCTGTTTGTTATGACAAATTATAATACTTAGTGCATTAGAACAAATGGTATTAAAATATGTATTGTATCGGGCCCTCTGTAAATACGTATTGTATCGTGACGTATCACCCCAGCCCTAATAGTTTCCAAAAAATTATTGTTCAGTTACTGGTATCGTAAATCAGATATGGAGTAATGGGACTCCAGCCATGCCTAACCCATGGCCCGTTATCGTCCTTGTCCAGGTAAGATGCGGGCTTTCCCACACTTGACTGTTTCTGAGGAGGGCTGAGGACACTGCCTGCTGCTTTAGCACCACCATGTTTAGCGTGCACTACAACCACTCGCTGGCTGCCATGAGCGGTAACGACATGGCCCACTCCCTGACGCTGGAGCAGAAGACGGCCTTCGCCTTCGTGGGGATGCTGCTGGTCTTCCTGGGGCTCCTCATCATCAGGTGTTTCCGCATCCTGCTGGACCCCTACAGCAGCATGCCCTCCTCCAACTGGTCGGACGGGATCGAGGGGCTGGAGAAGGGGACGTTTGAGTACGCCCTGACTTAGCACAGGGAGAGGCAGTGGTACGAAGAGATGCCCATAGAGATCAAAGACCTGTTCTACTAAAACAAGCACATGAGCCACGTGCCGCTGACTGCACCCCCATCCGGAAGAGACCGCTCAGTGAAGGAACAAAAGGTATCTTGCATGGAGTCTGATGGACAACTGGAAGCACATTTTAAATATTTTTGTAAAAGAGAAAGTCTGTGCCAAGGCGCCACATGATGAACGAAGAGTGCCACGCATCGCCACAGCCACTGATGTCCTTTATTATGGAGTACAAACTTTTTCATGCATTTTTATTGTAATTTTTGCCTTTATTTATTTGTCTTCCACTTTTTGGAAAAAACAAATGTGCTGCTTTTTTTACAAGCTTTTGCTATTTCTTCAAGGGCCATGTTTTTATTGACATTTTTGCTTGAATCGTATGTTTATTCCTGACTATTGTGACTGTAGTTTTCCAAAGCAAGCTATCAGCGTCACTAGGTACAAAAGCTAAGCTAAATTAGCAAAAGAATCCTAATTGCCATGCTCCCTTTCACAAATACGCCATTATTTCTCCCATTTTGAAAGCTTTACCATTTTACATAGCTGCTGGTAGTGGCGTGTACGGTACACAGTGGTCCACTCCGAGCTGAATGTCAGTGAGAGGTGGAGAAATTAGGCCGCTGTGGGATTAATTTATTTGAAGACTCAGGGACAAGACTGCACAAGAATGTATCGGATGGAAACAGGGTATAAAACGTTCAACTTTGTTGTAACTTTGTGTGTCACGAGAGATGGACACCGCTGCCGTTAGGAAGTTGTCGAATGCAGCGCAAAGGGGATATTCAATCCAGCTGTGATTTCTACAAGATGTAAAAACAGGAAGCTGCGCTGCTGGTGACTTTGAGTGATGGCCTTGTGGAGAATTGCCAAGATTTCATGTTTAAATGTGAGAGATGCACTGTACGTTTGGTCTGTTGTGATTGATGGTGTTTGTCGACAGTTTTATTTTTCTAGAGAGCCCTTATATCTTGGTATTTCAGGAGCAGAAAAAAGTTCAATGCAAAGGAATATGGCATTTTGCATTGAATTAAAAATAGATTTGTTCATGTGATTTCTTTTAATGTGATGTGACGGGGTCAAATCGAGAAGCCGGAAGCAAACGTTTGTCACGTATCACTCCTCCAGTGCTGTGCTTTCATTTGACACAGAATAGAAAGAGTTTTGAGCGGCTTTTTTGAGACTCAATTGACAAAACTAATCCTTACAGGCAAGACTTATTAAGACTACTGACCTTTATTTAAGCAAGGTGTACTGAGTTTCTGAATCTCTTCTTCAGTGGAGTCCTGGCCCCAGTGGGGACCCTATTGTACATGTTCAGTTGTAGGGGGAAACCGTAGCACCCTGAGCAAACATACACAGACATGGAGAGCATGCACTAAAGGCCCCAGCCCAGAACCAAACCTGGGACCTTTTTGCTTTGTGACAAGAGCGGTAACCACTGCCTCATCTTGCTGCCCAACCATTATTGTTGGGCGATTTTCAAAATGTATGTATTACTTGCAGGGCATAAACGGTGTAAGTTTGAGGATTTTAACAAGTTTGACCAGGTCGAAATGGCGATTATTAAGAGAAGAGCATTGAGTTCTGATAGAAAGGCGTCAGAATACACCGTGGAGTGCACATCAGGAAACTCGTTACAATGGCCGTTTTGTTATAATGGCTTGTTTCACTTTGAACTGAACTTCTGAAATAGTAGGTGATGTTATGGCTATGGTAATCTGTTGCTTAAATTGCTGGGAATTAGACCAGCTGCAAATCGGTGTTATTGCTGGCCCATTTGAAGCTGAAGGTCACCGTAATTGAGCGCTATACGCACATTTACACCAGCCAGTGACAATATTACACCACTGACTTCTGCACGGCACCGTCATATTCCGAGAAAGTGCGTTATGACCTTGTGCCAAGTGAGTTAAAAGACAGAAAATGCCTCAGTGTTAGAGTGACTTTGACAAAATGCGCTTGTACCTGTCAGCGGTTTAAAACGTAGGTCAAGGTTAGATTTGCTGAGAACCTTTTTAACGTAAAATCCTATGGTCTTTGTGTCCAAATCAGTGACCAGTCCGAGCTTTTGGTGGGTCAGATGACATTATGATGTTGTCTTGATTATGGCTCATCTGTGTATGTGACCGTACTAAATCCTGCTTTTATTTGCACTTGTGACAGGGGGTGAGCCGGATGACTGTTCTGTTCCCCTTTGCCCTTGTTCAGTACCCTGGTCAGCGCCTAAAAAATACTGCCTCACTATTGTTCCAGGCGTTAGTCAATGGCATTACTGTGACATTTTGAAATATTTGAATGGTTTTAGAATGTGTAATCATTTGTAGATTCATTGCACACAAAGTGAAATACAGAAATTCATTAACCACTAACTTCTTCATTATAAGCCATAATCATTGCAATTAAAACTAAAGCTTGAAATGTTTCACTTTGTGTGCACTCAGTCTATAGTCGCATGACTTTTTTCTTTTTATAGACCCATTTTGAGGATTCTTTACCATTCAAAACTATGAATATTTTGTATTTATGGTCATTATATTTCATCACTGTGCAATCCATCTATAGAGGGTATACACTTACCTCATTTTCATTCAAACTTTGTGTTGCTGCCCATCTTGGCCAGGTTTCTCTTTTAAAGAGATCTAAGATCCCAATAAGACTGACCTGGTTAAATAGGCTAAAAAAACAAACAAAAAATCTAAACAGTGTTTCGAGTGTCAAAATGAATATCTCAACATTGACACTCACGTGGCTCATGATGTGCATACCCTCTATATTGAGTGTTTCTGTTTAAGGTCAATGTCTTAAAAAGTACATTAATCTCATAACCCCCACCTGAACCAAGCACATCGTCTCCAGTTTGGCTTTACCCTGATCTAAAAGCTTCTTGAAAAAAAAAGCGCCAATATAGCAACAAAAACGAGAATTAAACAAAAATGTGAAAAAAGTGACAAAAAAAGCAATGAAGGAGCAATAAATTAGCGGCAAAAACGTGCCAGAAAAGCAACAATAATGGAACAAAAAAGTGACTAAAGAGCGATAAAAGGGTAATGAACACGTGACGTAAACACAACAAGCGTCAAAAAAAGTGACAAACCTACATCAAAAAAGCTATACACGAAAACATGATAAAAACACACAGTTTTGTAGGCCTTGGCTTTTAAATGAAGCGTTACACTGGCCTATAGGCTGTAAGCTCCAGTCGAGAAGCTTTGGGTAAAGCTGAAATGGAGAAAATGCACTCGGTTAAGGCGGGGTAATGGGTTTAATTGGGGGTATTATGCACCTTCTTACAATGTTGTTCTCACATCAAAAACATACTTGGAGCTAGTGCTGGGCAATTAATCGAAATTGCAATCTCTACTTTGGTCAATCTCAATAATTTCATAATCGACAGGTTTCTAGCCATTTCTTTGGCACAAACAGCATCTAGTTTGGGAGTTTGGACGAGACAATGGAAGACTTTTGTGATTTGAGCAATTGAGCAATTGAGATTGCTCAATATGGGGAAAATAATCTTGATTCTTTTTTTTCCAAAAAACGCCCAGCCCTACTTGAAGCTGTGTTTCCACTCTCGCATCTTTGAGTAATCTTCTCCAGTGGCTATTCTCCCAAAAAGCTCCTCGTGAGGTCCTTTAGTATCTAGGAAATGCTTTCGATCTCTCGCTAATCTTAAAGCAGTACTAAGTAACTCGTGCACCCTAGAGGCCATAAGCGCCACTGCCGGTGTTATAGCATGTTTCGTGTTTTTACTCATGAATTGTCCGTGAGAGTAAATACTACGCTGACAGAAAAGACAAAGGGAGAGAGGGATATTATACATCCAATTACACAATGGAAATATTTTTTTTTACTCAAACATGGCTGTAGATACTGTTTAAGTGGTGCTGGCCCACAGTTAGCTTTGCCCGTTAGCCTGTTAGCTTCTTCTGCGTTATTCCATTAGTGTGTATTGGTGACACCTACCCGGTGGCCGCAAAGTTGCAATTGTGGTTTTCTGACCAGAGACACCAGGGGAAATGAAATACCCCCCAATTATCCCATCACCACTTGTATTACCCCAAGAGGGATTACGAAAAGGGATTATTAAGATAAACAATTTACTTAGTACTGCTTTAATCCTTTTTATCTTGGAGTAAAAAAACTCGCCATAGCTTCACTACAGCAACACGGGACATTTGTCTTTTCTTATTTATTTTTTTGTCTTTATTGAAACAGCTGCACAGCAGAGGGGTGCAAGAGGAGAGGGGCTGGGAAGGGCCTACGGGAGATCGTATGAAAACCAGGAAGTGGATATTTTGTTTCAGCTGTTTTAGATCAATATTGCAACACAATGTAAGTTGGTGATGTGTTTGACAGTATTACCAAATACATGCAAAACGCATAATACCCCCTCTTTAACTTTTCACAATTTTGTAATATATTGACTAACACCTTCTGTGCGTTTCTCAACTGGTAGGTCGGGACCCTGAAGTGGGCTGCAGAACCATCCTCAGATGGTCTGTCGTGAAAAAAATCATGTCAATACAAAAAAAATAACAATAAAAAGTGGAAGTTGGACAAATCCATTGGCGTGCGTGAGAAACAATGCTTGAATCAAATGTTTACAGTATTCTCCTAGTGAAACTGCACAGTGTTTTCTTCACGCATAGAAAAGTATTTTTATTTGTTTCATGGCATGTCAGGGCCAATCCCCGAGCCCCACCAGTTGGGAAACACTAGACGACGCAAAATAGCAATATGCTTTACACAGGACAGGAGTGTGTTTTACTGGAAAGATGTGAAGACAATACCTGATGGCTTTTTGTGTGCATCACTGAACTTTCTGACTGCCACTTGTTCTCTCTCTGAACTCAAATGGACTTACTCAACTGTGTTGTTTCTAAAAGACAATGAGACTGACTTACAAAAGTCATATGGGACACTTGTCAGCATTGCTCCAAAACCTGCCTCTCTCTCTCCGACATCCTTGGAACCGCCCACTGAGAGATTTTAACGGGACTTGATACAGTTGGCTAATTTTTTACGACATCCCGTCTCTCTTTCTCTTTCTCTCTCTCTCTTCTCTTCTCTTCTCTTCTCTCCCTCCAGTGCTGTGAATCTGCCTTACTGTGACCTCTATGGGTTTATGTGCCTTCATCTAGAAGCATTAGCACCTGTTGTGAGTGTGCCATTGACCATGATGGTGAGTCGTGTGGTAACTAATGTCAGACATGTCGCTTGCAGCTGGTTTTAGACATTTCTCATTGGTAGAGATTTAAGTCTACGATGTAAATAAATAGAATTTCTTCAGTTGTGTTGTTGTTTTTACGAGTCAAAGCTTGTTTTATTTTTGTAGTGTATTATAAATTAAAATTTGAAAGATACAAGATTTAAAGGCACACTGCGTAACATTTTTAACTATACTGATGCCATCAGTACAAAACATGCTCCTATTGACCAACCTAACCTGTTTGAATCACTTTAGTCACATCTCCATGGAGACGAGCTGGAGACGTACTCACTCCCGGTAAAGTTACAGTCATGTCTTAGGAGAGCTGAGCCGCTCACAGCAAAAGACACATGTTTGTTTGCTTGTTCATTTATGAGGTATTTTTCAATGATGAAAATATCTGTCATAAAATAAATGCTTATATTTCAATTTTATTTATTGGGTAAAATTCTACGCAGTGTGGCTGTAAATTCGGATTAAAACTTGCTCAGTCAATTTTGAGCAATCCTGCATTATGTATTTCCAAAATGTTGTCATCTAGTGAACACAAAACTTTCCACCTGATTGATAAAGTCCATAACTGAATCCAGTGTTTTGCAACCAGGGGTACGGTGACCCCTCGGGGTACTTGAGCATTTAGCAGGGGGTACCTGCTAACCTCGAGAGTATTTTAGCTTAATTTTGTACACAACACACTATTAAATACCGAATATTCCTAGTTTAGTTGATCACTTTGTAAGAAATAGTAGCAAGATCATCAAGATAGCGGGTACTCGGAGTATAAATGAATGACTTCAGGGGTGTGTGAGACAAAAAAGGTTGGGAACCACCACTGGCCTGATCCATCCATCACTGGGCCCATTTGTAGCAGTTCATCCAGGGTTAAACCCCCTTCAGTGATCCTCTTATTTCATGCGCAGTTCTTTCTTCATTTATTTATTTATTTATAAAAGAAGATACAAACAGTACAAAGAATCCTACAAAAATGTGATCTCAGAAACAATGTGCTTCTCCTGCAGTGCTCAGGGTGTCTGCGTTGGGTAGTTGTTGTAATAAGGTCTAACTGAAAATGTTTTGGCAATGTAATTTGCTCAGTAGTGTACTGCACCATTTCACACAATACCTTTGGGGTTTTCGGAACATCTGTGCCATTTGCTATTAATATTAATGTCTATCTAATTATTCATCATTCTCTCAAACACCTGGGAATGTTAGCTTCTCCTATCATATACGCTTTGAGAACTAAATGCATATTCCAGTAATATAGTTTTTCCCTGCCTGATCAGTATTTTAATATACCGGGGTGAGCTACTGACAACCTCCAATATTATTTTTGAATGGAGAGCTGTGCGGCTGCTTTTGTATAGCGTATAACTGCAGTTCAGATTCTGTCTCCTGGCATTATGGGGAAAGGCAGTGTTATCAGGAGATGCTTCACAGATACGACGCACTAACAAACAGGATGCACCCGGGAACTGTCTCACTGCTCACTGTCTGCAGCGCAGCCTTTGAAACGCCATCCAGGAACCCAATCATTATCACTGTATTATCTCAGCCACCATTTTTCTAACCTTAAGTCCTTATCACGGAGCTATTTTTGTGCAGACCCTGCCCTTCCCACTCGCCTTTGAACCACGCTGTATTCCTTCGTGACACCCCGGGTTGTGCCTGTTACATAAAGAAACGCAGTTGTGCCGCTGTGCTTGGTGTTTTTTGCATGGGGAGGCGGGCTGCGGTTCTGCAGAATGGAGACACCACATCATTTTGTATTTTGAAATCAAGTGTCCTTTTTAAACCGACATTTACCAATCACCTTAATGACATTGCGCAATAGCAGTCTTCCACCAAACTGCAGTGTTTCACAAAACGAGTGCGCAGAGCTCGTATCGTAAAACCAAAGGATGCACTATGCAGCATAACTAGGTTTTTGATGCTATGAGGGGAATTTACTGAGATACAAGGTTGAGATTTCATCAAGTCCTGATCAATATTGTGTAGAACTTTCTTCAGTGGCCCTTGAGTTGTTACATCGAAGGACTTTATGTCTCCATTAAAAAGACACTTGATCTTTGTGGTTGTGACTATTTCTGTAAAGCCCAATGAATTAGAGCTGCATATTACCACAGCTAGAATTGAACACTTACTTTCCCATCTCTTTCTTTCTTTCGCACTTAATCCAACGTGATTCAAGCTGCAATGAAATTAAAGCCGCACTGTGGAACAAATCCGTCACAAGAGCAACTTAACTGTCATGAAATCCCTATAGCACAAACACAAAGATAGCCATACCAAATGTCCTCCTAATGACGAGCTAGACTCAAACTATACTATTTTTGCAGTGAATTATGAAAATTAGGCATTTGGAAGAGGACCTAATGTACAGTATAGACTAGAGGTCCCAATATATTGGGCCGGTATTTGCATATTTTACAATAACAGCTATCGGCCGATCTAATGCCAATAAAAGGCCAATATCCGGAACCAAAAGTAGTAGACTTTTTTTGTTATTTTGTTGTTGTTTGTTTGCATTGGAAAGAGCTCACAATGTCCAAGGCCTCAGGAGAAACATTGTGGTGAAAATCGGTCACAAGTTTGTTCACCTTGGATCGTATTGTATATATTTTATGTTGCAGATCTTTGCCTATAATTTCTAAACCATAAAAGATAGAGAGTTAATGTTTTGTTTGTTTTTTTGGAATCTGCTGATTTTTCTCTTTTAAACAAGTTCCCTGTGAAGAACCGACTAAACATCAATAAATCAGCCCTACGCCCCTAATAAAGTGTAAAAACACAAATACATGCTTATATTTTATTCCATTATTTGGGTGAAATGTTATGTAGTAAAGAATAACAATCCCTTTTAGATACTTAACCACTCTAAAAGCTCGACGTTAAAAGTCTCAAGTCATTCTAAGCACCTCTCCAAATGGTCTGTAGCCACATTAAATGCAGCCAGGTCACAAATTCAAACATGAAATTCAGTGAGCGTGGCCTGAAGGTCTTATCACGCTGTGTGTAAGTCCCTGAAACCACAGCAGGTGTTGTTTTAAAGCTGACTAGGCCTTATTCACAGTGATGTCTGCGGTTTCATCAAACAGAGGGAACTTTCTCTCTACCTTTCATCACGCTATACAAAACGTAAGCGTTCTACAGCCGCTGAAAAGAAACTGTGATTGTCTTTTTAATCTTCCCAGTATTCAAAACGGGCCTCATTATCATACGATGAGTAAGTAAGACGCACGTGCCGCATAATGTTACAACTTTACAGGAGTGCAGACGGAGACGGAACAATATCTCTGACACTGATTTGTTGAATCATGGTGGTGGTGCTGGCAGTCTCAGAGCCACAGTGCTCTTTAGGTTTGGTACGGGTTTAGTTCTCATTCTCACAGTAAATGCACTAATAAGAATTTTGTATTTTTAAGAAGTATTGAGTCATTGGAGCCAAAAGTTTGCAGACCGCTGCCATAGGGAAGTTTGCCCTCTGCATTTGACTCATCCTTCAACCATGTTTTGATTGATAGAGGAAACCTCAAAGTGTATGGCAAGATTGTGAGGGAAACTGATCGATTGGAAGACTGGGTTTCGGGGGAAAGTAAATAACGTGACTGTATTTAAGCATGGAGAAAGCAGGAAAGCACTGACTAACTTTATAACCTTCTCCCCAAATTGGCCAATCAGTCACCATTCAATATATCCCTGATTTATGTTGCCAAGTAAAATCATTGTTAATTATGTTTTGTTGAGATTTGATGCTTCAACCTTGAGCTGTTTGTGAGATCATCTTCTTCTCCTCCTCCCAAATGAAAAACGAAATAAACAGGACAGTCTCCTCTCCCGTCTTACAGCACTTAGTTGGATTGGTGAGTCAGCTAAAATGTTGGACCATAGCTTCACTAATTATCAATCATTAGTTTTATTGTTGTGGTCTTCGGCTCCACTGGCTCTGTCCTTGATTTATTGTGATAAGAGTCAATGCCATATCTGTCCACAGTGTTTAAAGAGCTGCACATGTGGCTAAAAGCGTTTGAAACAATGGAGTCAGACCGAAAGGCCGATTAATTTTTAACCATTGGGATTTACCCTGTTCACTATTTAAAGAAAGAATCAACTTGTTAACCAGATTCAAAATAAAAAATTTCAATGGATATAGTGAAAATTGGTTTAATGATATGAAAGAGTGATGCAAGTTAATTTACAGTACTAAAAATAATGTCGATTTATGCATGTCTGTTTGTCAGACATCTTTATGGACATCACCTTTATGGACAATATTTCTAGGCGCAGCCAGGGGCCGGAGGGTGTCCAGTTTGGGAACCTCAGAATCTCATCTCTGCTGTTTGCAGATGATGTTGTTCTGTTGGCTTCATCAAATCAGGACCTCCAGCGCGCACTGGGGCGGTTTGCAGCCGAGTGTGAAGCGGCCGGGATGAGGATCAGCACCTCCAAATCTGAGGCCATTGTTCTCCACCGGAGAAAAGGTGGTTTCCCCTCTTCAGGTCGGTGAGGAGTCCTTTCTCAAATGGAGGAGATCAAGTATCTCGGGGTCATGTTCACGAGTGAGAGACGGATGGAGCGTGAGATCGATAGACGGATCGGTGCGGCGTCAGCAGTGATGCGGTCGCTGTATCGGACTGTTGTGGTGAAGAGGGAGCTGAGTCTGAGGCAAAGTGTAACCCAGGTGATAAAACCTGTGCCCAGCCAGTTCTATCGTTCCCATTCAGCATTTTGTTCCCACGGCTGTTGGCCAATTGCTGCGCTTGGTTTTGGTGACGTCAGCGAGTCACATGGGGCGGCGTGGGGTGGTGCGCAGTTTTAATATGGCGCTGCGCTTCAGTCTGGAGAGGCAGTGGGGCAAGCCACATCAGAGTCGTGCTACAGGAGTCGTCTACCGTGATCCACACCACGAGGAAAAGCGCAGTTGTGTGGAACTAGATCGCAGAACGGGCCAGGTTCTAACCAGATGGCGAGCTGATGGAGCAGGCCTAAAGCCTACAGTTTTCAACGACCGAAGGATCTAATCGCAGCGTCCCCGCCAGGCCGGTAGGGGGCTCCTTGTAGCCACGAACTCTCCCCCTAAACTCACCTGTCACCGCCACACACATACACACTACTCCCAAATCTCCTCAGACATTTCCCCCGGACTATTACATTCAACCCAGACGTGGGTTTCTGCGGGACTTGTGGAGGGGTTGGGAGGTGGGGTGAATTGCTGGACATTGGAGATTACCCCAACGTGGGGTCGTGGACTTTTAAATCACGAGGTTGCGTGAATGTACTGTGTAAATTGTACATGACTGTGATTGTTATTGATTTGAACTGAGCGCTGATTAATGAATGGCCATTCATAGAATTTAACAACTATTGGTTCACTGTATATATTTTGCACTGTTGTTTCTCTTGCTACATTTTTCTAAATATACGGTACCTTGTAAATCAAATCCTGCCTCCTGTCCACTCCCTCCTGTGAGCTGAACCCTAGACCTTCTGGTCGCTAGTCTACAGTAACAATCAAACCTTCTGTGTCGCCTACAGTGTAGAGTCAAAGCTGGTATTAGTCTGGTACCTTCTTGTAGGCTCACCCGACACGGGTGCTACAAAAGCTCTCGATTTACCGATCGATCTACGTTCCCACCCTCACCTATGGTCATGAGATTTGGGTAATGACCGAAAGGACAAGATCGCGAATACAAGCGGCCGAAATGAGTTTCCTTCGCAGGGTGGCTGGGCGCACCCTGCGAGATCGGGTGAGGAGCTCAGTTACCCAGGAGGAGCTCGGACTCAAGTCGCTACTCCTCCACGTCGAAAGGAGCCAGCTGAGGTGGCTAGGGCATCTTTTCCGGATGCCTCCTGGCCGCCTCCCTGGAGGAGGTGTGCGTGGATCGGGAAGTCTCCTTGAGCTGCTGAAGAGAGGGTTACAGACTCCATAACTGAAGTTATAACTTAAGCCAGGACTCCTGTACTTGCGCTCATACACATGAGAGGAAAAGCCGACATTGCGACGTATCGCCGCTCCGCGCATGATCACATTGTTTACTTTTCACTCTACAAACCCAGCGTAACTTTATCTAACTATGAAACCGAAAATATGAAGCGGATCTCTCTCAAATAAGAAGTGGCTGAAAGCTAGGGATGCACTGACTACATTTATGGATTAGTTTAAGTTTGTAGAGATCTTGATTTTGTGTGAACAGCAGGGACATTCCTTGCGGACGGGCTGCGCCTGCAGAGTTCTCCTTTCTCCCTCTCGCCTTCTCCCACCGATCCCATTCTCTTTACTCAATTAGTCTTTCTCCATTTTCCCGAATGTAGCAGAGAGCGATGCATGTGGAGCTTGATAAACATGCAACATGCAACCTAAGAAAAAGGTAAAAAAAACCTAAGTACCGACTCGTTCACGGCCGACCCATCACTATACACCGCCAGCAAGAGTGCAGAGTGCGCTTGTGTCTGCACCTTTGCTTTAGCCTACCACGGGCCCCAGGGGTCTGATGGGTTCAGAGGGGTCGGACCCCCGCACCCTTCCGTATTTCGCACACTGCGTGGATTGATCGATTAATTTCAAGAGAACTGGCAGCTCAGGCAGGGAACTCAGAGAACTTTAACAGAAAACTCAGCTGGATCTGCCAATGATTAAATGACATTAACTAATGGTTGACATTGGAGAGCCATTAAGTTTAATCATCAACATCTTAATGATCAGCGTTAAATAATTTGTCTCCCCATTTATGGAATATTATTTATGCATAAATTGTGCTTCTGAGAATTTCCCAGTTAAAGCACGGTGATCCATTTCCTTGACACAGAACCTACCTATCCATTAGAGGAATTTCTTATGGTACACAACTAAAATGTATATTAATTGTCAGCGTTTGTGCAATGTATTTATTACTCAGAATATTTTACTTTTGACAGTTGAATAACAGAAGGTAGTGTCCTTCCTGTATTGTTTACATTTCTGAACAAATCACTTTTAATAGCCATACGCTAGGGTTCTGTTTTGTAATTTGTCAAACTCAAATGTTTTGGCTAGCACAGCTCCTTAAACAAAAAGGTATGTTAAAACTACACCATGTAAGATTTCACCCAATAGATAGAATACAATACAGGCATTTATTTAAATACAGATATTTTCTATTAGTGAAAAATACCTGATACATAAACAAACGTGTCTGTTTGCTGTGACCTCTTCTATGCTCTGACTGTGTATGACCTGTCTGTAACTTTACCGGGGGCGGGCCATCTCAAGCTCGTCTCCATGGAGATGTTCACTAAATGCAGCCAAATATACAGTAAGATTTAAATATGTTAGGTCCACATCCAAAACCATTCTTTGATTACAATCATCAAACTGACAAACAAAAAAACATGCAGCTATATTGTTGTATTTGTTATTTTAACACTAAAATAACTGCTAATAAAAAGAAATTGAACAGTAAGCAGTGGCAAAGAATTACATTAAAATCTACAGGTCTCATTCAAAACTACTTTGTTCCTTTGAAGAGAGAGCCATACCGTTTAAATTTGAGACATGTCAATCATTGAAGCAAATCACACAACCCGCATTGGAAAATAGCCAAAACAAACTTTAACAGCAATTTAGAGAAACAGCAACAAAAGCAAAAGTCTTATCGTGAATGAGTTCTTTCATTGGGCTACTTTTCCAAAAATCAACAGGCCATCTCCCTTTCAAATGAATGTCAAAGATTAGCCATCTATCAGGCTCTAAACAACTACAGTAACTCCAGTTCAGTAAGAGTCAAAAGGGCCTGGTAAGAGCACTTTATAAAGAAAACCTGCTCGTGCCACATCACTTACCCTTGACTTTCCTTCTGCATCCTTAAAGAGCTCCACGTATGTAACCTCACCAACTACATGAGACATACAAGGGAAAAAATACCAAGAGAACAAAAGGGATTTAAGTCACCACATCTTGTCAGTCGCTGCCGGCCTTGGCAATGTCGCAACAAATGGAAATGTCCCATTAATGATCAACAGTCAGCCCAGACCAACATCTCACAGACAACACCATGCCTTTCTGGACAGTGACTGAGACACCCACAAGGCCACGGCCAAGGCCAGAGAAACACAGCTACATTAACCTGGGGAAGACTTCAACAGTGATCAGTCGTCAACAGAATCCACATTTGGCATTTCAAACGGTCCTTAAAGCTTTCATATGTCAGTGTAAATCATTGCAATAGTTTCAATATTTACCCTGAGGCAAATTCAACAAAATGATTCAACAATCTTCATAGTTTGAGGTTACATTTTGGAGCTGACGATGCCATAATAAACTATAAACTATCATCTACCATTTCTCACAGACATATCAGCCCAGACTAATTTGATAACAATAAATCCAATCTTTTTTTGAATTGATTCACCAATAACCCTTATAATTCACAATATAAAATCAAAGTATGGTGCTTATAAAGCAAAATAAAGCCATCAGCAAAAATAGGTAGCTTAAGAACGTCTGAGTTGAAGAGAGAGAGAGCAAAGTTAAGTCCTGCCCGCTGTACAAATTACCTTTCTCACGCATTAGATCTTTAATAGCCTGCCACTTCATGTCATATGGGATATTGCTGATGAAGACTCGGTTCCTTTGACCGGCCTTCCTGTCCTGTTTGTTATTGTACGGGTGAAAGCGGTTTCCTCTTCGGTTTTCAGAGCGGTCCGTTCCATCCTGTTTCTCATCATCTGCGTTATCATTCTCACCCTCCCTACAAACGAGACCAGGTGGTTACATTAGATTACATAAATATGTGTTAGTCAAGAAACGTGAGAGTCAATAGGAAAACTAATATGTCAACTGTATTGCGATTAAAAAGTGCAAAAGACACTGCCAAACTACACGGCATTTTGCTGCGGTCTCACTAGTAACAGAGACAAAAACGTGATCAATTAATTAGAAGAGTCAAGCCAAGGATGATGATTTCCTATATGTTACGGTACCATTGGGTTCTCTGAAATTAAAGTGTTTTCTATTTCAAGGAATTATGCACAAGCACAGTTAACTGCACAAACAAGTGTCAATTCTGCCAAATAAAGCGTATCATAATTGTCATATCCGTATATCAAAGGAATGTTTTGTTAACATCAGACCGCGTTATTTATATGGCAACGCCAAACATTTTTTAAATGTGATGGTACCAAACAGTTCTATGGCAATGCTTAAGACAGAGCTCTCTGTCTGGTGATGATTTTCTCGGATACGGCGATTACCAACTTTGATTGGCTTTGAGAGGGAAAAATCTATGGCTTTGAGCAGCTAGCCAAACAACTAGCAAGTAAGCACAACATAGTAGCTAGTTCAATAATCAAAACCCTCTGAAAGCACTCAGTATTGTATCTGTTTTGTGAACGCACCTAGGTTAGACGCAAACGAGAGTCAAGACATCTGTGTTTCACTGAGTGAAATATACATTTTGTATGGCTCCACGGCTGGCTAATAATAGCTAACATCCATGGACTCCATCTTAGCTAGCTCTGGGAGCATGAATGGGAATGAGATGATCGGGACAATGCTACGCCTCTACTTACGTTTTGTCGCCATTATGCGTTTCTTGGGATGTCTCCTCGTGTTCGGACCCCGCGGTAGACTCTGCTTTGGTCTGATCCTCGTCGATCAGAGTAACATCTGCCATGTTGTGGTGGTTTGTTGTTTTGCTTCTGTCGCTGCGCAGTTACAGAGAAGGGGTAGATACCAAACACCGCGGGAATTAAAACTGTTGCTAGGCAGCCCCGAGACTTCTTTTTCTTCTTCTAATGGTTTGCGGCAGGCTGCACGCTAGCAAAGCGTAATGCTGCCCTCTTCTATTCACTAAAATCACTTCACTTTAGATTCTTGAGTAGGGGTTGGTGGAGAGAAGATAGCTCACAACCGCCCTATCAACGCGAGTTTGTCCTAGACGAAAACATAGATTTGATTGAAAACACTGTAAGCCCAAGGGTTCCAAGGTCTTTAAATACTATTCTCCTTTCAACAGAGTAGCAGGCACAGGACAGTAACACATGTGGAATAGTCTCAAGCTGACCACACTGACATAGCCCATCTGGATGATTGCCCATTGTATTCAAATATGCAGCAAGCCCACAATGCCCCGGTCTTAATCTGGTTATTTTAACTTAATTTGATCGGCAGGTGTACCACAGGAGTCTACTGCCCTGCACCAGAGGTTGACAACTAAAATAGTGTCGCCCTCTCGTCTCATTCTCCCACTCCCTCTGCCATTGTTGATGCATAGCAGTTTTTATTTTTTTATTTACATAATAAAATAAGACAAACTTTAAACCCCCCACCCAACCCCAGCCACTCCTTCTTGCATTCATACCACAATCACAACCACAGTCATCCACACACTCATAGTATTTTGACAGGAACACAGACTTTAAACAGAAAGGAAGCACAAAGAAAATCATTTAAAAAAAAGAAAAATAAGATGAAACCACTAATACCAATCAAAAACCCATAAATGCCATATAATTGGCAAAACATTTATGACATAACAAATGGCATAGCAAGTACACCCACTATTTATAACTATAATTCAAGTAAGCAGACATTCAATTTCTTTTCATGCTCAATTATTCTGTTGTTATTTGTTGCTATAATTGTTTCCAACATATACTGATGATAAACTCTATTCTTAAAGTGTTTTATACATAAATTTGATAACGTTTTAGCTTTAAAAATAAACATTTTACCCATCATAATAATCATATTCAAAAAAGTATGTGCATTTACCCTCAAAAACACATAACATGATATTCTGAGGTGTAATTTGCAAAACAATATCCATAGACCTTAACCATAATTGTACACTGACCCAAAACTTAGCCACATACAGTATGGACAAAAATAAAACAAACGCATCAGGTCCTCCTCATCCCCACAGAACCTACAACAGGGATCCTTTTCTATCTTCCATTTGAACAGAGATTTTTTTTGTTGCAATAATTTTTTATAAAAGGTTTTAAGTTGAAATATCCTGGAATATGAATCTATTGTAGTTCTATATATTGTTCTAAATGTCAGAGTACACTTCAGGCTGTCCAATTTCCTTCCCCTCCTCCTTGCCTTATTTGGATTCTGGCTGGTTGTGGTCTTGGCTCCTCCTCCTGCTCCTGGGCTGGTTCACACACCTGTCCCCAATCTTCCAATCGGCTGAGTATGAAGGACTGGCTTCCCCTCTGCACCTCTGCCAGATCGTCAGTCTTCCAACGCGGTGAACATTTCACAGGCTCAGCCTTGGTTTTGTTTTGTGGATTTTTGCTTTACTTACTTTATTCTCTTTTTGCTCCAGCTCCTGCGTCTCACTCAACTCCAGCCTCTGTCCTGCCATTCCCAGCCCAATCCTACAAGGAGAACCCTGGGATCTGCACAACCTCCAAACCCCTCCTGCACATTTTTTGTAATACAAAAAGAATTAAATACTTACTGTTTTTCCGGCCATTGTGTTTGCATTTTGGGTCCTTATTTTGGTTGAGCCGTGACACTAAAGTAATCTTTCCACAAAATTGGATCATTAAATTCATCTTCCCAAAACAGGCAAATTCTGTGTGGAAAAAGTGCGGCGCCTGTGATATTTACATTCCACATATATATTTTGTTTAACTGTGCACCAGACAGCCATTTTGGTGGGAGACAAACCATTAACTTATTCTTCCCACAATTTAGCAATTTTCTTTTCCAAGTTTTAGGAATTGCAGAAATCAGCTGGTTGTATTGTAACTCATCCAGAGAAATGTTAAAAGATCTTTTCAAGTTTTCATAAGAAATCAAATCTCCGGATAAATCTAAAAGGTCATTAACAAAAATTAACCAATTTTTAACACATTCCTCCCACAGCAATGGTTTGTCTCCAACAGTAATGTTTGAATTCATCCATAGCAACTGTGTCTGAATACCTTGAGCTGTATCTGGAGGGTGGTACTGGAAATTCAACCAAGCTTTCAATGCATCCTTGAAAAATGGTGATAACTCTTTTAAACTATTTTGAAATAGTTTATCAATATGTATTGTTTTGAATTGGTAAAAGGGAAATATATTGTTCGAGAAGAAGGAAAAGGCTGAATATAATCTCTGGCTCGTGATCCATTGTTTATGATACATTTTAGCAACCCAGGAGGCTTTCAAGGAACAGTCCATCATTTGAAGATTTTTTAAATTCAGTCCGCCATTATCATAAGAATTATATAGATACTGCCTTTTAATTGTATCTGCTTTATTGTTCCATATGAATTTAAACATTTTCTGTTCAAAGTGTTTGAAGAACTTGGTGCTAGGTGAAGGAAGAAGCATGAGTAGGTGAACAAATTGTGGAATTACTAATGTATTAATCAACATTACTTTTCCTTGAATTGTCAGAAGGTTCCCCCTCCCCTCCAAGGTTGTAAAATTCTATCTACCTTTTCCATCCTTCTCTCATAATTGTATTTAACAACTTCTTTAAAGAAGGTAGATGAATCCCTAAAATATCAACTCCTCCATTAGTCCATTTAACAGAAGCAGAGCAGTTTAAAATAAAATTGGTGTCTTTTAATTCTCAAAATACTACATTTAGCTAAATTAGGTTTCAATCCAGACATTTTTGAAAAAGTATTTAATTCCTTTATTAAACCTTCCAAAGTGGATTGTGTTGATTTTATAAAAAAAGGTTGCATCATCAGCATACATTGTCAGTTTAATCTCTTGGCCGGTTGGAAATAGACCTGGTATATCTCGATTGTTCCTAATTCTAATAGCTAGAATTTTGATACATAATATAAAGAGATATGGTGACAAAGGACACCCTTGACGAACTCCTTGTGTTAATGAAAATGCATCTGATATATGACCGTTATTAATGACTCGACTAACAGGATGATTATAAAGAGTTTAAAACCACTGTATTACGTTTTTTCCCAAATTAAAAAAGCCAAGACATTGTCTTATAAACTTCCATTTAAAATTATCAAACGCTTTTTCAAAATCAGCAATAAACAATAATCCTGGTTCCGGATGATTCTCATAAAAAAATATTGTGTCAAGTATTTGTCTCAAGTTGTCTCCAATAAATCCTCCCTTAATAAAACCTGCTTGATCGTTGTTTATAATATTTCCAATTATGTTTTTTTTTAATCCTAAAGCAAAACATAAAATACGAGTATCACAACAGAGCAGGGTCAATGGACGCCAATTTTTTAACAATTTGGGATCTTTATGTTTCCCATCAGGATTTTTGAGATTGAGTATTGAGATAACTCCCTCTCTTTGTGAATTGGATAAAATACCTTGTTGAAATGAAAAATTGAAAGATGCTAATAGGGTTTTTTAAATTTCTGTAAAAGAAAATCTTATACATCTTAGTAGGAATACCGTCAATACCAGGAGATTTACCAGGTGAAAATGACTTAATTAAAATGACAGAATTTCTTTGGTTTAACCGTAAAAAATGTGCTGTACACTAGGGATGGGCGATACCAGTGATTTTGGATTCGATCCGATACCAAGTAATACCTGGGGCAAAAGGGTCGATATCGATCCGATACCGATACCGGAAGTAGTTTTATTTTTTATTTTTAATATATATATTGGATCAACAGCTGAACAAAACAGTCTTCTACATGGCTTATATGAACAAAAGGGGTAATTTATCAATACAGGTGCTTAATAGCAAGTGCAAGATGAAAAATAAATATGCTTTTTTGTAGGTATTATGGTATAAGGGATTAGGTAACATACATCAATAAAATGTATCACAGCATTTGACCATTGTTTAATATTGCACATCGACCAGTAATGCTCATGTCTTTTGGTTATCTATCAAACAAGTTTTACCTGGATATACCCTGCCTTTGTGAAACGCCTCTTGTAATGCACTTTGCCTCGGTGCTGCTGCTGTACTGCTTTCTCCTCCCGCTGCCTCAGTCACAGCTCGTTTCTTCTGTAACTCTTCGTGCACCGTCGGATGCACGTTTTTTAAATGTTTCGTTAGATTGGTGGTATTGCCACAATATTTCACAGTCTTGTCACACACATCGCATCTTGCATCGCTGCTGTTAAGCAATCGAAAATGACTCCAAACAAGACTCCTCTTACGCTCGGACGCCATGGCCATGTTGCTTCACCTGCATGCCGTCACTGTTTATTTGGAGGTCCGGCTCACGGAGCACATGTGAGGAAAGGAGGGGGCGGAGGGGGCAGACGCCAGCAGCAGCTTGTGTTGTGCAGATGGCGGAATGAAAAGTAGTTCGTGCTGGCGCTGCGTGAGTGCAGAAAGCGGAAGGAAAAGTCGTTTGTGTGTGCAGAAAATATAGGATTATTACAGAAAAATCAAATATATTAATTTAATTAGAAGTATCGATATTTTAACTTGAGGATCGATCCTTAAATTTGAGCCACCTGGATCGAAATATCGATATTTTGGTATCGATCCGCCCATCCCTACTGTACACTTCTCTCCCTTCTCCATCCAAGCAGCATGTGACCTAAAAATAACTCCATTTACCCGTTCACGATAAAGACTCTCCAATTTATCTTGTTTTTCTTTTAATTCATATTTCTGTTTCAGTTGTGTAACATCTATCAAATAATTTTTGTAGCCCATTTATTTCCTCAATAAGTTCTTGTTCTTGTTTTAGGTTTATTTTTTTCTTAATTGCTCCCATCTTAATCGCATGTCCTCTAAAGGAACATTTAAAGGCTTCCCAAACATTATGTGGATTAGAGGAGTGCATAGCAGTTTTAAAAATACTGACACACTCGGCCTTCCCCAACCGGGCCACATATTCAATTTCGAGAAGAGCCTCCTTAGCTAACGTATCAGCAGCTTCATTCCCCACTATGCCTGAATGAGATGGGATCCAGGAAAACAACAATACTAGACCCCATCAGCTCTATCCGGCGAAGGCAACACAAAATATCTAGCACAATATCTGCCCTAGCCCCCCCCCCCCCACGCCGAATCGCGCCGAATTTACACCAGGAGCTGTGTGACGTACGCGGCGCGTAATACGCGCGCATTTTCGAAGGCGCAAATTTACACATACGGCGTCAGAGCAGCTAAAGTTACGCTTGTGTTCGGGTGTCTCTTCCCCAAATCACTTGGAATAATTTTGCTTATAAAAATGGGTAAGTAATAACATTTCTCATGTTATATCATACGTTTTGCTAGTCGTACATCGAACTCTGCCAATTTATGAAATTATTAGCATTTTTTTTTTAGCTTACCTTAGCTTAGCTTGTGCATTTATTTATAGAAACTGTGGAAGTAGAAGGCGCACCTTGGCCTTTCTTCTTTTGGTAGAAGAAGTGAGGAGACAGGAGAGACAACAGACCAGGCAACCAGCAGCGTCATCAGCAAGGTGACTTCTACCCGCGGAGCTGAGGCTTGACAGCCAAAGACACCACCAATATGCGTGTTGTGAACTTCTACAAATCAACAGAAAACTTATTTTGACAGGGTGTCGGAAGTTTACTTTGAAAGACTGTGCCATTTTCCCGTCTAAAATTCCGGAGTTTGCCGCGTATATGCGTCAAAATTAGAACTCCATTCTAATTTAGGCGCAGCCTCGCGTCAATACGCCCGTCCGACGTGCGCAGTGGCGGACTGGCACCAAAAAGAGGCCCTGGCAATTTTAGTAGAGAGGCCACATTTGCCGGTTGCGGGCGGCCAATCCGCCAAAAGGCGGCCGCATCTCCGCTTTATTTATTTATTTAGCCTTTTTATATGGTTGTGCGCCACAAGTTGTGATGAGCGGCGAGCGAGCCGCTGGTGGTGCTGCCGCTTGCAGCCATTGCGCCAATAGGCGGCCGCTTCCTCGCTTTATTTAGCCTATTTATTTGTTTGTGATGCGGCCACAACAAGTGATGAGACCAGGCGGCCACAGTGGCATTTGCCCACATTGCCCAATGGCCAGTCCGTCACTGGACGTGCGTATAACAATGCTAGTGTAAATATCATGATAGGTTAGAATGGAAAAAAGTAAGTAAGTAAGTAAGTAAGTAAGTAAGTAAGTAATCTTTATTTGTATAGCACCTTTCACAGACAAAGGCCACAAAGTGCATCACAACACAGTAAAACAGTAAAAGTGACGCGCGTATGCTGCGCTACAACGCTTACGCGCTGTAATTCCTCTGGTGTAAATTCGGCGTAAGGCAGCCATAGAATCAGAATAAATATACGCCGTTTCAGGTTGATTTTTCTCAACCCAATCTAACGCCCACCAAATGGCTAACAGTTCAGTAGTGAACACAGATACCTGATCAGACACTCGCATACTTTTTCAATTTCATTATTCATAATGTAGACTCCAAAACCAGCTTTTCCCGAGCTCGGGTCCTTAGACCCATCTGTAAAAATGTGGTACAAAGTTTCCTTATTTATTTGGCCACTAACAGGACTCTTGTCCAGCCTCAGCAGGTCCAATTGGACCTCTGATTCTGGCAACAGCCAGACTGGAAAAGGGGACCACACTGATGCAGCAACCTTCCCATTTTCCAGGCCCACCTTACTAGCCAACTGACAGATCTCAGAAAACTCGCTTTTCCCTCCCTCTTTACAAATTCCCAACAGTCCTCCAAGAGGCACTTGGCTGCAGAATTATGCTGAAGTCCTGCTAGTCTGGCCCAGTACTGGAGTCCCAGATTCTGCCTTCTGATTTTTAAAGATGTTTCCTCTATCTCAACCAATAGCGCAGGTATGGGTGTGGTTCTAAACGCTCCACTGCAGACTCTGAGGGCCTTTGCTTGAACTCTTGTAACGCCCGGAGTTCTGTCTGACCAACCAGTGGAGTGTGGATGGAAATGCAGAGCCAGGTTCTGGTATTAAAAGATTGTTTTATTACAAAAAGGCTTAAAAGTTTAAAAGGGAATTAAAATGGGGGTTTATCCGGAAGTGCAGGTGATAATAACTTTTTCACACTTGCCAACAGTCCTTTCAATATGCCTGTTCCAGGTTAACCTCTCATCCATCCACATTCCAAGGAATTTTAACACTTTCAACTTTTCTAACTGGTTTCCATTTAAATACAGTCATTTGGGGCATTTTCTATAGATGCTGAAATTCTAAAACTAGACCAAAGATCATATAATTACTTTTAGATGCTGAAATTCTAAAACCCCACGTGTCTGCCCAACTTACTATTCGATCCAAGGCTACCTTAGTTTTCTTAATTAAGTATTCCAAATGTTTACCCCTACGCCAAATAGCGCCGCCGTCTGCATAAAAGGATTTTCCAAAAGCTGCGTCGACACACTGAAAGATACTATTTATCATTACATCAAATAAAACAGGGCTAATTACAGATCCTTGGGGCGTACCATTCAAAATACCAGCCCCGAGACTTGGGCAAGCAGAAGTTGAAGAGGCGCACGAGGTTTGTGAAATATTCATTAAAACGTTTTTGTTTTATCATCATGGGCTGAGCAGGGACTGTTGTAAGTGATTAGCTAAGTTGGATAAAAGTTGTTTTTTTTCTAGCACTGCATTTGGAAAGAGCCACCATAAACAAGGTACAGTCCCAGCAGAGACCAGTTTGTGAATTTGATGAAGCCAGTATGAGAGAGGTAAGTATGCTCTGGACCCAAGGCAATATATTGACATGTTTACTTCCTTTAATTGCCTAGATTTTTTTTTACATAGATCTATACTGCAGGTATTCTAGCCTCAACGTACTCTAAAACTTACTTATTAGAGAAATAATCAAAACATTTCATATATACCTGTCCACTAGACAAAGCAATAACAATAAGTAACAATAAGTCCTCTCGACTCAAATGCTGAAGATATAGGGTTGAGTGATTAGTCTAGCTTTAGTTGCAATTATTAAACTTAATCAATTACAAAATTAGCATAGAGGAAACAACAATTAGTAATAACTTTAATGTGTTCAATGTACACACCCACAAAAGCTAAGGCAGTTCCGTGTTATAGTGGGCGCTGCATTTGTATTTGAAAGTGAGCATATTATTTGCACTTGTTCAAAGGATATATTTGCATTGTTTTGTGGTCCAGGTGTTTTCATGAATACTTTGTGTCATAATCCAACAGTTTTTAATCACAATTGTATGGGGGGTTAATATGAATGTGCATTGCCAGTAAATACAGTATATGCCCTGCGAGACTGTCAATTAAGGTAAAGTTTATATTTTACGATATTCAAAGGAAAGGTTATCTAGAGTTATCTCTTGATCTGACTGAACTTCTGTTCCAAGATTGGAATTGTCTCCATGTTGTTGACCCTGAGACAGTTTCTGGTGAGCATGTTTTGTTAGCACTGATTACTAATCTCGACTTGAGCCTCTTTTATACTCCTTACACTTTACAAACCTACAGTGCATCTTTGTACTTTTTAGTAGAGATTGCATTATCATCACTTATCATTGTAAAACAAGTCGTGAGATGTGAGTTCATTAACATTATTGGATGCACTGAAAGCAGTAAGTGGCTAATATCAGTTTGACCGGTCTAGCGGCGATAAAACTAATCTTTATTCTTAGACCCAAAGGACACTACATAATGTACTATTGTGTTATATTTTATGCTTTTGCAAGAGTCTGTCTCAACATTTAAAATAGACACGAAGGAAATGACAGCAATAAAGTTAGTAAAGAGTATAATAATAAAGAGTCAGGAGTGTTTGGTTACAGAATGGCCTGGCCATTGAGAAAGGTTTTGTTAAGAGATTACGTATTCGGTTTTTTTTGTTAGTTTCAATTTGTAACTTGTTATGAACCACAACATATTAGACAAATCAAAACACACGTAGAGATTATAGGGATTCAAAGATTTAAAAATGAAGTGCAATGTTGTAATCTATGCATGCAATAGGCCATTATGTCAGATAGAGGGCAGGGAGTAATAACCAAACAGAAAATCCTTGAACTTTCCACAATGTTGCAATATTAATCTACTTTTGTTTGGCAAAACAGTGAACAATGCATTTGGGTCTATATTGAGATAAAACATTCCCCCCTTACGTTGTCATGGTTGGAGGTGGAGTGAAGAAAATAAAACCCAAAATGCAGGACTGCAACAAAACTGGTGATGTTTATTAAATGACGAAAACCAAAAGCCAGAGATGACAAAACTCAAACAAACCAGGGCTGACATAGACAATGACACGACAAGGAAAACACAGGGGTATAAGACGTCCCATAATGCAAACAGCCCCGGGAGGGTGGAGGGGGTCCGGAGGAGGGAACAGAGTCAGGACCAGGGAACAGCAGGAGGGACATGAGGCAGACCAGGAGGAATCGGGAGGGTGAGGAAATTGATGCCGTTGAAGGTGGAAGAGCAGTGGCAAGTTAGTCTAATTTGCAAAAGCTAATGACCTTCAAATACCATATGTTTTTTTTTTTATGTTGCTGCCCTCGAGTCACAGGTTCTGTGTCTGTCAATGACCCGAGACAAGCAGAGACCCTGCAGAAGCTTAAACTTTAAAATGAAGAACTCTCACTTTCTCTGTTTACTTGCAGCAAAGTTTGTTTGAACCAACTCGTAAGCCCTGAATTATCGCTCTGAACACTCCCAAGATGGTTGGCATTCTCCAGGAAGGTCACCTCACGGCCAAGTCATTGTACAGAAGGTAAAGTAAGAGCTGCTTGTTCTTCAAAAGACAAACTACTTGCACACCAATAGTGTATAACATTATGGCCCCTGACAGAAAAAAAGTAAAGATTTGTTTCTGTATTACGACACCTATGTAAGGTCTACAGCATTATTAAATTACAAAATATGTATGTCATTAGTCACTAGACTTTCAAAAGTGTAACAAAAAATCAGTGAATTTTTGACATGTGAATGATAAGTGTGTTATGGAGGCACATTGGTCCTAATGTCATACAGTTTTATGTTTGAACATTTTAGTACTCTTCAAGAGGGGGCTTGTACATTCTACCCTTTTCCTGGTCTAATTCAGTTCAGAAGTTAAAGTTGCATAATCTATGATCATGAAGCTTGAGTGAACTTGACATGTAATATGATGCAAATGTGCACTATATTGCTGTGTGTGGGACATGACTGCATCATGCATTTGCCTTGCTCTCTGCAAAGTAAAGTTATATAAGTCCAGCAGAGCTTGAATGAAATGAAAGATGTTTATAACATCTGTGTGTGCGTGTGTGTGTGTGTGTGTGTGTGTGTGGTCACTGTAATGAATTCTGAATGCTTGTCTGACCTTAAGTCGCAACCTAATTAAGTTTCTCTATTAAAACGGTTAGACTCAACCACCAAGTGAAAGTGAATGGAATTGCATATCTTGTAAGTAAGCTACAACCCCACAGTCCATGTTAGATTTATTTGACAATAGCCCAGAAAAGAAGATTATATGTCAGTCCTTTGTATGTCTATGTGATGATGAGACAGCAGAGCAGCAGGGAATAGAACAGATGAGCTATAAAGGTGTCACAGAGTCGAGTGCAGTGCAGCTTGATGCTTATGGCTCTGCTGCATATTTGGCAGGTGGTTATTGCACACGACTTTATGAGTGCCAGTATTAGTCAGGTGGTCTGTAATGTCTGATTGTTAGATAGTCTTGTGCTTTGGGCTTTGGACTCTACTATTCTATTGCAGAGAGAGAACCTGAAGTCAAGGTAAACCAGCCATTTCCACCCCATGTCAAAAGAAATATAATTAACGACATTATTGTTATTTACAATTGACATAAAACTGTACATGTAACACATCTGATTAACGTCAACATTTATTTTATATTTAGTGAGATGTTTGATGCAACTATTGTGCTGAGGGTCACTGTTTACTCAAATTTTTTGATTTATTGAGTTTAATTAATCCTCGCTTGGCACAGAGGGGACCATTATGTGTTTTTACTGGTAGACCCTTGAGCATGCAAACTCCACACTGAAAGGCCACAACTGGCCCAGGAGTTGAACTTTGGACCTTCTTGCAGTGTGGCTAGAGCACTAACATTTGCACCACTGGTCTGACACTTTGTGATCCGTGTTGCTTGTTTCTTCTATGGCCTCCTTCAGTGTAAAATATAGTAGAATAGACCAGAATATCAAGCAGGGGGTCATAATGTTTTGGCTTGATTGTATTGTGCTGTGAACCCTTCTATTCTTGCACTATTTGTATATTGCAGAAAGAGCTTGTATCACCTTAAACCAGGATAATTCAGCCCATTAATTATAATCTCATCATATTACCAAACCTAAGTGAACATGGCAATGTTGTTTGACACAGCAATTTGTGCTCTTGGCAAAGTCACTCTCTAAGTTAGATTTATAAGACAAAAAGCCCAAAATAGAAGAGTGCCATACTGCTATATAAAACCGATGCATTATTATTATTATAATTATAAAAAAGTAGGAGAGCAGTACGGGGTGGGGTAGCAGTAGCGCACATGTTAGAGTGTTTGCCCAATGGCAGGTGGTTATTTCAAATGAGCTTTTTATTACCAATAGTGTGTTTAGATGTTCATTGCCATAGCCTTGGACGTTTTGAGCTTGGATTTGTCTAAGATGTTGTGGGAGCCATGACCGTAGGCCAGGATAAATCAGCTCAGTAATTAAAATATCATCATTACTAAGCCTAAGTGAACATGGCAGAGCTGTTTGTTTCCCCAGTTATGCCTGAGGCAAAGTCACTCCCTAAATTTATCAGACCACAGCCCAAAATAGAAGGAGAGGATTTATTATGCCTGTTTGTAAGGCGTGGAGGAGGACTGTTGTCAATGAGCGAAGCGGCGGAGCGGGGAGTAAGACTAACAAGTGGTTGCCATGCAGCAGGGGCGAGCTTCTGGACTGGAGAGATAGGAACTAGAATGATAATGAGTAGGAGGCAGCGCGAGTCAGGAAGGCACCGGGAACAGCACCGTCTGCTACACTGCACTCTCCGCACCACACCGGACACAGCACGCAGGGCATTTCACAGAAGCTTGGTCCCCCCTTTTTTTTTTTGTCCCCTGCCTGTTTTATTCCACATCTTGTTTTCTTTAGAAGTGGTGCATCGTGGGGAGAAATCGCAAAAAGCTGGCATGGGCGGATGAGCTGAGGATGCACACACAGCGGCGATGTCTGGGGGAGTTGTTCGGCGAGGGGGAGACGCAGCAACAGGTCTGTGCGGCTGCAGCGATCATGAAAGCCTGGTGGTGAGTAGCCTGTCAGTTTGGTTCCATATAGTCTATCAATGCAGCGCGTCTCCCCGCCTCTATGATGCAGTGTCCTCTTCACATAAACATTCCCTTTCGGCATCTGTTGTGCCCCTAAAACATCTACACCTGCCACAATGTTTTTTTTCATTTTTTTTTCATAGACACCTCACATATGAGCCACTTCACGCATGGGCAAATGGACACTATAAAGGCACTGACTTTAGTTCAGTGGTTACGCCTCTGTATTAGTTGCCATTGCTGTCTGGTGTGATGGAATTGCGTTGCCTGGCTGCCATCTGCTTGAATGCAACAGGTAAAAAGCCACACATGCCACGTACAACTAACAAACTGCGGAACATGTTGCAGTTTTATTGTCAATGGATAGGGTTTGTCGAAAAAGGTGGCGTCGCGTACAAACGCCATGGTATTAATTGAATCCGCTGTTATGAGCATGTTGCTGTGGTTCAGGGTGGGTCCTGTGATGCCCTTACAGTCTGATAGCGGTTCATCAAATCTGCGGACAATGCTCTCGGAAAAAAACAAAAAGAGCACGACTAACATTTGGAATGAATGAATGCACCTCTAAGTCCTTAGTTCAGTTCATATGGTTAATGCTACGAAGCGGCATATTGAATCCATACGCCTGCATTACATTTCACCCTATACATTCATAAAAATGTATCTATTAGTAGTAGTTACAATTTTAGCCGTATAGTTTTATAAATGCATTATTTCTTAGACAAACATGACAATGAACATGTTTACGATTGGGCAGTAAAGTAATAGGAACAGTAAAAGACAATGTTGATTAAAACAATCACAGTAAATGGGGATATTGTTTTAAAGTAATGTGATTTCCCATAATCTTATTGCATTTATCACTTTTTCATTTGCAGGTCATCATACAGTGACTGACTCTTACTCTTTTGCATTAGTAATCCTTATGTTAATTCCATATCTACTAGTTCATCACTTTCACGGCTTTAAGTGTAGAGCAGTAACTTTTGAAGCTTCCTTCTTGATACTGGAGGAAACAAAATGAATGTAATACTGATGCTAAAATAGTTTTGTATAAAAGATAAGATACAAGAATAATAGCTATTTTGTTACCTATAGTTGGATGCCTGGAGGTTCACAAAATTATAAAAAATACAGATTATTATGGAATGAACATGGACTTTATTATTATGTCTGTCTCATAGGTGTAAAAGCAGATTAGTTACTAGGGCTGGGACAAGATATTGTTTTGCAATGTATTGCTTTGTTGTGATTTGTATTGTAACGGAAGCCATGTATTGCAGTACTTTTCAGTTCTAGAAACAATAATACAAATGTTTTGGAGCTTTGCCATATTGTTAATCCCTTTTTTGATGCTAACTGGTTTAAACAAAAGAGCCAGACTTTTAAACTGCCTCCGTGATTTGTATTGTAACAACTCAACCGGTTTCTTTTTTAATTAATGCAAGTTAAAGCATCGCTGTTTGTTATGACAAATTATAATACTTAGTGCATTAGAACAAATGGTATTAAAATATGTATTGTATCGGGCCCTCTGTAAATACGTATTGTATCGTGACGTATCACCCCAGCCCTAATAGTTTCCAAAAAATTATTGTTCAGTTACTGGTATCGTAAATCAGATATGGAGTAATGGGACTCCAGCCATGCCTAACCCATGGCCCGTTATCGTCCTTGTCCAGGTAAGATGCGGGCTTTCCCACACTTGACTGTTTCTGAGGAGGGCTGAGGACACTGCCTGCTGCTTTAGCACCACCATGTTTAGCGTGCACTACAACCACTCGCTGGCTGCCATGAGCGGTAACGACATGGCCCACTCCCTGACGCTGGAGCAGAAGACGGCCTTCGCCTTCGTGGGGATGCTGCTGGTCTTCCTGGGGCTCCTCATCATCAGGTGTTTCCGCATCCTGCTGGACCCCTACAGCAGCATGCCCTCCTCCAACTGGTCGGACGGGATCGAGGGGCTGGAGAAGGGGACGTTTGAGTACGCCCTGACTTAGCACAGGGAGAGGCAGTGGTACGAAGAGATGCCCATAGAGATCAAAGACCTGTTCTACTAAAACAAGCACATGAGCCACGTGCCGCTGACTGCACCCCCATCCGGAAGAGACCGCTCAGTGAAGGAACAAAAGGTATCTTGCATGGAGTCTGATGGACAACTGGAAGCACATTTTAAATATTTTTGTAAAAGAGAAAGTCTGTGCCAAGGCGCCACATGATGAACGAAGAGTGCCACGCATCGCCACAGCCACTGATGTCCTTTATTATGGAGTACAAACTTTTTCATGCATTTTTATTGTAATTTTTGCCTTTATTTATTTGTCTTCCACTTTTTGGAAAAAACAAATGTGCTGCTTTTTTTACAAGCTTTTGCTATTTCTTCAAGGGCCATGTTTTTATTGACATTTTTGCTTGAATCGTATGTTTATTCCTGACTATTGTGACTGTAGTTTTCCAAAGCAAGCTATCAGCGTCACTAGGTACAAAAGCTAAGCTAAATTAGCAAAAGAATCCTAATTGCCATGCTCCCTTTCACAAATACGCCATTATTTCTCCCATTTTGAAAGCTTTACCATTTTACATAGCTGCTGGTAGTGGCGTGTACGGTACACAGTGGTCCACTCCGAGCTGAATGTCAGTGAGAGGTGGAGAAATTAGGCCGCTGTGGGATTAATTTATTTGAAGACTCAGGGACAAGACTGCACAAGAATGTATCGGATGGAAACAGGGTATAAAACGTTCAACTTTGTTGTAACTTTGTGTGTCACGAGAGATGGACACCGCTGCCGTTAGGAAGTTGTCGAATGCAGCGCAAAGGGGATATTCAATCCAGCTGTGATTTCTACAAGATGTAAAAACAGGAAGCTGCGCTGCTGGTGACTTTGAGTGATGGCCTTGTGGAGAATTGCCAAGATTTCATGTTTAAATGTGAGAGATGCACTGTACGTTTGGTCTGTTGTGATTGATGGTGTTTGTCGACAGTTTTATTTTTCTAGAGAGCCCTTATATCTTGGTATTTCAGGAGCAGAAAAAAGTTCAATGCAAAGGAATATGGCATTTTGCATTGAATTAAAAATAGATTTGTTCATGTGATTTCTTTTAATGTGATGTGACGGGGTCAAATCGAGAAGCCGGAAGCAAACGTTTGTCACGTATCACTCCTCCAGTGCTGTGCTTTCATTTGACACAGAATAGAAAGAGTTTTGAGCGGCTTTTTTGAGACTCAATTGACAAAACTAATCCTTACAGGCAAGACTTATTAAGACTACTGACCTTTATTTAAGCAAGGTGTACTGAGTTTCTGAATCTCTTCTTCAGTGGAGTCCTGGCCCCAGTGGGGACCCTATTGTACATGTTCAGTTGTAGGGGGAAACCGTAGCACCCTGAGCAAACATACACAGACATGGAGAGCATGCACTAAAGGCCCCAGCCCAGAACCAAACCTGGGACCTTTTTGCTTTGTGACAAGAGCGGTAACCACTGCCTCATCTTGCTGCCCAACCATTATTGTTGGGCGATTTTCAAAATGTATGTATTACTTGCAGGGCATAAACGGTGTAAGTTTGAGGATTTTAACAAGTTTGACCAGGTCGAAATGGCGATTATTAAGAGAAGAGCATTGAGTTCTGATAGAAAGGCGTCAGAATACACCGTGGAGTGCACATCAGGAAACTCGTTACAATGGCCGTTTTGTTATAATGGCTTGTTTCACTTTGAACTGAACTTCTGAAATAGTAGGTGATGTTATGGCTATGGTAATCTGTTGCTTAAATTGCTGGGAATTAGACCAGCTGCAAATCGGTGTTATTGCTGGCCCATTTGAAGCTGAAGGTCACCGTAATTGAGCGCTATACGCACATTTACACCAGCCAGTGACAATATTACACCACTGACTTCTGCACGGCACCGTCATATTCCGAGAAAGTGCGTTATGACCTTGTGCCAAGTGAGTTAAAAGACAGAAAATGCCTCAGTGTTAGAGTGACTTTGACAAAATGCGCTTGTACCTGTCAGCGGTTTAAAACGTAGGTCAAGGTTAGATTTGCTGAGAACCTTTTTAACGTAAAATCCTATGGTCTTTGTGTCCAAATCAGTGACCAGTCCGAGCTTTTGGTGGGTCAGATGACATTATGATGTTGTCTTGATTATGGCTCATCTGTGTATGTGACCGTACTAAATCCTGCTTTTATTTGCACTTGTGACAGGGGGTGAGCCGGATGACTGTTCTGTTCCCCTTTGCCCTTGTTCAGTACCCTGGTCAGCGCCTAAAAAATACTGCCTCACTATTGTTCCAGGCGTTAGTCAATGGCATTACTGTGACATTTTGAAATATTTGAATGGTTTTAGAATGTGTAATCATTTGTAGATTCATTGCACACAAAGTGAAATACAGAAATTCATTAACCACTAACTTCTTCATTATAAGCCATAATCATTGCAATTAAAACTAAAGCTTGAAATGTTTCACTTTGTGTGCACTCAGTCTATAGTCGCATGACTTTTTTCTTTTTATAGACCCATTTTGAGGATTCTTTACCATTCAAAACTATGAATATTTTGTATTTATGGTCATTATATTTCATCACTGTGCAATCCATCTATAGAGGGTATACACTTACCTCATTTTCATTCAAACTTTGTGTTGCTGCCCATCTTGGCCAGGTTTCTCTTTTAAAGAGATCTAAGATCCCAATAAGACTGACCTGGTTAAATAGGCTAAAAAAACAAACAAAAAATCTAAACAGTGTTTCGAGTGTCAAAATGAATATCTCAACATTGACACTCACGTGGCTCATGATGTGCATACCCTCTATATTGAGTGTTTCTGTTTAAGGTCAATGTCTTAAAAAGTACATTAATCTCATAACCCCCACCTGAACCAAGCACATCGTCTCCAGTTTGGCTTTACCCTGATCTAAAAGCTTCTTGAAAAAAAAAGCGCCAATATAGCAACAAAAACGAGAATTAAACAAAAATGTGAAAAAAGTGACAAAAAAAGCAATGAAGGAGCAATAAATTAGCGGCAAAAACGTGCCAGAAAAGCAACAATAATGGAACAAAAAAGTGACTAAAGAGCGATAAAAGGGTAATGAACACGTGACGTAAACACAACAAGCGTCAAAAAAAGTGACAAACCTACATCAAAAAAGCTATACACGAAAACATGATAAAAACACACAGTTTTGTAGGCCTTGGCTTTTAAATGAAGCGTTACACTGGCCTATAGGCTGTAAGCTCCAGTCGAGAAGCTTTGGGTAAAGCTGAAATGGAGAAAATGCACTCGGTTAAGGCGGGGTAATGGGTTTAATTGGGGGTATTATGCACCTTCTTACAATGTTGTTCTCACATCAAAAACATACTTGGAGCTAGTGCTGGGCAATTAATCGAAATTGCAATCTCTACTTTGGTCAATCTCAATAATTTCATAATCGACAGGTTTCTAGCCATTTCTTTGGCACAAACAGCATCTAGTTTGGGAGTTTGGACGAGACAATGGAAGACTTTTGTGATTTGAGCAATTGAGCAATTGAGATTGCTCAATATGGGGAAAATAATCTTGATTCTTTTTTTTCCAAAAAACGCCCAGCCCTACTTGAAGCTGTGTTTCCACTCTCGCATCTTTGAGTAATCTTCTCCAGTGGCTATTCTCCCAAAAAGCTCCTCGTGAGGTCCTTTAGTATCTAGGAAATGCTTTCGATCTCTCGCTAATCTTAAAGCAGTACTAAGTAACTCGTGCACCCTAGAGGCCATAAGCGCCACTGCCGGTGTTATAGCATGTTTCGTGTTTTTACTCATGAATTGTCCGTGAGAGTAAATACTACGCTGACAGAAAAGACAAAGGGAGAGAGGGATATTATACATCCAATTACACAATGGAAATATTTTTTTTTACTCAAACATGGCTGTAGATACTGTTTAAGTGGTGCTGGCCCACAGTTAGCTTTGCCCGTTAGCCTGTTAGCTTCTTCTGCGTTATTCCATTAGTGTGTATTGGTGACACCTACCCGGTGGCCGCAAAGTTGCAATTGTGGTTTTCTGACCAGAGACACCAGGGGAAATGAAATACCCCCCAATTATCCCATCACCACTTGTATTACCCCAAGAGGGATTACGAAAAGGGATTATTAAGATAAACAATTTACTTAGTACTGCTTTAATCCTTTTTATCTTGGAGTAAAAAAACTCGCCATAGCTTCACTACAGCAACACGGGACATTTGTCTTTTCTTATTTATTTTTTTGTCTTTATTGAAACAGCTGCACAGCAGAGGGGTGCAAGAGGAGAGGGGCTGGGAAGGGCCTACGGGAGATCGTATGAAAACCAGGAAGTGGATATTTTGTTTCAGCTGTTTTAGATCAATATTGCAACACAATGTAAGTTGGTGATGTGTTTGACAGTATTACCAAATACATGCAAAACGCATAATACCCCCTCTTTAACTTTTCACAATTTTGTAATATATTGACTAACACCTTCTGTGCGTTTCTCAACTGGTAGGTCGGGACCCTGAAGTGGGCTGCAGAACCATCCTCAGATGGTCTGTCGTGAAAAAAATCATGTCAATACAAAAAAAATAACAATAAAAAGTGGAAGTTGGACAAATCCATTGGCGTGCGTGAGAAACAATGCTTGAATCAAATGTTTACAGTATTCTCCTAGTGAAACTGCACAGTGTTTTCTTCACGCATAGAAAAGTATTTTTATTTGTTTCATGGCATGTCAGGGCCAATCCCCGAGCCCCACCAGTTGGGAAACACTAGACGACGCAAAATAGCAATATGCTTTACACAGGACAGGAGTGTGTTTTACTGGAAAGATGTGAAGACAATACCTGATGGCTTTTTGTGTGCATCACTGAACTTTCTGACTGCCACTTGTTCTCTCTCTGAACTCAAATGGACTTACTCAACTGTGTTGTTTCTAAAAGACAATGAGACTGACTTACAAAAGTCATATGGGACACTTGTCAGCATTGCTCCAAAACCTGCCTCTCTCTCTCCGACATCCTTGGAACCGCCCACTGAGAGATTTTAACGGGACTTGATACAGTTGGCTAATTTTTTACGACATCCCGTCTCTCTTTCTCTTTCTCTCTCTCTCTTCTCTTCTCTTCTCTTCTCTCCCTCCAGTGCTGTGAATCTGCCTTACTGTGACCTCTATGGGTTTATGTGCCTTCATCTAGAAGCATTAGCACCTGTTGTGAGTGTGCCATTGACCATGATGGTGAGTCGTGTGGTAACTAATGTCAGACATGTCGCTTGCAGCTGGTTTTAGACATTTCTCATTGGTAGAGATTTAAGTCTACGATGTAAATAAATAGAATTTCTTCAGTTGTGTTGTTGTTTTTACGAGTCAAAGCTTGTTTTATTTTTGTAGTGTATTATAAATTAAAATTTGAAAGATACAAGATTTAAAGGCACACTGCGTAACATTTTTAACTATACTGATGCCATCAGTACAAAACATGCTCCTATTGACCAACCTAACCTGTTTGAATCACTTTAGTCACATCTCCATGGAGACGAGCTGGAGACGTACTCACTCCCGGTAAAGTTACAGTCATGTCTTAGGAGAGCTGAGCCGCTCACAGCAAAAGACACATGTTTGTTTGCTTGTTCATTTATGAGGTATTTTTCAATGATGAAAATATCTGTCATAAAATAAATGCTTATATTTCAATTTTATTTATTGGGTAAAATTCTACGCAGTGTGGCTGTAAATTCGGATTAAAACTTGCTCAGTCAATTTTGAGCAATCCTGCATTATGTATTTCCAAAATGTTGTCATCTAGTGAACACAAAACTTTCCACCTGATTGATAAAGTCCATAACTGAATCCAGTGTTTTGCAACCAGGGGTACGGTGACCCCTCGGGGTACTTGAGCATTTAGCAGGGGGTACCTGCTAACCTCGAGAGTATTTTAGCTTAATTTTGTACACAACACACTATTAAATACCGAATATTCCTAGTTTAGTTGATCACTTTGTAAGAAATAGTAGCAAGATCATCAAGATAGCGGGTACTCGGAGTATAAATGAATGACTTCAGGGGTGTGTGAGACAAAAAAGGTTGGGAACCACCACTGGCCTGATCCATCCATCACTGGGCCCATTTGTAGCAGTTCATCCAGGGTTAAACCCCCTTCAGTGATCCTCTTATTTCATGCGCAGTTCTTTCTTCATTTATTTATTTATTTATAAAAGAAGATACAAACAGTACAAAGAATCCTACAAAAATGTGATCTCAGAAACAATGTGCTTCTCCTGCAGTGCTCAGGGTGTCTGCGTTGGGTAGTTGTTGTAATAAGGTCTAACTGAAAATGTTTTGGCAATGTAATTTGCTCAGTAGTGTACTGCACCATTTCACACAATACCTTTGGGGTTTTCGGAACATCTGTGCCATTTGCTATTAATATTAATGTCTATCTAATTATTCATCATTCTCTCAAACACCTGGGAATGTTAGCTTCTCCTATCATATACGCTTTGAGAACTAAATGCATATTCCAGTAATATAGTTTTTCCCTGCCTGATCAGTATTTTAATATACCGGGGTGAGCTACTGACAACCTCCAATATTATTTTTGAATGGAGAGCTGTGCGGCTGCTTTTGTATAGCGTATAACTGCAGTTCAGATTCTGTCTCCTGGCATTATGGGGAAAGGCAGTGTTATCAGGAGATGCTTCACAGATACGACGCACTAACAAACAGGATGCACCCGGGAACTGTCTCACTGCTCACTGTCTGCAGCGCAGCCTTTGAAACGCCATCCAGGAACCCAATCATTATCACTGTATTATCTCAGCCACCATTTTTCTAACCTTAAGTCCTTATCACGGAGCTATTTTTGTGCAGACCCTGCCCTTCCCACTCGCCTTTGAACCACGCTGTATTCCTTCGTGACACCCCGGGTTGTGCCTGTTACATAAAGAAACGCAGTTGTGCCGCTGTGCTTGGTGTTTTTTGCATGGGGAGGCGGGCTGCGGTTCTGCAGAATGGAGACACCACATCATTTTGTATTTTGAAATCAAGTGTCCTTTTTAAACCGACATTTACCAATCACCTTAATGACATTGCGCAATAGCAGTCTTCCACCAAACTGCAGTGTTTCACAAAACGAGTGCGCAGAGCTCGTATCGTAAAACCAAAGGATGCACTATGCAGCATAACTAGGTTTTTGATGCTATGAGGGGAATTTACTGAGATACAAGGTTGAGATTTCATCAAGTCCTGATCAATATTGTGTAGAACTTTCTTCAGTGGCCCTTGAGTTGTTACATCGAAGGACTTTATGTCTCCATTAAAAAGACACTTGATCTTTGTGGTTGTGACTATTTCTGTAAAGCCCAATGAATTAGAGCTGCATATTACCACAGCTAGAATTGAACACTTACTTTCCCATCTCTTTCTTTCTTTCGCACTTAATCCAACGTGATTCAAGCTGCAATGAAATTAAAGCCGCACTGTGGAACAAATCCGTCACAAGAGCAACTTAACTGTCATGAAATCCCTATAGCACAAACACAAAGATAGCCATACCAAATGTCCTCCTAATGACGAGCTAGACTCAAACTATACTATTTTTGCAGTGAATTATGAAAATTAGGCATTTGGAAGAGGACCTAATGTACAGTATAGACTAGAGGTCCCAATATATTGGGCCGGTATTTGCATATTTTACAATAACAGCTATCGGCCGATCTAATGCCAATAAAAGGCCAATATCCGGAACCAAAAGTAGTAGACTTTTTTTGTTATTTTGTTGTTGTTTGTTTGCATTGGAAAGAGCTCACAATGTCCAAGGCCTCAGGAGAAACATTGTGGTGAAAATCGGTCACAAGTTTGTTCACCTTGGATCGTATTGTATATATTTTATGTTGCAGATCTTTGCCTATAATTTCTAAACCATAAAAGATAGAGAGTTAATGTTTTGTTTGTTTTTTTGGAATCTGCTGATTTTTCTCTTTTAAACAAGTTCCCTGTGAAGAACCGACTAAACATCAATAAATCAGCCCTACGCCCCTAATAAAGTGTAAAAACACAAATACATGCTTATATTTTATTCCATTATTTGGGTGAAATGTTATGTAGTAAAGAATAACAATCCCTTTTAGATACTTAACCACTCTAAAAGCTCGACGTTAAAAGTCTCAAGTCATTCTAAGCACCTCTCCAAATGGTCTGTAGCCACATTAAATGCAGCCAGGTCACAAATTCAAACATGAAATTCAGTGAGCGTGGCCTGAAGGTCTTATCACGCTGTGTGTAAGTCCCTGAAACCACAGCAGGTGTTGTTTTAAAGCTGACTAGGCCTTATTCACAGTGATGTCTGCGGTTTCATCAAACAGAGGGAACTTTCTCTCTACCTTTCATCACGCTATACAAAACGTAAGCGTTCTACAGCCGCTGAAAAGAAACTGTGATTGTCTTTTTAATCTTCCCAGTATTCAAAACGGGCCTCATTATCATACGATGAGTAAGTAAGACGCACGTGCCGCATAATGTTACAACTTTACAGGAGTGCAGACGGAGACGGAACAATATCTCTGACACTGATTTGTTGAATCATGGTGGTGGTGCTGGCAGTCTCAGAGCCACAGTGCTCTTTAGGTTTGGTACGGGTTTAGTTCTCATTCTCACAGTAAATGCACTAATAAGAATTTTGTATTTTTAAGAAGTATTGAGTCATTGGAGCCAAAAGTTTGCAGACCGCTGCCATAGGGAAGTTTGCCCTCTGCATTTGACTCATCCTTCAACCATGTTTTGATTGATAGAGGAAACCTCAAAGTGTATGGCAAGATTGTGAGGGAAACTGATCGATTGGAAGACTGGGTTTCGGGGGAAAGTAAATAACGTGACTGTATTTAAGCATGGAGAAAGCAGGAAAGCACTGACTAACTTTATAACCTTCTCCCCAAATTGGCCAATCAGTCACCATTCAATATATCCCTGATTTATGTTGCCAAGTAAAATCATTGTTAATTATGTTTTGTTGAGATTTGATGCTTCAACCTTGAGCTGTTTGTGAGATCATCTTCTTCTCCTCCTCCCAAATGAAAAACGAAATAAACAGGACAGTCTCCTCTCCCGTCTTACAGCACTTAGTTGGATTGGTGAGTCAGCTAAAATGTTGGACCATAGCTTCACTAATTATCAATCATTAGTTTTATTGTTGTGGTCTTCGGCTCCACTGGCTCTGTCCTTGATTTATTGTGATAAGAGTCAATGCCATATCTGTCCACAGTGTTTAAAGAGCTGCACATGTGGCTAAAAGCGTTTGAAACAATGGAGTCAGACCGAAAGGCCGATTAATTTTTAACCATTGGGATTTACCCTGTTCACTATTTAAAGAAAGAATCAACTTGTTAACCAGATTCAAAATAAAAAATTTCAATGGATATAGTGAAAATTGGTTTAATGATATGAAAGAGTGATGCAAGTTAATTTACAGTACTAAAAATAATGTCGATTTATGCATGTCTGTTTGTCAGACATCTTTATGGACATCACCTTTATGGACAATATTTCTAGGCGCAGCCAGGGGCCGGAGGGTGTCCAGTTTGGGAACCTCAGAATCTCATCTCTGCTGTTTGCAGATGATGTTGTTCTGTTGGCTTCATCAAATCAGGACCTCCAGCGCGCACTGGGGCGGTTTGCAGCCGAGTGTGAAGCGGCCGGGATGAGGATCAGCACCTCCAAATCTGAGGCCATTGTTCTCCACCGGAGAAAAGGTGGTTTCCCCTCTTCAGGTCGGTGAGGAGTCCTTTCTCAAATGGAGGAGATCAAGTATCTCGGGGTCATGTTCACGAGTGAGAGACGGATGGAGCGTGAGATCGATAGACGGATCGGTGCGGCGTCAGCAGTGATGCGGTCGCTGTATCGGACTGTTGTGGTGAAGAGGGAGCTGAGTCTGAGGCAAAGTGTAACCCAGGTGATAAAACCTGTGCCCAGCCAGTTCTATCGTTCCCATTCAGCATTTTGTTCCCACGGCTGTTGGCCAATTGCTGCGCTTGGTTTTGGTGACGTCAGCGAGTCACATGGGGCGGCGTGGGGTGGTGCGCAGTTTTAATATGGCGCTGCGCTTCAGTCTGGAGAGGCAGTGGGGCAAGCCACATCAGAGTCGTGCTACAGGAGTCGTCTACCGTGATCCACACCACGAGGAAAAGCGCAGTTGTGTGGAACTAGATCGCAGAACGGGCCAGGTTCTAACCAGATGGCGAGCTGATGGAGCAGGCCTAAAGCCTACAGTTTTCAACGACCGAAGGATCTAATCGCAGCGTCCCCGCCAGGCCGGTAGGGGGCTCCTTGTAGCCACGAACTCTCCCCCTAAACTCACCTGTCACCGCCACACACATACACACTACTCCCAAATCTCCTCAGACATTTCCCCCGGACTATTACATTCAACCCAGACGTGGGTTTCTGCGGGACTTGTGGAGGGGTTGGGAGGTGGGGTGAATTGCTGGACATTGGAGATTACCCCAACGTGGGGTCGTGGACTTTTAAATCACGAGGTTGCGTGAATGTACTGTGTAAATTGTACATGACTGTGATTGTTATTGATTTGAACTGAGCGCTGATTAATGAATGGCCATTCATAGAATTTAACAACTATTGGTTCACTGTATATATTTTGCACTGTTGTTTCTCTTGCTACATTTTTCTAAATATACGGTACCTTGTAAATCAAATCCTGCCTCCTGTCCACTCCCTCCTGTGAGCTGAACCCTAGACCTTCTGGTCGCTAGTCTACAGTAACAATCAAACCTTCTGTGTCGCCTACAGTGTAGAGTCAAAGCTGGTATTAGTCTGGTACCTTCTTGTAGGCTCACCCGACACGGGTGCTACAAAAGCTCTCGATTTACCGATCGATCTACGTTCCCACCCTCACCTATGGTCATGAGATTTGGGTAATGACCGAAAGGACAAGATCGCGAATACAAGCGGCCGAAATGAGTTTCCTTCGCAGGGTGGCTGGGCGCACCCTGCGAGATCGGGTGAGGAGCTCAGTTACCCAGGAGGAGCTCGGACTCAAGTCGCTACTCCTCCACGTCGAAAGGAGCCAGCTGAGGTGGCTAGGGCATCTTTTCCGGATGCCTCCTGGCCGCCTCCCTGGAGGAGGTGTGCGTGGATCGGGAAGTCTCCTTGAGCTGCTGAAGAGAGGGTTACAGACTCCATAACTGAAGTTATAACTTAAGCCAGGACTCCTGTACTTGCGCTCATACACATGAGAGGAAAAGCCGACATTGCGACGTATCGCCGCTCCGCGCATGATCACATTGTTTACTTTTCACTCTACAAACCCAGCGTAACTTTATCTAACTATGAAACCGAAAATATGAAGCGGATCTCTCTCAAATAAGAAGTGGCTGAAAGCTAGGGATGCACTGACTACATTTATGGATTAGTTTAAGTTTGTAGAGATCTTGATTTTGTGTGAACAGCAGGGACATTCCTTGCGGACGGGCTGCGCCTGCAGAGTTCTCCTTTCTCCCTCTCGCCTTCTCCCACCGATCCCATTCTCTTTACTCAATTAGTCTTTCTCCATTTTCCCGAATGTAGCAGAGAGCGATGCATGTGGAGCTTGATAAACATGCAACATGCAACCTAAGAAAAAGGTAAAAAAAACCTAAGTACCGACTCGTTCACGGCCGACCCATCACTATACACCGCCAGCAAGAGTGCAGAGTGCGCTTGTGTCTGCACCTTTGCTTTAGCCTACCACGGGCCCCAGGGGTCTGATGGGTTCAGAGGGGTCGGACCCCCGCACCCTTCCGTATTTCGCACACTGCGTGGATTGATCGATTAATTTCAAGAGAACTGGCAGCTCAGGCAGGGAACTCAGAGAACTTTAACAGAAAACTCAGCTGGATCTGCCAATGATTAAATGACATTAACTAATGGTTGACATTGGAGAGCCATTAAGTTTAATCATCAACATCTTAATGATCAGCGTTAAATAATTTGTCTCCCCATTTATGGAATATTATTTATGCATAAATTGTGCTTCTGAGAATTTCCCAGTTAAAGCACGGTGATCCATTTCCTTGACACAGAACCTACCTATCCATTAGAGGAATTTCTTATGGTACACAACTAAAATGTATATTAATTGTCAGCGTTTGTGCAATGTATTTATTACTCAGAATATTTTACTTTTGACAGTTGAATAACAGAAGGTAGTGTCCTTCCTGTATTGTTTACATTTCTGAACAAATCACTTTTAATAGCCATACGCTAGGGTTCTGTTTTGTAATTTGTCAAACTCAAATGTTTTGGCTAGCACAGCTCCTTAAACAAAAAGGTATGTTAAAACTACACCATGTAAGATTTCACCCAATAGATAGAATACAATACAGGCATTTATTTAAATACAGATATTTTCTATTAGTGAAAAATACCTGATACATAAACAAACGTGTCTGTTTGCTGTGACCTCTTCTATGCTCTGACTGTGTATGACCTGTCTGTAACTTTACCGGGGGCGGGCCATCTCAAGCTCGTCTCCATGGAGATGTTCACTAAATGCAGCCAAATATACAGTAAGATTTAAATATGTTAGGTCCACATCCAAAACCATTCTTTGATTACCCGCAAAAAAAAAAAAGGGTTTGTGTTGAGCTGGTCATTAAGAGCATGTTTTTGTATTGTGGTATAATCCACAATGCTGTTTCTTGATATACTTTTGAGTCTTTTTGTCACAATTGGATGAAGAACACAAATCGCTTACAGTTCAAATGCTCACAACTGCAATGGTTGAGTAAAATAATGCAATAATGTCAAGGCAATATTCAAGATGGTTATTGTTTATCGCCATTCCTTCTGATTTCGTGCGGCCCTGTCATCACTCACATGCATCCCAGTCGATTGCCCCTGGGTTTAAAACGGATGTTTTCATAATGTTCTAGACAAGATACAGAACATTTCCTCCGTGCAGCAGCTTTTACTTTTGACTGCCTCGCCTTTTTTTTTTCAGTCCCCCAGCGAATGTTTACAAGTCCCGGTGACAGATCCCTCAGATATAATGAGCTGCATGGCCTTCCTCCTGTTAGAGCTATAGGGTTTGTCCACAGTATAATTTAAAAGTATCACAAATCCCATCTGCTCTCGCTGCACTTTCCACTTAATCACGATTTTACATTAGCTCTGAGCAAAGACTGTTCTGATCAATGCTGAGGGGATTACTCTCTCCCGAGCCTTGTGGACATTAATTAGACTGCAGTTAGGTGGATAATGTTATGTATTGGGTCCAAAGTGGGCCACATGGACCTGGTGTGGTAGACTTATATACATTTAACATGCTTTACTTTGTAGTTAGATTGTTACATTGTTGCACTATGCTGTAGGAGCTGAGCTTTTGCTGCTATGTGTATGTCATTCAATTAATGGGAAGTGTGGGCAAAAGGAGGATAAAGTGTTTATCTTTGAGTTTTCTCACAGCTAAGATTTTAATTTGATCATGTTCCTTGTAGCTTTATTTTAACTTAACTATCTGCCCCTCTGAGCGTTCTCACTGGTTAAATCAAACTATAGTGTTCCATTTCGGAAGCGCTACGACAACCAACGTTGACCGAAGTGCCATTGAGCATAGAGCTGCATTAAACAGCAAGACACACTCAAGCACAATATGACCATCTCTCTAGATTGGCAGATTGTCGCAGCAGTCATATCGCCCTGCACTGCAAGAAAGTGCCCCAAAACGCTGGAAAAATCCCTTCTAAACAGGTTTTCGTTTTTTTGCTTTGAACATTGACAGGTCTGACAGAGAGTCCCAAAGTTTTGGACCTGCCACAACAAGAATCACTCTGTCACTCAGAGCAGAGATGGAGCGTGACCAATAGGAGGAATTGTGTTGTGCAAAGTGTGTTTGTATCTGAGCATATAGCTGCATTGAACAGAAAACAATCTCTCCAAATAGTTATGAGATCAGAGGAAGCGATATGATGTTGTCATATTCAGTTCATTATTGAAAAAAAAAAAAAAAACACAGTTTAACTAACTAACTGAATATGCTAGTGCCAGATTAATCGGACTTGCTTTATCCTTAGAAGAAAATTGTAAAGACCAAAATGCGCACATTGTTTTTTGTCTCTCATATCTAGTGTTTTAAAGCATGCATTACTAGGTACTTGCTAGGCACTAATGACTTTATCTTGGTACCAAAGTCCACATCAAAACATTTTTGTGTTTTGGGAAGTTTTCCGTCTTCCTAATGAGTCTCTTGGAATAACGGCAATATACGTAGAATTATGACATCTCAGAGAACAAGACCTATAAATGTTCAAAGTGTTGTGCAACTTCTTTAAAAACACATGTCTGATTGTTTTGTTTGCTGATCCAAGGTCGAGCTGGAGTCCTGCCGTATCATATAAATCACAGTTGAGTGCTATAATGAGGAAGTTTAGCTGCTAAGAGCCCGTTTAGAGCCACTTCAGAAGTCAGGTGCCAGCCCAGCGGTGCCTCTGGGGTGTTCCTGTAACACATGGTCCCATATTAACTCTAATTTATCCCTAAGCAGTGAAGCTAGATCTGCCGTACACGGAAGGGCTTTAGTCTTTAGTCAAAATGGAAATTACTTGTTTGCAAGATAATAACGATAAAAAAACATATTTGCAGAACAGATTACTCAAAGTATTAGTTTGCTTATTTTTAGATTTAGATGTTAATGGCATTGGGATATTTGAATATTGGTGTGTGTCTATTTTTATTGGCTATCCAACACCATACTGTCGACCGGAGGAAATTCTGTCAATTATTCAGAGTTCATTCTTCACATACTTCAGCCTTTCCATGACTCGGTTTGTCGTTAATGTTTGCTTTCCATGCAAACAAAATTCGACTACAGTAATGGCATTATTAGCGTCTGGTAAGTTTATGCCAATACTCGACTCAGCTATTGAAAGGTGGGACATGAAAGGCCGCCGATGTGGCAGCTTCAAGCAACAGCCGCAGGCCAAGTGTCTACAAAAGGCCTTTGAGAACAACCTAACATCTTATTTGAATGGAACAATTGTATTTTTTGCACACATTTTTAGACCAGTTCAGCTTCTCTCATCACTGCAAGTTTTTATATAAAAAAAAAAAAAAACAGATGCTCATTTGGTCCCAGAGGGCAAATTAGTAGACACCGGATGAATAAAGAGGGCTAATCAATGTAGGCTACTTCTTTTACAAAGCAGATTATTTAGCTTTACCCTAAATATGATTGCAAATCAAGCCACAAAAAGCCTGTGTACTTTGTGCCAGTTCCAGGTTTAGACAGATGTAAATGGCTTCAGAGCCTGCACCACATTCAAAAATGTAAATCAGTGCAAGACAAGAGTCAGTTGATTTGTTCGGGCTATCCTCGAAGGAAATTGGGAATATTGCCGCGCTTCACCTTGAAACTTTTCGACCAGTGCAATAGGATCTTCCATGATTCATCCCATGCTGTAGCACTATAAACTCCCCGCACATGTGCCGGCCCTTACACTTCACACAACAATATTAGTAATCAATTCTCCCTCAACTGAAGGCAGTGGACGCCTTTATCTCCAACCTGTGAAGTTTATGGCTCGGTTAATCGTTGAACAATGCCTTTGTGTCCCCGAGGATGGAGCAAGGACATGTGTGACTCCCCCAGGTTCACTTTTCGGAGGGCTGATCCATTTCCTTAGCCAATGGGCGGCCTTGAAGGTATGCAATGTACAGCCCCGTGATGGGGAGTATAAAGGTAGGTCAATAGGTGCAAAATGCCTAAAGTTAAGAGAGCGAGCTTAGAGTATTCTCAATCACTAACATTCGCTCGACTGGATGTCTCGAGACTGAGCTACTGCTGTTGAAGCTTTCTAAGTGTTTCCAATGGATAACTCAAACGGAGGGGAGCATGTCAACGCGGCCTATGACCCGACACTGGACGAGCCCCCGAATTATGAGGAGACTCACCGCACTGTCCGGCCGTCGGTGGTGAGCGCCTTTGGGCACGACACGCTGGACCGAGTGCCCAACATCGACTTCTACAGGAACGAGGGCAGTGTCAGCGGGCACAGGCAGGTGCGGCCCTCACTGCAGGAGCTGCACAATGTCTTCCAGATGAAGGTAAGAGATATTTCTATTATTATTATGATAACAAATGTCACTGGGGTATTCTGACCCATTAGTCTTTCATTAGAAAGCACTAAACCAAGACCACTCTTGGACAATACTGGGACTTAATCTGAGCAAGAAATAAACCAGGTCTCAACTGGGTTTGAACTAGGACTAAACTTGGTTTGAACCAGGACTAAAGCAGGACTCTGACTAAACCAATGGAAGGAATGCTGATTTGTGGTCTGGAAACACTCACTATTGCTTTTCAATTGGTCCTTCAGACCACCTTGTGCAGAAAGTTAAACACTGTTTGCTTCCACATTTACATAATTGCTTTATTAGTCACAGGAGAACAGATGAACATGGGGACAGTAAAAACTAATTTCTTCGATGTTTCACAAAAAGTCAAGCAGTAATGCTATTTGTTACCTTGTATTTATGAAACACAATAAATATAATGCAAACTCTTCAAGTTTAACCACCTCAGTACCACCTCACACATTTTTGGACCTGCCAAGTACCTGCTTATAAAATATTAGACTTTTGAAATACCACCAGGCCCAGATTAAGATCAAAACTTCGCCAAAATGTGTGCCATAAACCAAGATGAAACCCCGTCTAAACCAGAAAAAAAAATTTATAACTTGAATGCATTACAAAAGCAGAATTGCAATGATTGCTAATTGAATTAAAATATTGCCTAAAATGCTACCACTTGAAAATGCCCAGGTACCACAGTTTAAGATCCACAGCACCCACCTTTAATGTTCAGTACACTGTAAAAACAGACATTTCGACTAGGACACTGAGTACCTTAAACCCTATTCAAAGATACAACTACACAATCTTTGTGCAATAACTTTGATAACATGTTTAATATTTAATCTCTACTAGGGCTGGGCGATATATCGATATTTAAGATATATCGATATATTTTAAAAAGAGATATGGAATCAGACCATATCGTATATATCGATATAGTCCAAATTTGCGCTGTAATACTTGCTTCAGGCAACCCGCTGAGCGGAGCTCTGCACTTCTCCCAGCGCCCCGGGCCCGCCCCTCGTCTTTGCATGCAGAGAGGGAGAGGGAGAGGGGGGAGAGGGGGGAGAGGGAGAGGAACGGACACTCCGCCGGCACTCTTCAACAAACATGAAGAAAGCAACAATGTCTGTGAAGCGTGCGGAGGAGACCCCTTGGTTGGTAAAACAAAACCTGTGGCTCAATCATTTGGAGATGGTTTGGACAGAAGTGAATGTAGCGGCGAGATATGGTGGCGACGTGCGCTGCGCCATGTGCTTTTGTTTACTTCTCAGTCTAATTAAGGTTTGCGGTAGATCGTGGACGTACTGTGAAAATATCAGCGTTTGTAATGCTGCCACCGCGAAGGACTAGTGCTTTTTCCCCGTTAGCATTGCGTTAGCCGCGACGCTAATCCCTCCATTCCCTCGCTGAGCTCTGATGATGAGCAGAGATGGTGAGCCTGTGCTGCTTGTAAAGAGTAAAGAGTCGTTTGTGGCTCAGTTTAGGAGGCTTGTGTTTGGGAATGCTTTGGATAAAGATAAGAACTTATCTCAAAACCACTGACTAAAACACAGTTAAATCAAGAGCAAATATCAAGAAATTATTTGGGCTATTTATTTATTTATTTATTATATTTCATGATTATTAAGGACTAAAAAGTAAGTAATACTTAAATAAGTCATATTTCATTGTCTCAGTTTAGGCTTTAGTTTAGTTATATGCAACATAAAGTTATTAACAGCAAATGGGGTAGAAGAAAAATAAATAAAATAAAAATCGCAATATTAAATATTAAAGCACTCCTATTTGGCAGTGACTTTGACTTAACATTTCATTTCACAGCTCTCACTTTGTGGAAAAAATATCGGGATATATATCGTATATCGATATTCAACCTAAATATATCGGGATATGACTTTTGGTCCATATCGCCCAGCCCTAATCTCTACTCTGTCAACATCATAAACAACGACTTCATCCTATTATATTAAAGGTTTATTGCCGCAGAGCCATGGACTTCTGTAGCTACTTGCGTAAAACTGTTTTCATTTAACCTCAACCTGCTTCATTGATTTTTAGCTTCATATATTCACACCTTTGATAGAAAAAGCAAGTGGTTTATTGCTGTTTAATAGTGGTGGGCCGAGATACAAATCCCACGAGAATGAGACAAGATTTTGACATAATTTGCAATAATAAATAATATTTTGCAATTATGTTTCCTTTGTATTGTATTGTTTGTAACAAAATGAACAAACTAATAAGGATGGGAAGAGAGGAGGCACAGTGCTCACTGGATCACCGCGTAGTAGAAAAGTACATTTGCTAAAGGAAAATAGCAAAACAAACTTACAAATCAGGTGCTCTTCAAACTCGTGGGGCAAAGCATACTTAAGGATGGGAATTGATAAGATGTTTTACCAATATCAACATCATTTAGTATCTAAACAGTCTGTGCCAGACACTGAGGCACAGGAGGTTTTAAACTACAATAGAGTGATTCTACTGTAGTTAGACTGACCTCTTCCTTCTTTAAATGGCCCGCTGTAATCATCGCTTCATATTCTGCGCGCTGCCCCTTCCCTCGTTGTCTGCCAGCGCATGTCACATCCCCGTTGTTTTGCTTTTCCGTACGCGGTAGATGCGCGTGTACAATCACAAAATAGACGACGAATCCACCCGGACTCGCCGCGGCGTGCAGCGGTAAAACGTAGCTTCCAACAGCAGAGCCTTTAGTTCGTAAATGAAAGAGAAAGTAACGAGGTGCGAGTGTGGATCTGCAGGCGTGAATCTGCAGCGGCTCCAGTCTGCAGGTTTGAACACCGAGGCGGTGGTTCCAAGCGACTGATCTTTCCTTTTTAAGTTCCAATCAATATATAGTACACATTATTAGAGAACTATAGCCTAACTATTCCCATGAGTCCTATAAGCAGTCTACAGGAAGAAGGTCTATATCTAAATTTCAACCTATAAAAAATAATAATAATAATATTACGAGATTTTACAGTGTGACGAGAAATCTCGTGGCAATTTGATCTCGCGAGATCTCGGCCCATCCCTACTCTTTAATTATTGACCATTTAATATCATCACTTGTGGCGGCCGCACGTAATTTCTACTCCAAACATCTACTTACTCAGTTGACACCATTTTTAAACGTTTTATTGGCCTTTTATAAGACGAAAGGTCAGGAGTCTTTAGGGGTTTATAGGATGAGAATGTGTTTAACCTAATGTTTTAACAGTGCTTTAAAATGGCATTTTCCCTCATGTTTACAGCAAAATGGAGATATTTCTGTACCAGACACAGTGCAGTGTGACAGCAGTGATGGGACGCCCTGCGAAGACCTGGAGTCCAACCCCCCCATCGACCCAAGCGAAGGCGGGATCAAGTTCGGCTGGATACGAGGAGTACTGGTGAGTGAGGCCGCCAGGGAGTGTCACAGGGGAAAATGGCGGCAGTCAAATAAATGTCTTGGGTCATCGTTGAATGGGGCAAACATACAATTCAAGCGGCGGCTGGTGGACCATAGGTTGAATGTGTTTTGTAGTTATGCAGCAAAAAAAAAGAAAACAACATATCTTTTTTGTCTCTTTGAAGATCATTGGTTGTTGCATGTTTTACTTTTTTACTGAAATAGTGTATTTAAATGTATGTGCAGGTGAGATGTATGCTGAACATTTGGGGTGTGATGCTGTTTATCCGTCTGTCCTGGGTCTTTGGGCAGGCTGGATGGGGTGAGTTCAAACTTTAAACTTGGACTTTTCCACGACATAGGACTCTTACTCCTTCGTCCACCTAATACATCACACTACAGCCTCAAGCACTTCATCTAGCATTTAGGCTACATCCTTGTTCAGCTCTCACAGGACAAACTACAAACTGTATTTATCCCACTGTGAGTTTAACACTGTCCGTGTCCTGAGAGAAAGAGAATATACTAATAGTCCCGGCAGAAACATAATCGTAACACCAGCACATGTCCATTCTCCACCACCACACCCACCTCTGTCCGTGGAAAAAGTCTGGTACAGTCCATTGGAGGAAAAAGGTTGGGGACCACTGTATACTTAACATCGCCATTTGACCTGGACGCCTGTCCCACCCACGTCCAACCCACTTTGTGCGTCAGGTCTGGAGCTGAAGATTTCACAGAGTGCCCCCTGTCAGCTCCAAAGTCCAGTCTACTGCCTCCGTCTAGAAGCATAAGATAGGGCCTGATGTATTTTTAATCATATCACATCTTTACAAAATCGGTTATCCAATGCACAAACCTTACACTTATTTGGATTTATGACGGACTTCTTAATCCTAACCCATAATATTGACAACTAGGATGACATTATCCAGATTCTATGAATGATTTTGTTGATTATTCTAGTTGTAATTACATTTTTATTACTGTTTTATCTCTCTAGGAAGTTTTTATCTGTTGTGTTATTTAATCATCAGTGAGTCACTCACATCTGCGTGTGACCCTAAATCACTGGTTCCCGAAGTGGGGAAACGTTTTTGCTCAAATTACAAACTTTTGTTTGTAATTCTAGCAGTAAAATAAAAACAAATTATAGTCAATATATTATCATAATTGAATCCTTGAACCCCCACCTTAACGTGGGGGAGGAGTTTGAGCACCCGAACGATCCTGGAGCTCTGTGCCACATCAACATCATTGTATGTCATAATGGTAAACATTCTGAAAGTTGCATGTGCACGTCATGAACTGGCATTGTGCCCTTGAGCAATTGTCACTTAGACTCTGCTATGCCTTGCCTCCTGTGTTTGGGGGTTCTGAATAAATTAATAATAGACTAATTAATAGAATTATGTTTTTAGACAGATGTGTGTTATCTGAGGCCTTTCTGAGATGCAAAATACATCATTTCAACCGCCTCCTTCTGTTTAGCACATCACTTCCCCTTTAGCTCTGCGACTAAAGCCTCCTGTATTATCCTCACAAAAGGTCAGGGACACAATTAGACTTTTGCTTTGTGCTTTGAGGAGGGTTTTCTCACTGAATAACTTTTTCAATTAGAATGTGCTGCTGCCGTAGTTTCAGAGACAGATTTACCGGCAGAGTCGTCATCCCCGGTGTCTCGGCGCGCGTGTGTCTGTGCATGTGTGAACTTCTGACACTTAAAGGGTTATGTATATGCCCGCAATAATTAGCTGTGGTAATTGAATTGAGCTCGGAGTTGGTCTAACGATCTGGAGTTGCTGGAGGTGTTTCGGAGAAAGATTGCTGCAGTCCGTTACTGCGCGTGAGATAATAGCGCTTCACGTGTGCGGCTGGAGTTTAAAAGGCTATTGATCTGGCGGTCCGGCAGGCTGCGTGACTAAATGGTGTTTAGCAGATCGGTACAGCACAACAGGGAGGGGAGAAGTACACAAAACATCAGTAAATCATATATCTTTGAGTAAATGTTGAGTTTAAAAGCGCAGAATTAATTAACCATAACTTCTATTAATTCAATAAGATTAACTTAACTTCAAATTCCTACTGCTTCTCAGCCTCTTACAACTGCTTCACATAACTACCAATTACAAGTACAACTTATAGCGTTCTGGAAAATCCACTGTTATCATAGAGATCATCTTATGACTGTTAGCATACATTTTCCATAGACTAACTTTAGCTAAAAACATTGTAAAAAGAGCAGTGGAACAACTCCATAAGCTGCTTAGTCACTAGTGGTAAATACATCTAAGTCACTGTGGTGTCCAAGTGTTATAATGCGAACAGTAACTCCATTAGTTTATTATTGCTGCAAATCCATGCTTAGCGATATGACATCACAGATCCTGAACTCCTTATTAGTTTTACTTCTAGTATTACAATGCATACATCTAATGGTTTTAACTAATCAATATTTATCTTGTAACACTGTTCCATTATGTTACTCCTTGTGCACAAATCTGGGCACTGATGCTCTTTTCGGGCTTTTTCTCTGCATAAGTAAGACACAATAAAAATAAATGTTTTGTTTTGTTTCACCATTTACGATGTGTTAATTCTGTGTCTTGAATATCTGCGTTTCAGGACTTGGGATTGTGGTCATTGCACTAAGTTGCGTCGTCACGACCCTCACTGCGCTCTCTATGTCGGCCATTTGCACCAACGGAGTGGTCAGAGGCGGTAAGTCGGTGTGCTGGGCAGGTAGATATAGACTGGCGGTTCCCAACCGGCTCGCAGGACCATTTTCAGCGGGTCCAAAGAGCTACTGTTAGCTGACCTCTGGACATAGGATAAGATAAAGCTAACTGACCTCTTGTGGTTGTTTTGACTGAGAGAACCTCATAATTCACAAAATTGCAGCTTAATCCTTGATCTCTGTGTGGACGTAAAATCGATGAATCAGTGATGAGTTCATTAATCTCCTGTGCCCTGTGGATAATGACTATATTTTCAGGCTGTAAACTGTGCGCTTACAGGTGGAGCGTATTACCTGATCTCTCGGAGTTTGGGCCCAGAGTTCGGAGGCTCTATCGGTCTCATCTTTGCTTTTGCCAATGCTGTGGCTGTGGCCATGTACGTGGTGGGCTTTGCTGAAACAGTGGTCGACCTACTGCAGGTGAGGGGCGAAAATAATTTCTTGAAACCATTCACATTGTGGCGCTATGTTATTTGAGACTGTAAAAGAAATGTACTATGTTGTTGCAAAAAAAAAGAAAAAAGAAACAGGTATGGAATTATATATTTTTTTGTGCATGAGCTGTCTGTGACTATCTGTCAAACCAATTTAAGCAAATCAACTGAACTTTCCAAAACAATTTTGGCTTTTCATGTTTAAACAAAAAAGGCTTTACATCAATAATTTAAGGTAATGTCTCCCCAGTTCCCAGCGGTTGGTATTTGTATTTGTGAGTAACTGATCTAAATGCTTCTTAAACTGGTTTTGTGTTGCTTTCAGGACAACGATGCAATAATGGTGGACCCCTTAAACGACATCAGGATTGTTGGCTGCATCACGGTGGTGCTGCTGCTGGGGATCTCCGTGGCCGGGATGGAGTGGGAGGCCAAGGTGAGAACCTTCCTTTTCTCCAATCCATTTTTGAGTGGAAAACAAAATGGTGTTCGAGTGGCTATTCATCACTCTCTCTCTGAGTGCAGTCTGTGTGTCATTCCTTGTGTTACAGTGTGCCCACTCTTGACCCAATTTTTTCAAATCTTTTCGTATTTTTTATAGGCCCAGATTGTCCTCCTCGTTATCTTGTTGGTGGCCATTGTCAACGTATTTGTGGGAACTGTCATCCCGGCAACTGACGGCAAGAAATCTCAAGGCTTCTTCAACTACAATTGTGAGACATTATAACACAAATGAACAGTGGAAGTTGAATTTGGAAATGAATAAGTAATGTATCTCTTACTCTTGTATTTTCCTGCAGCAAATATATTCATGGAGAATTTTACGCCTGATTTCCGAGGTTCAGACACATTCTTCACTGTCTTCTCAATCTTTTTCCCCGCTGCCACTGGGATCCTCGCCGGAGCAAACATTTCTGGAGATTTGAGAGTGAGTGTAAAGTCATTTCACTGAAACAAACCATCTGCCTTCATAACTTTCCTACACTCAACTAATTCCATGCCCTGGTTACTGCCGCTATAAAAATCTTTGGCCTTCCTCTAGGTCTCTATACAGTATAAACTCTGCCCCCTCTGACTCTATCGACAAAATCACAAGTTATAATAAGCTTTTTAAATTTAATGGAACAATCTGCTGAAAATATAATGTTTAGTTTAGTTTATTTGAGCTGTTTAGATAAATTCAGTTACAGACGTCATATCATAACACAGTAATGGAAGCTCAAACGGAGTAGGTGGAAGTTGAAGCTTATGTGCTTATGTAAATAAATAAAATTGTTATTGCAATATTCTAATAATGACTGATATGACTAATATCAAATATCACAGATTTTCTAATATTGTGTAACCCCAGAGGATGATTTGAAGGTCCAGAGAATTTAATGAGTTGTAATTAATTGAAGAATTAAGTCAAATCTATCTTTCTCTTTTTTTCTCTTCTAGGATCCTCAAGCTGCAATCCCCAAAGGGACGTTATTGGCCATATTAATCACTGGAGTGACTTACCTGGCAGTTGCTCTGGTTGTCTGTAAGTAAATATACTTACTAAATATTTCTGTTGTTAATTATTATTTTCAAGTACATTGTTTGTGTGTCTCCAGCTGCCACAGTGGTGCGAGATGCCACTGGAAACCTGTTCGACAACATCACAGCCGGGTCCATGGACTGCAGCAGCAGCAGTGCAGTCGCTGCCTGTGAGCTTGGATTCAATTTCACCTCCTGTTATGATCCAGACATATCTTGTAAATATGGACTCATGAACAACTTCCAGGTAAAAGGTTAAAACGATAGAACCCAAAAACTGTAAAAGCAATAGATCAGAGCAAACAATTTTTTATTACCTTTATTATAAATTGTGTTGTCCAGTCTACATATTAATTAACTGACTACAAGTTGATAACTCAACCCAAATTCAAGTTTTCTCATTATAGCCAGTTTAATGGTCGCGATGAGCAAATTGCAAAGACTGCAATTGTTCAGGTATGATAATGATAAATGGTAAATGGAGTCAACTTACAGTATATAGCGCTTTTCTACCTTTATCAGGCCCAAAGCTCTTTACAGTAAGGAAACAGTCACCCATTCACACTCTCATTCATACACCAGTGTACGCAGACACTGGATAATGCCCTGTGACATGATGTTATTGTCCTCTGATATTAATGCAACAAAGAAATCTGTCTCTTTAAAAGGGGGGTATTATGTAAAATCGACTTTTTCAAGCTTTATATCATGTTATTATGTCCTTCCCTCATTAAACACATGCCTCGAGTGTTGCCTTGGCTCATTCACATAGTTTTGAGTAATCAGTAAAAACTTAGACGGCAGCCATTTTAGGTGTAGCTATGCCTCAGTCCTCCTAGGAACGCCCCCACCTCCTGGAGACGCCTCTGGACCTTTCGTCACCAGCCAAGCCACCAACCACTGCTCCTCAGCTCAGCAGAGCCCCCACCCCGCACAGTGTTGTTGTTTAAATGCCACAGTAGTGTGCTGAAGGGGGCGTGTCGGAAAGCTTCTTAAAGAGACAGAGGCCTATTTCAAGACGTTCAGTACAGCCATTTTGAGAGTGCAATTGTATTCAAGGCAGTTATTTTAATGTACTGCATATACAGACCAACAGAAGGTTACATCATCATTGTAGTACGCTATAGACTGGTGCTATGTGATTGAAAGAAGCATAATACCCCCTCATTTACCATGCACATACTTGTATCCCCATAGTTTGGACATCTACAAACATGAGTCTTGTATTAGTTTACATTTTAGTCTTCTCTCAAATGTTAAAGGGATATTTCAGGATTTGTTTCAGGAGTTGTTGATTTCTGGAGATTTTTTTTATTTATTTTTTATTCATGCAGTCCTTATATTTGAAGAGTTTAGTGGCGCTAGGCTAGTGCATGTCTATGCTAACTAGTAGCCTGCATTAAAAACCTCTTCAATATCATCGGGTCGTCCTCCAAACGTTACCCACTGATTTGTAGAAAGCGCCTTTGTGAATTCCACGTGTAGAAATGCCGGCCGCAGCTAAACAAACTACTGTAGATCCGGTAACCTAGCAGATCACTCCGCCACTGCGTAGCTTACAACCAGGAAGCTGATGCTGCTCAAATATTAGTTATTTTAAATGCAAAATGGTTATATTAAAAAAAAATGATTCAGTCAACACAGACATTTATATCGGTAGTCTGGCGTTATAAGGTATTTGCCTCAGGTGCACTGTGCTTGGGTCAGACTGTCTTAATGCAGGCTACTAGTTACCATAGACATGTGCTAGCCTTGCACTAGCCTAGGACCACTAAACTCTTCAAATATAAGGACAGCATGAATAAAAAAATAAAAAAAAATCTCCAGAAAACAACACTCAAAATGAGGCCCTATGTCAAAAATCCTGAAATATCCCTTTAAGTACATTAAAAATACGCTCTGTGAACTGAATCTGAAAACGTGTTTTTCCCAAAATTGCGCAGCCCTAGTTCTTTGTCACTTCTGTTCAGCATCTAATCTAATATATTTCAATCTTTCCCCGATGAAGGTGATGACCATGGTTTCTGGATTCGGACCTCTGATTATCGCTGGGACATTTTCTGCTACACTTTCCTCTGCTCTGGCCTCTCTCGTCAGTGCCCCCAAAATCTTCCAGGTCTGTACTTTTACTGAACTTCTAAATGATTAATCATTATTGATAATATTCCCAACGGAACTCGTATCCTGTTTTTCCCGTAGGCTCTGTGCAAAGACAACATCTACAAAGCCCTGCACTTTTTCGCTAAAGGACACGGGAAGAACAACGAGCCAATCCGCGGATACGTCCTCACCTTCCTCATTTCCGTGGCCTTTATTCTCATCGGTCCGTTAAGATTGGCCGCAATTTTAGGCATATCCAATTCCCAGATGTGCACTGAAAGTTTATTTTTGTATTAATATCTTTGTACACACAGGAAACCTAAACACTATCGCTCCGATTATCTCCAACTTCTTCCTGGCCTCATATGCACTTATCAACTTTTCCTGCTTCCACGCATCCTGGGCCAAATCCCCCGGTGAGTCAATATTTAACATGATTACTTACTTTATTGATATTATTTAAGGAAGGCCTCATAAACGGCAATAGGATGTAATTCATAACAAATAAATCCCAAGGTTACTTTGTTTCCTACTATCCTACAAATTAATTCATCCTCGTCTAATATTTTGTCCTCTTTCTTTTCTTCAGGATGGAGACCAGCGTACAAATTCTACAACATGTGGCTGTCTCTAATGGGGGCTATCCTGTGCTGTGCTGTGATGTTCGTCATTAATTGGTGGGCCGCTCTTGTCACCTACGGCATCGAGATCCTGCTCTACATCTACGTCACCGTCAAGAAGCCCGGTGAGGAGTTTAAATACATTTTTGTTGGATGATGCGTATCTTCATCTTCTCCTGCAATCTTCTCACCTGCTGCCCTGTTGATGTTTGCAGACGTGAACTGGGGCTCCTCGACTCAGGCCGCGACGTTCGTGAGCGCCGTGAACAACAGCCTCTCTCTGTCCGGAGTGGATGATCATGTCAAGAACTTCAGGTAAATTGTGACTACTAAATAAGGTTCCTTTCATTTTTGTTTGTTGTATCCTTATTTTCCCCTCTTGGTTTCATGAATACTTTGTAAATGTGACCCTTCTGTTTTTAGACCTCAGATCTTGGCCCTGACCGCTTCAGTTCGTACCAGACCTGCTCTTCTGGACCTTGCTCACTCCTTCTCCAAGAACTTCGGCCTCTGTGTCGCCTGCGAAGTTTTTGTGGTAAGAGTGGTATATAAGGGTCAGCCATAACTTTATGATCATGTTTTCATAATGGAACCTCTAAGTAGTTGGGAGGCAGTTAAAGGAACAGGCCACCGTTTTTAAATACTGAGATATGTTCTTACCTGAGCTTAGACGAGTTGATGTGTACCTGTCTGGACATTACGCGTGCCCTCAGTCACGTAAACAGAGCACAGACGGCGTTAGCATATAGCCTCTCCTCCTCTCCAGCGGATAAAAATGGGAACTATATTGCAAGGCGTAATAACACCTAGAGTACTTCGACGTCCGTGCAGTAACACAGTCACGTAAACAGAGCCGTCTGTGCTCTGTTTACGTGACTGAGGGCACGTGTAAAAACCAGACAGGTACGCATCAACTCGTCTACGCTAAGGTGAGAACATATCTCAGTATTTAAAAACGGTGGCCTGTTCCTTTAACATTGTATCACGTGTTTAAGATTAGGACTGGGTACTGTTATTTATTTATGTTTTCCATATCTGTACTTTAACGATATTTGGTTTGTTGATACCAATAACTGAAAGATATTTTTTTCAATACCTATGCTATAATATTTGACATCTAGAACCAGAAAACAGATTAATTATGTTTATTTATTCGTTTTACTTCCATTTAATTTCTTTTTTTGAGATGAAACAACCAAGAAACTTCAGAATCAGAATCAGAATCAGAATAGATTTTATTCGCCATTGATTGAGAACACGTTCACAAGCTAGGAATTTTTCTTGATGCGGACGTGCAACATAAAACATATAACACAGAATTTAGATAAAATTAAGCTATAAAACTCTAAACTATAAGGCTTTAAACTATAAGGCTTTAGGGGACATGCATAAGGAATATTAATAAATAAGATACAAAATAAAAAGTAAAAAGTAAAATATAGTAACTACAACTACAAAACTACTAACTACAAAATCACAGATACTACACAATACAGTTGTATTTTTTCCCCAATGTTTTCCCCAATTTTTCCATATTTCCCACCAATTTTTTCCTTAAATTTTCGACGTGTTTTTCTCCCAATTTTTAAAATGTGTGTCCTAATTTCCCACCTCCCGAAATTCCCCAAATTTTTCACACTAATAAAATGCAACTTTTTTTTCCTTTTCATCAATATTCATACTTTTATTTTTCCAATATCAGTAGTACCTAAACCTTTTTTTTCTCAATACCAGACTGGTATCGTTTAACGGTACCCAGCCCTTTTTAAAATTCAGACTTGATTGTGATGGCTGAATGACTAGATCAGAGCTCCTCCCAAACTGCAGCTCCTGTGGGTTGCTCCCAGTCTGCGCTGGCTATGCCTTCTACGAAACTGGGAGGATGTTTATTTCCCACTCGGACGTTACACGCATCCACCCCAGATAAATGCTCAATTAATTTACAAGTCTTGCATGCCATATGCTCTAATGGCAGGGTTAAAATGTTATCATGTCTCTTCTCAAACGGGTTACCACATGATGAATAATAACTGATAACAAAGTGTCACATCATGTGGATGAATAAAAGTTTTATCTTTCAGATGAAAGTGAACTTTATCGCATATCAATCAATTAAATTCCATCTTCCCCGTGTTGGCTGCCAATGTTGTAATAAGTCAACAATTTAACTCCAGATCTCCAGATGTCTTTTTTTAATGTCCGTGATGTTGTTTTGGATGCACATACTGCCAGAACCAGCATCTTTGGTCATAAAGTCTACATTTCCAAATGCCTGGAACGCAACATCTGCATCTTTCAAAAGTTGTCCAAAATATCAAGTGCGTTGGTCATTCTGAATGCAAATCAATTGAGAGATAGTTCAACTCAGTCAGTTCCTATAATCTTTAAATCTCCCCCCCCCCTTAATGTAAAGCTCAATTTGCACTTCACACAAATTCAAATTAGTTCAGATGTAAGTGAATTTTAAAGAGGGGAAACTGTGTGTGTGGGGAGGGAGCTGGCTACCTCACACCAGGGTCATTTGAGATCTGAATACAAACTTTTGAGAGCAAGTAGGGATTTCCTTTTTTTTACTTATTTTTTTTTAAAGCAGCATTTTTGTGTTGTATCCTCACAGGGCCCAAGAGCAGAGGCGCTGGAGGAGATGAATGCGAACATGGAGAAGAACCAGATGTACTTGCGAAAGGCCAAAAGAAAGGCCTTTTACACCGCTGTGGTCGACAAGGACTTCAGAAACGGGACTGTGGCGCTACTGCAGGTACGACCAGTGAAGACAGTAATATCGGTCTAGTTTTGGTCTGTCTATCCCAGGGCAAAATGACTTCATGGATGTCATTATTCTGAATAAGTATAAACCAGATGATTTCCACAGAAGCTGACCCATTTCTCTTCTTGGAATCTGTTGTCGTTTCATTGTCGGGGCGTTTGTCGGCGCGTTAGGTGTAAGACAAGAGTTAATGACAAACAGAAAACCTTTGAGGATATCAGCAGCTATCACTTTTCGGAGATAAGGCCAGGGATCATTGTCAGGAATTGCTTTCTTCAAACAGGACACAAGATTAAGAGCTATAATTGATTAACATAGAGTCGAGTGAGTTCCTACGGGGAGAGATATCCGGATAACTTCTGGTAATAATAAAAACAACTTTTTAGACTTTCTGTTGTCGGCAATTATGTTTAGGGGACCTTTGTACATCAGAGTTATTAGTACAGACAGTCAGACTTGCAAATGGGGCGAGTAGAGGAATCCATTTTACTTCTTTGCGGTATATTGTGTTTGCAGACATTTGTGGGGTAAAAAAGGGACTGCTACAAGATGATGAGCGATCATAAACCCAGAAGTAGTTATACAGCAGATGCTAAAAAACAATTAGCCTGGTGGAGGAAATTATTGTGTCTGTACACTGTAAAATGTAAAATTGTTTCAACTCAAAAAACGAAGTCCAAGGGCTGCCAAGAAATTGTATGTTTAACCAATAACCAATTTACAATGTAATCGATTTGAAATTGCAGATTCACCTTTTTAGTTGAATTGTATTCTCAGGTTGACACAACTGATTTAATTTGTAACTGACGTTTTTCATTTCAGACAACTGTTTCTAGTTGTCTGAAGTTTTTTGAGTTGAAACAATTTTACATTTTACAGTGTAAAGATGTGAAACATGCTCAAAAACTCATCCTCGCAAATAATCTTGAAGTTTGGAAAGTTAGGGATCAGATTGGACATATGAAGAAACACAGACTTCCTAGGTTACATGTTTGAATTTTAGATTTGTTTACTTCCCTCAGATCATAGTTTACAAGCAGGAGCAGTGACAGCTTGTTTAACCATATAATTCTGATTGAAATAAATAGCTTATAATGTTGTGTTATTTGCTATTGAATTAACATATGCACTGTCAAAGCTGCTCTGTGGACTTGCTGTCATTTTGATTGACTTTGTGAATCTCTGGTTCCAAACTAGAGTTGATTTTTATATGATGTTCACGAATACCACTCTGCATCTGCATGTGTTGTTTACTTGCAACTAAAAGTTACTTCTCTGGACAGGCGTTAGGCCTTGGGCGTATGAAGCCAAACACTTTGATGATGGGCTTCAAGAAGAACTGGCGGACAGCCGGAGCAGAGGACGTACAGAACTATGTGGGAGTGCTACAGTAAGTGCAGACTGACGCAGCGCACAGCTCAGAGGAGGGATGAACGACGGGAAATATGATTCACTTTGTGATACAAGCACCAAATTATATATGAATTTAAATGTTGCAGAGGACCTTTTGTTTTGAAGAAAAAGCCTGTTAGCCACCAGAAAAACTGATATGGTGAAAAGGATTTCTTATGATACCTGACAGTACTGTAAATAGGCCAGGTGACAGAGCCCTGATAATGACGTCCACGTTTTGGACCCTTGACTTCATTTAAAGGACAATGACTATGGATCGTAGGCCTATGATGAGGTCATACTGTACATACAGGTGCTCCTCATATAATTAGAATATCATGAAAAAGTTAATTTATTTCTGTAATTAAACTGTAATGTGAAACTAATATATGATATAGACTCATTACATGCAAAGTGACATATGTCAAGCCATTATTTGTTATAATTTTATTCTAATTATATGACGAGCACCTGTATACTTTGTATAAGAATTACTAAGTGTAGATTATAATTATTGACACAATTATTGAGTCTAGTGTTTTCACCCTTTCAGACATTTTAGCAAAACAACCTCTGCTCTTGTATCTCAAACTGAACAACCTAAAAAAAAAAGTAAAGCAAAACAACTGGACTTACTTTTTAAAAAGGAGCTGACAGTTTTGCTGCCGATCCGGGTATTATCCTCAGGGCTGTTGTCGGCGGCAAACTGCCAGTTAAAAAGTAAGTCCAGTTGTTTTGCTTTACCTTTTTGAGATTGAATCAACTACCTGGATGACTGGGAATCTACATTGTTTCAGAAACTGACCAATTTCTTGCCTTGGAAACATCGAAAGCATTTCAATCATATCAGTGTGATTTGGTTTCTGAATCATCCAACGTAACATGTTCCTTGTCTGTAGATTAATGTAAATGATCGCTTTGGAGTTGACCTGAGTGTCCTGTTTTGCAGCGATGCCTTTGATTTTGAGTATGGGACTGTGGTGCTGAGAATGAATGAAGGGTTGGACGTGGCTCATATCGTAAGGGAAGAAGGTGAGAATTCACATAAATAATGACTTTATAGTATTTTATAGCGTAAAACAAACATAGCAAAAATAATTAAATTCACTATAGAACTGGTTTCTACAGACTTTCATATATGGATTTACAATACCTCCTGAATAAAAATATGCATTATGCATCACACAATATTATCCTTGCACAATAGATAATAAAAAACATGTCAGCAGAAAGATGTGCAAAGATGAAAAATGGCACTATAAAACAAAACCTAATAAAATGTTTTCTGGGTACATTTATAAAACAAACCATACCTCAGTAGTAAAAAAAAAGACTAGTATTTCTAATCTAATATATTGCATATACCAGAGGACAACATTATTAAAATCATACTAGAATAACCTTTACGACTTCCCAATTCCTACAACTACCGCGGGGTCGGCGTGTCCCCTGTTTGTTTTTGTATTAAATAAAAGATACAAAATTGAATATAGCTGAGCGGATCTCGAATGAAAATCAACAGCTTTACTTTGCGGCAGACCGTCCAGAAGTCGTGCACAGAAGGCGTGCTGCAGTTCCAACCAAAGCCAGTCCAATTATAGTAGCAACAATAAAACAGGAGCGATAAGGGAGACACTTTGCACCGTGTCTCCCTTTTGCTCCACTTTTGCTGTGGATAAGATAAGATGCTAAAATAATAATGGTTTAACTTTGTCCCAGTCGGGAGTAACCTGGTCCGGAGACAGCCTCCAGGTGTGTTTGTCTGTCTACAAATATCTTAAGAGAACATTGTGGGTTTAATTAGTGGTTCGACTAAATGTGACTAAACTGTAAAGTAATTTTTTTTTTTATGAATATCAATTTGAATATCACGTGATGCTTTCATTTAGAACAAAAGGAGGCAGTGGTTATAGCATTTACAAACTGAATGTTGGCGGCCCCTGGTGCACTTGGTCATTGTGTCCTTGAGAAAGACGTTTCACAATTTAAGCGTCTAGAAAAGAGCTGGGGGGAAAAAAGTAGTATAATGAATAAATGTCTTTCTGTGACTTAAAACACCAAGTGTACTTTTTTTTAAATACTTTTACGCTAAAGTTTATTGACGTTCCATGACGTGTTTTCTGCAGATGAGATGTTGAAAGCGGCGCAGGAGGCGGAGGAGATGATGCCAAACGGAGGCAAAGCCAATGGACTGTTCAGGAAGTCCAGAAACTCCTCACAAGTGCTCACCACCAGAGGTACAGAAATTCGAAACCACATTAAGAGAACTGTAAACTGTAATTGGTACTCATGCATCAATGGGAGAATGTCACCTGTGTTTTAATGTCACCTGTGTTTTTAGCACACAGAAATGTATAATAATAATAATAATAGTAGCAGTGTATTATGATATAAAATGTAGAGTATTCTTCGTTCCCTAAATGTAGATTATAACACATACCGTATTTTTCAAACTATAAGTTGCTCCGGAGTGTTAGTCGCACCAGCCAAACAATGCATAATGAAGAAGGAAAAAAACATATATAAATAGTATACGTAAGTCGCACCAGCCTTGGCAACTACCTGGACATGGAGGCATAACTGCACCATTGACAAGCCTCACAAACTCGTTCCTCTAACTGTGGCCATCTAGCTTTTAGCCAGCGATTAGCTTTTTTTGTTCATGTTCTTCATTGCAGTAAGAGTAACCTCTGCTTTTTTGCCTGTCCCCCTCAAGTTTCTCACTCACGCCACACTTTTTTTTCTGTTGCTCGTTTTCCGTTTTTTAAATCTTCACGAGTAGCAGATACTGGTACACCAGCCTAGAGCGCCATCTTGCGGCTGTCAGTGTAAAAATTACAAACATGTGAAATTATATATTTTGATATACAAGTTGCACCTGAGTATAAGTTGCACCCCCAGCCAAACTATGACTTATAGTCTGGAAAATATGGTACTGTTTGTACAAAAACAAAGGCCTAGTGTGGTTAATGCTTATGACCGTAACATTGGAACAAGCTCTATTCATTAAACGAGTGCGTATATCTCTTGCATCTTCTTTCCATTTTTGTCAAACTGTAAATGAATTCACCAACTTCGCCAATCTTTTATGAAACTTTTCTCCAGCTGCAGTGCACTTTAATCAGATCAGGCATAACCGCTGAAGTTGTCTCAGTGGTGTAATCCAATAATATGGGGCTTTTGCTGCAGTTAGCGGCACATCTCTTTTTAAAAACAACCTCTTCTGATGAATGCACAACAGGAGACTCTCCTCTCTTGGCATCAGCGCAACAGTGTTTAGTATGCAATCGGCACCCCACTCATTGCATCCTTAGAATCCGCTGATGTGGCTCTTATTAGTAAGAGCCAAGTAACTAGATTAACATTAAAAGAGCAATGTGAGCGAATCCGACACTCCCCCATTGTACCATTATAGACTCTGATGCTGGACAGAATAATACATGATAAATATAAGGACGTTGTTCATCAATATTTTCGCTTTAACGATCAGAGACAAAATGCTGCTAATTGCATTGTCCAAAAAGGCATACCATAGTCAATATTTAGAAACCAAACAGTATCCTATTATTTCTCATTATTACAAACTTTTAGCTCTTCTACATGGTAACCATGTAACCAGATTTAAACAAATGTTAATGTGAGAATTTCATTACTCTACACACGTACGTTTTTTCCCCCCATTGCCTGATTGTATCTATGTTATCTTTCCCCCACAGTGTCAGTGTGCGAGCGCCCTCCTCCACAGGTGGAGAGGATGAATGAGAACCTCGTGGAGGCCAGTAACCTGTTCAAGAAGAAACAGCCCAAAGGCACCATCGACGTGTGGTGGCTGTTCGACGACGGAGGTACGAGCAATAAATAACAAACTGCAATGTAGTCTGCACTGTGGCAAGAGTTTTACGCATAGGCATGGTGCAGGGGACACTGATGGCTTCTTTTAGTGGCGTTCAAGGGTATTTTGCCATTCTGATTTCTTTTTCCTTTTTTCTTCCCCTCCTGGAACCTTAACGTGGTGGAGGGTTTGAGCGCCCGAATGATCCTGGGAGCTCTGTTGTTGGGGGCTTTGTGCCCCTGGTAGGGTCTCCCATGGCAAACAGGTCCTAGGTGACGGGTCAGACAAAGAGCAGTTCAGAAGCCCCTTATGAGAGACCAACAGGCCCGGTTAGAACCATGAGGCCGTCCTTCTGTGGACCCACCACCTGCAGGAGGAGCCATAGGGGCTGGTGCAATGTGATTTGGGCAGCTCCAACAGCTGCTCCAACAACCCGGCAACGGACAAGTGGAAGAAAATGGATGGATGGATTTCTTTTCCTCAGACAGTTTTGAATTCTCCTGGTTGGCTTAGCGTTAGTTTCTATCAGTGTCTCTCAAACGGTGGTACTTTTGGCGGTTGGTAAGGCTGCAAATGTGCATCTTACAGGGTAGCAGGGAAGCAATGTCATTAAACTTGCCTCACCAGCCAGAATAACCAGTGTGGAAGCCTGGCTACCAATGAACAGAAGCCAATCCCTAACCTTTGTCCAAATCCATTTTAACCAGAGTGTCAGTGGTAACCTCCTTTATTCATATACAATTAAGTTCCTGTGTATAGAAAATAAAAAGCTTTTTGTCCTCTTTTGTGTTAGTCCAGTAGTTGTTGGTCCTGTTATAGGCCTAGTTTAGGACTGGTGGTACTCTGAGAGCTAAATATTTTCTTGTGTCTGAGAACCTCTTGTTTTAGAGATTTAGATCTGTTGAAATTCAGGTTACTCTCCATGCCTATCCATAGTTTACCTTGGACTACAAGAACTACAACTACAACAAGCGCAAACCAGGGTGATAAAAACAAATATCATTATAAATATATTTTTAAGTCCGCAATAGAAATGTAAGTACAATACATAATAAAATCTGATACAGGGCTTGACTTGGGGGCATCTGACAGAAGCCTCATTGATGTTTGGCTGTTTAACATGAAGCGTGTGTTCAGTGGATGCCTTTTGCCTGAAGCGACGTCCCACCGACTGCAGAAGACAAATGCACAGAGACACATCTTCAAAAGCTTTATACACAGGTTCTCCCCACGGCTCAGATCTCAACAAGAGCCCGGCTACTGCAGCTGCATTATCATGTTTAATTCTGAGCTCTTATCAAGGAATCATAGAGTAGTCATTCATGGACAGATTTTGAGCATTATTCCTTCAGTGCAATGAATAGGTAGAAAGGTGACTACAGTAAATGCGTAGTTTAAACTGTAATGCTTTTTAGTAATCATAGGAGGTAAATATACATTTGGGGGGGTCACACTTTGGTCACACATAGACCAAAGCCATTTCACCACCCAGAAAGATTAGCCATCTCGGTAAAGATATTGAAGGGTCCCTAGGGGATTCACTTGGGTCACACACTGCCCCTGACAGCAGCTTTGAAGGAGATTAGAAGTCCTCACAGGGACAAGCTTATTACGATAGAGACTCGAATCTGACTACTACTGTGTATATAAGGCAAAAGTGAAAATGGTGTGATGCATATTGTTCTTCAGGCTTGACTCTGCTGCTGCCGTACATCTTGACCACCAGGAAGAAGTGGAAGGACATCAAACTGAGGATCTTCATCGCAGGACAACCGGGACGCACCGAGCAGGACAAACAAGAGTGAGTCAACCACTAGTAGATCAGTAGTTTTATAGGATTCCTTTGTTGTCTTTTGCTTTATTTACAGTATGTGGACCAGTATTTGACAGTTTTTTTTAAATGTCATAAACAAAATCAGAAGACGGTTAACGCTTGTGTTCTTATGTATTTTAGGATGAGGTCTTTGCTGCACAAGTTCAGAATAAACTGCAGTGACATCACAGTCATCGACGACCTCCACATCAGCCCCAGATCCGAGAGGTGAGGCGTGGCAATTAGTAATCGATTTTGATTCGAAATACATAATGTGGTTTGGTTTTCAAATCAAAATTGAGTTCAGATTTAACATGCTAAACATGTAACATGCCCAGGAGCATTAACTTGATTGAATATAAAAAAAATTCTGATCAGGGCCCTGAGAAATAATGTGATAAAGTTATTCACATCTTCTTATAAATTAGAATAAAAGTAAGAACGACAGTGTTAGACCGTTTTAAAATAGGGTCACATTCAGAAAGGATAAACTGAGGATTGTTTTTTGAATGGAGTAAGACTATTTTGTTATTTGAAGAAGATGCCTAAAAAAAAGTCTCTAATTGCAAATATGCAAATTTTGATTGAGAATAAATTTGTCGTGATACCAAATAACAATAACATTGACAAAAAGTTATTAAACAATGAAATTCCTAACTACCATTGACAAATTAATGTTGTTTTCCCTTTGTGGTATGTTCCTATTCTGCATGTCTGTGGATGATTAAATGTGATACTCATTTTGTGTTTTGTTTTTGTTTTTCCAGTCTTAAGAAGTTGGACGACATGATTGCACCTTTCCGTCTGAACGAGAACTCCAAAGACTCCGCTCAAGCCAATGCTCTGCGCAAACAGTTTCCCTGGAAGATTACCGACCAGGAGCTCAGCATGTTCGAGGAGAAGGTACACAACTGACATGTCTTTTGTATATCTCTATATTTATACCAAGTTATTAACTCAAATCTGCTTTTAGACAAACCTGCAGGTGCGACTGAATGAGCTTCTCCAGGAACACTCCAAAGCTGCCAAACTCATCATAGTGTAAGTGAAAGCAACTGTATTTTAGAGGTGGAAAGTAGCTTGTGACTTAATCAAATCTGGGGCTTTCAGTCATCCAGGAATTTCCATTAGAGTAGAAAACTGAAAATAAAATCAAAACATCCTCAACTCAATCAACCCAAACAACTTCTTTACTCAAATTGTTTACTTAAAATACTTTAACTTGAGAAATGTTGGAAAGTAACAATAAATAATGTTCCATTATTTTTGTAATATCCATACTAACACAGGGTTAAATTATTATAATTAAAATTAAATGAACGTTTTCATGGAAAAAAATTACATTGCTCAGCTAACACGAACACTGTTCAATTTGCTTTTTTCTAAGAAATTAAATACCAATAGTGCTAGTACTTGTAGTAACAAGTGTAGTAGTAGTAGTAGTAGTAGTAGTAGTAGTAGTAGTAGTAGTAGTAGGTGTTTTAGTGACTGTAATAGTCATGCTTTCATAATAAATTAACACTATATAGTACTTTTCCTTCAGTACTTCTTCCTCCTCTGGACTTATGTAGCCCCTCTCTCTCTCATTACAGGAGCATGCCCATAGCCCGTAAGGAGTCGGTGTCTGATTTCCTGTACATGGCGTGGCTGGACAGTTTGACAAAAGACCTTCCTCCGACGCTGCTGATTAGAGGCAACCACAAGAGCGTGCTCACTTTCTACTCGTGAGCCCCGCACGCTCCACAGCAGACGAAATAAATGTAGGTCCCCAACCGAGGAAGCCTGTTTCCAAACTGCACCAGTCGCTTCGGATGATGTCATTGCATCTTCTACACACTGCAAAGCAATCTACTCATGGGGTTTCCATGAATAATAGAGTAGTGTAGGACACACAGGGCCTACTACAAGACAGGAGAATATAAAAACAAAAATAATAAACCAAACAAAATTGTAGCTTATAGAATGGTAGAACAAGATGATGTCCTTCCAGGTGGAGGCATAAGCCAGGATTCTTGTATCAATTATATTTAAATTCTATTCATAAGAAATCCTTATAATATGATTAAAATGAACCTGATCATTTATATCACAAATTTATATTACAAGGCCATTATCTTGATATATGTATCTGACCATACCACAAAACTACCTAATTACTGTAATTTGAAATTGCTCCCCAGGTGTGATGGGGCAGATACCCCCCACATCCCAGCTATAGACATACAGTAGATGGCTGTTTTCCAACAAAGTCTGCCATCCAAGTGTGAACAAAGTGCAACTAATTATCGTAAACTGCCATGGCATAGAGTTTGTTTGAAAATATAACTTAATTATATTTTGAGAGAATATTTCTGACCAAAAAGATTGAAAAGGTTGCATTTTGTTGTTCTGTGTAAAATACTTGTAAATAGAAAGCTATTAAGGGCAATGTTTGTTGATGATAAATTAAATAGGATTAAAAGAAACTGCTGTTGATATGAAAATGTATTGAGAGATTTGTTTATCCTCTTTGTAAAACAGGTCATTTTTTAATTGTTTACCCATTTCACAGTTTTTGTTCTGATCATTTGGAATAATAAAGGTTACTTTCAAGGTCACATTTGTAAAAGCCTAAATATATTTGAGCTGATGTTTATGTATCTATAAATTTGTGATTCTCTGAATAATTTTAAATAAAGTTATTATATTCTTAATTTGTGTTGACAGTGTATTGACTGAGACATATACAAGGGTGCTGACATTTGCCATAAAGTGTCAGAAATCTATCTCCACGGGCAGGTGAAAACGTATACATTAAACTTTTGTTAAATTACTAAAAAAAGATAACGGCGTAGCTCCGGTTCGAACTCAGGACCTCCTGCCTATGAGCTTAACTCCTGAACATAGTGAGCTAGCCGGAGAATGAGGCGTTAGTGCGGCTGTGCTTATGTTGATCTAATTGGGCGACCTGAGAGTTGGCGCTATTGTGATTTCTAGGTTTTATCTACTGAATCATTTTGTAATCGGCGCATGTATTACAATTTTAGAATAACTTGCACGACACAGTCAATCTTAAGATACAGGCTAATAGAAATACCAGATTGTGTGGTAACAAAAGGCACAATACAGTTCACAAATGGGCATAAATCTTTATTCACATTAGTAAAATCCACATTTGGTGGTCCTCCTCAGTTTCAGAATTACAATACATTAGCACACTCTTTATGGGTGTGACAATACATGCGCAAGTATAAAAAGACAATTATGGCATAATTATAAAGCAACGGACGCCCAGTGCTGTATTGAGTTAAGTATTTTTTATACGCATTAGATTTTGCAGTTGACAAACGTAAATGCAAGGTTTCGGTCAAGGTATCAATCATATTAGGGGCATTCTTTAAATGCGGTGCCTTTTGGGTGTCATAAAATTCCCCCAAAAAAAGAAAAAAAAAAAGAAAAAAAAGGTTAACTCCTAAAAACAAGACTGTATACTTTATGAAAAACGTAATGGTCACGCTCAATATGCAACATTTTATATTTTGTCAAACTTGTCACAGTGTCGCTAGGAAGTTGTCCACTGTGTTAAGCACATAAGTATGTGACATTCCTTTGGAAAAGACAAGAATTACTCAAATGTGTTCATACAGTGCCTTGCGAATGTATTCGGCCCCCTTGAACTTTTCGACCTTTTGCCACATTTCAGACTTCAAACATAAAGATATAAAACTGTTTTTATTTATTGGATATTTCAAACATTTTTAACAAGTAAAAAACTGAAAAATTGGGCGTGCAGAATTATTCAGCCCCCTTAAGTTAATACTTTGTAGCGCCACCTTTTGCTGCGATTACTGCTGTAAGTCTCTTGGGGTTTGTCTCTATCAGTTTTGCACATTGAGAGACTGAAATATTTGCCCATTCCTCCTTGCAAAACAGCTCGAGCTCAGTGAAGTTGGATGGACAGCGTTTGTGAACAGCAGTTTTCAGTTCTTTCCACAGATTCTCGAGTGGATTCAGGTCTGGACTTTGACTTGGCCATTCTAACACCTGGATATGTTTATTTGTGAACCACTCTATTGTAGATTTTGCTTTATGTTTTGGATCATTGTCTTGTTGGAAGACAAATCTCCGTCCCAGTCTCAGGTCTTTTGCAGACTCCATCAGGTTTTCTTCCAGAACGGTCCTGTATTTGGCTCCATGCATCTTCCCATCCATTTTAACCATCTTCCCTGTCCCTGCTGAAGAAAAGCAGGCCCAAACCATGATGCTGCCACCACCATGTTTGACAGTGGGGATGGTGTGTTCAGGGTGATGAGCTGTGTTGCTTTTACGCCAAACATAACGTTTTGCATTGTTGCCAAAAAGTTTGATTTTGGTTTCATCTGACCAGAGCACCTTCTTCCACATGTTTGGTGTGTCTCCCAGGTGGCTTGTGGCAAACTTTAAACGACACGTTTTATGGATATCTTTAAGAAATGGCTTTCTTCTTGCCACTCTTCCATAAAGGCCAGAGTTGTGCAGTATACGACTGATTGTTGTCCTATGGACAGAGTCTCCCACCTCAGCTGTACATTTCTGCAGTTCATCCAGAGTGATCATGGGCCTCTTGGCAGCATCTCTGATCAGTTTTCTCCTTGTATGAGCTGAAAGTTTAGAGGGACGGCCGGGTCTTTGTAGATTTGCAGTGGTCTGATACTCCTTCAATTTCAATATTATCGCTTGCACAGTGCTCCTTGGGATGTTTAAAGCTTGGGAAATCTTTTTGTATCCAAATCCGGCTTTAAACTTCTCCACAACAGTATCTCGGACCTGCCTGGTGTGTTCCTTGTTCTTCATGATGCTCTCTGCGCTTTAAACTGACCTCTGAGACTATCACAGAGCAGGTGCATTTATACGGAGACTTGTTTACACACAGGTGGATTCTATGTATCATCATTGGTCATTTAGGTCAACATTGGATCATTCAGAGATCCTCACTGAACTTCTGGAGAGAGTTTGCTGCACTGAAAGTAAAGGGGCTGAATAATTTTGCACGCCCAATTTTTCAGTTGTTTGTTAAAAATGTTTGAAATATCCAATACATTTCGTTTCACTTCATGATTGTGTCCCACTTGTTGTTGGTTCTTCACAAAAAATTACAGTTTTATATCTTTATGTTTGAAGCCTGAAATGTGGCAAAAGGTCGAAAAGTTCAAGGGGGCCGAATACTTTTGCAACGCACTGTATATGGATTGTTTTCATATTTATGTACATTATTAATTACACAAACTTAAATAATCAATTCATTAATCAGTCCATTGATTGTATACATATGTCCACTATGTTAAATAGGACTCCACTATGTTATTCAAATAAGGTCAACATAGTGGACATTAACACGGTGGACATTTTAAAATAAAAATAGCTATTACTCTAGCTTGTATTAGCATTATAGCAAACAAGATTTTGATAGTTAATGAGAAATGTACATTTTTACCCAAGTACATTTAAAATATATATAATTTGATTGTTTTCTGAACAAAACAGGGTCAACACAGTGGACGCCATATGCTTGACCACACTACATTTACTTCATAAAATGGCTAAAATTAAATTTTTAAACACATAAGGAGTAAGAACCTTTACCACAGTCGAATTTCCCTCCACTGGTGTGACATCACATCAGAGTCAAGGAGAAGTGGGTGGAAAAATTAAACAAAAATAACAATTCAGTATTTAAAATATTGTTTTGTTTTGATATAAGTATATATATATAAAAATATAATTATTTTTGTAATTTTTTTTATTTTTGCAAATGAAATAGTGGAAACTACACTGGAGACAAGGCAAAATCACAAAAAACATAAAAACAAAACATAACAAAAATAATAATACAGAAAAAAAGGGGTCATATCCTTGATTATATAATAGACCATTGTTTGTATTTCACAATAAATATATATAAAGAAAAAAATCTTTATATTTACAGAAAATACTGCTTTTTTCAGACTAGGGACGCAAAAGGCACTGCATTTAAAGAATGACCCATTACACAGAAAATCCGCATGTACCAGCATCTACCAGCACCAGGGGAGCCCTCGAGCCCAGAAACCAGTGAACTCTCCTGAAAAACCGGTAGCCGCTCCAATGGCCACTCTAGAAACCACTGGTAGGTGCCAGATACCGATTTAGGATCTCGGCCCTGCTGGAGGAAGGAGAGTGCGCTCAGCTGTTTGCCCATGGACTGACAACATGACACGGTTATTACTAAGACTCGGGAATAACCAGCTTTTAACATGCGCTTCTCTCTTTGACACGTCTCCGTTTTTCATAGGAAGACCTTTTCGCTCCCAGATGCACAACCAAAACAAGGCAAGGACGAGTTATTTTGATACGAATGATGCTGCGACATGTTGGCTCTCCAATTCCTTAAATCAACGCGGATACATTTAGAGTGATGTTGCTTTCCTCTGGATTAATTAAATCGATCGTTTCAGTATTATTGTGATAGCATCTTGGCGTGTTGTTGCTACATTTGAAATACCGCGAGAAATACGCTTGTGAAATGACCAAAATGGATTCATCGCGAGAGTTAAGCGCTCCATAGACTTTCTGCTACATTCATTTACTTTAATAAAAAAAAATTAATTGACTTCATAGTATTACATATTTAAGTGCAGATATTACAGTGATGATAAAACAAAAATGAAAAAAATGGATCGAATGTATGAGACAGTGACGTAGAACAGTGACGTAGGTATTTATTTTCGCGGCAATCTGATTCAAAGCAAAGCGGTAGTCCCGCCAAGAAGCTGGAGTAGAAGCGTCTCGGTGGTTACGTTTAGTGCTCCACGTTTTCTTTTCTTTTATTAGTCACATTTTATCCCACGTTTTTTCGGTGCGGTTGCATTTTCAAGTGTCAAAAGAGAATCTGTCGAAATGCCCGCTCTAGACGTGATAGACGCTTCTGCCATTTCTCCATCAAAGAAAGCGCGGCTGGAAGAGAGATCTGCTGCAGATGCCAGACCGGTGCTGAAATTCGCCAAACTCTCCGAACACGCGACTACGCCGACACGAGGCTCGGCTAAAGCAGCAGGATATGATCTCTACAGGTTGGTAAAGTGGTAAAATGTTGTACTCAGTTCAGTTGTGACAAAAGCTTGATTTAGAGGACACCATTAAAAACATTTTATGTGCCGTTTTAGTAATAATGCACAAAATATTCCAAAATGTTTCATTGTTGATGACTAAACTAGCTTGTTGGGCTTTTAAAATACTTGTCAGCGACCTGAAAGTTGACGTCAGGCTCCTCGCATGAGATATGATCTATGTCAGCTCTGAAATTACCCTTTTACTTCTGATCTTTCTAGTGCGTATGACTACATTGTTGGACCCATGGACAAGGCGATTGTCAAGACAGACATTCAAATAGCAGTGCCACCTGGTCATTACGGGAGAGTCGGTGAGTGAGATATGCAAGTAACACTCATAGACTGTTAAAAAGAATAGACCGCTCCTCCTCACTCCTCCCCGTTTACCCAAAGGGGGGGGGGGGGGGGGGATACGCCCCTTTTCACCCAATTTCAGTTCGTGCTAGTGGCAGGCCGTGGTATTGCAGCCTGAAGCTCAAAAAGCCCTTTTTGTCATAGACACTCATGTAAAACGGGCGGCCTGTAAAATGGTCCACAGGGCATCTGGAGTTTCAGAATATATTTCTTAAATACTATTTTTAGGACATATACTTTTTTTTTTATTAAAAAAAATTGTAAAGCATCCAAAATAATTGTTTTTTAAAGTTTTTCAATCGTGTGACGTCACCAGGCCTGTGGACGTTCTCGTGCGCGTGCGCCATGACTCATGAACGAGCACAGGTCTTCTCCGTGTGGTCTCTGCGGGTCTGAGAGCCAAACCATTGATTCAAACAAATAATGAACGGGAATCTACGGGACTGTACTAAGATAAACGCTAAGAAGCACCTCAAGTGTTTTTCTTTACTCAGTACTAAAATGTATTGCGAACCTACACATGGCGGGCGTGTGTTTTAATGTTAAAAATTAGGCTTAGCTAACATGAACAACAACAATAAACTAATGAATACATTTTCTCATCAATATTTGATGATATGCTCTTTATAAGAAGTTGACATAACACGCTTAGAAATGTGTGTAATATTTTGTTTTTGTATATTTCCCACCTCTAACTAGTGGTCATAATGAACCTTCCTAAGTAAACATGTTAAATAAACATTTTTACACATGGGCTTAACCCCGTTCATTAAATGTAAAGTCCACATACCGGCTACAAAATTAGCTTAGCAAATTCTGATATCCAAATTTTTCCCGTCCAAATTCTGATTGAGGTTTGCAATCTACCGTCTCCTTTATTTAGATTGTTCTGTCTGCTCTCCCTTATTCTGCACAACTCTGCGTAAACGGTAGTACTGCGAAGTAGTTTCTCTGTGTTATGTATTGTGACAGCCAAGAACGCGACAATAATTAACCATTTTGCTGTTCGCGGTACTGTTTGATTTGATCGGCGAGTACATTGGTGAGTATCGCCATCATGTCTGACTTCGGAAAAGTGACGTCACGGGCAAACGCACTACAGGTGACACAATGACAATCAGCTACAGCCAGTTATCAGGACTGTGACAAAATACACACTACTTTTATCATAAAGGGAGACAAAAACACGTGACTTTAGGCTTGTAAAAGTTCACCACCGCAGGTAAAGTTACAGCTCCAGTTTGTGACTGTCAGTAACTAGATGTTAGCATGCTATGGTGTTAGCCTAGCGGCCAGGCCTTACCTTAGAGCAGACGTCTGCTTGTGTGTTTTGGAGACATTCAGCTGGGCGTAGGCCGTCCACATTGTTTGATCCATTGTAGGCAGTGCTCGGGTTGTGTTTTTGCTTTGGGAAGGGAAATAACTGGAATCCCCCTAACACACTCTTGTGGTACCTAGTGTCTGATTTACATCCTCCGTAGGCAGATCGCTTCACTATTTTGTTTCTTCTTTGTCTGGTGGGGTTTTTGGTGGTTGGCAGTAAAAAAAAAAAGTGCTGCTCAGTGCTCATTGCTGGTATGTCCCATTGATTTGCATTGGAGATTTGCATGACGGACCTAGCTTCATAGTAGCTAGGATGTCTGATTGGACAATTACCATTTTGGGGCGTGGTTTTGCAAAAGGTCAATTTTGACTCCCATTTGCATAGCAATACATACCTACCCTTACAGTATCCTTCTCAACAACTATACAAATGATGGAGTTAAAAATAAAAGTCCCCATAATAAAGAGAATGCTGTTTTACTTATTGGGTGAAAAGTTGAGCAGTATGGCTTTTAATTAAATGAGGCTACAGCTTTTGAACCACTGAATCATTAGAAACAATAATAATAATAATACGGTGTTTGTCTTTTCAGCTCCGAGGTCGGGATTAGCCGCGAAGCACTTCATTGATGTTGGAGGTGAGTTACCCATTTAGAAATGTTGTAAAAAGATAAAATAATAATAATAATATTAGATGTTTTAACTTCTCCTTCTGACCGTATCAGCTGGAGTTGTGGATGAGGACTACAGGGGGAACGTCGGAGTGGTGCTTTTCAATTTTAACAAGGAACCGTTTGAAGGTCAGGAAATAAATGATGTTTTTTTAAATCCTGTGACAATCTGCCAATTTGTCGAGCTTGTTATTCAGTACCTCTCTGGTAATGCAGCTTCACCACTCAGTCCCACTATTGGTCAGCCTTTGTCATGAATGAGACATACACATTTAAGTGTGAACTTTCTGAAGCTGCAGCTCTGGTTACCTCTGAAAGGCTGTTCAAAGATGCATGCGCATGAAAATCAAATTAAAATCATCCTTTAGGCTCATAAGAAAATTGATGATATGTATATTTTTTTTTTGGGGGGGGGGGGGATGATATCGCTGACCCCTGATGGCAATAACAATAAAGTACATACAATTAAAAACAGACCTTTTCAGTTGGCAATTTCAATAATGAAACTCAAATGTTGTGCTGCCCTGTGATGCACAAGCTGTTTTAATTGCATTTCTATTTGGCATCTGATTAACTTCTTTTCAAATACATATTTCTCATTAGTTCTAATCTAATGTTCCTTTTCTTACCACAGTGAAAAAGGGTGACAGAATAGCCCAGCTGGTCTGTGAGAGAATCTGTTACCCCGATCTACAGGAGCTAGAGGTATTAACCACTCAGATTTTCTGCTTGTTGTATTCATGTAGCATTGATAAAAAATAACAATTTTCTTTTCCCAGACCCTTGATGAGACGGAGCGTGGCGCTGGAGGCTTTGGATCCACTGGACGGAACTAAAATCTGGTTTTAACATGTTTTTGTATTATAATAAAGGTTAATTTTGTACTTGTTTACTTAACATATCTGAAGAATTCACAAATCATTTAAGAGTTGACACAAACATAACTTTTGGCGTACAGCATTTGCCCCACAGAATGGAACTTTGACACTTGTAATTATACAGTATATCCACACGAGGGCAGTGTAACAATAGAATTGAGAAGTCTTGGGGAAACGCGAACGTTTCATGTATAATTAAGACTACTTGTGCTGTAATAATCTTTAATGTATAAATGTAATTTTATAACTGTTCAGGGTATGTCAAAGTCTCCAGTAACAGTGTTTACATCCCTAAAGAGTACAAAGCTGAGGCAGACCATCCACTTCCACATTCATCCGTGTTAGGCATTAACATGCATAACGTTAGGAATTCTTATTTACAACTGTGATTAGTAGCAGAGCATTTACCCACCAATCCAAAGGCAGCAAGATAAATACGGTATTATTGAACCCAAGGGAATTTGCTCAACAGTTGACAGTTCGTTTTCATTGCCATTGTGTCCTTGTGCAAGACACTTCACTTGCCTGTGCATAACTATGAATGAGAAAGTATACACAAAATGAATCTCGTGTATATGTTCATTAACCCAAAAAATATATATATATATCTAGCTTTATACTGAACTGAGACACTTTTCTCAGAAGTAAAACGCAAAGTACCTGTAGATAAAGACACCAGTAAATACATGTTGACCAAAAGTATGTTTTATTGTGAATGTACAACTAGGCCCTCAGACAGACTGGTGTCAGGCAGGTCTGGGGAAAGGCAGCACTGAATTGTGGGAGATTGTTTTGGTCCGTGCAGCAGACCTCAGTGCATCACAACAATTCATGGAGATTGGCATCATCAATGTTTGTGTGTCTATGTGTGTGCATGTATACACAGTTTTAAAAGGAAGTAGTTGGTCGTATAAGCACCATTACAAGGCCCTCAGTTCAAATAGGCCTCCTCTAGTTTACAATTCTTCATAGATTAAAAGTGGCATTGATTATTACAGTATAAACAATTTACATAGAAAGAGCGGAAAGGCTATGAAGCTGCTACGGCTGCAAAGACAAGAACAGTTTTCCTCAGCGGCGAATGGGATTGTCCACCTGTGTATAAAGAAATACAGTGCATTCATAAATCTGCTTGGTATTGCTAGCACCAATTAATATGAAGTTTCCTTGTCAGTAGAAAAAGATAGAAAGCATAGTTTTAAATAGGCAGTAGGAGGCATTCAAGCTCAAACATGGCTACACCTCAATAGTCCGTAGTGCATTCCTTTCCTCTCCTTAAAAAAAAAAAAAATCTACCATTAAATAATAAGCAAAGAAGGCCTAAAATGTATCCAGGTTGGTTCAGTCCATCACGAGAGGAGAGGAAATGAATTTGTTAAGACTACTGCGAATCTCAAAACGGGCTGAAAACTCTAAAATAGAGCATTCTGCAGTCCTCACGCCTTTCGAAAAGTAGCACTTGATTCCACATATGGTCACTTAACAGAGCAACAGCTGACGTTTCCAAATGTAAAAAATGTAAAAAAGCTGTAATTTTCAGCTTTGTTGCCCCTGAATGGAGCACAGAAGTGTGCAGGCGCTTCTGGTTCTGGAAGTAAAGTGCATTTTTTTTGCTATAGACAGGAAGCCAGACCATTTGATAACCTACTGCTGATGTAGCATTTATGTAGCTCATCATTAGGAGTATGTTTGGTGTCACTGACGCAAACGTTTGACTTTTAAATGTAATTGCATTAAGGTAAGTTAAACCCCACAGTTTCTCATAGCCTTCATTGTAGCGTTAACTTTTATTATATACATTTTCCAAAAAGTTTATGTGGAAAAATGAGTGGTAAATGCACATCCAGAATCAGAAATCCCCGCCCACTGTTGTGCGCCATTATATACTATGTGAAATCATCTTTGGCAATGGAAAAATGCAGTCCTTCTTCACAACAACAAAAATATTCATTTAGTCTCTTTGGTGGAAAGATCTTCCCTGTCGGTGCACAGCAAGACGTCCCGCAAACTCTGGCCCAACCTCAGACAATAACTTTGGCTTTTTTTTTTTTTTTTTTTTAAACGAAAGTTGTTCCCTTGGGTTAGCAACTGCCGGCAACATCCGCATCACTGTCCCCGTGTCAGGTTAATGCAGGACTATTTGCACCTTCATCTTCAGTATGTCTCCGAGCTGTCCAGTGAGGTAGTCTTTATCGTGGCTGTCTTCAAGCTCCGCCAGCTCCTTCTTCTTGTATAGAGGCACGCTGCTGATTTGGAGGGAGTAGGCCCCGGGGAGGAGGGACTTTTTCTTGGACAGATGCAGGAAGCTGACCCCGTCCCGCTGGTTGATCCTGAAGAGGCCGTCGTCGTTGCCGTAGTCGATGCTGTAGCGCACGTGGTCGGTGAGGGCGGAGAGGGCGGGGGTGAACTCCAGAATGTGGGCCCTGTTCGTCAAGTCGCTGATGTTTAAGTGGAAGTGAAGCGTGTCCTCCACATCTACGCTGGCCAGGCTCACCGGCTCAATGTCAGGCAGCTGGACCGAGAAATATAGAGTAAAATTAATTAAGTACAACTTTAGAATTTCAAATATGATTTCCAACTCTCCATCTCAATCTACTGATGCTTTGACTAGTTTAGATTATGTTGCACATTAACTGTAATTGCTCGGAATTTCTGGATGGATGGACATTTTCTGAAAATCATTCACATTCACCTCATTGTCAGATTCGTCCGCTGTGGTGTTGGTGCTGCGGCGCTGGCGTCCCTTTTTGGGAAACCCGTTGATCTTACACTCGTAGCAGGCCTCAGGAGACAGAGAGTTCTCATCATCCTCAGCCTCAGGAGCAGAGGTCCCACCAGAGAGGCCCAGCCCGGAAACACAGTGTCTGACAACAAACAAACAGGGGGCAGGTTATTCACTAACGACACCTTCAAGAAGGTCAAAGAGTGACAGACAATATTAAGCAAGACAGAGATATGACTTCTTGCATGCGTGTTGCACACTTTTTTAATATGACAGTATAACCAATATTTGTGGAAGTAACATTTTCATTGTTTGGTATAGTTTGGGCTGAACCTCTCATGTGATCAATTTTTAGTATTATTAGTTGTTTAATTATTGTTTTGCACCAAGACTTTGAGAAACATTTCCATTCTCAGTAAGTGCTTTACATGTGGCAGAATAGACAGCAAAGCTAACTGAATGTATTGGGTCAGGACAGTGCGTGTTAATGGAAATACATGAGTCAGATACCCTGGAGTTAAAGTGGGTAAAGTGTCTGCAAACTGGCCAGAGCTAGGATCAAACTGCCAAACGTAAGCTTCGGGGGTCACTTTTTACTTTTGATTAAACACAGCCTGACCAAAAAAAAAAATAAGTTGACACCTTGATGTAACTAACTATGATCCGTCTGTGTTCAGCAAACACTACGTGCCCACAGAATGAGATCAGCTGCATTGTGAAAGAGTGGTTCAAGTAGCACGAGGCACCATTTTCACACATGGATTGGCCACCACAGAGTCCAGATCTTAGCCCCATTGGGGAGGTGCTGGAGAAGGCTTTGCACAGTGGTCACCGTCTCCCATCATCAATACAAGATCTTGGTGAAAAATGAATGCTGGATCTTTTGACAATGCAAAGCTTGAGGCAATTGTGTTTTATATTGCTTTTTAGAGTCTTTTTGGACCCATAAGACCATGACTTTATCAAATTTTTTACGCAGCCACTTCACACAGACAAAACATTGACACACTTACCCCTGTCCCGCTCTGTAATATCCGTTGGGGCATCCGCAGAGGTAGCCCCCGTCGGTGTTGGAGCAGCCAAACTTGCAGGGGTTGGCAGAAGTGGAGCACTCGTTGACGTCAGAGCAGCCCCCGGACCCCTGCTCGTAGTTAAACCCGGTGGGACACAGGCAACGGAAACTTCCCAGGGTGTTGTGGCACGAAGCTCCTCCGCAGATCTGGGCATTCATGCACTCGTTCTCATCTGGGACAGAGCGGCGCAGGAAGAAAACAAAGCTCACGTCAGCGCAGTGAAAAGGGCACGGACAATGCCGGGAAATGCTGTTATGCAGGCAATTGTTGAGGGGTTTGATTAAGGGATGTTTTATTTTTAATATGTGGCCAAAATAGCAACACATGAATGCACCTCATCCTGGGCACTGTTTGAATAAACGGCCCTTCTAAGAGTAGTTCTGAAGTCACCACTACTTTATCGTTTTGTAACAATAGTCTTTGTTCACTATAGTCATCCTAATCTTCAGCACCCACATCTGTAAATGTTTTGTGTTGAAAATCACTGTTGTATTGTACATTTATCTATTTATTTGTTGAATTAATTGTTGTCTCGATTCAGGCTTACCTACGCACTGGTTCCACTGGTAATGCTGGAGGTACCCCTGAGGGCAGCTGCAGCGGTATCCTCCCACCAGGTTCTGACAGCCGTGTTGACATCTGTGGCTCCCGTCGCACTCATCCGTATCTGCAGAGGAAGAAGGTGTTTGTCATGGCAGGGAAGAGTCATGCATTTGGGGCAGTTTTGGATTGCGAAGGGGATTTTTTTGGAGCACGTTTCAAGGTGGGCGAAACATCCTCCTGAAACCTTAAACACTGTCAATGTAGCCAAATCGCCCACTCATTTTGAGAGGGGCAAAAAGCCCGGTTACATTTCCTGACCTTCGCAGCTCTGTCCGTTGGAGTCCAGGGTGAAGCCGCGTTGGCAGTCACAGTTGAAGCTGCCGGGAGTGTTCTGGCACATGCTGTTTGAGCCGCACAGATTCGGGTCAGAGGCGCATTCATTGTTGTCTGTGAAAAAGAGGAGCGGAGGAAACTATACTTAATGTATACATTGTAAGAAAAGGTTTTGAATCCAATGGTAGTTCGGTGATGTGTGCAGTAGAACAGAACCATTTTGTGTAGATTGTATACAGTATGAAGATGCTCAGTAGAGATTGAAAAACACTTTGTAATGTTATGACTTACTATTAAGTTTACATTTATCAGTTGCCATGTCTATGTAAAGCAATGACAACGAGCAGGATGAGGAATGAAAAAATGGTGTAAACAAGCTTTCACTTTCAGCTAATGGCATCCTGGAAAAACGACAAAACCTAAGGAACACATTTTTTAGAGCACAGATCTGCTCAGAACTGGTCCGGGGATGGATTATGAGTTTTGAGGACAGTTTTGTGCTTTCTTTATAAAAACACAAATCTTCAGGCTTACATGAAGTGAACAGGATTGATCAAAACTAGGTGAATGGAGCAAATATACCTCTGCAGGTATGTTTGCACTCACCGATGCAGGCCGTGTGGTGCTGTGTGAAGCCTGGAGGGCATTTGCAGGTGAAGCCGCCGATGGTGTTAACGCACAGGAACTGGCAGTTGTGCTGCTTCGTCGAACACTCATCCAGATCTGAAAAAGACAGTTTCTTTGTTTGTATATTTTTCAGGTGATCGATGGACTGCACTTTTAAAGAATATATCTTGCTGTAAGTTGTAGTCAATTGAGTTATTTTGGTTCTCCCACTCATCCGCCCAAGTTGTTTTTATTCTAAAACCTAAAAGGCTGGTTGCAAGGTTTTTGGTCAAATCAAAGTGGATGCGTTGTTAAATTAAATGTTCCTGTAATCACTGCATCATGGTGACACTATGTTCCTCTCTGTCTTTGACCTGGAGATGACACAGACTGAGGAAGTACAAAGGGGGAGCGAGGAGAGGAACTAACATTTTTGTAAACAAAGATGAAAGAGCATCTGAAATATGAACAACAGTTGTTTAGAATCGCAAACAGAGCTGAGACAGAGACAGCTCCAGATGTTCAGTGTCTGACCAAAAGAAACACATCCAGAGCTCAGTCCTGTCTGAGTTTATGAAAATATGAACTTTAGACGGAGACTGTGGTGTTTCTCTACAACTAAACTGCTAGTTTTAGGCTGGGCTGTCTGTACATATATGTGTCTGTGTGTCTGTGTGTGCGGGTGGGGTGGTGGGGTTGTAGTTATCTATGTATATTTGCTGGTGGGGACGATTTTAATGATTTTTAAGCACTGTAAAGCACTTTGTGTTACATTTTGTATAAAAAGCGCTTTATAAATAAAGTTTGATTTGATTTGATTTGAGTTTTGATAAAAAAAAAAGTATGCCCTTGATTTCCTCGACTGGAACCGACCCATCGACCACATTTAGGTGAGGTCAAAGCCTAGTTAGAACTCAGTAATGAATATACAGATGGTTAAAAGTGGCCTCTGAGCTAGATGCCAAATCATATTCAGTTAAGTTTCTGCTTTTTGTGAGGTCGGATACACATTCAAAGGCCGTGATACCTCTTCATATAATATGGTAATGAAAAAGAACCACAGAAATGATATAAATGCAATGAAGAAGAAGATCTTTATGTATATAGCGCCTTTCACAGACATGGTCACAAAGCGCTTTACTTTGCTTGCTGCATTATGCATTGTGCATTATCTTCTCTCTTACAATAACATCGCACGCAGCCTCACATATTTTATTAAGCTTTTGCAGGACAAACTATTTCTCCCACTGTTAAACAGTTAATCATTGAGAGAGAGACCAAATATTGATGGGTCCCGCTCTAGCGCTAGTGTTTCTTGGGCAAATACCACGCCACAGAATAGTGATCAAAACACCAGCACTCGCAAACCCCGGAAACCCACCACCACCCGCAGTAGCAGAAGATATTTCAGTCTGGTACAGTCTGTGGGAAGAGGGGAGGGGCCACTGCTGTACATAACATCGCCATGGGTGTCTGTCCAGCACTCTAACTGCGCCAAGTATGAAGCTGAAGATTACACAGAGCACCACTCATCTGCACAAAAGTCTAGTCCACAGTCTGCGTTTACAAACGCAAGATCGGGATGAGTGTGTATTTGTGAGATTACCTCTGCAGCTCTTTCCGTCCTCCTGTAGGATGTACCCCCGTGGACAGGAGCACTGATACCCCCCCTCCATGTTCTTACAGATGAAGTTACAGGGTTTAGGAGCCTGGATACACTCGTCCACATCTACAGAAAGAGGCAGACACAGACAGAGAGGGGTGAGACAGACACGGACTTTGATCTCCGGGCCAGAAATTCCTCATGAGGAGCTGATGGGGCAGGCAAAGAGGAGCTGCTGTGTGGCAAAGTCCATCCACGAACTGTGAGGTTCCTTTACAAGAGGCCAGGAATGACACAGGGAGGAACGGGCAGTAAAACTGTCCATAAAGTTTAAGTGCTGAGGTCCAACCCCCGCACCGACAGAAGCCCAGTCTGCAGGTCTCTACGTTAACCTGGTTTAGGCCTACTTTACTCCTGATTTAAACATGGCTTCATTCTGATTTGAATCTCGTTTTGTCCTGGCTTTAACAACTGGATTCTTACCCACACACTGCGTCCCGCTGATGTCAGGGGTGTAGCCTTGTTTGCAGGTGCAGCTGTAGGAGCCCAGCGTGTTGATGCACTGTCCGTTCTTACACAGGTTTCCCATCACACGACACTCGTCAATATCTGACAGAGGAAACATGAAATAAATGTTATCTCACTATTAACCAAACAAAATGTATCTGTATTGTGCCTAACGACATACGGAAGATGAAAAAAGTGCTTATGGTGAAGAATATGCACGATATGAGAAACAATATGAAGATTATTATAGTGTCAATTTATTAAATCAAATATGTTCCATTACATTTAAAGACAATTTGTGTTGCAGTGTGAATATTGCATCATATTGCAATTACAGTATTTTGCCGATATATTGTGCAGCACTCCGATTATACTACTAATACATTAATTTGACTTTGTATAGTGTCTCATAACATTCAGAAGGTGAAATATATTAAGTACTAGTCTGCATAAGTGTCTTAAGATATGATTTAAAGACTAATCGGGAACGGTCTAAAGACTCTAGTTGGAGCAGTTTAAGTCATAATTTATGGGGCATTTCCTTTACAACTCCTAAACGTCTGGAGGCCATTTTTCACCCACTGAACGATTTATCACCAGTAATGTTTTGTTTACAGTACACACTGCAGCGTTTGGATTTGTGGTTTTCTCTTTAAGAAGAGACAGCTTTATTTGTAATGTTAGGGAAACGCTACAATATTCAAATGATGCACTTCCTTGGCAGTATTTTTTTCATTATTTGCTTTGACCCAGATGTTTAGAGTGAGTGTCTCCATATTTGCTGTATGTAACCCTGTGTGAGCATCTATAAGTCACTTGGGTCATGACCTTACGCCAACCAATCGCGTACCTCTCCCGTCCGTGGTGAATCCGGGTCCCTGTGGACACATCTTCTTGTACTGCGTGGTCCCTGGGACGGGGCACAGCTCACAGTTGTTGCCCCAGCCCCTCCCTCCGTCGCAGCAGCACTCGGATTTGGTGACCATGACCCTGTTACTGGACGTCATCTGGCACAGCGTGGTCAGCACTTCAGTGTAGCAGAAACCGTCTCGATTATCTACAGGTACAGGAAAAGAGTGTTGATGGAGAAAAATAAGGCCCCAAAGAAAACCCATGCATGGTCTCGGAAAGACTTTCCTGCTGTGAGGCTCATTTTTAATTGAACAGTTTATTAGAAGACCTGAGAAGACCTGGTTACCTGGGATATGAAGGCAGGAAGAGATTCAAGATACTTCAAACCCATTCCAAATACCAGGAACAGCCATAGATTCAGATAGGACTTTTCTGAAGGTGATTTTTAGCAGCTCAGGTTAAGTCAAAGTTTATTCTTAATAACCTGAATTAGTCAAAATTTGTCCCATTATTACAGCGACACATCACACATCTCACAAAGAGCAAAATAACAACAACAAATCCAGCCTCATAATCTGACAAATAAAAGTCAGATTATCACGCAGACGACTTCTTTGTTCCAGATTTTAATTCTTCTTAATCCTTCTTAACGAGAAACAGGCAGCAAACAGTGGACTGTCACAACTTGCTGCTTCAATAATATACTTTTACTGTAATACAGGAGGAAAAGCAAGGCATAGGACCTTCAAATACTTAGACAACAACTCTGAACTGACAAGAGTTCTGGATGTAAAGCATTTAAACAACTGTGCTATCTTCTGGGTCACTGCAGGTAACATGTAGCGCGCGAGCCACAGAATTCATCTTTAAAGGCATTTGTTACACAATACTCTGAGAATCTAACTGAGAATTTGGTAATGACAAGTTTAGTCCCGGTTAAGACTTGGACATCCCTGGTTATTGGCCCGGATGTGAAGGAGTGAGAAGAGACATGAGACTCACCCTGATACTGCAGGACCAGGTTCAGGAGGTCTAGACAGACCCAGATAAACTCAACCACAAAAGTCTGTGAGGGGAGATAGGATTTCTCCAAGTCAGAGATTCCACAGTCTCAGTGGTTTTCTCACCCAGTTTACCCCTTCATATCAAGGTCGAGATACTGAAGAGTCAGACGGGAAATGATGTCGGAGAAAGAGGGTCAAGCGAAAGTCAAGCTGTGACAACATCCTGACAAAGTCATTCTTGTATTGACCCACCCTGACTTCTGGACTATGTAACAGCTGTTATTAAGTTATGAAGATCAATGAGTTTATGATTATTATATTGTTAACATTATTGCTAGTTGGGCCCCAAAAAGGTGATACATAGTTTATTTCTGCATGCACCGTACCTAGTGATACTGCATATAAGTGAAAAGCTAACCATCCCTCTGTAGGTCAGTGGCCTTTGTTTGAGCCTCTAATCAGCAAAGAAGACAATGGAGATAGCCAGGAAGCAGTGACAGAATGAGGGTAAAAAATACTGACAAACATAATCTATATGTATCTATTCAGTATCGGAATATACTAAAGTGCACACACTTTCAGGTGAACCACCGAGACTTCAACATAAAATCTTTAAAATTAAGAGTGTTAAGGGTACATACCAAGGCACTCAGTCTGTGTGGGGTTGGAGATGAACCCTTGGTCACATTTGCAGCGGAAACTTCCCACCGTGTTCTCGCAGCGGCCGTTCTTACAGACGCCGGGTTTGGCCGTGCACTCGTTCAGGTCTGTAACAAAAATGAAGATTAAAGTGAATTTACTGGGCCTAAGCATTTAGCTGGTCCACTAGTTTACGCATTACTCAATCACTTTTCTGACCAGTTTCATTTTGATAGTTAGATGGGTGACAACTAAATGAAAGGAAATGTATGATATAATATACAGTGCACTTATTGAGATGCTAAATGACGAGCCCAAAAGTTTAGTTTTTTTGTGATTGTACAAAATTATAATGAAATTCAGGCAAGAAACTAGATGACCTAATGTACAACACAGTGCTGTGTACACACAGCACAAATAGCACAATTGCAAAAGTTAGATAAAGATACAATAAAGAACAATAGACAATTAATCTAGTCATAGGAAGAGCTTAACTAGTACTAAAGACTAGCATTTAAAAGTACTCGTAAAAAGTATTAGTAGTATTGTGATGTGAAACTTAATCCAATCAAGTGAGCTATGAAATGTCTCAAATTGTTTTTCTAATCTTGTATCTCTTTTGATTTTCATTGTTATGTCAATTAAGTGAGATGTGACTTAGTCCTTGTTATCTATGCGACATAGTAACATTTGTTAACGGTAAAATTCTCACCAATGCATCGATCTCCTCTGGGCTGCTTCATGTACCCGGGCGGACAGATGCACATGTAAGTCCCAATCAAGTTCTTACAGGCCATTCCTCTGCTGGCACAGTCGTCTATACCGTCCTCACACTCGTTCTGGTCTAAAGGAGGGGGGAAAAAACATAGTTTACTAAATGCTGCACATGGGAAAAATGTGTTTGTTGTTTTCATTAGACAGGACAGTATATTGGGAAAGATGGTTGAGAACTGGGAAAGTTTCAGCAAAATGTCAAAGCTGGGAGATGCTGCACAGTGTCCACCTCCAGCGTATGTGCTGTAGCTATTTGCGCACTATTTTACAAAGTGAATACTCGGAAGTCTCAGGACAATGATTGTCCTTGAGTATAATCAGTACACAAGTAAAAATTAGCATAGGGAAGTAAAAGATATGATATGAAAGGATGATTTTCTGAACAAATTGTCAGAGGTTAGATGTCTTTAACGTTAACATCTTTTTAAAACATTGGATACTATGGAACACGCCGTAGAGCTTACTGACATTTTGTTCAAGTAGGAACTAAAAGGCACTATACCTGATTTTTTTTTATTGTAATGGAACAAAATGTGTTTTTTGTAAAATCTTTTAACAATATATAATTTTGTATATTGTTTCCATTTCGGGCTAGTGTTTTAGTCTTTCTTTGACAGTGACCCTCCAAGTTGTGAAACACGCTTATAAACTCGTCCCTGTGAAGAATTGGGATCCGACAACTACTTTAGGAAAGTTAGGAATGCGGTTGGACAACAACTAACAGTTCAGATTTTAATCCGACAAAATGGGTATATGTCATTAAAGTTAGGTTTTCTCTTGGTTTATACCCGTTTCCATCCAGTTAAGTCATAATCTATGCCAACTTTAGATCTACTTAGCCCCTTCTTAGACCTAGTCAGTCTGCATTAGGTCTTGGTCTTGTCCCGGTAGTACTTGACAAGCCAAATATTTTAGGAAGTGGAACTCGGTGCGAAACGTTTGAGGGTCACTGATCTCGACACTTGAAAAACTGGCCGTTGGGCCTCAGCGCACGAGTCTCGTTATGTCAGTGCGAGTGATGCAACGCAGGCAGGTCCTCTGGCTAAAGACGAAATGGAGCTATGGAGGTCTGTTTACAGCTGTTACATAAACAAGGACCGTTTTGACAGTGAGATTTCCCTGCTGTCTGCCCACTCCCCGTGCAAATACAAGCGTTTCCATGGACACGCAGCTCACCAAATGCAGCCCAATGTAAACAGCGGCTCATCCAGAGAGCGTTTTAAGATAGCATTAGCACTACGATGCGAGTGATGTAACTTTAATGAAGAACCAGACTGTATATATTAGTCAAGACCTTTTCCAGGACGTGCACTTTAGAGTCTATGAGTGGTTTATTAGATTAGATCCTAATTTCTTTGGCAAAACACAGTGCAACGTCGTAGTGCTTTCAAGGAACAATAAGACACATAGTAAGATGTATCTAAACTACAGATCGAAAGGTATGTGTAAAAAGAGTAACGTTATCTAAACTCCAAAAGAGCGCAAACCACGGCACCATCTCAGTTAGCCACTCACTAAAATAAATTACCTTTGCACATCCTCTTGTCCTCGCGCAGAATGTAACCCGTGGGACATTTACACTCGTAGGAGCCGATGACGTTGACGCAGCGGAAGGCGCACAGCAGTGGGTTCTGGGCGCACTCGTTGATGTCTGCAAAGAAAGAAAAAGAAAACAGTCGCTTGGTCACCTCGGCTGACCAAAAAACATTACACTTCTTGCAACTCTCTCGTACCTTCACAGGTCATCATGGGCCCGGGCTCAAACCCATCGTCGCACGCACACTCGAACCCTCCAATCACGTTTGTGCATGTTCCGTTTCCACACGGATTATCGCCGTCGCACTCATCGGTGTCTGTAAAAAGAGAGAAACATATGAACTCGTCATCTATCGATCATGACTAGCGATTTGATAACTAGGTCTCCAGAACCCTTACCCTCACAGGTGACCCCGGAGGTGTCCAGGCTGTATCCCATGGGGCACTCACAGCGGAAAGAGCCGTCCGTGTTGATGCACTGGCCGTTCATACAAGGGTTGTTCAGGCACTCATCAATATCTGCAGGAGAAAAACTTGACTGATACAAACGGCATCTTTGGGAACGCCCACAAACGTTTACGTTCGAGGGGGGATTTTGAAGGGGGAAAAGAACTGCTCTTTCACCAAACACTCCACAACTACTTTAACAAATGCTAAATTACAGATGTACATTATCTACCGCACAACGATACATGATATGAGACATGGAGAAGGACAAAGTGGTTCAACGGCCCAAATGTGTGCATAAAATAGGGAATGCGAACCATAATGCTAACGTTAGCTTCATGCTACATCAGAGTGCCTAGTGGACAATCTGTGGACAATAGTCTGAACGTCAAAACATCCATAAAGACTTTGGACTTTACTGGTGTGTGCTAAATATGCTGATAGCCAGAGTTAGTCTAAAGAGGAAAAAAATAAATATTTATAAATATAAATAAAACAATTATTTCCCCCTTGCTAAGCTACGCCCCTCAGTATGACGCGCTGCCATCTGTATAGTGTTCAATATGGGAATTCTGTCAAAGGAATTTGGAATATATTGAAGCGTTTTCAATATGTTATGGCACATACCTACAGGGTGATCTGGGCCTTGTTGATAGCCCTCATTCGGACATAACTGTAGGTACGATTCTGAAAAGAAACATGAAAAAAAACAAGGTGTCACTGTGAATTCCTAAATTGCACAGTTAGAGAAGCAAAGTTTGAAGACATTTATTACAAACGTATTCATAGAATAACCAGACTAAGCAGTTTGAAGAAGATGAATGTGATCTATACACCAGTGTAAAGTCAAATGAGATTGCACCACCTTTGTCGGCTTTGGTGGGGCAGAGCTCGCACGGGTTGCCCCAGCCTTGTCCTGCCATCATGGTGCAGCAACACTCTGCCTTCGACGTGTTCTGGGCCTTCGGAGCCTGACACCTGCTGTTCTCAAACTTGGTGTAGCAGTAGTTCACGCGTACATCTACGGGAAACCAGCAAAAAAAAAATGTTGGCAAAGTAATTTCATTCGACAGCTTTGACATTTTGACTGATGGAATGCATGTATTTTCAATTATTTTACGAAAGTTGTTTTGACATCAATAGGCAGCCTTGTGCACATTTTGACATATCACACAGCATCAGTTTTCTTCCTTTTTTGCTTTGGCCAAGATTTATTCTACTCTCCAAGCACAGCTGCATCTCCACATATCACTGGCTCTGCTTCATCCAATTAGAAAACGTTGTACAACTAAAGAAGCACCTTCCATCATTCTTTTTCAAGTTTATGAAACAAACACACAGGAAATGGCATGCTTGTATTGACCTATAAAAAACACTTATTCTTGATGTCTTTAATAATTGCTTTCCTATATAGTCACCAAAACGTCAGCGCCTCAGTGTTATTTGTATTGCATTATAATAACATGTTGGGAAAACTAAACTCATTTTACTTCTGAGTGCTGACTAAATGTCCAGGAAAGCTGAGCAACTACCCCAAATGAATCATCGTCATTTTCCAACATTTTGAGAGCAAATCATAGTTAAGTATTTTGCACTTCTGAGGAAAAGCGGTTGACTAATTATTTCGAGTCAGCGCTTGGTATTTGCCAGGCCTTTCTGCGCTGCAAAGTAGCTTTTTCCCGGACCGACTTGAGCGAAATGAGAAGCACATGTTAGCTGCAGCGGCCTTCACAAAATACTGTACAAATAATCCTCCTGCCCACTGCAGCTCTCCACACCTGGCTCAAAAGGCAACACCTGGGCCCAGAGGAGGGAAAGCCGATGAGTGTCGTGTTTCGGGGCTCCATAAAAACTTGATTTGTCAGCCTTTTTTTCACGGCGAGATTTATGGACCCCCGTTACCCAGCTGGTTCGCAGTGGTCTGGGGAAGGCCTAAGTACACTCCGCCGCATGCTTAGTGTGTTTGACTTTCTGTCACACAAAAATTAGCCCAAAGCATCTGGTACAAGGCTCGCTCAACTGTGTAGCGATCAGACGGACATGTGCAGGCGTTTAGCGAGTTTAGCTTTTATTTGCATACGTTTGGAGTGTGCGTCCTTCAACTACTTTTACACATTTTTGTGATCAGCGGTAACCTCTGAACCCATTAATGCGGCTGCCATTATGCTCAATCAAATTGAAATTGTAATGGTCGCTAATTGCAAATATATTTATGTATATGATGTCTGAAAACAACAAAATAGTATCTTGCCATTGGTAAGTATCATGTCACCTTAACCAAGCCCATTTTCTCCCGGTCAGCGTTACCCAAATCTAAAAGGTTACAGCCTACAGTACAGGGCGGTGTAACGCCTCATTTGAAAGCTAAGACCTACAAACCTGATTTAAACCGATCTTTTTCCTTGCATTGTTGCCGCTTGGTCGTCACTTTTTAAAAGTTTTTTTTCATTGCTTTTTTGTTCGATTTCGTCACATTTTAGTCACTTTTATGTTACTCTTTTGTGGCTTTTTGTTGCATTTTCGTCACACATTTCTGTCATTTTTTCATCACTTTGTCGTCACTTTTCTGTTGCTCTTTTGTTGCATTTTCATCCTCGTTTTCATCAACAACTGTCTTTTTTTCAAATCAAATGCTCCTGTACATGTTTTAACTGAGCGCAGGGATTACAGTGATTTTTAACGCAAATAGCAATACTCGAAATTGAGCGACTGGGACTTTTTTTTTTTCTCCCAAATTGTGCAACCCTGGTGAGCATTTGCAAAGCATTCATTCATCTTCTTCCATATAGAGGCAAAGCACCATGCCAAATATTTGGACTGTACGACACTAAAAGTATTTGTTACTCTTCATAAATAAACAAAAAGCTGTAGTAGCTTGAAAAAAAGACTTTTGGTCCAAATCCTTGCTGGGCACATGAGCAAGGCACCATCATCATTCCCCGTTCTTCCAGTGCCTTATAGTTTGTGCTATAGTTAGCGTGGGCTATCACGGATAACTTACCTCTAATAAATGATTAAACTGAGAAAAGAAGAAAAAAAGAAATCTTGGCTTTTACTACTTTTAACACAACTTGTGCCTGCATTTTACCTGTCTAACTGTAACTACACGCTTGAAGCCACATTATCGTTGCTAAGTCCTGGTGTTTCCACACAAAAAGTCGTCCCACTTGGAAAGTCGACTTGATCTCACCGCTCGCACATGTCGTCCGCTCTCCACCCAAATACCTCATGGTAATCTACTCCACTGACCCTTACCTCCTGAGAGAGAGAGAGCCGTAAATGCACTAACTCAATGATGTCATGGCATTCTGAAGAGGCTAACAGGGGAACTCCCTCTTACAACGCGCCCAACTTTAAAAGGCCCGTACAAACACATACACAAGTTTGAGGCAAAGGAAGAAAAAAAAAAAAAACATCTCGTCAGAGCCACTATTGGTCAAATGGAAACAGCTGGACGTGGGCTACGCTGCTGGGTCTTCACTCGCACTCAAAGGCAGACTAAACTCATTTCTTCAGAGCTTGTGTCGCCCAAGTTTACACCATACAAGGGCTGAACGAAAATACAATTACTCTTTTTCGGAAAGGTGAAATAGATAACGGGATCATGCTGCTGCGGATTTTTTATTTAGTCCAATAAGAAATCAACACAAGGCTACTTTTGCAATAGGTTATCAAAACAAAGCATTTGGAAATGGACTTGATGTATAAGCCTCATACTTGGCTACCTGTAGTCAGTCATTTAAGTGGCTCAAAAAAAAAAAAGTGCTGATATTGTTTCTGTCGCCTGCTGTCAACAAACAAAGGGGAATTTTCCCATAACAAACTGCTAAACTAAAACAATAATCTCATGCATTTTAGGAGGCTGAAGTCAAAACTATACTTGTTACTTGTCGAGCACATTAAAATGCCTATACTCAGAATATCTTTTTGGAATTTACAGATGCTATTTATTATTAATGGGTGCTAAAGATGCAAAATAATATAACGATGAACTGGAGAAATGTGAAGAACTGAAAGGAACAATTGTAAAACATCAGACATTGCCAGCTGTTTCTGTTTTGTAAAATACGCTGGGACAGGCGCAATAAGCTTTAGCCGTCTGCCTATTCCATGTCACGCTTTATGCATGTTTACATGAGACATGTTAAATGTCTGAATAAATGGAATGATTTTGATATCATTTCAATTATTCTTTCAGTCCTGGCAATAAAACATTACCCAAGCATCTTCGCCCAGAGGAGGAGAGTTTGAAGCCTGGGGGGCAAACGCAGGTGAAGCTGCCCTCGGTGTTGGAGCAGGTGCCAAACAAGCACATTTCAGGAGACTGGGAGCACTCGTCGATATCTGAAATGCAAGGAAAACGGAAATTATATAAATAACTTCTTTAAACTGGGAACATTTTCACTCCATTGATGGTATTTCTCGACCACAGTATACAATAAATAACGCAAAGAAATGAACACGTGCCATTTCAAATAGACACTTTGGCTGAACATAGAAACAAAGGTGGCCCTCGACTCGCCATCGATGCTGACATTATTAGGTCAAATCCACTGCTAATAGGACCACCCAATGTCAGCGAATCAGTGAAGCAAACACATATTGTCATAGCTACTGCAGTGAAGTCATCCCATTGTGTCAGGCTGTAGATGAGATAAAGCAGGAGAGGCAGTTATCTAAAACACATGGGCTGGAGTCAGTGCTGCGTAATGGGAGGAATATCGTTTTGAGTTCACGTTAAATGGGCAGATAACATTTTTCCATTATTGTAACTCTTTTGATTCCGTTTGAATTCAATTTAGTGCCTTGCAATGAGATTCAAGGCCATCATTTTGACCCAGTTATTTTAATACCTCATGGAAATCCTGTAAAAACGAATCTATAACTTAAATCCTGATGAAAAGTGTGGCTCTTACTCGTGCAGGGATTATCCATTGGTAGAGACTTTCAAAATAACTTATTTCTTGCTATATGGATATTGCATTAACTGCTACACAATAATTTACATTAATTGTGTGGTTTAAAGGTTGTATTAAATCAGGCTTTGGTATTTTTGCAGTATAACTTAAAATATCGTATCCCTAAATGGCGCCCTAAGTATGTTTTTGATGAGGGTTTAGCATATAGTGGATTTTGCATATTGATGGCCAGTTGCTGCTCTTGTAAAACTGTCCAAGTATCGCAGCTCCTCCTGGTTTCCCTGAACAGACTTTAGGGCAGGAATGTGATGAAGTCTGTGAAATATCTCTTCATCAGTGAATAAACAACCCGAGAGCTCCGGGCTGGTCCCATGTGTGTGTGTGAGAGAGAGAAAGGGGCGCTACCCACCCAGAGGCGTAATCCAAGACGACGGGACAAGGGGGAGACAAATCTAATGTGTGAGGTGATTTGTGATTTTGCTTCTGGAGGTTTAGTCAAAAGTAATTTAAAGGAGAGGAAATACTTTTTTGGAAGTTTCTCATTCAACTAGAAACACTGCTGTTGCGATCGAACTTTGACTCTTTAATTCCCTCACCTTCACACGTTTCCTCGTGGAGGTAGTATCCCTGTGGACAGATGCACCTGTATGAGCCGTCCAAATTCACACAAGTCCCCGCTCCACACGTCCCGGGGTTCACCAAACACTCGTTGATGTCTGAGAGGACAACGCGTTCACTTCTGATTTTCATTGTTGTAAAAAAAAAGCAAAAATTGACAGCATATTAACACTGTCGTAACTTACCTGAGCACGCCCTGCCGTCCAGCGCGAGGTCATAGCCGTCGTTGCAAACACAGAAGAACCCTCCCACCGTGTTCCTGCAATTACCATTTCGGCACAGCCCTCTCTGCGTCGAGCACTCGTCCACATCTAGGACAAAACGAAGTGCACGTTACAAATAATGCAGGTGATTTATCATAGAGTGAGCAAGTGTAATTGACGTCGCAAGGTATGAGAAAATGCCTGTCAGAATAATTAGAATTGTAATGACGGCAAAATCTAAAAAATTTCTACCTCTATGTTTCTCCATGTAGACAGACTTATTGGCGATGACAGCTCTCAGTCTCACAGTAGTCTTTACCGCAGACAAGGCAGACTTTTGGATTGGATTTAATTATTACTTATGCTACATTCTGCAGTTCTTTTGGCATACACCGACAAGCAGCACCTTGTCAGATACAAGGCTATCTGAATGGGTGACTTTAGTTTCATAAATTACAGTATACATTCAGGTACTGTACTTTACATAGTGAAAACTGTACTGAATATTCTTTATCTTTTAGTTTCATAAATTACAGTATACATTAAGGTACTGTACTTTACATTGTGAAAACTGTACTAAATATTCTTTATCTTTTATGCATTTGGGTGTTAGCTGGTGGTTTCATAGCAAATACAAATGTGGCGTATGAGTGACAGTGTTGGGGTAACGCACTACTTAGTAACGCGTTACTAGTATTCAGTTTATGTTTACGCGTTACTTTACGGGTAAAGTAACGCGTTAGTTTTGCATCTGAAGGTAATAAAGTACTAGTTTCTTTTTCAAATCAGTAACGCATTAGTTTGGTCTCGATCTCTCCGTCGTCTCCAAGTTTCCTCCACGGCTGCTGTGCTACTCACGCATGTGCACCGTGTCCTCCAAAACTTCACATGGAGTTAGTAACATGGCAGAGTTTGGAGCAAATGCGTTCACATCGTGGAAGTACTTAACATTATTTTGAATTTACTGGGGAAACGGACAATACAGCACTGGTGGCGAAGCTAAAGAGGAAAACCACGATGGAGCTAGCCCTGGCGCACCGGGGATAGAGTTACCGCGATCCCTGGCGCCTTACAAACAACAACGTGTAGCTTTGGGCGGCAACATCGGTCCCCAATGTGAGCAACAAACTCGTAGCTGGTTATGTGGTTGAGGAAAGCTGAACAATCATTCTAAATCAAGTTGAGTATGTTGTATATTTATTATGACCAATTCAATGCACTTTGTAATGTGTATGAACTCATTTACAGACGTCCTTTTTGTTGAAAAACTGGCGCAGTTTTTGACAGGGCCAAACTGTATATACAGTGCTTAATTTGATCCCCCGTTTGGGGGAACGCATTCCCGCAATTTTCAGTTTTTCAGGGTAAAGGATGCGGGAAATATTTAGGAGGATCCGGCAAAGAGTTGATCTGATATAATGGTGTTTAATGAGAGTGTTCCGGCAAATGTTTTGGCCTGTTACTCAGAATCCATCACATCAGACCAAAAGTGTTCCTGAAACTACAAATATACAAATTAAGCACAATGAATATAGCGAACGAGCTAAGCTTTTACGTCGACTAAAGGCCTGTAGTTCCTGCTCATTCTTGCGCTTTACGATTTACTTTTTAAAGTAACGTTACCCAACACCGGTGAGTGATTGGTTGTAGTCCGTAGTCGCTTCAGTCCACAGGACGCCGGAGCGACAGTAGCTCAGTTTTCACCTTCTGATTCAAAGGTCTATGGATCCCGGCTTTCTAGTCTATATTGTTGTGCCCTTGGGCAAGACACTTATCCTGACACTTGGGCAACAAAGGTCCATGAATGCGAGTGTGGGAGAATGGATGAACAATTACTTTATGTGGAGTGCTTTGAGTGGTCAATGCAAGAGGAAAAACGCTACAAAAAGGTGACATTATGTAAAGATCCCGAGGTGGTCTTTTATTGCTTTTAATATAAATGGACACATACCAACGCAGTCGCTGTTGTGTGAGTTGGTGAAGCCGGGGTAGCACAGACAGTTATAGGAGCCCACGGTGTTTTTACAGGTGCCATTTCCACAGGGCTGTCTCTCACACTCGTCCATGTCTGGGGGCGCATATTCACATATCCTTATTATTTCACATAAATCTAAAATGACCAACATGTGAAGAGTTAATATCTCTGACACTTACCCACACACATGGACTGGTCCCTGGTCGTCTTGTAGCCGTTGGGACAGGTGCAGCGGTAACTGCCCAAAGTGTCAATGCACTGACCGGGGTTACACACGCCAGCGAGCTCATTGCACTCGTTACGATCTGGGAAACAAGAAGGTTTATTCCTCGGTTATTCCTTGTTTAGATTAGTCCTACTTTAGACCTCGTTCAGGCCTAGTTTAGGCCCGAATCATCTTAAGTTTTAACCTGATGTACTTGTGGTGGCACTCGTAGAGATTTTTGTCTTTCTCTTAGGTGGTACATGGTATGAAAAGTTTGACAACCACTGACATAGAGGGACATTCAGACATAATAAAAAGCGATGGATACATATTAGGGATGGGACAAATAACCGATTTGTATCGATACACTCATTTGCACACGAGAGATGCGAGTGCATCGGCAGAGAAGCCACAGATCGATGCAGTTCAGAGGGTAAACACAAGATGCATCGGATATTACGCGCTCATATCGATTTAATCTAGATACGTTACGGCTGCAAAGCCCCTCTTGCCACAGCGCGCGTCATTTACGTGCGTGTGTGACGCTCCTCCTACGAGGAGCGCGTGTGTTTTACCGGTAACTTCAGGCTGAGAGCGACAGAAACACCTCCGCGGCGGTGGAGTTGGGTTGGCCGCAGCGCTGTGTTGAATCAAGGACGTCTCGTGTGCAGAACGCGATGAAAAGTAGCAGGAAGCCAAACGCAGATAAATATTCCAAACATCGCCATGATCTGACTGCCCACGTCATTGTGTCCACTTACAAGCGTAAAGAGTCCAGAAAGAGTTAAAAAATCCACTTTACTGCACTGTATTTGAGTCAGGTGGGAGTACACGTGTGACTGCGCTGAGGCAAAGGAAGCCCCGCCCATTCATTAGCATAACCATGTGAGCTTTTCTGTGTGTTATTAATGTGGAAATAATTCACACAATCGCCTTTTTAATTTTAACAAGACTGTTCATAGATTAATAATAATTGTCCCTCCAAAAATGTTGAAAAAACTAAAAACAATCTTAAGGTGGATAAACCCATAGAATATATAGGATACAAAACATTAAAAAAAAGGTATCAATTCAAGACCTCAATAATTGTGACTATTTGTTAAATCTTAATTTATTTGAGCTGGTTCTATTGAATCATTGCATCAAGCATAGAGTGGATGGCGAAACATCGAGATGCATCGTGATAATTGTCCTAAATCGAATCGTATCGGGCTGGTGGTGGTCACAGATGTGTGGATCGAGATGCATCGTGATAATTGTCCTAAATCGAATCGCATCGCAGCTCTGGTGTTGCAAGATGTATCTTAAATGAATCGGATCGTGGCAGGTGTATCGAGATGCGAATCGTATCGGACAGAGGCCTAAGATTCCCATCCCTAATACATATAAAGCGTCATAATAATGTGGGTTGAAGGAAATTTGGAAATATGCCATTTGTATTATGCCGGAGTGAAATAGCCAGTGACATTTATTGATCCAGTATTGAACTCTAGCATTCAAGAGTGTCACTCCACAGAAGAAAGACACATTTTGACTGTTTCTGCTCTAATACTTTTCTTAATGCCATCTTTAATCTCTGCACTACACATTCAATTCATACACTTTGCAAACTTTGTTTTTATACTTTCATGCTAATTGCATTCGGTTCCTAGAAAAGTTCACTTTAATTTTAACTTTCCTACAGATATAGACGGCGTGTTTGGAACTGCCCATATTATGGCCATTTTCGAGCAGCCAGGAGAAAAAAAATAAAAGACAAAAAAAATGTTTCTCTCATTTCTTCACCATTACTTGAACAAATGCTGATTATGAATTCTATTCTTCGACTAAATAAAAATGCAAAGACACGATGAGGCGCAAAGTGGTTCAGCAGCCCATAAGTACTTAAAAAAACGGACAATGCTAACCAGGAAGCTAACGTAAGCTTCATGCTACGTGAGCTAACGAGGGCCGTTTTTCACTTCTTCTGAACAATTTGCTGTGAAAAAAACATCCATATGGACCCAATTTTGGCTTGACTTAATTGGTGTGTGATAAATACGTGTATAGTCTGACAGAAAAGGACTCAAAGGAGTGAAAAATTGTGATTTCAATTAAAGGTTTTCTTCCCCCTCGGCTAAGCCACGCCCCCTTGTATGACACTTTGCTATCTGTATCGACTTGAATAATAAAGTATAAAGTAAGGATTCTTATTTGAGTACATTTTGATACTCTACCCACTGCCATGTACTGTTTAAAGTGCAGAATGTTTCTTACCCAGGCACTGTCCAGTCGGAGTGAAGCGAAATCCGGATTTACATTCGCACTTGTAGCTGCCGGGCATGTTCAGGCAGGCGGCGTTCTGCTGGCACACCGGACCATTCTGGCACTCATCGATATCTGTGGGGAAACAAGGGACAATTATGGTTTAGGTAACATAGGAGAGACTTGGAGACAGTCTAAATGTGCAAAAAAAAAACTTGCATGAACAAAGCAAAAAAGTTAATTTACTAGAACTATATTTAAGATTTGTCGCATCTTTCTGGCATCATACTGTACCAATGGAAAATTGAAAAATATGAGAACATTTCATATTGACTTAAACATAAAATGGGATTGTATGGGTGTCAAAGTTACCTTCGCAGATAAGCAGTTTGTCGTTGTAGATGAAGCCGAGCGGGCACTCGCACCTGAAACTTCCAATCATGTTGATACACACGCCGTTCTCACAGACCCCCGGGATCTCTCTGCACTCATCAATGTCTGCCCACAACAGGAACACATGGTTTCGTTAAAAAAAATATGCAGTGATCACTAGGGGAGTAAACTCTCAAAGTGCTCTCGGGGGATAGATGCTCGAGGGCAGTATAGCTTGTTTTTTATATTTAGGCCTCCTATTTAAATATCACATATTTCTTTAAATCTCAATCTTACCAACGACTCGTCCAGTCGTGATGTCAATGTAAAAGCCGGGTCTTTCACTACCGCACAGAATGGCAAACTCATCTGAGGAGGTTAATTATTGAATTAGAAATGATAAGATAAATGATGTTTTTTGTTCTATTTGGTTTTGCCGGGACCTCACCGGTGCTGGGCACAGGGCACTGCTCACACGGCTTGTTCCAGGCGCGGCCGATGTTGTAGGAGCAGCAGCACATCTTCTTTGTCATGTTGAACGTCAGCTCTCCGTCACACGTGCGGTTGTCGGAATAAAAGTTCCTGTAACAGTAACTCTTCCTCATGTCTGCGGGTTTTCAAAATAAAGTAGTATAACTAAAACGGCAAAAGGTCGGAGCCTCCTGAAGCAGCGATAATGGCCGGCATGTATCCTTACCCATGCAGTTGTTGCCTCCATTGACCTGCATGTAATCCACGGGGCAGATACAGGTGTAGTTGCCAATCGTGTTGTAGCATGTTCCCGGGCCGCAGATGCCAGGATTCTCACACTCATCCACATCTGAAAAACAGAAGGAACGTTTAATGATCAAAACCAACAAATTTATGACACCATACAAAGAGCAACTGTACAATTTATGGATCGTCTGAGGTCAAAGTCAGATTTATTTCAAAAAGGGATTCGAGATTGTAACATTGAGGCCATAAACTAGTCACATATAAGCCTCACGTGTTTCTGATTTTGTACGTTGCGCTCAAAGTTTCAGATTCAGGAAGCAAAACACTATCAACGGCAGAGCTCTTGATTGCACATGACAACTGTGTATAGCATAAAACTGAGCTGGCCTTGAGCCTAGACTAACTGAGACACATTCAATCCGTTCTCGACTCAGGCAGGTATTATTTTGTAAAATGGGGCAAATCAGGACGTAAAGATGCTATCACTGAAAGAGACAACTGGCCCGCTCTACTCCTGGCTTTTTAACGCACTACACTGTGTAGGGCTTACATAATAAATGCACATAATAAATATTCACGGAGTACAATATGTATATTAATCTGTCTTTTAACATAAGTCCCCTTTGAAATGTAACGATCGTTACACGCTTTGTACTATACTTTGTACTTGAAACTAGACCGTTTGTTGTAATTGTGCTTCTTTTTTGTTGATATATACGAACACTTCAAACGGTGTTTTGTAAATAATAGTTCTTTGTAAATAGTATGTAGGTATGTGGCGTTATCATAGTTGTTTCGTAAATAATTGTTTCGTAATTAGTTGTTACGTAATCGGTATTGCTCCGTTTTGGGGTATGGTCGGATGCTGTGGGTGTGTAGGGTCTATTTTATTTTGCTGTTGTTTCCATGTTGCTATTTTGTCCCTTTGTTGTTCCACTATGTTTTTGTGAAATTATGATTTTAATTGTATTAATTTTGGGGGTGAGCGCTTATAAGCTCTTGCTTCGGCTCACTCCTCTTGAGCAGTGTTACTGCTCAAATAAACAAATAAATAAATAAATAAATATGATGTGCAAGTTTGTCATTTTATGCTCACTACTGCCACCTCAGGTCTTATGCGCAACTGCAGTCTCTATATTAAGCTTGTGCATGACGGCACTTCAGACCGAAGTAACACCTTTTTGACAGAGCAGGATTTTAGAGGCAGTTGTGGTGATTAGGTCTGGGCTCATTCTACACATTAGGACATGACTGGAACGTGTAGGGGGAGGAAAATACTTAATTTAAAAAAAATGTTAAACTTTGTGTAGTCCCTTTAAAGATGTCTCACATTATATTTGCAATATTCTGTGAGCAGCAGCAGCAGCAGAATTTTTAACAATGTACGTCATTTGCCTTTTAAATATACATAAACTGCATGAGCTGCTACTATTGCTACCAAGATTTATTGCACATAATGAAGGCGAGGCATGGCAGGTGAACAGGAAAAAACAGATATGAAACTTTTTTGTGTAGTTTGGCATTAATCTGTAAAAAAAAAATTCACCAGATTTTGAGTTCTTTTAATATGTTGTTCATATTTTGATACAAGAAAAACATGCCTTTGACATTTTCCATATAACTTAGGGAAGAAAGTCGATTTGGTCAAATAATAAATGCCTTATTGGGCCAAAAACCTGCAAAAAATTTGAGAGAAAAATCATAGTTTTTGCTACAGACAACCAGATTTGACCCCAAATGCCCTGCCTGAAGGAGCTACCCTCATGTTTATTGTTGGGGTAATACAATGCTGGTGAATGAATGCACAACTTCTTTCCTCCCAAAAAATGATGGCTTTAAAAATAATGCTTCAGTCTATTATTGAAATGACGACTAACTATGACACAATTGGTGTTGAACTGCAGATATAAAACTTACTGTTGGCCCTCTTCTCCAACAGAGGCTAAAACGCTGTATAACAACGAGCTCATTATCTAGTTTCCTCCACTCTGTCTAAAACATAACACATTTCTGACTGGTTTCTTAAAGACCATCAAACATAGTGGCAAACACATAGTTTGATTTAATTGTTTCTTATGGGACACTGGGGTGCAATATTTTTAGTACATTGTTTTTCTGAGCTTCCTCGTCGGCTGGATTCAATTTCCCCTCCTCCCGAATGTCCCAGGGCAAGAGCAGGCGAGGAATAGGTCACCGCTGTGTTTCTGCCTCCGCATTTTCAGACAACACATCACAAAACATGACCGCAGACGTTTTCTGGTTTTGTTTTTACGAGTAGACGTAACGCTCTGCTCTGTCTACAAGTGCGCGTCCAAACATTGTGTATCTAGAAATTCATTTAGAAAAATATATAATAAAGTATCAATTTCAGGCGAAGCGATGTTGACAGACGACATTACCTTGAGATTTATATGAAATCTGTGTTGTGTTGGTGATGTTTACACGTGTAGATCTGCAGTTTAAATTGTTAGCAGAGCTCCAAACTCATTCCCAATATTATTTTACGCTTTTCTAACATCCAAATTCTCCACATGAATGAGTTTATGAGCAACTTTCAGGGTTGCTGTCACAAGAACGCTAACAGAAACAAGCCTGCAGTAGTTAAAAATGTATACAAAAGATTATAATGACAGTAAAACCAGTCAACCAATAAAACAAAAACTGGGTATAGGGCCATTAATTTTCACAAACCTGTTACACGCACCTACTATGGCATTATAGCTTTTAAAAACAGTACTTTTTAGTTTATTTCCTCACATTGGTTCTCGGTTTGGAACGCGATTCAGAAGCGCTAATAGAAGCGTGTTTTTCCAAGGAAGTGCACCAAGACTCGCTATAAGTGGGCCGAGTGTGGACACGGCCTAAATGCTTTGCGTGTGTTGTTGCCTCTTACCTTCACAGACTCTGGTGTCTGGATTGAGAGCGTAGCCTCGGGGACATTCACACTGGAAGCTGCCAAAGGTGTTGATGCACTGGCCGCCCTGACACAGCCCGGGCAGCTCCTGGCACTCGTTTATATCCTCCAGGATCACTGTGATGGGGTTAGGCCTGAACCCCTCTCCCCCGGGACACAGCGTCTTGTATTCAGCTACAAGACAAAGGTTGTTATGACTTATTTACTGTGTAAGGCAAAAGCAGTTTTATTTTAAAATGCAGGTACACATTTCACATCCAGTGAGCACCTCTGGCTATTCCTCTTTTTACCTCTCTGGATTTACATTGTCTTATTTACTGTTTTGTTTTATTGCCTTAATGTTTAGTGCAGCCCTGTGACGCAACTTCTGTCGTGATATTGGGCTATACAAAACCATTGATCGATTAAATTTGTTTGGGAAATTATGCTTTATAAAGTATACATACAGGTATCTATCTTTCTCGTTGTCTGACATCAAATCAGGTAGAAGTTGGTCAGTTTGACCAAAATGACTCTACTTTGTTTTTTTTCATCATTTCCTTAAAAGTCCATCAAAAGCTCACACATTTCTCTGATCTCTGTTTTTTTAGTCTTGCTCTCAGATGTATATTAAAAGCCACTGCACTGGACGTTGCTCCGGTTTCACGGCGTTTCAAAGGGAAAGGGTTTGGTTTCGTGTCACAGTGAGGAACATCTTGACCAGAAGAGGATGAGTCAGTCCCTGAAGTGTCCTGCTCCATCTGGGGACAATTACTGAACAATTTGCCGAGAACTGTCTTGTTTTTTACCAACAACAGAAAACCCACAGTCAAAGTAGGACAAGACCAGGCTTTGTGTGCGTGTGTTTACAAATGGAAATCATTTTGTTCTATTATTGATAGAAAACATGTGGCCACAGCTCGCAGTGTTTAATATTACGATGACTCCACAAGTTGATATGTAAATGTTCACTTGTTCACACTCAAAAACTTGGAGGGAAAGAATTGATAATATGGGCTTTAAAAGTATGAAGGGCAGTTTTGTGTTCCCTCTATGATGCGATAGAAACAAGGATTGGAGCTCCTCAGCTGTCGAAGAAGAAACAGGCAAGGTAAACAGGATTACTCAAAGGGTAAGCTTTTAAAGAGGGAATAAAAAAATGTCGCCTTTAAAAACAATCAAATGTATGAAAAAAAGACCTGATGGGTAACTGCATGCAGCTTGTGTGGTGCAAGGAATAAACTGTGTTAAGCAAAAAATACAAGAAATCGTTTTAGCCAATTGCACAATAACAAATCAATATCGCCATGATAACTGCAGTTTGAGTGAAAAAACGTCTTATGTTGGGTCCTGTGGTGCTTTATGGGCTTTAAAAATGTAAAAGGAAGAATAAAAATATATATATATAAATCAGAATGCTTTGTGTCGAAGAAAAGATCAATGTAAGCAGGATTACTCAATACAGTGTAAATGAAGGATAATTGTGTTAGAAATAGAAGCCAAAGGTCAAATTGCAAGTTGAACGACGAGAAAAAAAACAATAAAATAAAACAACTCCAGTCCAGGTGGTAAACCTTCACACTGTGGGATTAACACAATTTTAGGTCATACAACGACTCAAGTCAGGCTAAACGTCAGTTTCATCAGACAGCTTTATTAGAGGTCGACCCGATATTTGGGGGTTTTACAATAACTAGCGCTGATAAAAGCCAATATCTCTGGGACTGAAAGTGATAGAGACTGATCTTTGTATTGGAAAGAGCGAAGTCAGGGCTTTAAAACGTGTCCTCCTACAACTTCCTAGGCCTCAAGGGAACAGAGAAACATCGCAATGAAAATTGGTTTGCTACAAGTTTGACTAAACCTCAGTCAATACAAACATGTTGCATGACATATTGAAGCACAGAACCCGGAGAATTCAAGCTGAGTTATACTTAACATCCGCAATTGTATTTTTGATCGCTGTGCAAAATGCCGCGGCTAGCAACAGTATGCTCATGCAAACGGCAGCATGCTAATGTTAACGACAACTAATCAAAGATGGTACAGAAACTATGATTTAATCATTACATACGCAAACAAACAGGAAGCGGAGTAAACCAATCAGCGAAGGGCGGGCGTCCGCCGTTGATGAGGTGGTATTAGCGGTTTTACCTTAATATTCGCACACAATTATTATTCATCATTATGAATCACGAAACTCGCCTATTGTCGATGTGCTTTTGGTCATTTACTGCTGATTGGAGACACGCTCTTTCTCTCTCTCGTGCGGCGTTTGTAGATTGTTATTGAGGAGACTGCTGCTTCCCGTGAGTGTCCCGTGATGTTTTTACAGGATTATAGACCAGATATTTGGAAAAATCGGCCAAAAATATTACGGTATTGGGCAGAAAAAATCCCCAAAAATCAGCATTGGCATCGGCCATAGAAAAATCCATATTGGTCGACCTCTAATCTTTATCACAAAGTCCAAGGCCAGGTAGGCCCTCTATATATTGTATCTATCTTTTCTGAACTTACTTGAGTTGACAGAAGGGCAAGATTCACATGGGTTTCCCCAGCCGCGCCCCTGTGAGCAGCAGCAGGAGGCTTTGGACACCCCCACCCCGATCTCGTTGGAGCAGTGGAAACTATCTGCCCCATCGCCACGGGAACGGATTTCCAGGAAACAACTGCCCGAGCGCGTATCTGTGGGAGAGATCAGGAGAGAAGATGAGTGTTTTGCTATCGAAAGTAGTTTTGATTTAGGGGTCGCGATATATAATGTCATAAAATGCATTTATTCTATTTGTTTATTTGATTAGAACATGCCACACCGGATTGATAGTGTGAACTCCTAAAGGTCAAGCTATAAATGCACATGAGTCATGCTAAATTTTAAATCATGACCTAGGTGCTAAGGAAGTTTCGAAGGTGATTTCAAAGTGGCAAATGCTGATAATCACCCACACAGCCGACCCGAGTGGGGTTGAGCTCGAAGTCTGGGGGGCATTCACAGTCATAGTTCCCGGGCATGTTCACGCACACGCCGTTTATGCAGATGGTCGGGTCAGCACATTCATTTATATCTGTGGAAATACAGAAAATATTACAAGAGATAATGGCTTACTTTTATGGTAATCACCAGAATGAGATGGTTTACAAATAAATGTGAACTCATGGCAGGGCTCGAAATTAACTTTTTTTCTTGGTAGCGCTTGTGCTCCTAATGCCACTTCCAGCCTTCTATTGCATTTTAGATGTATTATTTTAGCTGTTTGCAATCTACAAAACTCATTAGGCTAAATTTTAACATTATAATTATAAATGGGACACCAGATTTTGTGCCTCCCAACCGCCCCCAACCCCCGACTTGCTCTGCCCCTGCTTCACCGCACTTCATCGTCTCCTCATTCTGCGCCTTCACTCTCCTCACACTGTGCTGCGGGAGAAAGCTCCATAGATCGCGCTACACGCAGCAAACTCCTTTGCCAGAACCTTTGAAGACGTGTTAAACATTGCGTTTGTGACTTTACGTTCTGTATTTTGTGAGAGCGGCGATAATTCGTTTTCAGCGCTGCACGAGGTGGCGAGCAGGTTGGATTGAAGTTTGCACTGCTTCTCCGCCCGACATTGATTCGAGCGACATTTGAGAGATAGTCCCAGTCACAATTAGTTTATGAATGATATATATTTCCTCGTTTTCTCATAAAGAGACTACAGTTGCGCATTGGATCATTCAATGAAAGCGGGCAGATGAATAAGAGCGGTGCACAGGCACACAAAGAGAACACGGGCTGGGCTGGTGCAGGTCGGCCAAAACAGGGGACAGATCGTAGTTTACAATATGTTCTCGAACCATTTTGGAACAAAAAGTTTGCTGTTGCTGACAGGCAGCGTTTGTGAAAACAATGACACAATCTTATTTAAGGGAGCGCGAGAAGGTTTTCTTTTAAGGTGGACCGGAGCATTTGTCAAACATGCGAGTGATTCTATTTTTAGACCGCAAAAATAATTTTGGGAGCATAATGCGACCAAAATGGTCGCAGTTTCAAGCCCTGCATGGTTCACCAAACTTTAAAGATATATAATACAACCTACTTTTGTATTATAGATATACTTTTCACATTGAACAAAGCATGCCAACAATAAAAGTAAACCTCAGCCTTCCTTAAGAGTTGAACTTTAAGAGGGAATTTGTACATTTCGAATTAAGAATATAGTAACAAATTTTAAGATGCATTATTACAACTTTGTATGTGGAAAAGAAAAAGTTAATATTAATGTGTATTTGAACTTTCAGTGACCCAGTGGCTGTACTGGTGGTCAGCTTGGTGCCTTTGCTTTCAATCACGGCGGCCTCTAGGACGCTCCAGGATGATTTGTTCTGTAGGTTTTCTGGTGAAAGGGTCCATCTGCAGTGAAAACTGGAGCACACTAGAGGCCAGCAGTTTGGAAAGTAAACGCGCCATGTTAAAGGAACAGGCCACCGTTTTTCCATACTGTGATATGTTCTTACCGAAGCTTAGACGAGTTGATACGTATCTGTCCGGTCTTTGTGTGTGCGCTCAGTCACACAAAAAGACCAAAGATGTTGTTAACATTTGGCCTTTCCCAGTATATTCCTATAGCTCCAAACGGGGATGAAGTTGGAAGCTACCACGCTCTTCCACGGGCACGCACCAGACAGGTAACTTGTCTTAGCTCAGGTAAGAACATATCACAGTATGGAAAAATGGTGGCCTGTTCCTTTAACCACCCATTCAGTTACGGAAAGGTCAAATAAGCACTAATATTTTATACTAGTGCAATATATAGTGACTTCATCATTATGTTGAATGAGTGTATATGTAAGTGTATGTAAGTATATATATATATATATATATATATATATATATATATATATATATATATATATATATATATATATATATATATATATATACACACTTCTAAAAAAATAACATACCAATTAATGTATTTATTTTTTATTGCACGGACTTTGAATATTGCCATTTATATTGGAATTATTTTTATTTTTATTTTTGTACATATAAAATAATTTAAAAGTTGTATACAAATATGTCTGTTATCGTTATCCAAGTGCCTTCACGGTTTTGTGAAGGCACAGAAATAAGCACTAATATTGACTTTTTTTTCACCATAGAAAGTTACATAATGCACCTTTATGTATATGCATAATGGTTCTATATTGGCATTGGGTTTGGAGAAGTTGGATATCAATGGTGCACGAAGAGTTACCAGTTTCCAGTTGCCTTAGACATCCGAAATGAAAAATAATGGCATATTTCAAACTTAAGCGAAAGACCCAATGAGGATTAGCTGACCAAGGGTCCTAACAAACAAGAAACACATTACACACACTTTGCTACATTAAAAGCCAACAAAGAATTCAGGCACCAGAGCAATTCTAGTTTTTGTGTGATTTTGTTCGTTAGAGACCATTTTATTGACATCTCAGTCCTATTTTAGTTTCTGAAGTACTGTTTACCTGTGCAGTTGCCTCCACTTCGGTCCAGCTCATACCCGATGTTACATTCACATCTGAACAGTCCCGGAATGTTTCTGCAGCGCCCGTTCACGCAGATGTCAGCGAAGGTGCATTCATCAATATCTACAAAAGACAAATATAAAAAATAGGTAACAGGATGGGACATGAGCAGATAGGGCAGTAAGGGGAGAAGGGCCCAGCTGTGAGGGATTAGCGAATCATGGGACCGCTTTGGAAATTTGGCACGGCGCTGCAGAGGTGAGGACCGCTCACCTCTGTTAAACTATGACAGGTCTGGGCCAAAAAACACTCAGACAGAGAAACAATGGGGGCAAATGAGGTTATGAAACTGTGCTCGTATCCACTTCATTAAACACTAGTCATTACTGTACAGACCTGGAGGGAAGATGACGGGGTTATTTTTGGGAGTGCAACGGGGGCAGGCTGTTAATGTGTAAAAGTGTTCAAGTCAGGAGTAGTCACAAAATCGGTGGACTTACTGTACACATGGAATTTCACAGGTCAGCAAAATGCAATGAAATCAGTTGAGCTCTCAAATATAGCCTTAATCTATACTGACAGGGTTTGGAACGGAGAGAAAAACTGTACTTTTGGAATAATTGAGAAGGAACAATCATAAAATAAGTTCAAATGATGTAAAGTTGACAAATTCAATAATATCTGAAATGAAGGGTGACAGTACGATGGATAATTTAGATCTGACTTAGGGTAAGAGTTGCTGGATTGTTTGAATGGCATGATTGATTTCTTTTTCTTCTTTTTTTCCGGGGGTTGGGGCTCGAATGCGATCGTCTGGTGGTCGGGCCTTTGCCCACGGGGCCCGGCCGGGCACTACCGGAAGGGACGACGTGCGCCCGCTCTCCTGTGGACCCACCACCCACAGAGGGATCCATAGGGGTCAGGTGCAGAGAGGATTGGGTGGCAGTCGAAGGTGGGTGCCTCGACGACCTGGTCCGCGTGCGCAGCTTCTGGCGTTTGGGACATGGAACGTCACCTCACTGGGGGGGAAGGAGCCTGAGCTTGTGTGGGAGGTTGAGAGGTACCGGCTAGATATGGTCGAGCACACACCTCCACGCACAGCTTGGGTTCCGGATCCCAGCTCCTGGAGAGAGGATGGACGCTCCATTTCTCTGGAGTTGCCCGCGGAGAGAGGCGGTGGGCTGGGGTGGGCTTTTGCTCAGCCGCTACGTGTTGGAATTCACCCCGGTGAAAGAGAGGGTCGCGTCCCTACGCCTTCGGGTCGGGGACAGGTCTCTCACCATTGTCTCGGCCTACGGGCCCAACATCGGTGCAGAGTACCCGGCCTTCTTGGAGTCCCTGGGAGAGGTACTAGATGGTGCTCCGGCTGGGGACTCCGTTGTTCTACTGGGGGACTTCAATGCCCACGTGGGTAACGACAGTGAGACCTGGACGGGGGTGATTGGGAAGAACGGCCTCCCCGACCGGAACCCGAGTGGTATTCTGTTATTGGACTTCTGTGCTAGTTACAGTTTGTCCATAACGAACACCATGTTCGAGCACAAGGGTGTCCACAAGTGCACGTGGCATCAGGACACCCTAGGCAGGAGGTCGATGATCGACTTTGTAGTTGTGTCATCTGATCTCCGGCCGCGTGTCTCGGACACTCGGGTGAAGAGAGGGGCTGAGCTGTCAACCGATCACCACCTGGTGGTGAGCTGGATCCACTGGCAGAGGAGGCAGCCGGTCAGACCTGGCAGGCCCAAACGTGTTGTGAGGGTCTGTTGGGAACGTCTGGTGGATCCCTCAGTAGGGTCTTCAACTCCCACCTCCGGAAGAGCTTCACCCAGATTCCGAGGGAGGTTGGAGACATGGAGTCCGAGTGGACCATGTTCTCCTCCTCCATTGTCGAGGCGGCCGCTCGTAGCTGTGGCCGTAAGGTCTCTGGTGCCTGTCACGGCGGCAATCCCTGAACCCGGTGGTGGCGCCCGGAAGTAAGGGATGCCGTCAAGCTGAAGGAGTCCTATCTGGCCTTGTTGGCTTGTGGGACTACAGAGGCAGCTGAGAGGTACTGGCAGGCCAAGCGTGCTGCAGCTCGTGCGGTCACAGAGGAAAAAACTCGTGTCTCGGAGGAGTTCAGAGAAGCCATGGAGGAGGACTATTGGTCGGCCTCGAAGAGATTCTGGCAAACCATCCGGAGCCTCAGGAGGGGGAAGCAGTGCTTCACCAACACTGTTTACAGTGCGGGTGGGGAGCTGCTGACCTCGACTGGGGATGTTGTCGGGCGGTGGAAGGAGTACTTCGAGGATCTGCTCAATCCCACCGTGACGTCTTCCGATGATGAAGGGGACTCGCCCATCACCCATGCTGAAGTCACCGAGGTGGTTAGAAAGCTCCTCGGTGGCAAGGCTCCGGGGGTGGATGAGATTCGTCCTGAGTACCTTAAGTCTCTGGATGTTGTAGGACTGTCTTGGTTGACGCGCTTCTGCAACATCGCGTGGCGGTCGGGGACAGTGCCTCTGCATTGGAAGACCGGGGTGGTGGTCCCTCTCTTCAAGAAGGGGGTTCGGAGGGTGTGCTCCAATTACAGAGGGATCACACTCCTCAGCCTCCCCGGTAAGGTCTACGCCAGGGTGCTGGAGAGGAGGATCCAGCCGATAGTCGAACCTTGGATCCAGGAGGAACAATGCGGTTTTCGTCCTGGTTGTGGCACACTGGACAAGCTCTATACCCTTCATCGGGTGCTCGAGGGTTTGTGGGAGTTCGCCCAACCAGTCCACATGTGTTTTGTGTCCCTTGTGGGTGCCCTTAGCAGAGGGCCCTATGGGGTTCAGGGCCCTCTGCTAAGGGCTGTCCGTTCCCTGTATGACCGCTGCAGGAGCTTGGTAAGGGAGTAAGACCTGTTCCCAGTGCGTGTTGGGGTCCGCCTGGGGTGCCCTTTGTCACCGGTTCTGTTCATTACCTTTATAGACAGAATTTCTAGGCGCAGCCAGGGACCGGAGGGTGTCCTGTTTGGTAACCTCAAGATCTCATCTCTGCTGTTTGCGGACGATGTTGTTCTGTTGGCTTCATCAAATCAGGACCTTCAGCGCGCTCTTGGGCGGTTTGCAGCTGAGTGTGAAGTGGCCGGGATGAGGATCAGCACCTCCAAATCTGAGGCCATGGTTCTCCACCGGAAAAAAGGTGGCTTCCCCTCTTCAGGTCTGTGGGGAGTCCTTGCCTCAAGTGGAGGAGTTCAAGTATCTCGGGGTCGTATTCACGAGTGAGGGACGGCGTGAGATCGATAGACGGATTGGTGCGGCGTCAGCAGTGATGCGGTCGCTGTATCAGACTGTGGTGAAGAGGGAGCTGAGTCTGGGGGCAAAGCTCTCGATTTACCGATTGATCTACGTTCCCACCCTCACCTATGGTCATGAGATCTGGGTAATGATCGAAAGGACAAGATCGCGGATACAAGCGGCCGAAATGAGTGGGAGGAGCTCGTAGTAGAGTTGCTGCTCCTTCACGTCGAAAGGAGCCAGCTGAGGTGGCTAGGGCATCTGTTTCGGATGCCTCCTGACCGCCTCTCTCGGTAGGTGTTCCAGGCATGTTTCCTCGTGGAAAACCCAGGACACGCTGGTGGGACTATGTCTCCGAGCTGGCCTGGTGTCGCCTCGGGGTCCCCCCAGAACAGCTGGAGGAGGTGTGCGTGGATCGGGAAGTCTGGGCATCTCTGCTGAGACTGCTGCCTCCACGACCCGGCCCCGGATAAAGCGGAAGAAAATGGATGGATGGATGGATGGATATTGATTTATTTTTTATTTGTTTATGTTTATGATACTAATTAGAGGTACTTGTATTACACCTCATTAAGTTACTTATTGTTGAGTCTTTGTATCCTGCTTCATTTCAGTGATCCCAGGACATATTACGAACTTTTTGGTGCCTTACCCTCACAAGCTTTCCCGTCCTCAGTGGGGATGAAGCCCATGTCGCACTCGCACCTGAATCCCCCCGGCATGTTCAGGCAGTGGCCGTTGTCACACAGGTTCCCGTTCTCCGCGCACTCATCGCTGTCTGTTCAAAGAGTTACAAATATTACATAAATTGGTTCTGCACACCGAGTAACAAATGGGTACAGAATATGTAACTTCATCATTCCTGAACATGTTCCTGTGTAAGTGTGTATTTTTAATCAACTTTACACCTTTCTGTATCATGGGCAATGAATGAAACAATGAAACACAAATGAGAGGAAGTTAGCTTGGACCTGAGCAGTAGAAGCCATCCCCGGAGAAGCCCTCTTTGCAGGCGCAGCGGTACGAGCCCATTGTGTTGACACAGTCTGCATTGTTGCTACACAAGTGGGTCCCGTTGGAGCACTCATCGAGATCTGCGACAAAACATCAGAAATTGAATTTTCTTTCTTTTAATAGCTGCAACTGAAATTTGTCAACAGCATTCGATCCATCTTCCAACACAGCTCAGAAGATTTTCACCTTTAGCAATTCACTCTAACAAGGTCTTACGGTCTCCATCTATGTCCAATGGTTTTCTGAACTAAACTAAACTTGCGCCATAAGGCTGAAGGCCGATAGCATGTGAAAAGGGCTTAATTTTCCTCAAACTGAAAGGACAATTGCAGCAAGGCACACTCCGGCTTATCGCGTGTGAAAGGGGCTTTTTTATAACGCATTTTCAATAGTACCCACCCGAGCACTTGAGTCCGTCGCCGATCCATCCCGGGGAACACTGGCACTTGAAGCTGCCGGCCGTGTTGGTGCAGGTGGCGTGCCGGTCGCAGTTATGGGCTCCGATCTCACATTCGTTTACATCTGTGAAAGAATAACACCAATTAAAGCACTAAGAGGAGGGAGATGATGTCACTTTGGCCATTTATAACTGGTTTACTGCTTAATTTAAAAAGGATCATGACAGCAATAAGCGTAGGCGCCACATTTACAGACAATAATCGCTTTCCTTCAATGGCAAAATGATCATCTTTGCATATGGATGTGTGCAGACTAGTGCTTCGAACCCAAAAGGAGGGTAATATTTTAGGCCTTGATCTGTCGAAAACATTTCAGTGATGTTTCTGGGCATGTTCTCTACACCCACAAACCGGGCCCCTCTTTAGGCTGCTGCTGTAAAACTGCTGCAAAACTGCTGCTCAAGTTTAGTCTCCCACCATCACTGCTGTTGATGTTGGACATAAAGATTGATCTCAAATTCACGGTCTGCAAAGTCTACAAATAAGCATCTCTAAATGGCAAACCCATTAGAAAGATTCTCTGGCAGTGGAGCCTGCAGCAGGGGGTTGTATCTGTGCCTATGACCAATAATGGCCTTTCAAGAAGAAAAACGAGGACTTAGGAAAAGCAACACTGTTACATGAAAGTTTGTGGCGTGTTTCTCTAGTTTTGGCTTTTTATTCCTTTTGTTATTAAAAATGTAAGGTCAGGTTTGTTTGATATTTATGAAAATTGTGTGGAAAGTATGTTTATGCTGTAGACTTGTGGCAAATTGAAATAGAATTGGCAATGACAAAACAATAATGAAGGGTTCAGAGTATTATATGGTGTACTATATAAGATACACACGGTAATTATATGGTCATGTTTGAAGCAGTTGATGGGGAAAACAAAGAGGAGACAAATCTAAACTTTCTATAATTCAAAAGCGACTTTAAAGGGACTAGATGCAAGTTGGTCATTTTTATACTCACTACTGCCACCTCAGGTCTAACGCGTAACTGCAGTCTCTATATTAGGCTCGTGCATGACGGCACTTCGGACCCGAATTAACACCTATTTGAGTGACAGTGCAGGATTTTAGAGGCAGTTGTGGTGAATAGGTCTGGGCTCTGGGCTCATTCTACACATTAGGACATGGCTGAAACATGTAGGGGAAGAAAAATATTTATTTTTTACATTTTTAAACTCCGTATAGTTTCTTTAACAAGTGAATATTCAGTGCCTTGCGAAAGTACTAATACACCTTGAACCTTTGCACATTTTGTCATGTTTACAACCCTAAACATAAAGATTTTATTTTGAATTTTTTTACTGAAAGTTCACACACAAGTAACAGACAACTGTGAAGTGAAAGCAAAATGATACATGATTCTGTTATTTTTCAAAAAATAGAAAAGTGAAAAGTGGAGCATGTGCAAGTATTCATACAGCATGACTTAATACTTTGTGGAACAAACATTTACTGCAATAACAGCAGCAAGTCTTTTGGGGTATGGCTACAAGGTTTGCACATCTAGAGACTGACATTTTAGCCCATTCCTCTTCACAAAACAACTCAAGCTCTGTCAAATTAGAAGGAGAGCGTTTGCGAACAGCAGTTTTCAGGTCTTTCCACAGATTTTCAATAGGATTTAGGTCAGGACTTTGACTGGGCCATTCTAACACATTAATATGTTTGTTTTTAAACCATTCCATTGTAGATGTAGCTTTGTGCTTACGGTCATTGTCCTGCTGGAAAGCAGCCCCATAGCATGATGCTCCCCCCACCATATTTGACACTGGGGATGGTGCACTCAGGACGATGAGCAGTGTTAGGTTTGCGCCATACATAACGTTTTGCATTTGAGCCTAAAAGTTAAATTTTTGCCTCATCTGACCAAAGCACCTTCTTCCACATGGTAGCTTTGTCTTCCATATGACTTGTAGCAAACTTCAAACGGGTTTTCTTATGGCCTCCTTTCAATAATGGCTTTCTTTTTCTCGTCCATGAAGGCCAGATTTGTCTTACAAATGGGTCTGTACATGGGACTTATAGTTGTCCCATGTACAGATTCCCCCAGCTCAGCGGCAGTACGTCGCAGCTCCTCCAGAGTTATCTTGGGGCACTTGGTTACATTTCTGACCAGTGCTCTCCTTGTTCGGTCTGTTAGTTTAGGTAGACGGCCGTGTCTTGGTAAGTTTGCAGTGGTGCTATACTCTTTCCATTTCCGAATGATGGATTGAACAGTGCTCCGTGAGATGTTCAAATCTTGGGAAATCTTTGTATAACTTAATGCTGCTTTAAACGTCTCCACAGCTTTATCCCTGACCTTTTCTGGTGTGCTCCTTGGCCTTTATGATGTTGACCAATACACTCTGACCATAGCTCTGAGGCCCTCACAGAACACATGAAATTATACTGAGAGTAGATTACACACACGTGGCCTCTATTTAATGGTTAGGGCAAGGTGTGAACATTCTGCAGTCATTAGGAATGTTATAAAGGCAATTTAATGTACTCCGAAAATGCTGTATGAATACGTGTGCACGCCCCACTTTTCACTTTTCTATTTTTTGTAAAATAACAGAATCATGTATCATTTTGCTTTCACTTCACAGTTGTCTGTTACTTGTGTGTGAACCTTCAGTAAAAACATCGAAATAAAATCTTTATATTTATGGTTGTAAACATGACAAAATGTGCAAACGTTCAAGGTGTATTAGTACTTTCGCAAGCACTGTAGTTTTATACCCAATGAAGATACAAAGACATGGAGAGGAGCAAAAATGTTCAACAGCCCATAATTACATATATAACAGATTATGCTAACATGATGCTAACATTTTATGGGGGTCAGCCCTATGTTCCCCCGCTTCTATATATTAAGATTAGGCACAAACCCACTATCCTTAAGGTTAGTGGGTAGGGCAGGGGCAGGTTAATCTGATTGATATATGTATGACATTTCACTCTCATGACTTGTGATTGGTTGATGTACCAACTCACCTACAAAAAAATGTTTACGATTGGTTGATGTACCAACTTACCTACGGAAAAAACGATTGATTGATTAGCATCCTTCTACATGCTAATGCTAGCTACGACTGCCGTTTTTTGCTCCTACTGAACAATCTGCTGAGAAAAAACATCCATATGTGCCCGATTTAGACTTGACTTTATTTGTGATAAATAAGAATAAACAGGAGGATTCATGGGGGGAACAGGAGCACCTTGCCTTGTTCATACCAGATGATATATTTGACTGTTAGGTTACATTTTTATAGGAAGTCTTCATGCTGATTCAGTGTGTTTATCCAGTAATTGTGATTTATTGCTTTAACGACTCCCTTCTGTTTCTCTCTTTCTGCAAGTGTCTGCGCAAAAGGTGGTGATTTGCAGTGAATTACAGATAAGCTGCCAGTTTATGGCTCGCCTTTGTAGACAGCGCTCTTTGGTTACATTTGATCAAGAGCATAATATGAGGCTGCGAGCAAATGGATGAATGCAGATTACAGGCAAACTCTGAGATCATTTGTGAAGCCCTATGATTAAGACGCAAACACAAAAAAAGCAGAGTGGAAATGCAAATAAACTGGTTGCATGCGAGAAGTGTGTCGGGTGGTTACGGCTGGTGTCACTGTCAGGAGATGGCACAGCCTAAAGGCTTAATGGGGGGCAGATGCAGGAGAGGAGTTACAATGTCAAAAGAAAAACATTATGTGAGGATAACACGGGCTAATCATGCAGCCCTGTTTCTATATTATAATACAAAGCAAATACTAACAATGTTTCCAGGTCATTTACAGTTTTTATACTGGAGCCAGGTTATTCCATCATTCATCGGGCTCACATTGAGTCGATCAGGGAGCATGAGACATCATTTTCACACATGGATTGGCCGCCACAGAGTCCAGATCTTAACCCCATTGACAATCTGTGGGATGTGCTGGAGAGGGCTTTGCACAGTGGTTACACTCTCCCATCATCAATACAAACTCTTGGCGAAAAATTTACACAACAGTGGATCTTTTGACATTGCAGAAGCAATTTTTTTTGGGTCAGGGAGTGTAGAATCCCTCACACTGTCTACCCACAAAAGTAATAGGCCCCAGCAAATGTAATATAGTTACTTCATTTGTAGTGGAAAATACCTATTACATTTGTGGGGATTATTACAGATAATATAAAAATAAAGATGTTCTTCTTCTAAACATGCGGGTACAACAGACCTAGTCCAGGATCTACAAACTTACATTTTCATAACACACCGTATAAATCACTTATACTACATGCAGCCCCACATTAAAAGTGACATTTCTGTGGATTGCATCAACATTAAAATAATCACTCTGAACAGCTGCATTAAATCTGCCTTAAGCACACGCAGGAAGCAGCTCATGCACATACCAACACGATTTCATAAGCCCATTTCCCAGTGACAATTAATATTAGTTAATTTTTCACGTGAAGACTCTTGCCCTTTCCTGATAGAGTGGCAGCTTTTTTCTCCCTCGCTCATAAGAGGACATGCAGCCGGTCTGCGAGGCATTAGCGTCTTGATTCCTTGGTATTCGGAGCTCAAATACCAAAGCCGTGAATCAGATCTGGCTGGTTACAAGCACAGGCCCCGGCTTTCTCAAAACAAGGAATATACTGTATGTAAAGTTTAATGGGATTTGAATGAGCATGACTGAGCGTCTGCAGTGTGAGCATGAGGCTGGCGAAGGAAATTGCTCATTTAAGTACAAAAAGGATCCCAAAATGAACTTTCCAATGACCCAATTTACCTCATGAAGTCCTGACCAGATCAGAGGCGGATGGATTCAAAAGATACGTTATGCTCAAGTAAATTGTGTGTAGCTGCAAAAGTAGATACTAAAAAAAAAAAATACAAATGATAAAGCTGTATAATAACACACTATACGTAGTTGTGACACATTTGTAAAGCACTCACTTAATTAATCATTTACAAAACTTTCCTGATAATTTTGCACAGCATCCAAACAACTTCATGGCACCGTGAGGAGCACACTTTGAGTGCTGAACTGCTAAGAACGGGTTTGGTGATGGATTATGGGTTCTAAAAAGTACAGATTGGAGCACAGAATTTGGTGGCTTTTTAAGTCTTTCCACGTGTAAAAAAAAAGAAGAAGCTGGTTGTGTTTTGTTGCTGTGCTGTTTTCTATGTATAATAGGCCTTATTTTTTGATAATAATTACTATTCTGAGTGACAAAATCTCTCACAGCTGCTTTTTCAGTGAGAGAGAAAGAAACGGGCAGAGAAAAGAACTAAATTTCAGTCGGCAGGTTTTGGGCAGATAATTTGTGGTGGATCTGGCTGCTGAGATCTGGCAACCCTGTTGAGAGGTAAGGATACGTAGGGCCTCAGAAGAAAGAGCTTTATGGCAACAGGAGGAGTTTTCTATGAGCTGCCGCTGCTGTGCTAAGAAAAGCCACTGGCCAACGTTATCAAATTTATGTATAAAACACTTTAAGAATAGAGTTTATCATCAGTATATGTTGGAAACAATTATAGCAACAAATAACAACAGAATAATTGAGCATGAAAAGAAATGGAATGTCTGCTTACTTGAATTAGAGATATAAATATTGGTTGTACTTGCTATGCCATTTGTTATGTCATAAATGTTTTGCCAATTATATGGCATTTTGTTTATGGGTTTTTGATTGGTATTAGTGATTTCATCTTATTTTTTTATTATTTATTTTTATTGATTTTATTTGTGTTTGCTTTGTACTTCCTTTCTGTTTATAGTCTGTGTTCCTGTCAAAATAGTTTGAATGTGTGGATGATTGTGGTTGTGATTGTGGTATGAATGCAAGGGGGAGTGGCTGGGGATGGGTGGGGGATTTAAAGTTTGTCTTATTTTATTATATAAATAAATAAAAAAATAATAATAAAAAGAAAAGCCACTGGGGAAGATTCAAAGATTACTTAAAGGTGCGCTAGTGGCCGGAAAAACAGCTCCAGCTATGTTTTTGATGAGAAAACAACACTGTAACATGGTAAAAAGCTCTAACAAGTTCATTCTGCATTTAAAATGGATTTAATGGGTTTTGTGAATGGTGTATAAATAAAGACGGAACAATGCTTACAATGCTTTTACAAGTGGACAATCACAGGGTTTATTCAGCCGCACGTCTCTCAGCACGAGGTGAAGTGTGTGTATTTTGGCCAGTGCGGGTGATGACGCGCTCAGAGCTCGTCCAACCATCACGTCATGTTTATCTGACCTTAATGAAAGAGCTGCAAAGGCATAAACAAAGACCCAGCGAGATGCGTTCATTTGACAGAGTACGAGGTGATCTCATGGCCGCCGTGGCTGTTGCTGTTTTGGTCAGTGATGTTTGGTCAGTGAACTCCATTTTACCTTTCGATTTTGCAAACCGCTTTCTAGCGCTGGTCTTTGCTCATGAAAAACGGCTAAGTTGTCAGATAGATGATTGCGGGATATATAGGGTACCGCCGGTGTCATTGACCTGCTCTTACCTGTGCAGCCGGTGGAGCCCTTGCGGACGGAGTAGCCCATGTCGCAGTGGCAGATGAAGGAGCCTTTGGTGTTTTCACAGTTCCCGCTCAGACAGATGTTCGGGTTCAGCTCGCACTCGTCCACATCTGTACACAGCCGGGACAACAACGAAAATAATATATGAATGTAAGGGATAAAATGTGTAGCTGTGGTATGTTGAGTTTGTAAAGTTTCCTCACTTTGTTTAGGTCAAGTTCATTCAGAACTGCTGCTGCTGCTATTCTACAGTACGTATGCTAGTTACAGAACTATACTTCAGGGCAGGAGTGTAACCCACATGATGCATGACTTAATAAAGTTATAATTCAAATTAAATAACTAGGCCTTCCCAGCATACTTTTAACTCACTCGAGAAACAATCAGGACTTGGGATTGACATTTTTCTAATAAAAAGGGCTTTGTGCAGAGCAGGCCTAACCCCTTTGTTGTCATAAGTATTGAAGGTTTATACACCCAAAATAATGTGTTCTTTGTGCTTTTTATTGGGAAAATCCACCATAGCAATTAGATCTTGTTTCTCAAATAGTGGAGTTTGGCTGATAGAATCCACATAAAAACAACCACAGAAAAGCAGATTTACTAAAGGCACAAACAGCAGATGTTAAAAACATTTTATTTGGAAGAAGAGTTTCCAGATCTCGTCACGTCTCGTAGCAACATTTACCAGTTTAGTTAATCCTTCTTTATTCAGCACGGTGATAAAAAGACATTTAGTCCATAAAGTTATCAAACTGTGTTTACCCCAGGGGTCACCAAGCCTATGCCGTTTGGGGCATCCCCAGTAGCCCTTGACATTTTTCAAAAAAATCTACAATTACGTATTTGCTTATGTGTAATGTTGAATAGCAAATATTTTCTCAAGTAGTGTGAAAACATTGGTAAACTACTGTCTGAATAATCTATTGAATTTACACAACAATGTGATGATTTTGAAATGTGTGAAATGAAACCCCTTTCAAAGCTTGCACTACGCTCCTCTCATGTTTTTGTTTTGGAGCAACTTCTAAATGTCACAGATTCCTTTGTGTTTCTCTCATTGTTCAAAATGCTGTAAATCAACCCCCGACTTAAGGCTTTATTTTCTCACATAAACACTCAGATCTGCCTCACGAGGCCTGTTTCTCATGAGTCACTTTTTGGATAACCTTTACCACGACCATTATGTTGTTTTGGCTAAAAGTGCCTGAGCTGCTGGGTGTAATAAAGCGTGGAGAGAAAAGCGGGAGGTACATGGGGGTGTGGTGTCGAGAAGTTGAAATAACCTTGGATTGGATGAGTCAATACTTCTACCAATGCAACTGTTCTGCACCAAGACATGTTGTTGCAAGCAGTGAAATAAAGTCCGGTGTTCTTACCCAGGCAGGTCTTCATGTCCTCAGAAGACATGAATCCGTCGAAGCACAGACACTGATAAGTTCCTGGAGTGTTGGTGCACTGGCCCCCGTCACAGACGTCCGGACTCTCCTCGCACTCATCGATGTCTACATGGGACGAACACAATCAAAGATATAAACATTACGATATGCGGTGGTATGCAAAGTTGTAGAGCAGAGTCGATATCAGTTTAAAGCATGCTGCCTACTTTTTGGACTCCACAACTTGGCCGAGGATTATCTCTTTATTTATTCGTTTGAAAAAAAACAGAAAAGTCTGTACATGTTTTCGTGGTCGGGGGAAACTGGACGAAACCTTTACAGACATGGGGAACAACACGCAAACTCCACACAGAAAGGAATTAAACCATGGTCCGTCTTTTAGTGAGGAGTAGGGCTGGGTCAAATTAAACGATGCCAGTATGGTATTGGAAAAAAACATTCAGGTACAACTGGTATCGGGAAAAAATATATCGTCAAAATAGAGACACAATAAAGCAACAAAGAAATAACAAGAGAAACAAAAATGTGCCAGAAAAGAGCGATGTATAAAATTGTACATAAACACAGTGACAATGCAACAAAAAAGTTACGATCAGTTTTGTAGGCCTTAGCTTTCAAATGAGGCATCACACTGGCCTAGAGGCTGTATAAGCTTTTAAGATTCAGGTAATATGCTTGTTTAAGGTAAGAGGTTAATAGAGGAAGTGACTTGGTTTTTATTACCTAATTTTTGCCACAATTTCCCCAAATTTTCCCCCAAATTGTTTCCCAGCTTTCACACGTTTCTTGACATTGGAGAATAAAAAAAATAAAATAAAAAAAAGTTAAAGTACTGGTTTCGAAATCGATCAGACTTATAGGGACTAAATGCAAGTTGGTAATTTGTATACTCACTACTGCCACCTCAGGTCTTACGCGTAACTGCATTCTCTATATTAATCTCGTGCATGACGGCACTTCGGACCCGACTGAACAACTTTCTGAGTGACAGTGCAGGATTTTAGAGGTAGTTGTGGTGAACAGGTCTGGGCTCATTCTACACATTAGGACATGGCTGGAACATTTCGGGGGAGGAAAATGCTTAATTTAAACATTTTTAAACTCCGTATAGTCCCTTTACAACTCATGCTGTTGTATTAAAATAAGAAATATCTGTTCTCAGTGTCATCCAAAATGTGCTAGCATAATATGTCTGCAGGAGGCCATTGAGGTGCCGTATTATTGCACGTCAAATGGCACTCACAGCTGGCGAGAGTTAACACAACGCAGCCCGAAACAAAACTTTTATATAAGCCAGTGTCACTGTGAGCTCATGTGGTGTGTGAATCCCAAATCACTATTGCCTTGATCTGGGCCCGTCCAACCAGAGCCACATCAAACAAGCTGAAACCATCTCCAAACATGAGCCGTCTAAGTAATCAACACTGTAGTCTCATCAGGGAGCGCCATCAATCACCGCGCGGGAATACACAGCCAGCACATGCGACGCAGCGTAAACCTAATCTAAATGTCTCTCGGCTTTGTTCTAGACCTGGCTTTGAACGCGGATCATGTGACTGTCAGCAACAAATCCCTTCTCGATACTAGACGTTTGTTCTGCATTAGAGGGCTGTCCAAACCAAGATGCATATATAGACCCAAATGGTGAGCGGTGAAGAACGAGAGCACATTATTTTGGTACCTTAGTAAGATCGGACAGAGCTGCAGTTTCAGTGTTCTTAGCAAAAAAATAAATGGCAGATGTAAACAAAAAAAATACATTGTTTGCTTTCTTGAGATGAATGCAGTTGAAATCATGGGTTGTACTTTTTAAAGTCTGGTTTGAAGAGTCTTGCGTAGTGTAGAGGAATTAGAAATGCACTGATGCTTCCAATACCATTTTAAGATCAATAAAGTCTTATCTTTTCTTGTCATGATGTTACAGATAAATTATCAATTATATCTATTAATAAATAATAATGGAAAAACATTTAACATGGGTCACTGGATTTTACATTAATGTAAACAACTCACATAAAGTGATCTGATCATTACAGCTTGTGCATTACAAATATCTTTGCATTTCATAAACTAAATACAAACACAGCGGCCGATTTTATTTTGTGCGGCCACTTTGGGTATTTCTCTCATAGTTTTTGACCCAGCCTTGATTAATCATTGTTAAATATAGCATGCTGTTGCTAGCTTTAACATGCTGTTGCTAGCTGCAGCATTTTGCGATTGAATTCTCTAGGTACTTAGCTTTAACATGACACACAGCATGCCCATATTCACCAAAACTGGTATCGGTTCAGTATCAGATATTTGTAGCCGATACCCGATATCGTATCGTTTTCAGTATCGGCTCCGATATCCGACACCAGTATCGGATCGGTGCATCACTAAGAGGAATCATAAAAAGTTTGGAGCTAAATGTGACAGAATAGCTTTATTTCATATGATAGCATGCTGGTGTCGGCCCATTAGTCTCTTTAGTCAGAAAATGTATATGTAACACTGAAATTGTCCTTCCCAAAATTAGGTTCAGGCAAGAGTCCACTGAGCTTAAGGTTAGGGCCAGTGGTTGTATATGGCTCTCTAATCCACAACACAACTGGGTTAAACATTTCGAACTAATGGCACCTCTGCTCGTTGGTAATTTTCGGAATAATGAGACGTCGGACTTATGGGGCGTCGGACTAATGGCATGGCACCAGCATGCTACCTCTGGAATTATAACTGTTACCTGAAGACAGGCATCAACATTTAATTTAAAGCACGAAAAATTAAGAATTAACAAAAAACGTGTTAATTATATACGCATTTAAACTTGCAGGCTATCACTTCATAGCCTGGCATCCAGACTAATCTCCGATGTTTATTAATTAATAAACAGGAGACCTCTTCTGTAAAGAAGCGGGGTCTGGTTGGCGAGACTAATCACTTCAACTACAACTTCGGCATAATACGTGACCAGGTTATAATGTGAGACGTCTTTACTGACCAGTGCAGCTGCGGAGGTCGGGCATCAGGGCGTATCCGCTGCGACAGCTGCACTCGTAGCTCCCCTCCGAGTTTGTGCAAAACGTTTCACAGCCGCCGTTCTCGATCGTGCATTCGTCAATATCTGCGCGGACGAAGCGGAATGAATTAAAGACTCTCCGTAAGCTACACATTTTACGTTCAAAGGTAAAGCGTCTGTGTGTAAAACTCACCCACGCACTCGAGTCTGTTCTCGGTGGACTTGTAGCCGGTGTCGCAGGTGCACTGGTAGCGCCCGATCATGTTCACGCACTGTCCGTGTTTGCACAGCCGGTCGCTCAACTCGCACTCGTTTATATCTGTGAAAAAGGCAGTTTGGTCAGGTTTATTCTGACTTTAAACTATACCTTGAATTAGGTTTATTGGCAAACTAGAGGAAAAAGACATTTTACATTGCAAGGTGGAGTAATACATTGTTTGGATCTGGCTTACACTTATTTCACTTTAAAGTTGTGTATTTAGTCTTTAAATAAACTAGGACTTAAGTAAAAATGTGCTTGATTTTTGGGCTTTGACATTCATTCAGGCTCTGAATAAGATATTGAAAAATAACTGCTAAATCATTTTAAGTATGTGCGTGTGTGTATGTGTGTGCGTGAATGAGGGTCGAGATTATTATTTATTATTATACAACTGTAAATTCTGTGTCTGTAGAAGCTTCTTTAAGTGGAAATCTTGCCGCTACATGAAACCAATGCAATAATTAAACAGCTTACGGTGAGAGTAAGTCAATTTGTATTTGTTTCCAAGTGGAATTTTATATCCTAAGAAAACAAACCTAAAAATGTGAATTAATAATGTTTTATCTTGTTTTGCCTGCTATGTCTCACCTAAAAAAATCAATTAGTTATCAGCATTTGGGCAGAAGGCAGCAATACTGTAGGTTTTCTAAGGGGTTTCTAAGGTGTTAGAAAAGCTGTAGGGAACAGGTTTTTAGAATGGGAACAGCAACAGTCAAAATGGGTAGTTCCACTCTTAGGCTGAAAGTGACACACATTTTCCCAGATTGATTCACTATTCGCTGACTTTTAGAGCAAGGCCCTCTCCCATGATGACAGTATTAGTGCCATGAAACGAACCCGGCCATAAACAGTTTAACAGAGCACCACAGAAACCAGAGTATTACGCTAGAAACCACTAAATACAGTTGGATCAACATCAGGGTGACGCTACAGAGAAGTTTAACCAAAACAATGACAACAAGTTTACCTAGGAACAAAATGTCACTGAAAACTGAAACCAAAACAACGCATTATTTTTATGAGGAATGCCTGACTTTTAATAAACATTAAAAAAGAAGAAGAGAGAAAAAAAACAATTTCAGAAATGAATTCAAATGAAAGGAAGATATAAATCGATTTAAAAATAGATCAGATTTTATGTATTAAGGAAAATGTGTTGATTACTGGATACATTTTACAAGCAAAAATAAAACATTCAGGCTATTACAATAGACAATTTTAGCCATAAAATTGTAATAGTACTGATACACTTACAGCTAAGCTCTGACATAACGTGTCAAGTGGTTGTACATCACCAAAACCTGATTTTCCGTAACATTATATGTAATAGACAGCACCCTCTTCATTTGGTGAAAATAGATATCGTTACAAAATGAGCAGACACTCACCCAGACAGGCCGATCCGTCGGGGGAGATCTCGTGTCCTTCGGGGCACACACACTGGAAACTGCCCTCAGTGTTCACACAGTCTCCTCCCCGACACAGCAGCGGGTTCCGCTCACACTCATCAATGTCTGAAGAAGAAGAAACATCATTATTATTTTCATGTAGTCTTTGGCTTCAAATTATTCTGTATTTGCACTTGCATTTATAGACTACATTGTCCCAACAGGGAAAATTGGCCTTTGTATTTTACCCATCCTTCAGTCAGTGCTACTTATTTTGAGTTTGGAAGAGCTTTGTCAGGAATCTCTAGCTGGTAGTGAATAAATTATAACACTTTCTGTTGTTACTTTCAAAATCAATTGACAACTAACATTACTAACATATTGTAGTGACATATCTGGGTCTATGAAATAAAAGATGGGATTATGTATTATTATTGTTGTTAACCTTAATCCTGAATGAAAACCTGCTGAATGTGTAAAGAGCGTTATATAGTCAGATGCATTCCCAGTAAAACCAATCCCATCAATGCTTAAAGTCAATTCAAAATGTAATACAAGCTCAACTGCAGGGGCTAACAATGTGACAAGACTGATTTCTATAATCCAGCTACTGCACCAAAATTAGCCACAGACGTGTCGGAAAAATAAGATCATGGAGAAGCGTATTGGCAATTCTTAAGTTTAACACACAGGTGGCTGCAATGTTAGGCTTGACCGGTGTTACATACAGTACACGGAGGTACTGATAAGTAAGTAAGTAAGTAAGTAACTTCTTTATTGTCATTGTACAAGCGTACAACGAAATAGTGTAAACCGGTAACATGCCAACTGCATTAGTTTCAAAGCAAAGAGGCAAATCCCCACAACAACCGCTCTTTGTAGCTCATGGCGTGTTGCTCTATTAAAGGTCAACAGCTTAATTAAGCGCAATTATCTTATCTGGGCCAAATGGGGTGTTTTTTACAGTGTTTGTGGCGACACTTGGGCAGAAAACTGCGGGGAATTAGCGAAACCACAGTTAAACAATTCCCCCTCTCTGTAAATTCGAGACTACGTCAGGGCGTCTGAACAGTGGATTCCTAGGCTGGAGTGTTCGCAGAGAGGCACCTCATCCACGTCTTATGGCCCAAATGGGAGTCAGGATGGAGGGGATAGGCTCAGTGAGATGAAGGGGGCGGGAGGGGGGGGGGACTTTGCTACGGGTTTCCCCCACTTTTACAAAATGTTTATGGGCTGGCAGGACACGACGCACTCTGATATGGCATTTTAATGAGCTGTAAAGGGCTGTTTTAAAAGGAACCACTTTCACAGGCCAGCAACCAGAATCAAGCATCTTAGAGGAATGCCAAAAAACAGGGAAACTATGTAGAATTTCTTAATCATTGTGCTGTAGATTTACCGCCTACACCAGCATTAGCTTCATGGACAAAGCTATTTTGTCTACTGGACCTGATTAAGTCCCAGTTTATTCCAGCTTTGGACCTTGTTTAGTCATGGTTTACAGCTTGTTCACATTTTCAAAACCTCTATTGACTGTTTGCATGCAAATAAACTTACCCATACAGTTTTTCATCATCATAAAACCACTCTCGTATCCTTCGAAGCACTCGCACTCGAAGTCTCCAGGAGTGTTGATGCATCTGCCCTGACCGCAGAGATCCGGAGAAATGCGGCACTCATCAATATCTTTAAAGAGAAGGAAAAACATTGTATCAATTAAATGATAAATTGTTCCCTTAAAGTTGCAGTAAAACATGTCTCGTGGAGAAGGTCTGCTGAAATCATAAAAATCCGTAATGGATGCAAAACGTGCCATAAAATCGTTGTTTTCTCTGCAATTTTCATTAACAACAGTGAAGTCATGGTTTTGGTATTGTATGCTATTAGGCAACGAAATAAAGCACAATTTGGTTTCCTCTTATTATTTTGAAAGAAAAACATCGAATTCAAAAGAACAAAGGGGATAATAATTATTTTCATATTTCAGACCACAATATAACGATGTTCAAAGAAGTCTTTTCAGCAGTAGAGGACGAAGTACTCAAATTGTTAAAGTACAGATACAGGAGCACAAGTTACTTTAGTAAAGGTAAGAGCATCAGATGGAGGATAAGAAGAAAAAGTCTGAATGTAGATTTCAGTAGATTTTGAAGACTACTGAAAGAGTTAAAAATGTGTGTTGCTGTTGTTGTTGTTTCTCGACTTTATAATTGTGATGTTTCTAATCAGAAAGACTTTACTGCAGTATAAAGAGGTTTCTTCAGAAATTCATATGGCTGATTCCTCATTATAAAATTCAATGCCAGACCAAACAATAAAAACTCAGCACCAGGATTTAACCAATAGTTCTGATCTGGGGTTGCTGCTGTTGGTCAGGTCTAGGTTCAGAATGAGATCAGCTGACGACCTGAACATCCTGAATTGACCAGGTTATTCCGTCAATGGATTTCTTCTTCCCTGATGGTACGGGCATATTCCAAGATGACAATGCCAGGATTCATTGGGCTCACATTGTAATAAGATCTTGGTGAAAAATGTATGCAACACTGGATCTTTTACAAATGAGTGCTGTAATCAAGCTAATCGCGCCTGGCCTCAAAATTGTAGTGGAGTAGAAGGTACAGATAAAGACTCTATAATGTAGTGAAGTAAAAGAAGAAGAAAATCTATTTAAGCTGAACAGAAGTACTTTTTACTTTGTTACTTTCCACCATTTCAGCCAAATACGATGCGTGCTAACATACAGGAGTATAGCTTCAATGCCTTTTCACCAAACTGTGGACAAGCTCCAAGAAGCCGAAAGCAGCCTGGCTCTCATTAGACGCAACCAGCTACGAGGAGGCAATGTCCTTTCCATTTTATTGTAATGGGCGTTGGCAGAAACAGTTGGAAAGAGTGGAACTGGTTAAGACTGGTTAGACTCGTACAGATGCGGAGGTTGTGCGGCTGATGAGAAGATACAAATTGTTGGTAGGTAGCGTTAACTTCAAAAGTCATCGGTTTGAGGGTAAACCGAAAGCCGGATACACAACATCTCATGAGGTAATTACGGCATATTCAGCAGCGTTACGTGCCCAAAGAAAGAGGCCGGCTGAGGCCTGAGTAGATTCAGCCAGGTTATTCTATCAGTGGTGACAAAGCCAAGATTAGTGACTTAAAGGTGGTATGTTCATAGAGAATTAGAATCCGATGATTTTTGCTCCTTGATGTCAGTATAATGTGCACCAGCCCGAACTCGTGGAGCGCTCCACATTTTCCTTTTATGTCTGATATAGCAATACAAACTCAAAAAACAAATTTCAGACAGTGTTTAGCCCAAGTCTAGGCCTGTTACAGACCTGGCTTAGATCTGGTGGCACTCGGAAAGCTACATATTTTCCTAAGTGGTACTTGGTGTGAAACGTTTTGAGAACCTCTGCTCTAAAGTAACTAAGTCAGACGCAGCTGATGGAGAAAAACAAAGTACCTATATCTGAAGGCATGCAGAGATTTAACAAGTTCGTAATGGGATAATTTTAGCTAAATGAAGCTCTGCAACACTCACCGGTGCAGTTCCTCTCGTCAGAGTCCAGCGCGTATCCATTGTCACAGCGACACCTGAAGCTGCCGATGGTGTTCCTGCATCTTCCATTGGAGCAAAGCGTGTTGATCATTCTGCATTCATTTATGTCTGAAATAAATAAAGGGAGAAGTGGTGTAATCTTTGGAGTGATTATATGGGAGATACAGTATAAAAATTCCACTTTTAAAGTAGCATGGCATGCTGTTTCAACATTCCTTTTGTCTTTCAACACGGATGCTGCATGATAGAGAATGCAATAAATGGCATTATAACATGCAGGACGTAATGGGTTATCAATAACTAAACATTTGTCTTTTTACATTGAGTACTGTATGGTCTAGCCTGGTCTTACCAGACCCTCGTACTCATTTCGTACAGAGGGTCTGGAACTTCACAATTGAGCTCCGTTTTCAGGTGGGAGGGATGAACTCATTTGAAACGATTGGATCCGTTTTCAAACTAAAACCGGCAAATCTGGTGCAAATGCGTAACATCACCTACAATACCCGCCTCCCCACTCGCTGAATGGTAGGTTGGAATTCAACCGATGAAACTCAGCCACTGAGATCAGACCCAGACGTACATGTAGGGAAAAGATAATTGACCGGAGTTTACGGATGGCAAAGGCCAGGCTATGTATGGTCTGCTTCTTATAGTAATTCAGTGGTTTCCCATGAAATATAAATACATTTACTTGATACAAAATGTTTAACTAAAAAACTTATATATTAAAATAGCTGCAGTTTCAACTCCTTTTTGATTAGAATTAATGCAAGTACTCCTTTCTAAGTGCTCGCAGGAACAAGGAACAAGGTATCATGTACTTTACCTTTCAAAAATGGCCTCCCGTTGATGAAGTCTCCGCGGTGAGAGAAGCCCGGGCCACGGGGGCAGAGCTGGTTGTACTGAGCGCTGCCCGTCTCCGGACACTCGTCACATTCGGGACCCCAGGCCACGCCTACCGAGCAGCAGCAGGCGTCCACCCGGTGCTTCCCCGGGACAGGGGCGGCACAGCGCTCGTCGTCATGGGACATGTAACAGTGCTCGGTCCGCAGGTCTGCAGCGCAAAAGACAGACACATTTAAGACATGCGAGCATTGTGTGTTTGGCTTTCAGTACAAGCTTGTGCTATGGAGGCTACAGTGAGTTACGGTAATGTAGTATATTATATAGAAGGAGTAAAATGTAAACATTTTATAACATAAAAAAATCTATAAAGCCTTGTCTAATCCCCAAATTACTGAATTCCATTTGTACCACAACAAACAGAGATCTGCAGTAGCAACACGCTACAGCTGATCAACTACACAAAGCTGGAAGATAGGAAGCCTGAGGTTATTATTCTGGTAAAAGGGGCAAAAAATAAACAAAAACTAAGAGTACACAAATTAGTGGTAATGTAGTACAAGAAAATGTTGAATGTTGAATGAGCGATTTTCCCATGATACAAAGTCAAAAAGCTCAACCCAAAAGGCGTCACAGCTGAGTCACACCCAAGGAGAAAACACCAAATTAGAGGGATATTCTTTCTGCATAAAATCAAATTATAGATTTTTATCCAGCCGCTGCCTTGAGCAAATAAACTATTGGCAGCAAAAGCCTAGAAAAAAAAGAGCCTTGAGGCTGAAGACAAGAAGATGCACCGTGTGGAAAAATATAGGTCCTTGGTTGGCACTCGTGTTCCTCTTTATGCTGTATGTTCATTTAATAACTTGTCTGACACTGAACTTTTAAAATAAGTTGATGAATTACATGCGCACATACGTAGATATCTGATAGTTATCATACTTAACCAATATAGTAGGAAGCAGAAGTTGCGTTCAAAGTGAATGGTATGTGTTGTAACGGTCGAGTAAAATATTGCAATAGTATTGTTATCGCAATACAAGACAGTTAATGGACATTGCATTTTTTTTGCCTCATATATTGTGCAAACCCAGCTACAGCCAGGAAAGACACTGCTTGCATGCATTACACATTGGTAGAGCGGAATAGCACGATACAATGACTTGTAAAGCAGTAACCAGACAAACAGCACTGAGTACAGTTAACTATCCCTATTACCACCTAATTATCTCCATATATCCTCCAATTACCACACTGTAATTTCCACACTCTAGTGTTAGCCCAATAAGTCGACCACCCACCGATGCACATCCGGCCGCTCACGTCCACAGTCATCCCCGGGGGACACTGGCAGACGAACGAGCCCTGAGTGTTCACGCACTTCCCGTTGATGCACACGCCAGGGAATATCTGACACTCGTCCACGTCTGCAATAAAAACATATATTCATTACAGCCAAAGCAACCAGGTCATTTTAATCTGCAGCACACTTCAATAGGGGATCATGAGGAGTATGTAATTACTCAGGGGAAATCATTCATAAAAAATGTCAATGAATATACTGTATCACTTTAAAGCTAAACATTTAGGATGAATTTCAATTTGTTGTCCTATAGTTATAGTTATAAGTTATTATTTCCAATTAATGAGCGATAAAGGGTAGTTCGCTCACCTTCACAGTTATTTCCTCTGACTCTGGCGTAACCCTTTCCACAGATCGGATCTGTAATACCAATATCATCACAATCATTACCTTATGTTTACATTAACACAGAGTATATCATTTTTCTCATATATTTGTGTCTTTCCGACCTTTTTCACATTTGGCGCAGGGGCTGCCCCAGGCCTCTCCGAGCGTCGAGCAGCAGTGGGACTTGAGTGTGGCTCCGTTAATGTTCACCTCACAGCGATTGTTGATGATCTTCAGCCAGCAGGTACTTTTCGTCGTCTCTGGAAGAGAACAAGAGGACATTTTCAAAACCGGGCCTCCTATAATATAGGTTTAATGTTTCATCTGTCTTGCAAATGCTGTCATGTTCTCAGAGGAAGAGAACATGACGCAGAGGTCAAGGCCAAATTTAGCAGTTGACAAAGAGAACAAGGAAAATAGTACAAGAAGTACATTTATAACATTACCTATGCACTCCAGCTTTGTGTTGTCCAGGGAGCTGCCCACAGAACACAGGCAGACGAAGGAGCCCAGGCTGTTCACACAGTCCGCATTGATGCAAGGGCTGGATTCACACTCGTCCACATCTGATAGAAAGAAGTACTTTGATTTAGGATAGACATATAAACTTAAGATCATTTTCTAATAGCCCAGGTGCATTTACACTCAGTTCCGTCGTCTGATATTACACACTTGTGAGTCACTCAGATGGCTGTGGTTAAAAATAAACCGTAGTTTCTATAGATGATCATATCTTAATAAACATATCTTGTCCACCCCATGTGATTCTGCCTGCCTCCAGTTGTGAATATGTAAAAACGTGTCTGACCTTCGCACACGTCGGTCGCGGGGTCAAAGAGGTATCCTTTGTGGCACTGACAGGTGAAGCTGCCCGGAGTGTTCCTGCAGTGGCCGTTCTCGCAAAGGCGTCTGTTCATGAGGCACTCATCGATATCTGAGGGACAAGAAACGGAGGGGAACAACAACATTTCTGAGGCAGTTTTAAACAAAGGACTTAAACTAGATTTTTGATTGAGACTGAACATCTTGTACAATGTCTGTCTCTTATACAATTTCCATGGTATTTTTGTGTCTGATTGTAAAAAAATATAATGCAATTTTTAGCACAAAACTTCCATTCCTCCAGATAAAGATCAAAACGTACTACAGTTATAATTATATGCACAGAATGATCAATTTAATTAGGTCTTTTTACCAATATTTGCAGTTGAAACAAGCTGCAGATCTTGGTCATATAACGTATTGATACCTGCTCAAATCAGCTTCTAGTTTAGGCAACCCTATAAAGAGTTAAAAACCACTCACCAATGCAGTTTTTTCCAGTCTGATCGACCTCAAAGCCTTCATTACACGTGCACTTGTACGTCCTCAGCATGTTCTCACACACTCCGTTCTGGCAGAGGTCAGGGTCCAGTGCGCATTCATTAATATCTGAAAACGAAAAAACAAACATTGCAAAAACTTAATACCATATACCCATTTAAAATGGTGAATCTTATTTCCTAATGTTACCTCTCCCATCTCCAGTGATACCACCACCGCTGGGACACAAAGCTAGGAACTCAGCTGCAACAGAGTGAAAATAAAAAGAAATGGTGAGATATATGTATATAGAACTTAAAGCACATCAGGGAACCATTCACTCATTCAATTCACTGGCCACAGTCAGAATCAATTCACTTTAGACCAGTGGGCAATGCTCTACCAGCTGAGCCACTGCTAAATCATAAGACTGGAGTTGCAAAATTATGTCTCTAAATCATTTTCGGTTATTTGTTGCCTTCTTAAATAGCTTTGAGCAATGTCTAATGTCAATCACTGAAGCCATGTGCCCTTTTGTCTTAAATTTGATCTAATCTTATATTCATCCTGTCAAAAGTTGGATAGGATCTTTTTTGAAATGAAAATATTGAATGGTTGAATGTAGAGCCCTCTGCAGGCAACAGTGGAAATGAAATACAGGCTTTCAGTTTCACGTAAGGGCATGTTAGCACATCGGTGATATTTTGATGAATGCAGTTTGAGAGCAGAACTGCTCCGGTGATGGATTATGGCCTTAGAAAATGTGAATAATAGTTTTGTGTATACTAAATATGATGCAACAAAGTATGGAGTCAATGAATAATGCAATCTAAAGCAATGTAAAGCCTATATAAAACCATTGCATTATTATTATTATAATTGCTAACCTCTTTCAGAAGAATATAAGTAGGTGGCTGACCAAACTCATGACCCAACTAACCACTAACACGGCGCTACAGTAAAATGCTAAATCCCATTACATTTTCTTCCATTATGCCATTGACCACTCACATCTTTGACAGACTTGTTTTTGATTTTGTGAGAGGGGGAACTTACGAGAGTTTTGCGGAGGACAGGGCTGGCAGGGCTCCCCGTAGGCATACTCCGGGTTGGCACAGCAGCATTCGGACTTGGTCACGGCCCCAAACAGCGGTCGAATGCACTGGCCACGCCGGTACCCGCCGTAACAGGAGCTGCGCATGTGCGTGTCTGTTTCAAAAGGCAAAACAGAAACAACATGTGAGATTTGAGGTTAGAAAAAGACAGGATTTGAGTCAGATAAACAACGTTGGCAAAAAACAAATGGCTCCTCTGTTGAATATCCAAGGTTTTGATTCGTTCGTCTCCGCTGATCTCATCCTGGCGAAACTAATGCAAACAACAGCTTTTCAACACAGAATGCACAATGATCACATGGAGCCAATAGAGAAATGTGGAGGAAATTTCAGGTTACGACAGGATGGTGAAGAAGTAAAAGAGCAAAAACAAATGACAGTCAAATTCCAGCACTTTTACGGAACTTTTCAACATTTACTGTTCCTCACTGTAGTTGCCAGTTAACAAATACATGTATTAATCTTTTACAAATTAGTAATATTTAACTGGTCCGATTGTACTTTGACCAATAAAAAGCATGACGTGTATATTTGATGAACAAAAACATTTAAGTAGGGCTGTAGCAATTGATCACATTCGAAGCGTGATTAAATCTACGGTCAGCCTCAATTCTGGACCGATAAAACAACTTGCTGCGGTCTATATAAAAGTGTAACGGCACAACGAAGAACGAGGTTTCCTGTTCATCTATGATCATTTGACGAAGCAGCCAATTTGATTGTCAAATCAAATGCATCTTACCCACACAGACGCGTCCGTCGAGGCCCACTGCCATCCCGGCCATGCACTCACACCTGAAGGAGCCCTCCGTGTTCACACAGTGCCCGTTCATGCACATCCCTGGAGTCTCACACTCGTCAATGTCTGAAACATTCAGAGTGGTTCATTAGATAAGTACACAGTGATAAACATTATACTCAAAGCAAACATCATCTCTGGATTTAACCCATTATCAGCTTAGGACACGACGGATGACTAGTGGAGAACCTGGCAGCTGTATAGGATTCTTACCATCTTTTACTTTGCACCATGAACTACCATGACTGAGTAACAAACTTCAAACTTATCTCCATCTCATCCAATTTTATAAAATAACATTTGTGTATGAAAAGGGCACTTTATTGCTATGGACGGCTGGCTGTGTTTGTCATTGTGAAGTTAGACTCTCCCTCTACTTGCATCAGTAGGAACTGTCCATGTTAAAAATGTAATACAAGCCTTCGTTTTTAGCTAATGGAACGCTAATAAACTGATGGCACACTTTGAACTGCTCAGAAAGGGTTTAGGGTTGTAAAAAAACAAAATCCAGGATATCCAAAACTTAAAAGAGTATAAGAACAGACAAACAACCAAAACCTCTTACTGAACAACGCGCATTCTCTCCGGTTCGGCTTTACCCAAATCTAAAAGTTTCTTGGCTAGAGAGGGACAGTGTAATGTAAGTATTTTTGTCTTTATGTCGCTTTTTTTTGTTGTGTTTTTGTAGTTTTTTGGTCACTTTTTTGTTGTGTGATTGTGTGGCGCTTTTGTTGCTCTTTTGTCACTTTTTTGTAGCATTTTCTTCTCGTTTTCGTCGCTACATTGGAAAATGTGCCCGTTTCAGGTGGGGGTTAAGGGGTTAAACCTGCGTGAATGAAACAAAAGACCACTCACTGTATGTTCTTGGTGAGGGAACGTTACAACATGGCCGCTCACAAAAAAAAAAGAGGCAATTTTGGTTGACCCCCTTCACAAGAATACTCCTTTATATATATCGTTCTGTCTCCAAAATGTGCAGTTGGCGCGGAGCAAAGTGTTGAAGTAATGATTTGTTTTGTCTAACTGCGTTGAAGGATTCAGAGAAACACTCAGACCACAAGTCCCTTAAGAAAACCTATTTCACAAATGACTGCATACATCAGCACACGTTTCCCCACCCTAGTCTCATGTTTGTTTGTTTTGGACCGCAAAACGGGGCCAGTGTCTGAGATCAAGGCGACGTATCCGAGGCTAAGTTGGCAAAGAAGTGCTATGTTTTTTGTTTTTTGTATATATATGTGAAACAGCCATTAATTTAGCTCAATTAATGATTTCACGCTCCAAGGTAACTCTGACATTACATTTTTACATCATAGACTTTTACTAGGCAGCCAAATCATTTTCCACTTAAGCTCATAGGCTGCACGGCCCCTCTCCTCACATGCACAGCTGCTCTGCCAGGGCGCTCAGGGGGTTTTCCAACAAATTTTGGGGGGATTTTCAACCGGAGTGCAAAGGCGTGTTCGCTACATGCCGGAGAGTATATTGCCGTTACAAGCTGAGAAAAGAGGTCAGGAGAAACACTTGGCCCGACACCAATGCGATGATGCAGTCAGTGAAAATTGTATATTGTCTATAAAGTGTGGAGGGACCGGTATATGATGAGACAATGTTTCACAACCAGGGGAATGAAGAGGTATGTGGGAACTTTGCAGCTTTAAGTTATGGTTAACTTCAATATGAGAAGTAACTATTTGAGATTTCAAGTTAGCCACTTACAGGACCACTAGTCTGACAATGGCGTTGCACTGACATTTTGTGTGAGCAGAGGAATGAGGGTGCGTGCGTTCAGTGGGCATCTTCTCCACCCTCCTGTATATCGTATTCTGTGTGGAGAGACGCACCTACACACATGCGCCCGTTCGTGTCCAGCAGGTACCCAGGTTTGCAGAGGCACTTGAAGCTCCCATCTTCGTTCATGCACAGCCCGTTCAGGCACATGTTTCTGATCAGGCACTCATCCTGGTCTGTGGAAGAGGAGAACAAACAAAACAAAAATCAGTGTAGTGCTAATTTCTGTGCACACAAAACACCATTGTTGTTCATCAGAAAGTACATGGATTGGAATAACTGCTGGGTACTCGCAAGAAATGCTTTGGTGACAACGAGCATCTCCTCACGACAAAAGCTTATTGAACAACTTAGATTGATAGAGGTTCCTTAGAAAACACCAAGAAATGTACACATATCTCCATAGATATTGTGAGGAACATTACGCTAAACTGAAACATGTTGGTGAGTATTTTACGCCGAACCGCCATGACAACATAATGGCTTTTCAATTTTGTCTTGTGATTTTTATGTCTTTGAATATATTAAAACCAATTACAGTCTACTAAAAAAAGTTAACTCAATCACTGAAATATCCTTTTGGAGCAAAAACTTGGGCCAGCTGTTTTGGACATTAGCGGCTTCTATATAGACCGACATTGTGGTATACTAACAAACAACACTGTTGTTGTCTTACCACACGTCACTTTAATTTATCTTATTTATTTAATATTTGTTATGCATGCCCTTATAGCCTAGTTTAACGTTCTTAGCTTATTTTTTATCTTAATTCTGTGTTATATGTTCTATGTCGAACGTTTGCACCGAGACAAATTCCTAGTTTGTGAACCCTGTTCTAAAACCATGGCAATAAACCTATTCTGATTCTGATTCTGAAAACCAAAGAATCCATGTAAATGAAACCTTTGACAGACCTTGACAGTTCTTGCCGTCTGTAGAAATCTCAAAGCCGGCGTTGCAGACACAGTGGAAGCTCCCCTGAGTGTTCACACAGCGCCCGTTGTTGCAGATACGACCATTTGCCACGCACTCGTCCAGATCTGGCAAAAAAACAGCGGTAAGCATTTCCTCTCTCAGCATCAGGGCAATAAAATACATGTAACGTTATATTCCTACACATGACTGGGATTTACACTGTGAAAATCAGGAATGCACAAAACCAGAAAAGACAAACCATACGTACTGATAATGAAAAAAATGTCGGGATAGATTGATGAGTAGACGCATATATGTTATTGAAAGTTTGAATGAAGTTGTACCTCTGCACTCGGTCCTGGTGGCGGTGGTCTGAAACCCAGCGGGACACTGACAGATGTAGGATCCAGGCGTGTTCACACAGACTCCGTGAACGCAAGGGCTCCTGTCACACTCATTGTCGTCTGAAAAACACAAGAAACATTCAGACAGGGCACAAAATCAGTTTTGATATTTTGTACTAGCACGACTAGTTACCAAACACATAAGCAACCACACTGGTGACTGGATTTTAATGTTTCCATTTTTTAACATATATACCTTTTGGTCAAAGCAAAGCAGCAACAACGCCATCTTTTTAGGGCAAATTCAAACCATATATTGATATAAACACCAGTAATGATTGTATTTTATTCTATTCACTGAGTAAAATATTATACAGTATGGCTTTATTCAGCAGTTTTGTTTGAGACTCACCGATGCACTGTCCTTGACTGTCCAGTCTGAAGCCCATGTTACACTCGCACCTGTAGCCGATGGTGTTGGGCACAGGGATACACCTGCCGTTCAGACAGAGGTTCCTGTAGGCCTGGCACATGTTGGTGAGGTTCTGCGTCTGGATTATCACAGGGTCTGAAGAAAATGTAAACCCACTGTCAATTTATGACGTTAGATACACACGGAGTTATCAGAGAGTGGGAATGAAGTGCAAAACAAAAGTGTTATGTTTATCCATCTTGTAAACCGTACCTGGTGGAGGCTGCAGAGGTAGGTTTGGGTACTGGTTTGGGTACTGGTTTGGGTACTGGTTTGGGTACTGGCCTGGGCCCTGTCCTGGGATGGGGACTTGGATGGGGATTTGTCCAGGTCCCACCGGATACTGTCCAGGCCCCACTGGAGTCTGTCCTCCCGGGTACGGATAAGGGTAGACCCCGGGGTAGTCTGGGACTCCTGGTACCCGGCCTGGTATGACCCCACCTGTCTCGTCGGGGAGCTGCCGGCACAATTTCTGATACTCCTCTGTGGAAGTTAGTGAGTAAAAAGTTAGTCTTTCCTGCGTAACATTTTGGAATCTACTGTACCATACAAAACATGCTCCTAATGACCAGCTCGACACAGATAATGCATTGGGTAATCAAGGGATGGATTTGGATGAGGACTTAACATTTTTAAATCTACTACTTGGCTGCCCTTTGTCAATATCCCCCATGGAGACGAGCTGGAGACGTCCCCACTCCCAGTAAAGTTAAAGTCAGGCCTCAGGAGAGTAATTTTCAATAAAAAAATTTTTTTAAATAGTATAAACTCTTCTATTTCATTCTATTGCAGAATGTCTGAAGGAGTACATTTTATGTATAATGCATGATGAATATTTTGTGCACTTATTGAGGCTTTTATCTAATAGTTCTCAAATATCTGCTCGTTATTGGTTGATACAAAACACCGAATGTAAACAGCAGCTACAAAAATTGTAAATAAGTATAAGCATTATTTTTTTTTATTCAGCCTTCTCCTTTTGAGCATCATGGTTTAAGTTTCTTTATTTTTTACTTCCTTATAACTGCAATCCTATGTTGCTTGAAAAACCCAACTGCTCAAATAAAAAGGATGATGATGAAATTAACTACTTAGCAGGTACTGTAACTACCTCCTGAAGAGGTTTAAGTACCACCAGTGGGACATAGTCCACCGTTTGAGAGAGAGAGACCTGTTGTTTCCCTAAATCATCAGTCAGTCAGTCGTTGTCCATGCTCAGTTCAGGCCTCGACAGCTTGACCCACCTGATCCTCGGATGGGGCACATTTCGGGCGTGGCTCCGTCGGACCAGCAGCGCCCACTGTCACAGCAGCACTGCACTCTGGTCAGCAGCTGCGAGTTCTGGTTGGCACACCGTCCGTTCAAAACGCTGGCAAAACAGTATCCTCCGCGAGCATCTGTGGGACGAGATATAAGCCTGTCATTACTGTGAGTAATTACATATAAACACTTGATCTTAAAGGGAGGGTATTCATAATGCTGTTGTAGATATGTCATAAGCATGACCTCTTTGTGTCTAGGTTTCAATGGTACTATTGCAATGTCGTGTTTTTCGTTAGCTCTGTGAATGGTTATCCATTTAGAAAGCAGACTACATGAAGTCTGAGCTCAAAATAAATGACAAATACAGTGCATTCCAGCAAAAAAAATCTTCAGTAACACACAATAAACCCATGTTATATTCATACCTCTAATAAATGCCATGTTTTCTGATAACCATAACTTCCTGTTTCCTGAGTCAAAGCTACATCCTGCAGTTATTGGCACCATCTCCGAGTGTGACTGATGGGGAACACGATCACTATCTTAAATATTTCATGTCCAATTTCACACTCGGTTCATTGAGCAAAGCCATGTGGTGACACTAATGGCAGCCTGGTTAGATCAATTATTATGTGGCTTAAGCGTTGGAGTTGACACATGACAATAATAAATAATGCTGATAAGTTTGGAGAGCAAACGGAGGTCAACACGTCCTCCAAACAGAGGCCCATTTTTACTTCCTCAAAAGCGTACCAAAAATATGTATTTGGAAAAAAAATCCCCACTGTACACTGCAGGATTTGGTCATCCCATAAAACTGTGGGAATGCACTTGATTTACTATTACAAAACTGATCATTATTACCAGTCTAACCTCTTAACCCCCACCTCAACCCAGCATATTTTCTCCAGTTTGGCTTTACCCAAATCTAAAAGCTTCTGGAACAAAACGTCAAAATAGCAACAAAAAGGAGACGAAAATGCAACAAAAGAGCGACAAAAACGCATTGAAAAACACAAGCGATACAAAAATGTGTGGCGAAACGCGAAATAAACAAAAGAAAAAGCAACAGAAAAGTGATTAAAAAGTCCATCCATTTAGATGAGTTTTGTACGTCTTAGCTTTTTTTATTTTAATTTTATTTCAAGCGTTTAACATTGTCGTTTTGTTCGTATTTGAGAAATGTGAATTCTTTGTAGACCTTTTTAAAGTGTGCCATGTTTTTACAAATGTTGATGCTTCCACAGCGCGTCTCGTGGGACACATGCCTCTCTAGGTTGGTCTGGAGTACTGTTTATCGAAACTCGTCATATCTCTCAAGTTGTATTTGACTTCTCTACTTTCAAGAAGCGACTTTTGTGAGGCTTTAAACATGATTCGAGCCATCTTAAATACAGTAAGGTCCTCAAATGTCATTGCTTTTTATTTAAAGAATAATGGATCTGTGTGTTCACGGTATCCAGCTAAATGGATTATTCTTATTGCCTTTTTCTGAACTTTAAACAATGGGTCAAGATTACTTTCACACACATTTTCCCAGATCTCTACACAATATGTTAAATGGGGAAGGATAAGTGAACAGTATAAAGTATATAGAACTTTGTTGTCAATGATAGATTTAGATTTAGCTTTCAAATGAGGCGTGTAACGCCTTATAGATTTGGGTAAAGCTGAACAGGAGAAAATGCAGTTGGTTAAGGCCAGGGTTAAGAGGTTAATCTTTAGGTAAACAGGCTATTGTATGCGCAAACAATATTCAAAAGAAAAAGTTGTATTAGTCCAAAGGACGCAAACTTTATAAACTATATAAAGCAAGCATAATATAGTGTTTTTAGATTTAGTCGGGCATTTGACCGAAATGTTTTTGACTCTTTTCAACACATTGCATCTTATTTCGGATCAGTTTAGTAGTAACCTATGTAATATTAGATAAGGAAAAAAAAGGACACAACTAATTGTCAGTTCAGGCCATTTAAAACCATGCTGGATATTCAATCTTAGTAGCCTAATGTATAAATGACCGTGGGGCCTCTGACTCTGCTCGAGTGATGGCACTGCACTGAGAGCACATCCACATAATGAATCAAAGGTTATGATGAACAAATCCCAGATGTTCACTAAAAAAAACATTACCTAACGATTGAAAATTACAGACGCCGTCAATATCCATATGATTGTCCGTGCGGATGGCGATCGATTACTTCGAGGCTTGCCTTCTTGTCTTACTTTTTGGACTTATTTCTTTGGCATGTTCTGTGCTTGGAATCCCGGCAATCTTCTTTCACCATGAAGCACAAACAGTACACATCCTACTTAACCATAAAACAACAGCCTCCCTGCAGAACTGTGCGAATGATTTGCTGGATGGAAACACAGATTTCTGGAGCTAAATCCTCAGACATTCCTCTCTCACAAACATCCTCTTCTGGGGGGTAGACAGAGCACGCACATGTGAATATGTGGGTGTATTACTAATGATCCTCGCTGACCCAAATTCTTCTCCTAAAGTCTGTTTTGGGTCAAATTGAGCAAAACGTGAGGGATTTGTCATGCTTTCTGGTGATTTGCCTGGGTGTGGTTGGATAGGTTGTTCTTGTTTTGGAGCATGTTGATGTATCGATAAATCATGCAATGGGAAAGTTTGATGTTAATGGACAAAACTTGTTTTTAATGGCTTTTGAAATGTCATCACTATAACAACAGAAGTTACCGTGGGTAAGAAAAAAAATGCAACTACTAACCACCGGAAACAAACCTGCAGTTTAGAAGATACTACGCACTTATTTCTGCATAAACAAAAGACTCTAAGGAGTGGGAGACTGGGCGATCCATCATTTTTGAATTGGCACCCCCTGCGGTGAGTAGATGGAATTACACATTAAAAACAGTGAAAAGAAGCTTTCGCATTCAGCAAACTCTAAAAGCTATGTCTATTCTAAGACGAAGGAGGTTTTTTGGACCGTATCAGGTCAACATTCCGGTTGGAAAATGGCAGAAAAGTTCAGGAAGGTGTACTGTGTGACCGTATCAATCTTAATGAATCCTAATTAGCCTTAGTTAACCTGATCAGCCTCCTTGAATTTCTGTGATTCCCATTTGGTCCAAATCAAAGGCATCTGATTGTCGTGGAAAAACAAACAATAGCGGGACGCTGACCCAAATTCTGCCGACTGGAACCTGCGCTTTGTTTGAGCGCCAGGAGTGAAAGCAAAACCAAAGTCTGGAAAATGTAATGCAGTTTTAGACTTCACATAAACAACAACATGGCTTTGATTTTTGCCTCTCACTGCGTCCATAGAAGTAGTACGTCGTGAATACATTTGGGGAATTAATTCCAATCAAAGCAGCATATGCAGTTGTGCCAATAAGTTTACACACCCTGGTGGATTTGTAATTTTTTTGGCCATTTTTCAAAGAATATAAATGAAAACACAAACACCTTTTTTCACTCATGGTCAGTGATATTGTGACGCCATGTTGAAAAGGTTCTGTATATAATCTAACAGTAAAGTGGCCCAAACAAGGCCTATAATGATAAGTACGCCAAGTATGGAGGTGGTTCGCTGATGCCACCGGCTCCAGCAGAATAAAGGGAAGCTTCTGTAGTGGTCATCTAAGTCTCCTGACCGCAATATCATTGAACCACTGTGGGGAGATCTCAAACGCGCTCTAAATGCAAGACAGCCCAGGAATTTACAGGAACTGGGGCCTTTTAGCTAAGAAGAAAAGACTCCAAGCTGTCATTGATGTTAAAGGGGGCAATCAACGGTATTAGTTACTGGGGTGTGTAAACTGAAAAAATAAAATAAAAAAATAAACAGGACTCATAATGCAACTAGAAAGACCTATACTGTAAGGTCTATAGCTATAGTTCTTTGTATGGGGGATGAAGACATTTTCAAAAAGGGTGTATTAGGATTTTTGCAGGCATTTGGTAATAACCTCAAACACATCTTTATCACTATCTTACACTTTGTGGGTAAAAAAATAAAAATAAAGCAATATTGATCTAAAACGGCTTCAAAAAAATATCCAGTAGTTTCCCTTCCAGATTTTCATTATCAGTTGTAATTGTTGTTGAATTTAAATTGCTGATGTTTTCACATCAAAATAACAGTTTACATGGTATATACGTTTGTTTACATATTGTGTTGTGATTATTAAGCCCACTCACGGCCAATTGTCCAAATAAAAAGCCAACAGAGCACTTTGCTTCAGATTATCTAAATTCAACAGCTAAAACCAGGGTTCAACATACAAGGCACCAGACAAGAGAAAACAATCTCACGAGCAAAGCTCCCCAAACGTACGTCTCTATTTACCCACTGTGCATCCCACAACTCTCTCCTGCAACTGGACCAGACTTTAGTTTGCCATGATTCATAATATGAAGTCCATAAATCGCATCGCTCTCATATCTCAGCACACATAATCGATTCGGCATATGTTTAAAATGAGAGAGTGGACCGTGCCGTGTGCTCCATTGACTTTGATTGATGGCTCACCTAGACACCTGGACCCATCCGCAGAGGTGTAGTAGCCCTGAGGACATTTGCAGAAGTAGCTGCCGACAGTGTTGGAACATTCGCCCACACCGCAGAGTCCCGGGATGTTCGAGCACTCGTCCAAGTCTGCAGAGGCGAAAGAGAGAGAGAGAGAGAGAGATGGGGACATCCCGTTAATCTGAAAGTCAAAATCTGCCTCTTAAAACAAGACAGGCAATCAATTAAACTGACCAACCAAGGATGTCTGCAAAGGCAATTGAACCCCCTGTTTGGCAGCTTCAAAGGAAACAGGGCATTGTCACAGGATTCTGAATTTCGCTCCTGTTAACACTTTAAACCATCTGTATTCAAATGTTTTCCATAAATTAATTCTCATGCCTTCTACAGTCTGCCTTCCTATTTTTGAACTACACTTTTTTGGAATTTGAAATGTAAGTGGTAGTGGTATCCAGATTAAAAATTGCAACATCTGATCTGAATAAGGTCAATGGCTAAATGCACAGACTTTAAATAATAAAAAGTACTATGGGATACGTAATGTTGTATCTAGTGATAATTTTGACAACATATTCTAATTTACTTGTAGTCTTTTAATTTTAGTCAAGCTTTAGTAAAAATTATCTGAAATTTCAGTCTAGTTTTTAAATTTAAGATGAATTCAGTCAACCTTGCATTTATAGTATTTATTAAAGTCCTGTGTAATCATGGTTCACTACTTCATGTTTGTTCTCCCACATACAAAAAGCTCAGCTGTTCCTTTGCAGTGAATTCAAATGATATGAGGCTCTTTCAAACTGTCATAATCTGTTTGGATGATTTTAGTTTCTTCTTTTCATTGTTAGTTACAGTAGTCGACGAAAATAGCTGGACATTTTAGTCTTCGTTTTAGTGTCATAAACAACTTTTATTAGTGTAAGTCTCATTTTAGTCAGCCAAAAAAATACATTGGCTAAAACTATGACAAAATCTTTTAGTCGACAAAATTATCACTGGTTGTATCAAGCTGTTTTTATACATCTTAGGAAAGTTTATTTATTGTTTCAATAATTACTCTGTGCCCACTTTTTAATCCTGACACATTATGAGGATTATCTACTGTACATAGATATGCAAGTCGAAGTCAGAGGTGGGTAGAGTAGCCCTAATATTCACGCATTTAGGAGTAAAGTAAAAATGAATTAAGGTTTAAATCAATTATACTTTTCATTCATTCATTTTCATGTCAACATGAAGCTTTTGTCACACACAGATTTGCTGTGGTGTAAAGAGTAAACCCACTGTTTACTCAAGCAATCGTAATGGTTCTGTGTGATAAAACAAGTCACTCAAATACGTGTACTTGAGTAAATGTAACTGATTACTTTCTGCCCCTTGTTGAAGTCCTCCATCCCGACAGAAAGCGGAAAAAAGCTGGTTTTGTAGTTCACGTTAAAGTAAAGGGCATAAAGGCACACGTGTGGTCGATTCCTTGAACCCCACCATCAGACCGAGGTGACGCTAACCACGGCACAGATCGACGGATGTGGTTTCCTGCTCAACTTTTCCCCATTTATTAAACCCTCTTAATGTGAAACGTGTTGACTTTGCCTTGTCATTGCTCCCCACACTCGATGTCAGGCGTGTTTTGGGATGTCAGATTGTGGTTTGTGGTAGATCTTACCGTCGCATTTCTGGGTGATTTCGTTGAACTTGTGACCGGCGGGGCATTTGCATTCGAAAGACCCCACCGTGTTGATGCAGTTTCCCCCCTGACAGAGGCCGGGAATGGCCTGGCACTCGTCCACATCTGTTCGCACACACAAAAGCACAAACGGGCTGCACTTACTGTTGAGTTCACAATGAGGTTTACACATTTAAACTGAATACATTACTTTTAAAGAGATTGAAAATGTCTCAACACACTGCTACGAATGTTCGGCTCCATGTTACCAGATCATTCTAACGCTATAATGTGCACATGTATGTAACATCATCTGCATACGTCGTATACTCTCTATAACAATCAATCCCAAACTCTACATGTTTGAGCTCTCAGTCATTCAGGAGTTTTCCGTTCCATCATAGCGATCAATCGTCCCAGGAACTCGTTCAACTCTCAAACAACCCAGTTTAGACTCTACATGCTGGCAGATGAATATGTATGTAGCATAGAGTAGTGGTTACACAAGTAGGGTCTGGTGCTCTCTAGGGGCCTCGGAGTCATTGCAGAGGGCCCCCCCCAAAGCTGGTCTTCAACACAAATACATTGAAAACAAATTGTGTGCTATCAGTCATCACCAGTAGTTAGCCTACAGCCTTTGGTTGTTGTTACATTATATCCAATTTTAAGGTGTAAAACATCACACCTTCCTCTGAATAGAATCAAGTGTCAGTGATGCCCATTAGATGTTTGGATCAATAAGGAAATTGACATAGAGTATTAAAGATTATTACAATCCACTGTCTTGTGACAATCTCTAGCTTGTTTGGTATGAAATGTGAACAAACAAACAAACAAACTGGACAATGAGAAACAACTGGACTAGTCTATTAAATGAGACACTGGGCCAGAAAAATATATATAGAGCATCAAATCTGATTTAAAAAAAAAGTAACTTTACTTTATAGCATTCTAATAGGATGGATGAAACAGTTAGAACCTTATTTCTAAAGTAAGACACATCGAACTATAATAAGATGGAAATAGCACGAACCCTAGAATAATAAGGGATAGATGTATTTTACAGCCTGTTTCCAACGTTCCAAATTATTACCAAGAAAATACTAACCATGTTTCCTCCTAATTGACACTCTTCACATTGAGTCAGTGTTATGATTAATGGTATTTCTGCAAAAGTAAAATGACAGATGTTTCCAGAAGTAATTATCATGCAAATATAATTACACAGTTCTCCATCCAGTTACTATGCTATTAATGTGCTGCTACAGAGTAAAACCTTTTTCATTATCACACCATGAATCTCAGAAACAGCATGGATTGAATAATAGTGTCAAAAGGTGACAGTTCAATTTATCGATTATTTTGGTTGGTAGTTTCACAGGTTCGTCGCTTGATCCGAATAACAGAGATTTATATCCAATACGCTCTTTTTGTCCCATTTATTTAAAAGTACACTCAATTCCAGTCCGACGTCAGATGCCTCGCCAATCCCTCAAGGCGAGTACACCTTGTTCCCATGAGCCCTCATTCTCAGGACATCCCACCGAGTGGCTGCTCTCTGCTGGGACAGGAGCAGACTGACACTGGGCTGTCCCACCTCCAGCACTGACCCGTGACAGTGCCTCTGACAGCGCCGGCACAGAGGGGCGTCTCGGGGGCATTCCACTCTCACACAGGAGGCACTGCCACCCGCCACCGTTTAAACCAATTACCCCCTAATCCAGGGGAGAGAGGCGCAGGGCGGGCGCACAGCTGGTACAGACGGGGACTGGCAGAGTTTAGAAAATGATTGGATTAACATTTAGAAATTAGAAACAGCATCATCACAGGAATGTTGTTTTGTGTCATTCGTGCATATTTGAGTAATCCTACAGCTCAGAACGCTCGCCCCCTCACCTGCTGGTGTTACGGGGTGGTGCTGCATTGTTATTTCTCAAGTTCAGACAGTTTTACTTGTTCTGTGGAGTCCCCCAGGGTTCAATTCTTGGCCCTGTTCTTTTTACACTGGACCTCCTCCCTCTTAAACTCAACAAGCAGGTCAGCGCAGTGGTTAAATTCAGCTTTTATCATCTTTTTATTTTATTTTGAGCCATGCTTTTATTTTATCACGTCTGAACTACTGCAACACACTTTATTCTGGGATAAATCAAAACACCCTTTATGTTTCTATGATCTCATGTTCAGCACTTTGGAAACGTTTGGTTGTTTGATTTCAGTGCCAAAATTGCCAACACTTCACGTCAGTTCTTGCTTTTATTGTTGCAGCTTTTTATATTTGACATGTTTTTGGTGGTAGGGGAAACCAGAGCATGGACAGAACAAGCAAACTTTACTCAAGAGATGTATACGGCATGGAGGGCCACAGATCGGCAGCAAACATTCAAGTGGATTCAGAGAGACTTAAACTTTTCTCCACACTATTAGTTTGGGTTGGCACCATCATTCCAGCTCTGTCTCACAATAAAAAAAAATAATAATAATTCAATTGTGTGTAATTATTAAACCTCCAGTGAAACATCTCCCGCCCCCACTTTGCCTCCTGGATCCTCCTGTATTGAATCCCAAAACCTTCTTGCAATGAGGTGTGCGCACTAACCACTATGCCATCGGGCCATCCTTTATTTCTTTTTAGTAGGACCGGCCTCCCACGCCCACCTAAAACCAATTAGACCTAATCCAGCGGAGAGAGGCATCGGGCTGGAGCTGAGAGGGACTGGCAGAGGTTCAAAAATGAATGGAGATTGACGTTTTGAATTAAAAAACAACATAATCTCACACTCACCACTTGTACCTGTCAGGAATGAATGTGAAGTATGTACTCTTTTAATCAAGGTAAAAATATTCTCTCTCTATTCATCTATTTTTATAAAATGTTAGTTGCTCCACAAACTCCATGAAGCTATTAAAAAAAACCTTATTGTGGTGGAGGGGTTTGAGTGCCCACATGATCCCAGGAGCTTTGTGGTCAGGTGCTTCATGCTTCATTCTCCCATGGCAAACAGGTCGAAAGTGCAGCAGCCAGACAAAGAGCGGATCAAAGAGGCAACGTGTTGAAGGTTATTGTTTGCTGCTGCTCTCGAGGCTTTTCATATTTCTTACACCAGTACAAATTAATTGACACTTCTTTCAAATTAACTGTATTAATTACAGGAATCAAACGCATGCCCATTATTTACCTGGGCGTAGATTTTGATTTATCTACCTACTTCACACTTGGCTGTCACACCAGACACGGCGCATGGGCCAGTAACAATTCAAAAGAGCAGAAAAGAAGAAATTACTGGGAGAAAACAAGCTTTGAAGCCCAAGGAGGAAGCAGAGTGCAGCCGGAGCAGTGGGGACAGACTTTACCTTGGCAGGCCCCGGTGCGGTGGTTTGGGATGAACCCTCGGCGACAGGGGTGAGGCTGGGCAGGACACATCTCACATGGGTGCCCCCACGCCCGTCCCACTGTGGCGCAGCATAGCGTCTTGGTGCAAACGATCCCTGTGAGCTGGCCCTGGCACATCTGGTTATTCACAGAGGCGAAGCACGGGCCGGTGCGGTAGTCTGTGGGGACACAGCAAAGACGTTGTTAGGGCTCGAAGTAGGTGAGTGATATATTGTACGAATGTTTGTAATTTTTCCTCACAACACAGATTCAGATCATAGGGCAAGTTTCAACAAATCTGTTGGGGCCGCAGTTGAAAATTGTTTTTATTTTTTATTTTAAACGGATTCTCAGTCTGCAAGTAGTGTGGGCTACTGTTTATAATAGATGAGACAACAATAATGTTTTTCATGTAAATGTACCAAATAAGGACTGCTGTATGAGGTATTGAATTCACATCGCTCCGCTTTTAGGAATAGGAAGATACCATTTGACATTTGAGTAAAAAAAAAAAATAGTATAGAAAAGGCCAGATGGAGTCCAAAAAGCCAGATTCCGAAACATAAGTCATACCTACCCATATGTACAAACTGTGGACATAATATATGTTATTTGAAAGACACGTTTGGCTGACTGAGATGTGCATCTAGGAGCCCCATGTGAAAAGATAATATGACCGCGCGTGGATGCAAACTCAAGTCGTCCGATCCCAAGTTAATCGATTATCTAGGTGGGCTAAACCACCATGTGAATGTGGGCCGGTTTGAAAACTTCTGCTAAACAAATGCAAGCATAGAATGACAGAACATCAGAACTTTCCTGTTGCTGTTGATCACTTACAAATTCATTCAAATCAGATGCCCTTCCATGGTTAATAAAACCAATAAACCATAATAACACCATGTGCTTGCTATTTCAGCATGTCAGTTAGAAAAGTACAGTATAGCCACTTGTTATAGCACCTTCTATAACTTTGCTTCAAACACCTCAACTTTCAGCTCTGATTTTCCTATTTGAAATATAATAATAAAGGATTTGACTTTCAGAGCCTGCAGTTCTATCAAAACCATCGATAAATATTTGCCAGCCAAATAACCTCCACAAAACTCAGCACTCAATTTGAGCCAAAGCAACACAATTTTTCTAATGTACCTGACGTTTAACCAATGTCTTTATTAACCAAACCTGGACACGTGTCTTTAATCAATTGAACATATGCTAGGTGCAAGGGATATACAATTCAAAACACTCCACTGTACTCCACCCACTTGCATTGTACAGTGACTGAAATGAGAGAGCGCTCGACTTTACAGAGAAATTTTTATCTCAGGTGCTTTGAGTGTGTCTGTTAAAACAAAAACTACAGATATGGGCCAGGTCTGGAAAAGCTTTTACAGCCGGAGTTGTGGGCGGCTCTAGTGTCGGGTCGACTCTGGGATTTACATAATGACTATCCAGTCTGCTGTAAGTATTAGCACATCTCCACTCACTTGTCTGCCTGAAATACCTGTGTGTGTGTGAGTTATAGCCAGAGATACAAAGAGAACAATAACCAGAACTATAGGGTGCATTCACCTAAACTGGCCATAGAAAGTATCATTATGGACCAGTGTTTCTTAACTGGTGGGTCGGGACCCAAAAGTGGGTGACGAATACTTTTTCAGTGGGACGCGAGCCTGTGTTATATCTGAAAAGCATAGAAACACAACCTGAATCTGTTCAAATGATATTTATTGGATTGTTTTTAATCAGGATTTCAAATCATAACATTTTAGGCTTATTCAACAATATGTTGAACAATCCTTTTCTTTAACTTAAACTGTGAATAATATAATAATATATGATAGATTCATTACATGCAAAGTGAGATATGTATAGTCTATATTTGTTATAATTTTGATTATTATGGCTCAGCTTGTAAAAAACCCAAATTAAAAATCTCATAAAATTGGACTGTAAAAAATGGACTGTAAGCCATAATCATCAAAATCATAACAAATAAAGGCTTGACATACAGTGCCTTGCGAAAGTACTAATACACCTTGAACTTTTGCATATTTTGTCATGTTTACAACCCTAAACGTAAAGATTTATTTTGAAACTTCAAACGGGATTTCTTATGGCCTCCTTTCAATAATGGCTTTCTTCTTGCCACTCGTCCATGAAGGCCAGATTTGTATGACTTATAGTTGTCCCATGTACAGATTCCCCCAGCTCAGCGGCAGTACGTCGCAGCTCCTCCAGAGTTATCTTGGGGCACTTGGTTGCATTTCTTACCAGTACTCTCCTTGTTCGGTCTGTTAGTTTAGGTGGACGCTCGTGTCTTGGTAAGTTTGCAGTGGTGCTATACTCTTTCCATTTCCGAATGATGGATTGAACACTGCTCCGTGAGATGTTCAAATTTTGGGAAATCTTTGTATAACTTAACACTGCTTTAAACTTCTCCACAGCTTTATCCCTGACCTCTCTGGTGAGCTCCTTGGCCTTTATGATGTTGCTTAGTGACCAATACACTCCGACCATAGCTCTGAGGCCCTCACAGAACAGCTGGAATTATACTGAGAGTAGATTACACACAGGTAGACTCTATTTAATGGTTAGGGCAAGGTGTGAACCTTCTGCAGTCATTAGGAATGTTATAAAGGCAATTTAATGCACTCAGAATATATATATATATATATATATATATATATATATATATATATGTATATATATATATATACAAGATCCTTGAAGCCTGAAATATGAGTTGAATAAGCGTCATTCGTATTGGGTTAAACCTCTTGCCTTCTTCGTGCCTTACATTTGTATTGCGTTGCATCATTCAATCCTTTAACTCTAGCCACAGTTGCCCTGGACCGGACCTAGACAGATGTAAGCAAGGCATCGACCTCTCTGACCGCCACCAACCATTCACTCGCACGCCACATTCACACATCACAGTCTGCAGAGACAGTCATAAATAGATCCGTGGATAAATACTCTAACCACTAAGTCAATACACTGTCAATTACACGGCCTGACCAAAAAAACTGTTGCCAACAAAAAAAGGGGTCAGGCCCTCTGGTATTTGGTTGTAGCGCCTGTAGCTTTGATCACAGCACAGATTCTGCGATGTCAAAAGACCCAGTGTTGCATTCATTTTTCACTAAGATTTTTGTATTGATGATGGGTGAGGGTGACCACCGTCAAAAACCTTCTCCAGCACGTCCCGAAGATTCCCAGTGGGGTTAAGATCTGGACTCTGGTGGCCAATCCATGCGAGAAAATGGTGTCTCATGCCCCCTGAACCACTCTTTTACAATATGAGCCCGAGGAATCCTGGCATTGTCATCTTGGAATAAGCCCGTGCCAGCTGATGTCATTGTCCGGGAACACAGTGTTGCTGAGTCTAGACCCGAACAACTGCAGCAACCCCAGATCATAACAGTTAGTTAAATCCAGGTGGCGACTTTTTTTGTTTGTTGGTCAGGCAGTGTAAGAAGGGTCACTTTGTACTCAAACAAAAGCTCAAAAAGTCCAAAGAAATATTGAAATTGCGACAGGACGAGGTCACCATTCTCACGTCGCCTGCTAATGGGTGTGCCTCTAAAACATATGCTGCAGTCTTGTGTTAGAAGCATTACATTTGACCAGCGGACAGTGAATATCTCCCCCGTGGGACACCCCATCTCTCTGCGCCCTCTGACTGATTTAAACGTCATCCACTCTCTGACAGCACGCCTTAGCAACGCTGTCCCGACGGAGTCAATAACACAGTATCAGGTGAAGTATTGGAAGATGGCTGTGCTGATATACTCAATGAGGGAATGGGAAGATTCAAAATAAAAAAATAAAAAATCCCAAATATCTGGCTCGTTTCCCATATTTTTCAGCCTGCAGTTTGTTGAATGGGAATACACCAGGGGAAAAGTCAATTTTCTGTAAATGAATAAAATCCTTTGAGCAATATTGTTGAATGAATGTTGAATATTCCAAAAAATATTTTTTTAAAGTGGCAGACAATGGAGACCAATAATAGACAGGTGGTTATAATGCAGCTATACGCTTTTGGGGATAGAAAAAAACAGGACTAATTGCAATGTGAGTGTTTGAGGAGCCAGGAGTTTTTAAAGAGGGGGCATTATGCTTTTTGCAGGTATTTGGTAGTAATCTCAAACTCATCTTCATCAAAGTCTTTATTGGTAAGAAAATGCAACATTGACAGAAAACAGCTGCGACAAAATATCCAGTATGTTTCACTTCCTGGTCCTCTGAGCGAGCGAAAATAAGCCCCTCCCACTTATCCCTCCTCTTGCTCCCCTTAAATGTGCAGCGGCAAAAAGAAAGAAAGAAAGAAAAAAGGAGGAGGAGCTTTCTTTGAGCTGCAGCCACGGGTGAAGATCCAAAGATTACTCAAAGATTACTCAAAGATTACTCAAAGATGCGCGAGTGGGGTCACAACACAGCTGCAGGCATGTTTTTGATGAGAGAACAACATTGTAACCCATCTTTACAGTTTGCAGGGGAAATTGTATTGTACTACCAAAAAAAAAGCACTTCCTTGAAACTTGCTAATTGAGATCAATAATAGCAAACACGTGGCTGCCATTCTGGGCCTCTCGAAACACCGATAAACACACAGTTTGACTAACAGGCAAGAGTAAAGTTTATTTTTAATTGAAGCAACTGAAACTGAAGAGTTTTTTTTTCCAAGGATACATCGACAGAATGGACTTGGAAAGCGTGTCCATTCTGTCAGCCACTATCACCCTATCACTTTAATAACCAGGCGAATACAATGCCCACAAAATGTAACCGTCCGACGGAGGCAAAATTGCTCCCATATTTGAGCGCAGACAACAGACTCCGAGAGGAAGCGGTGGGGCGAGCAGCAGCAGAACAGGCGTCTCAAACAAATGGGACTTTGTGAGTGAGTTTCCCATGTGGAGTCCAGCCCAGAGTCCAGAGCCCAGACTCAGAGCGGCTCACGTGCAGCTCCTCTGTCTCTGCCTCTGGCTCCAGCCTCGTGTGCTGCAGAACTGGGTCAGATCATTCCCTCCTGCTAGACTAGACTGTGGAGACTGCAGCATGACTTTTCACAAACTTTAAGACAATGTAACTGGACGGCGACTACAATATCAAGGTTTGGTGATTGAACGTTTGGCACCCGATGTGACAAATGAAGTAAATTCCGCCGACGTTTGAGAGGAAACAGTACTGCATTTGTGATAAGTTACAATATCCCCTCTGTATTCTATAGGCACACTTGGAAAGTTGCTCAGTTGAATTTCTATTTAGGTGAAAGCACTGATGTATTTGCTGTATAAAACACTGAAGTATTTAAAGTGGAAAGTACAAATCAGTTTTGAAAAATGTTTGGTGGCAGAATTTACTACCTGGGTTTGACGGTAAATCTGCTATTGTTCTGGAAAGTGCATTTTAAGGCTTTCAAAAAAACAAATCACTTTTCACTTTGGGGCTTTTACAGAAAAGTATAAAGTATCATATTTATCTTTCAACTGTAGTGGAGTAAAAGTAGTAAGTTCTCAACAAAAACACTACTCGAGTAAAGTACAGAAATGAACAGTATTGAAGTGTTTTTACTTAATAACTGGCCACCTGTGGGTGTCTTCAGGTAGTACACAGGATAATATGCTGTTTCAGTTAGTTTTAATAAGAGACTATTTCATTTAGGTTACTTTTTTCTGGTTTACACCCATTTAGACATACTTTTATCCAGCTTAGGTCTATTTCAGACTGTTTGTGGACTGGATTTAGTCCTGAATTGACCATGATCTGGGCCTGTTGGTACTTGGAAAGACCAATAGTATTTTATGAGGTGTTTGAGAACAACTGGCTGGTTTGATCTCTTCAGCTACTGCTGCTCCAACTTGACCAATCGATATTATGTCTCTTTTTACAAAGCTTGCACTAAACTGATTATATTAATGACATATGAAAATCACCCCCTACATCAATCACTGTTCACTTTTACACATTCCCTAGGAACATGAGACTTGAACGTTTTCGACCGCCGTCTATTCCTCGCAGCGTAATTCCCGATAATCACAAGTGCCCCACTGCGGTAATTGAAGGATACAGCCTATAAAATGGCGAGATGTGGGTGATGTTTCGCAGTCAGCTGAGGTGAGCGGGGAGCGGCCAGATACTGCTCTGGGGAGAATGGTGTCATTGCATTCGTCATTGAGCGCGCACAGCTGGGGGATCCACCCATGTCCCAAACATCTGGGACCCATCACACAGAAACGTGCGGCGAGAGAAATGAAACACACACACACCGTAAGCGCAGCCAAAGCCCCACTGCCTTCAACAAACGGCAACTGTTAATATAGCTAACACTACCTATGCAAAGAAAGTGAGGTGAGAAAATGTGAACTTTTTGTACGACTTGAAATGTGTGCATTTTGTTACATTGGCTCTGACTGTCTTGGATTTACAAAGCCTGCAGTAAGCAAGGCCATACACACCATCTGTATTTGTCTATGCTAACTGTGAATGTAAGGACTAAGCCATTAGCCATAAATAAACTAAAACTACTTTTGTTTAGACTTCTCCTGTTTATTTTTGGAGAAATAAAAGGCCACAAGTTGAAAACAGCGCAAGAACACCACGTTTAGGTGGAGTTTTGGAAGCAATTAGTTCCACGCTGAAAGCCAAATGTGAGTGAAACACGCAGCTAAATGCAGAAATGCAGTTCTACTGTAAGCTAACAATAAGGGAAGTTTATTAGCAGAGTGCAATCTGTATAAAAATACGTTAATAAAACGTAATTAACGAATAAAAAAATTATAAGTGAAGAGTATAGATGGACACAATAGTTTCACTTCTCATATGTGCAGCTAGAGAGACACTGACAGCTACGCCTACCGATTGCAGCATCGTCTCTGTTTGTTTTTTTAAATAAAGATTTCAAACTTGAGCGCACATCTTCCAATGATGACATCACTCGGGCGACTGCAAGTGTCGCCATGTGCCATTGTCATGGCACTAGCTGCAGATGGACACAGGCGCAGCGCTCAACCCTGGCATGCCCATGTGCGCGAACCGCCGGCGCCAAAGGCAAAGGCGGAGAAGGCACATGACCAGGCTACGGCCAATAAACACTTAGCATTCACTTGCTCAAAAATAAAAACAAATACTTCTCATCAACAGGTTCCAGTGTTTTTATGTGTTTCTGAAATGCAGATCAAACAGTGGATTGGTCCAAAGTAAAGCTGTGACCCTTTGTTATGACATCATTCAGTCGAATGTAAGTCAGAATTACATTCGTCATTCAGGATCTTCAGGTTCTGAGCTGGTCTCATTCTTTGGGCACATAGTGTTGCTAAACTGCAGCAACCGTGGATCATTACAGTTAGTTAAATCCAGGTGGCGACTTTTTTTTTGGTCATGCAGTGTAAATTTATGTATCCATAGCTTTTGTCCAATCATTCTCCACCAACACCTCCCAATGGCTTTTCATTAAACACCTCTGAAAAGGGAGACGCTTCTGACTATTTGCTGCTAAACCTCACTACAGCAGCCAAGTGAACCATGGTCTTTTCATTCAAACCTTTCTATATCATGATTACTTTTTTCAAAGAGGGTTAATAATGTCTTTCATTTTGTAAAACCTCACTATTTATCAAAACTCGTGATGTATAAGTTACATTAATAACTTTGTTGATCTTTTATTTGGAATTTTTGTACATTGATAGTGGCCACAAAGAGTGCCACTTTTCTGTACGTGAGTTTATCATGAGCATGTAGTCACTTTTATATCTCAGTCTGCCCCCTCTCGCTCTTTCTGCCATGTTTTTGTTTTGTTGCCCTGAAAGTGAATCATACTTAATCCATCTCAGTCATATTAATGTGGGAGCCCTGGTGCGCTGGGAGTCTCAGAGCCACGTGAGTGTGTGTATCTGCAGACAGTGCCCTCTCACACACAATAGAAACGCTGCCTTCCTCGGCTCCGCTCCTCGGTCTGTGTGCAACAACAGCCAGCCCGGTGCGAACAGGAGGGAAGCCCGGCGGGAAGTGGGTCAAAAGACTTTCCTGGATTAACTCCAAAGTATGTTTCTCTGTATAAAAGAATCCGCACACACCTCTCCGAGAGCCCACAGTTTACTTGAAGACAACACCAACCCGGCGAGGTTAATCAAGACCAAACGGAAATCGACATTTTCAATGGCCGCAATTAACAAATCCCGAAAGCCGGAATTAGAGTAAAATCTGCTCATCCTAATGGCGCTTTCCTCTTTAAAACTGCATGTGATTCTCATTAGTTGAATAATGCATGAAATGGTAAGGCAATGTAATCAAAAACTTGCACAGTGAGGACTTTCCATTTCTTCACTGTCAATGTCTGGACAGTAGGTCTCTATACATAATAATTACTGTTTTTACAGTAATTCTAATAACGCACACAAAGTACTGTACATTCACTGCAAAGCTTTGACAGCAATACAATTAATTTTCTACTGTCAAAGGCAAAAGAAGCTATTACATAGTCTAAAAACAAGCCAAAAATGAATCGGGGTTATAAATCTATGCTTTTTTTAAATTCTTCTTGTATTCTCATAAACAACAAAAAATGTACTATACAAGTAAAAAAATAAAATAAAAAACCTCTTAAAAGCACTAAGTTAGCACTAAGAAAACACGGATCAAGATGCACAATGTGGTTGACTAAATGAAATAAACCAACAACAACAATGTCAAAACAATAATAATTTCAATCAAAGTTTGGCACAGTGGTTGATCAGATTCAACACAACGACAACTACACCACACAATTGCCACTATTTTGGGGCAATTTTCAATTACAATGCAACATTAAAGACCTGGATTCAATGCCTGGTACAACTTGTGCCATTGTGCATACGTTAGAATAGCTACACAGTCTACAATGCATAAAGCACACACATGACCATGACTATGAGTACTTTTGTCAGCTCTATCGTAAGTTGCTGGTTCCTCATATGTTTCCTTTTAATGGTTATTATGTCTCATATCAGGGTGGGGCCTCCTCACTCGGTCTGTCAGCAGATTTCTCCATCCTCTCCGGACCAACAGGCTGCACATTCACACCCGTATTAAAGCGTATTCGAATGCATACTCTCACACAATCGCATGGACACACACACACACACACACACACACACACACACACACACAGACACACAGACACACACACACACTGCGCCTGTTATCTGGCCCTGGAGGATAGGCTGCGCTCTCTCTGACAGGAGGTGGTGAGTTAGGCATTAGGACCAGGCTTCAGCTGACTAACCCAAGACTGATGGGCTGTGCTGGGGCTCACGTGTCGGCGCTGGGCTGGGGGCTCTCCTCTGAAGCATGCCGTCATATTGAAGCATTTTCCTTCCAGTGTGTTCTTTGTCCAGGGAAAAGTCAGCTTTGTACCCAGTGTTCAACCAAAATATTGCTACTTCAAATTGTTAGTTTAATAATACACAGTAAACTGAAAACAGTGGGCTCTTTTTCCACAAACAGCGGAAAACACAACATGCCACAAAGGGTATAAAGTAAAAAAAGTTTTGTACCAATGAACTGCTCTTCCAATTTAAAGATCAAGAAATAACACCACAATATTGTGTTTCTTTCATGCCACCAGGTTGGGAGGTTCAGCTCATTCAAGAGGAGAATATTAGCTTCTGCCTCGAAGCCATGAAAGGTTTTGAAAGGTTTATTTGATCTTAATATGTCAAGATTTTAGGTCAAGACCAGCCAATAATAACAAACTCTCTGCTCCACTCATCGTTCTGATGAGGGTAAACGCTTCATGAAGTTTCTCAATGACAATAACTCAGTGATTACCACATGACATTTGGCGCGTTTCCTTTGGAGTGGTACCAGTTGGGTCCGTCATGTGCACATTCGAAGATCAGGTGCAATGTAAAAGTAATGGAGGCTCAGAAAGAAACGTGGGTTGTTCTGGTACTCTGGTTTGTAGCAACTTGTCAACATCCCTGTTATGTATTCTAACAGAAAGCAGAGGCCCATGGTGTGTGACTTATACTCTTGTTAGAGAATATTACCGTACCAATAGACTGTTTCTATTTCTATTGTTTTGTTCTCCATGGTTTCCACCTTACTTTTCTTCTACCACTCTTTTTTTTCCCTCATGGCTGCAGGATTCTCAGCCCCAGCAGTGAGCCGTACGTGCGATCGACAGCCCATCTCACATACCGACCTAATCACATTTGGATTTGACAAAGACGAGGTTTATACCAGGCTGTTCTCACTTATATCAGCTGGGCTCCTGGTCAGCAGACACTCACAACATTAACCAAAAACTGACATATAAGCATGTTAAAAATTGACCTCTACATAGTGGAAAAATAACGCAGATGACTTTAATTTGACTGAATCCAGGCATAATGGAACTCTGTAAATTGCATTAAAAAGGCTGTGCCCTGGCGGTATGCCGTTTCCCTTTTACATGTGGACATGATCCATGTGCTTGTGTTCCTGTGGAAGGTGACGGAGCACAGCCAAGGAAATTTCCCTCAGAGAAACTTGCTAATCATGGGCTCCAACACTTTGGGTTGGTTGCACCAGTGAACCAGGTAATCATTTAAGCAAATAAAGAAATGCCCTGAATGCAGCTGTTAAAATCAGAGTTCAGTGCAGATGCTAAATGTGAATGCTGTTTCAATTCTTCATTTATAACCATACATTTTACATAGTAACAAAAAAATAATTTGCCAATGTATGTAAGCAAAAAATTAGGACATAGGCCATTATCCAAAGCTGTTACTTTCCCATAGATACAAAAATATTATTACCATATTATGACTACTACACTAGCTCTATGTATATGTCAAAGAGCCAAGTGGTTGCACCAAAGAAACCAAGGAAAATATGGTGTCCCACTCAGTACTGCTTTGGTGGTTTCATTCTTTTATTCACTCACTTTGGTGCACTGTAACCACACTTCTATATTCCATGCCAGACTTTCTTTACTCCTCAGTGTAACTCAGTGGGACTTGAGGCAAAAACGCGAGACAGGACTTCCACCTGTCATGCATGCAACATCCTACACACATGTTTTAAGGCCAAATCTGTCCTGCATAGGGCAAACATGACAGAAACACCGCCATTCTCTGACCTCATTCAAACACAGGCAACCAAACCACTTTCCTACTAGTATAGTCTCAAGCTGTAACTATGTGACAAATGGCTCTTTTTATGGATTTCCTGTCGCAGCCAGCCACATTGCTATGACTGCAGTGGGTTATGGGTGTCACACAACAACAGTATGTCTTCAGGCTGGGATCAAACGTGCAAGCTTCCAATTCCACCAACCAATGCTTTAAGATAAATGTATGCTATTCAAACGTACCTTTGTACTTTCATTCATATCCCCCTGTCGTGTAATTTTAGAAAACGTCTTGATGTCTGAACTCAATTTGAGCTGATTTAGAGGGAACTGCTGCCTGCCTGCAGCATTTACGACCCGATCAAACGCTTATCTCACGAAACAATCTTCAAATTTCTCACAGACTGTTTCCTTAACCTTCCAACATGGCATCTCTTTTTCACATGCTATCAACATTTACACGGAAAGTGCTCTCATATTTCTCCAATCCACAGCTGCACGGAAAAAAAGACAGTACCCAACATCCATATTTGCTTACTTAACAAGACATTTTGTACTCCTGAGCCAGTCACAGCTTTGCACCGGAGAGAATAAACCCATTCTTTTGAGGACTTTCTGACAGTTCAAAAACTTCAAAGACTCAAAGAACAAAGAGCCAGCAATAATGAAAGACAAATTACACTGTTATTCATAGGAGACATATGTTAGTAATGAACTATGTCTACACGATCTATCATGTTGCACTAATATAGACCTTACAGTACATACCGCATGCCATAAATGTTTTAACACAGAAAGAGATGCTAGTGCCTGTTTCACTGGGGAGCTATAATCCAAAAGTGGTTAAGGAAATATAGGACAGTGGCTGGGTGGTTAGTCTCTCGCCTCACAGCAAGACGGCCCTATGTTAAAAAAGTAGTATTACGTCCAATCAATCAAAAACAGCTGATTTAACTCAATTTAAAGCTAGTGTCCCCAACTTTAAAAAGATACTACACTTAACCAACCTTTTTCAGTATTTGTCAGCTAAAGTATTTATATTTTCCTATCCCCTGTGCGCACAGGGCATAGGCGACCCAGGCGGCCGCCTTGAGGGGCTATCTGCTGGAGGGGGCGCCGAATTTCGCTTTAATTTTTGAACCCTATGCGATCCCTGCCATCTACAACATTGCCCATTTCTGGACGTAACCTTGGAACAGAAAGTGATAGAGACGTGTGGTCTCTCGTGTTGGAAACTAGAGCTTTCAAGCTTTCAAACGACTCCTCCCTAGTCCTTCTACACCTCAGGGGAATCGTGTAACATCGCGGTGAAAATTCGTAAATTCCAATATATATAATGAATAGATAGTCATAATAATATTATACCAATGACAATCATAATAAAATAAAATAAAACTAGCCTTTTCCATATCCAAAGTGGGTCCAAAACGACTAGGATAGCGAAACACAGCAACAACAAAAAATGTTCAATAAAATGTTAAAAAACTATAGAATGCTATTTGGGTGAAGAACATTCAGAAATGCTTTGTGCCAATATAAATGACATTTTTAATTTAAAATGATTTTTGGGGGGTGCAAAAGTTCAATCTTGCCAAGGGCGCCAAATTGGCTAGTATCGCTGTATATCAAGCCGTGCTGAAAAGGGTCTGGCTGTCTCCGCTGTCACAAAAACATTTTGGCCCGGACTCTAAAGGAAGCAGTGGGAAACTCGCATCGACCCGAAGAGTGTTTGAGCAGATAAGGTCCAATCATAAACCATGCTTGTATCATCAACAGTGTAATCAGAACATCTAATATTTTAGGCATATTAATACAATACATTCCCGCAAGATAGGTCGAGAGCGCAAAAATCACTGTGCAACAACCAAAGTGGATACTGCGGTAAGGGAATTTATCTAAATTCGCAGTGCCACTCCACACGGAGGTGGTCAGGTTTGTGGCCACAATTACCCTGAGGTAGATTTCTCCGACCACCACTAATCACTCACTCGCACAGACAAGGCGGGTCTTGCTCAAGGGCATAATGAAAATGACCTTGTTGTGGGTATCTACAATCCCTCTCTACATTTTGATACAAATCTGGCTTCAATCATTAGAAGACACCCAGTCATTAACAGAGCCACGCTGAATTCAAATATTAGCTTCCCAGGGTCATCATCCCGTTAGACGTCCACAGACCGCCTCCTCCACAGACCCAGAGTTTGAAGCCGCATCCTGTCCCGCCCAAACACAACAGCGCGGCGATCGAGCGGTTCCTGCGGTTTGCGTGCGCTTGTATACTTTGGATCCCTCACTCACTGTAGGCAAGAGCGGACCGCAGGAGGTTGGGAGGTCGGCGCGCGAACAAACAGCCAAAGACATGACAATCCCCAGAGCACACGTTCAACAGCAGATGTGGAAAATAATTGGCGTTTTTGCGCTCGGTTTTGACGCGCAACATCTTCAACAATCGAGCGCATTCCTGCAGAGGGTCATGTGACAAAGCAGGGCGTGGCATGGAAGGAAATGGACATTGTCTTGTTTGCAGAATTGACTCGTAGTTGTTGGAAGGCGAGTCTAAATCTAAAATACAGAAATACTTTGCATCAATGATTGTGTTTGAATTTTCCACAAAGACTAAGCTATCCTATTTTTACATATTTACTTTGTTGTTTTTATATTATCACTCTGTATAACAATAGCTACAAATTAGGACAACAACATGGTTCCTCCTTTCTTTAGACAAATATTTTCCAACAGATGTCCTTGCTGACCCAATCCTCTCTGTTCCATTAAAGAGGGGTATCAGGCTTTTTGCAGGTGGTAATCATCTTTAAAGCAGTAACTTGTTTACCTCAATAAATCCTTTCCGTAGTCCCTCTGGGGGTAAGTGTTAATGAGGGTCTTTCATCTCCCCTGGTGTCTGTGGCCAGAAAACCACAATTGCAACTTGACTGCCACCGGGTCGGAGCGGCAATACACACTAATGAAATCACGAAGAAGCTAACGGGCAAAGCTAACTGCGGGCTAGCGCCGCTTAAACAGTATTTACAGCCAAGTTTGAGTGAAAAATATTATTTCCATTGTGTAATTGGATGTACAACATCCATCTCTCGCTTTGCCTTTTCTGTCAGAGTAGTATTTACTCTCACGGACAATTAATAAGTAAAAAAAACGCAACATGCTATGACACCTGCCATTGCGCTTATGGCCTCTAGGGTGCACGAGTTACTTAGTACTGCTTTAATCTATCTTACACTTTGTTAGAAAATGCAATATTGATCTAAAACAGCTATAACAAAATATCTACCCCTACTTAAGGCTTATCAGCAATTTGCCCGATGAAGGTCTCAGGACCGAAATGTTAATCGTATCCAAAGAAACTATTTTTGCAAGGTTGGCAGTGTGAGGGAATTATCCTTTTTCATTCTGGATATGTGTCTTACATATCCATAATGAAAAAGAATACACAGGAGGCGCTTTTTGGGACCTGCCGCAGCGCTGCTAAGAAAAGCCACCGGAGAAGATTCAAAAATCATTCAAAGATGCGCCAAGTACGTTTATGATGGGAGAACAACATTGTAACATGGTAAAAAAAGCTCCAAAAAGTTGATTTTGCATAACATCGCTCCCATTAAAACATTGATTTATCCTGGGTTCAGACAAGTGCAAAACATGGCACATAGTGGTTACACTTGACATAGTCTGTGCTTCTTTTGAAAAATTAGACATTTGCGGTAATCCAAAAAATGGCTCATGATTAATTACAAGGTCCAAATCCACTGTTTGAGAAATACTGGTCTGTGGTCAGTGAGTAATACTTTTTCTAACCATGCTCGTTTCCAGAGTAGCCTTTCGAAGAATAGCCTTCAGCTGCAGCAATTTTGAAGTGCAATTTACTCCAACCTTCCTACACATTGAGTACATTTACGTGTTAAGTTGGTGCTAATAGATTCTAACAGGAACCAGGCTGGGTCACGTTTTCCTTGAAGCCGCACGTGTTTCTATGAAAGTCAGGCCAGCTGCTTAAGTGGTGAGCGCTGAGCTTACAGTGTGACGTAAAAAGAGATGTGTGTGTTCACTCCTGACCTCTCTCGCACTGGGCGCCTGTGAAGCCGTAGGTGCAGACGCAGCGATTTGGAGCCACACACCGTCCTCCATTCAGACAGCCCTTCTCACACACGGCTGGAGACAGAAGGGAGAAGATATCAAAGCTTTACACTTTACATTCTTGTGACAATGTGTTGATACATAAAGGGGGTCATTTACCAAGCGTTTGCTCATGCGCAAAACAAGTACCACAAGCAAAAGTGTCTACTTTCAATTTGTCACAATAAGCCATGACCTGAATAAAAACGTATGTTAAAGGCAGTATACCTGATTTTTCGAAAAGTGGAATATGGATGGTTTTGTCCATCAGTATATTGTAAAAGCAGACGTCTGATCGATCTTAAGCTGGCTAGTTGCTGTCATTTGCATTACCGTGTCATTATTACTCCCTGTATGTGGTGAAATGTGCTTCTAAACTGATCCCTGTGAAGAACTGGGATTTCAGAAACACATTAAGAAAGTTGGGAATGAGTTTGGACCACAGCAAACACAAAAGTCAGAGCCTCTAGTATAAAATATCAGATTTATTATGTGGCATCGTGTGATCATTAAGCTGACAATCAAATTTTTTTTGTGGTTGTGTTGCCCCAATTTACAATTTTGTGTGTATTACAGAATAAGGGATGTAAATGAGAGGATGTTGCATGGGCAGATGCAACTTGTCTCCCAAAATTTTGAAAATGTAAAATGCTAAATTAAAAAGTGCCTTTCTATTAGTTCTATTGGTTTGTGTGTGGTTAATGTGACTAGAGCTTCGAAAGAATCCTAAAGATCCAAGAGCTGTTGCCTTCTAATTGGTTAAAGTTACCACAAACAATGGTCAGAGACATAGCTATCTAAACTTTGAGGACACAATAACAGCACACAGCAGCCCGACCATAATTCAGTGGTAGATAATTTGACATTCGGGACCAAAATTGAGCAGCGGTTTGGCGTCCCTCGCTCTGGCTTGTACTTACGCTGGCCGCAGTGGTTTCCAATGTAGCCTTTCTGACACATGCAGTGGTCCTCCGCGCATGTCCCTCCGTTCATACAGCGGATGTTACAATTCTGGACTGCGGGTCGAAACAAGAGAAACAGACATCAGATGACAAGCAAAACAAAAGCCCCTCCGAAAACGTGCACATGAAGAGTGGAAGTCGGACATCATTTCCTATATACAGTATTTATGGAGGACAAACAGATGAGCACATATAGGGGAGATGTTGAGAGAGGCTTCGTGCCAAGAAACACACACACCCATTGGCCTCACCCCGCAACCCATGGGAATGGCCGCTTCCCCCCCCCAAAAAAGAAAAAAACGTGATTGCAACACGGATCAATTGCAGCAATTTGGGGCAGCTTCCAGAGATGTTTTAGGAGATTTTCTGGCTCAGGGTCTAAAGATTTGCAAGTCCGATTTCTCTTTTCTCACGGGGAAGGCGAGAAAAGTGTTGGGAAAATAAACAAGCGTTGTGTGCGCGGAGACGGAGACTGTATGAAGACAGATGGAGTGCCAGATTTCTAAATGGGGCCTCAATGTAAGGCATAACAAATGTTTAAACTGTAGCGCAAGCACTGAAATAGAAAAGGACAAGTTTTTTTTTTTGTAAAACTAGGGTATGTAGCTTTACCCCACATTTAATGGAATAGTTTATCATTACAAGATGAACGACTTACACTGTCATCTGCCTCCAACGGCAAGCCACTACGCCACTGTGACATCAAATAATTTATGGTTTGGTGTGGGTCTCCTGACGTGGCTTTAGATCATAAAAAACATAAAGCTGGTTCGTGACCTCTTGTCAAACCATTAAAGACATTAGTGGTTTATTTAGTGGGGATTACTGTAACGTATCTGTTTTGGAGCCAGCGCTATTCATTTTTCCAATGCTTAACATTTTTACACGGTATGCATTGCTCCCTTTGTCACTCAGGAACGCTCGTGAAAAGTCTGCAATGTCGAAACGCGGTGACATTTTTGCATCTGTGGAGATTTACCATCATTTTATGTCGGGGGGGGGGGTAGAACATTGAACTTGTATGTAGTTTTATTTCACAGCTGTTCAGTGTTAGCGCGTGTCATGCTGATTGTTCGCCCGCTCTGTAAATGTTTTTCTTAAGATTACGCATCCTTTCGGTTAGAAACGTCCTGACAAGGGAGTGCTTCGACTGCTCCTTCCAAGCCTTTCAACATATACCTCCTTGGACGTGAATTATGATATGCAAGTATTTATCTGTTGGCCGAGTAACAAGTCAACACCCATCTGAAGCATGCGGCGTGTGTTGGATTCAACGCTTTTAAGGGGGGCTGTGGATGGAGAGAGAGACTGACCAGACTTGGAGCCACAGGACGGGGCGATCTGGCCGGTGGGACAGGTGCACATGTTGGGTCTGGAGCAGAAGCCATCGCCGCACGTGCTACGACAGATAGCTGCAACAGAAGCATAAGATTTTTTTATTTTTTTTCTTGAAACAGAGAAACAAAAAATGCAACAGAGGAATGTCACTTCATCTTTCTTGCCCCATTCCAAATTATCACAGTAATAACTTCGGATTAGGATGGAAACTGTTTAGTGTTTACTGATTATTACATAGAGGGGACTAACCATGTTTCCTGCTAATTCACTCTTTATCCTGGGTGACGGTTAGGGATAATATAACTATCCATATTATTGCAGGAAGAAAAGGTGAGTGTTCTGTTTCTCAGCCTTTATTTAACCAGGAAATGGCCCATTGAGATTGGGATCCCTTTAACAATGAAGATAAGAAATATTAAGGATAAAGTGACAACAGCTCCCCTGATTCCAGAGATGTGGCAGTTGTAACAATGGAGTAGTTTCTGAACCCACCTTCGACCTTCATGATACAGTATATCAAAAGTACTGATGATCCAAGCATGAGGTTGATGATCAAAAATTATTACTATTTCTTAGTAGTCAATGTAGGGCTCATGGCACACTCAAAACGGCCCAGACACGCAGTTTTGGAACCCGAATCTCCATCCAGGAACCTCTATCATTGCTAAAACACCCTAGGTTTATTGATGTTATAAAATGCAGTTTGTAAAACAGGTCAGCAGAGGGCGCACTTCTTCCCTTTGTGTTCTCAAGTCACCAGGGCAGCAGTTCAAAATGAAACAACACGCATGTACCGCCAAATATGTTAACCAGCGTGGGTATAGACAGGATCAGAACAAGTTTGGTAAAGGTGCCTGTACTGGAAGATTCAGAAAAACTGTGTAACAATCATCGGAGTGTGGGCTGGAGCAATGATTACGGAACAGAGATAGACTGAACATGAGGGATTATTGAAACAATAAATCCTAAACATGATTCAGATTTAGTATAATAACATGGTTAAAAGCTCGATGAAGATGATTTTACAACAAAAACGGCCAGATGGCTACTTTTCGAAACCTAATGTTGTCAGTCAGTACTGTCTAGATAATTACGGGTTTTCTTGGGTCTTGCACACATAACTTAAATATCTCAAAACTGAATAGGACGTGTTCCCTCCAGACTACAGACTGCATGCTCCTACTCTGAAATCTACAACAGGTAATAAAATAAACATGCACAAGTAACACATGCAAAGCTACTCTATAAATCCTGGACGGTCTCTTTCAGTCCCGCTACACCAACTATTGGGTTTCAATGCAGCTCTTTTTGTTTTTTGTTTTATATATTGTACGTCCTTCTAACCCACGCCTGATCCAGTTTCTTATTCTCCCGACAGCCTCCCAACGGTCTTGAAAACTTTTACTGTTTTTGAGAGAAACCATCCAAGTCACGTCTCTGCAGCTTGTCAGTCTGGGCTTTATAAACTCAGAATGTCAGAGCGTAATTTCAAATGGAGCAATTTTGACTTGATCTAAACTTCATCTCCAGCTTTCAATGGTAATAACCATTAAATCCTTATACGGCCATGTCTCGTATCGTGCTGTAATAGTGCTAATATTTTCTTCTATTTCTGCCATAAGGAGTGCCCGTCTGTATTTTGAGTATGTTTTGAGTTGGATTTTCCCACATACTCAAATAAAGTAGAGCCAGCACTGACCCCCTGACTCTAGACCAGTGGTTCCCAATCAGGGGGTCAGACTCCCTTTGAGGGGCACCTTTTTCTGGTCAGAGGATCAGTTCAAAAATAATATTTGTACAAATATATGTATTCATAAAACCTCCAATCGGAAAAGGGGTATAGGAAGAGAAAATACTCTTGCTGTTTATTTGTCTGAAATAACTGCTTAAGGCGGGACACTGCGGGTGAATAGGGAAAAAACATTTCATTTAAGATATCAGTTTGAAATTTTTACTCTACTCTACTCTAAAGGTTTACTTTCATTAAATGTTTTCATATAAAAAATAAGGCATTTTATCCGTAGAAATGGCCAAAACGTGGCAAACCTACAAATATAAGATATTTCTGTAAGACTGGATTCCTTTCCAGACATACGAAAGACACATACATTTACACAGCTTATAGATAAAGTCAAATTATACTCAAAACTATCGTAACTGTCGGGTAAAACCACAAAGTGGCTAAAATATTTGAAAAAGACTTCTCACAGAGATCAGTCAAAGGAAAAGTTATGTTGAGCCCTGGTAACATTATAACAACAATTGTATGACTTATTATTCCAAAGTCTTAACCTTTGACATTTTTCCATGTTCAGCCTAATTGCATCAGACACACAGTACATACTGTAGCAGGGAAATAAAACATATTCTGACAGATGATTTTCCGCTACATTCTGACCGTTAACTCCAGAAGGAGACCAATATTGTGAGTTACTTCCTGTCTGTGTCCCTCTATTGTCTTCTCTGCCATTTTAACCTTTACCAGATAAACTCAGGGCGGCAGGAAAAGCTGTGGATAGAGAGAGAGAATCGAGGGAAGACGTGCATCAAAGCACTGGACCATGACCAAACCCAAGTCAAAAGGACTGTCGCAAAACGACTGAGCCACATGTTTGCACGGTTTAAGAAACCTATGCAGGTTTACCACAATACAAAATACTAAGTGTTCAATACAAAATTGACCTTATAGAAACTACTGTATGTGCAGTGAAAAGGTCTGGACACGCTCTGGTCCAATGCGAAAGTGGAGATGACACTTACGGACAATGCACTGGTTTCCTCCGGTCAAGGTCTTCCATCCAGGACAGCAGTAGGCATTGCTCCTCGAGCCACACACATTTGGACTGTTGAAAAAACAGGAGAAATTAGAATCCACATGAGCAAAGTTTGAGAAACGTAGACATACAAAGGCTACTCTTTAAAGACCCTATATTAGATGTTTTTATTGTAAACAATGAAAGGGGAAGCCAGTAAATTAAAATGTTAATTGTGGTCCAAACTCATCTGTAACTTTCCTAATATATTTGTGGCATCCAAATTCTTTACAGGGACAAGTTTATAGACACATTTCACAACTTGCAGGGTCAAGAAAAATAGCCTGAAAGTTCATAACATGGATACAAATGTTTTATAATTTGAAGCACACTGTTTTCCCCATGTTTGAGTTTATAATATACTGAAGGAGGACAAAATAGATCTCATTCCATTTCGCTAAGTAAAATCAGGTATAGCTCCTTTAAGGAACTGTAATATACAATATCACATTATCAATTATTGAGTCTACACATTACAATTACTATTCTTTTTTATTGGTCAAAAACAAGCAAATGCAGATGGCCTTCTCAGTTGTAAAAGAGTCTAAACACTCCAAAGCTCGGTGGTTCAATCCCAGCTTCGAGCTGTTCAAACTGACATGGGAAAAGAACCACTTCACTCACTTATGTAGGAATGTGGTTGTGACTGATAGATGATGATTGGACAATTTGTTTTGCAGTGCAGATTGGCAGCCACATTATGGTCAGTCAGCCTCAGGGCAGCTGTGGCAACAGTAGCGACTTATCACCACCAGCGTGTGACTATGGGAGGAGTAAATAATGCAATGCAAAGCATTTTAAATATTGACAAAACTATAAATAAGGTCAGTTTTGGAGGTGTTAAGCTACTTGTATTGCCAATTTGTGTCTCTTCAGACTCATTCAATAATAGAATGAAACACATTTGTACTGGCAAAGTGTCTTGCCTTAGGACACAAAGAAAGTATGGCATGCATTAGAGAGCTCTCCTGTTATATGAGCAGCCAACATGTCTATGTTGCTGCATCACTTCTCCAGTCAGATGGTTCAGATAGTGCATGTTTCTTGTGGCCTGTCTGGTTATTTGTCTCCTGGGTGGACATGCCTGATACAGTGCTCAGCCTGTAATGCCCCTGACCCAGATGCTGTATTTCAAATGGAGTTAAAGTCTGTCCAATAAAACCATGTGGAGCACTGAGCTGTGGACGGGACAACCTCCATCAGCTATTACCTCTGTCACCACCGGATACAGAGGTCCCCTCTAATTCCTATGATTTTCCAGCACACTCTCACTTTATCTTTATATCATTTTTTGTACATTTACGCAAACCCAACCCTCATCTGACCCAGCAGCAGAGTCAAAACCAAAGTTAGACTCCTGGTTTATGAATATAACTAGGTTTAGCACAAAGACACTCGCCATGCAACAGGAGTTCGGGCATTTTATTGAGGTGTCTTGCCCATGGACACAACAACAAGGGCATTTACGCCCTTAAGGAAACATTGTTTGCCAATAAACTGACATACTGTTTAATCCATTTTGTGCCCTAAACTTTACTTTATACCGACATTTGACAATTAGATGTCAAGACACTTTTACTATTTTGGAGCAGGGCAAATAACACTCAAAATGCCTACTTCATGTAAACAAGAAAGGGATATGCTCTTGAACTTTACACTGTGGTGTAAGTGCTCGGGGTGCATATTCTGAAGCTTGATAACCCTTATGCTTACTGAAAAAGAGGCTACTGCATTTCTTCTACATACATAATATGTTCTCCATCTAATCCACATCTTAAACACTGTCCATTTTTCGTACGCATTTCCTGCTTGAGATTAAAAATGTAAAATAGTGGCATTAATTTCCCGAAGTCTGAGCTGCTCCTTGCGAGAGCAATGACCCACAGTGAACAGCTGCACATGTGATTTATCCATAACTGGGGTGTGGCGTTTTCTCTCTCTTTCTCTCTCTCTCTCTCTCCATCCCTCTCTGCCCCCCCTCCTCTCCCCTCCTCCCCCTCTCTCTCTTCCACACACACGGCCAATGGCCTCCTTTGTTTAGATGTAATTTATTATCACACAGAGCAGGAATGTGATTTTCTTGCCAGTATTTAATTACCAAACTTTGCTCGAAAACTTCCCGACAATGTCACTCGTGGGTCTCGCACTGTTCATTATGAAAACATGCTGGGCTTTTTCTGACCCGCTGTGGACACAGAGGTCTGGGGCAGCTGGTTCCCAAACTGTAGCTTTTAATTGAGAGGCCACAAAGTTTTACAGTACCATATGAGCGAGACATCAGGAAGCACGTGTACATTTTTGCTGCTAATGATAAAATAACATGGGGAGGAAATGACATCAGCCAGGCCAGTGTGCAAGTAAGTAGAGCAGCAGAAGTGATAGCAATTGAAACATCAGTGCAATTTCAATCACTGAAATGGGAAAATTGCAAAGCCAGCAATTGTCCATCCATCCATTTTCTTCCACTTGTCCGTTGCCGGGTCGTGGGGGCAGCTGTTGGACCTGCCCAAATCACATTGCACCAGCCCCTATGGCTCCTCCTGCAGGTGGTGGGTCCACAGAAGGACGGCCTCATGGTTTTAACCGGGCCTGTTGGTCTCTCATAGGGGCTTCTGAACCGCTCTTTGTCTGACCCGTCACCTAGGACCTGTTTGCCATGGGAGACCCTACCAGGGGCACGAAGTCCCCGACAACAGAGCTCCCAGGATCATTTGGGCGCTCAAACCCCTCCACCACGTTAAGGTAGCGGTAGCCAACAATTGTTAAGGTAATAAATGTCCTCTGAAAACATCAAAGTCCACGCCTATAGGGTCTTATTACTGTACAAACCAGATAGCCCTGTGGATGAGATCTTTAAAATGCATGTGATTCTTATATTTAGACATTTATATTCAGTCTCATCTTGCATGTTAATGCTCCGATATGTTTAAAATGGGCACTCTGAACTGAATCGCTATCCTAATGCTTGTCCGAAAATATTTTTTTTTCCTCAAAAATGATTCAGTTCTGCATGAAAACTAAATGGAAACCTTACAAGCCAACAGTCAATGGATATTTAGTGAGTACAAACCATATAACGTATATGCAAAATAATGTACTTGTATAAAGGCTGAAATTGTTTTTAGAAATACACATTTACCTCAGACCAATGTTGCTATGCAGGGCTTAGTCTCAGACACCAATTAAGTCTTATAGGTGAAACTTGGAAAATTAAAATATCGTTCAAAAGTTCATTTATTTCTGTTACTTAAACTGTGAAACTAATATACGACAGACTCATTACATTCAGAGTGAGATATGTATAGCCTTTATTTGTGACAATTCTGATTAATATGGCTCAGCTTGTAAAATCTTGGCCATCTTGGCCAGGACACTCTTGAAAAAGGGATTTTTAATCTCAGTGAGTTTTATGGTGAATAAATTAAGGATTTTTTAAAATGGACTGTAAGCCATAATCATCATACTAGTTTCACATTTTAAGTTGAATTACAGAAATAGATGAACTTTTGATTAATATTCAAATTTTTCGAGTTTCACCTGTACTCACAGGGTGAACGCACACCAAACACAAGGCTATGGATGAATGGATGGACAGAGGGAGGGAGCGAGAGAGAAAGAAGTGAAACCTCACATAGCCTTCTTCTTTGAGGCATCAATTTGCTGTAAGTTCAAGCTGCAAAATGTGTTTGGCGTTGATGTGTTTACACGTAGATTTTGCATTTTCAAGATTTATAAACTAACAAATTAAGCAAAGCTACCTAAAAAGTCCCGTAAAGTAAAATGATTTTTACCTCTGGAGGGAGTGATGAAGAAGTTAAGTGGTATAGCCCACAGTAAGGACCACACCACCACCTCTGTAATTATTATCTACATGATTTTAGGAAATGCTCTGGGTTCTAGATAAAACTGGCCAGAAGACACAACGTTTGAGGGCCTGTTCCCTTGGACTTGGACGCGCAGCACTCCCCCTATTGGTGATTAGTTTTTATTTTTTTTTAAATAGACTGGTTCTGCAACAAAACTACAGAAAACCGAGATATCCCAGACATACACCTGTTTCTAGTCACAGCCCAAGTTCACAAGACAGAACGTGACAGCGCACAGCGAAGGAAATGGGTTTATATTGGAGTCACGTTACCCTCTCAGGACATTCGTGCCGCCGCGCCTCTTGGCTCTGCTTGCTCTAGAGTCCGCCGTCTGCTCGGTCTCTGGAGTGTCTACCCTCAACAGACCGACCTCCTCTGGTGCATCTGGTGCATCTGGTGCATCTGGCGCATCTGGCGCAGTTGGCGCATCTGCCGCGCGTCCGAGCTGCGCGCATCCCAGCAGCACGACCACCAAAGTCAGCACGGCCATCTGCAGCAGCCGCGTCCGACACCACATTCTATTATCCAATTTTTACAACTCCAGCGCTTGCAAAAACGTCACCCAGATAGTTTCCCCCCTGCAACACACGACCTCTGCAATTTGGAGTCAAAGCTGGAAAGGGAAAAAAAAATCCCCAAAGTTAAAAAAAAGAAAAAGGAAAAAGTGAAATAGTAACTAAAAGTCTCGTGCGTAAAACCTGTTGCTTACCTCGTCTCCAGAGCCGGAGATCCGCTTCAGACAAGCAGAGCTCGCCTCGATTCACTTCAGCTCAAATTAACACTGAACAAGAGTTGGACAAATGCGAAGAAACCGTAAAAAGTGAGTGTAAGAAGCCCCTCGGTAAGGTGCTATGAATAGGCGCGCATGGTAACGTTGTCGAGGCGAGCCGTGTTGACTTTGCGCGGATAAGAAGCAGAAGGAGCTGGAGCTGAGACTCGGTGGAAGCTCTCTCCCTCCTCTGCGCTCACAGTCCTTTACTCATCCAAGCTTTGATCAACTTTCCCTGAAAACTTTTTTTCTCTCTCTCCAATTCCGCCCTCTATTCTCGCGATACAATAAGTGAGGAAAAATGCGCATGGGAAGATCTGCACTCCAAGCTTCATTCAAGAGGGGTAATTTTACAGTCTACAAATAGAAACAAGATTTTATGTAAACCATGAGTGTGTGTCTCCTTGATAAACACTGCATAAATATTAGTTTAGTTGAGAAGTAAATAATTTTAGGTTGTTATGGAGATTTATGAATATAGGCCTGCTGTAGCCAGTACATAATTCTACTTTATATGGACAATGGATTATCGCAAACAAAACTGACCACATTTTGTGAACTGCAATGGCAAAGGAGCCACATTGTTGAATAATAGATGAAGGTTCTTGAGTCCTTTTCTGTACTCTTTAGTTCAACTACAACTCCTGTACGACTGAGAGCTTACACAGACACTGTTGGATATGGTGACGCATAAACAGAGCAGCAACTTCCTTTCTCTCCTGGTACAGCTGCGTTTTTTGCTGTTTTCTGAAAACTGCATTTGTGGTTTCTATGTTCCACACACGTTTTTGCCCGATGCTTTTGTATGTCTTTACCGTGTTTTTGTGGGTTTTGGCAGATTTGCTACTGTCCATAATGGTCCAGAAGAAAGCTGATTTTTAAAAGTAAACAAACAGCTAGCTTATGAGCTAAAAGCATTTCAGACCTATATATAACACATTTCTTCTTCTGAAACATTAAAGGGGCACCAAGAGCCCCCCACACCTGCAGCACAATGGAGGCATCACAAGAGGCGCTATAGGAAACAAGGAAGGGACAAATGAGGAGAAGATGGTGAAAGACTGTTGTGGAGCAGAGGGAGCTGCACGGGAGGAAGAGGAAAGAGAAGGAGGTGGAGCTGAGCTGACCAGTGCAGGACACCACGCTCTGTAACAGGGACAAACCCAGGGGGCGGTGCACCATTTCAGAGGAGCAAAGGAGCACTGAAGGCAGCCAACCAGGTTTCCTCCGGGTGCTACGGTTTCCCCGACCTCCAAAAACATGCTGGTCAGGTTGGTCCACAGTGGCGGCGCGGCTCAGGACTAACACCTGAACACTATTTCGTTGTACGGTGTTACAATAACAAATAAAGCGCTTACTTACTTAAGTCCTACATTAATGTTAACATGTGCATCCAAGAATACAGGAAGAGAGAGTAGGACACCATCCAGCACAGATGGGAAAAAGCAGAATAATAAAGTGTTAGTTTAATTCAGTTCACAGAATGAAACAGTAATATAGTTATAAATAACAACAAACATATGCATCTAAGTCTACCAGAATATTAAAATGTTTGTATTTATTTTTCAGTTTAGTTTTTTTCTTGCCATAAACTTTGGCATTAACAAGTTCCACCCCAATGGGAAAAAATTGACATGCCCGTGCATTTATTTATGTATGACTATTTCTTTTTTTGCTTTACTTTACAGAAATAGCCACATTTCTATTTCCACATGTGCCGGTATAAAATATGATTCCGTTTCAATTGAGTTGTTCAAACATTGACCCAGTGCACAGTGTGTTTTGAGGAATTTTGTCCGATGCTGTGATAGTTTTCACACCGACTGCTCCACGTCTCGAGGCCCACCCAGCAAACAGAGCGCTCTTTCAGGGCTATCTTTGAAAACTGAGGGGAAACTCCAGGCTACTGTCTCATATTCACTTTTTGTTCTATTTAGTGATCATAAACTCATGCTTGATATTACTTTTATTTTTTTTGTGGCGAGATGCGACTTACATTTTTAATCGATTTTGTTATGGCCATTGACATTAATGAATTGCAATTAATCGCATTTAAGCATCATTTAGGGGTTGTATGTCTTTTTTAGAGGTATAGTTTAGATGTTTCTTTGTATTTTCCTACATTTGAACATATTTTAAGTGGAGATGTGATGCCTGTGTCAACATTTCAAACACTTCAAAGACAATAGCTGTTTGTGTATGCTTAACTGCGTGAATAAACAAGTTTGACAGTAAAATTGTGGCTTTACGCTGTGTTCGTCCCTAAGCAACATCTTGCAGGAAAAAGGAAACTGAAAAAGTGTCTGTAAAGTCAAGTAAAGTGTGATTAATTTTGAGTAATATTTTTAATTGCTCGAAACCTTTAGTATATAATTTATCGGAATTAATTGAATTGAATTTTAATTACTATTATTTTACCCTTATTTAAGCCGGAAGAACCCTTGGCCCTAATCATTGGTCTGGAATCCGGGACCTTCTGGCTGTGAGAGAGAGTAGCCTGGCACGAGCCAGACTGATCCTCCTTGCTAAGAGATAGGCTACATCGGGATGTAGTCTGGTTTTGCCGGAGTCAGCAAGAATCAAATTGCACAATTCCAGACTGTATCCCCATGTATCTCTTAAAGTGGAGGATCTGTCTGGCTCATGCCAGGTTAGCGATTGTTTGCCCCGCCTCAAGTCTCAATTTAGAAATTGTGCCTTCATATGTATTTATAAATACATAGGCAAGGCAAGGCAAGGCAAGTTTTTTTTTGTAGAGCACAACACAAGGCAATTCAAAGTGCTTCACAGTTGCATAAAATTACAAGAAAACAGATTAAATCAATCAATAAAACATCAACATAAAAATTAATCAATTACAGTAAAAGGCAAGAGTGCAGATAAAATACTTTCAGTTTTTATATGCTCGGGTAAAAAGAGCTGTTTTCAGCCTAGATTTGAACATTGTCAGAGTTGAGGCCTGTCTCACATCCTCATGAAGACTGTTCCAGATTTTAGCTGCATGAAACTAAAACGCAGCCTCACCGTGTTTATTATTGACTCTGGGAACCACCAGGAGACCCCTCCCTGAAGTCCTCAGGGCCCGAGATGGTTCATATGGCTCTAACAACAGAGATGGACTTTGGTGCTAAACCATGAAAAGACTTGTACAGAAGCAGAGCTGTTTTAAAGTATATTCTCTGAGTGACAGGAAGCCAGTGCAGAGACCGGAGCACTGGACTAATATGGTCGTATTTCCTGGTTCTTGTCAGGACTTGAGCAGCAGCGTTCTGGATGTTCTGCAGCTCTAACAGCTCGTTTAGAAAGGCCAGTGAGCAGCCGTTACAGTAGTCTAACCTGCTGGAGACAAATGCATGGATGAGTGTCTCCAAGTCTGGTTTTGACACTATTCCTCTGATCTTAGCAATGTTTTTCAGATGGTAAAAAGCTGATGATGTTATTGCTTTGATGTGGCTGTTTCAGGTCTGAGTCCATGATTACTCCTAAATTTCTAACCTAATTTTTTGGTTTTAGAGAGAGAGACTCGAGGTGACTGATAACACTTTGTCTTTGTGTCTGTGGGCCAAAAACAATGATCTCAGTTTTGTCTGAGTTTAGTTGGAGAAAGTTGTTTTGCATCCACAAACTGACCTGTTCGATGCAGTGACGGAGAGTATCTACAGGCCCCTGTTCACCTGCCGTCAGTGACACGTAGATCTGAGTGTCATCTGCGTAGTTGTGGTACGACACATTGTTGCTGTTTATTAGCTGACCCAATGGAAGCATGTTGAATAAGAATAAGAGGTCCCAAGATTGACCCCTGGGGGACTCCACAGGTCATGGAAATGTTGCCTGAGACACAGTTGTCAATTTCGACAAAGTATGTCCTATCCTCCAGATAGGACTTGAACCAGTTTAGAGCAGTACCAGAGATTCCCACCCAGTTTTCTAACCTGTGAAGTAAGATCCCGTGGTCAACTGTGTCGAAGGCAGCGCTTAGGTCCAGCAGAACTAAAACTGAGACCTTACCTGCGTTGGTGTTCATACGGATATCATTTGTCACCTTGATCAGAGCTGTATCAATGCTGTGGAAGGGCCTAAATCCTGACTGGAAAGTATCAAACACATTGTTAGATAGGAGAAAGTAAGTGAGCTGTCGATATACTTTCTCTAGGACATTTCCTAAGAATGGTAGGTTTGATATGGTTAATAAGGTTGTTCAGTACCTTGGGATCAAGGCTGCTATTCTTTAGAAGAGGCTCAATGACCGCGGTTTTCAAAGCCTTTGGAAATGCTCCCGTCTCAAATGAGATGTTAACTAACTGAACAAGTTGTGGTAACAAGCTGGTCCGCACAGACTTCAGAAATCTAGTGGGTAATTCATCAAGGCAGCATGTGCATGAACTCAGACCGGAGATAACCTCTTCCATTGTTTTGTCAGTAACAGGTGTGAAATGTGTCAGCTCAAGGTGTTTATCTGGTGGCAGGGTTTCCATTTGTGTTGTGGAAATTATGGCATTTTTAATCCCTTGGACTTTGTCATAAATAATATTGCAAACTCATTGCACTTAGATGTAGAGATTAGTTCTAAGGGCAGTGAAACTCTTACTGGTGCTAAACCATGAAAAAACTTGTACAGAAGCAGAGCTGTTTTAAATTCTATTCTCTGAGTGACAGTGCGGAGACCGGAGCACTGGACTAATATGGTCATAATAAATCAATTCAGTCTGGCTTTATGCCAGGCCAGAGAGAGAGAGAGAGAGTGCTCACAGAGAGACCTGTCAAAGTTTTCTTTTTAGTTTTTTTTGTAGCCTATTATTATTCAAGATGGGACAGTGCATATTAATTAACATGAGTCCTCAAAGTCCACATGTAAATATGCCAGCGTTAGCCACAATGGCTAATTTTCATCTGTAGTCCAAGGGCAAGTTGCTGTTCACCGACAGGAAAGGCCACAGAACAACAAGTAGAATACACATGAACAAAAGACAATACACATGAAATGGTTAGTAAAAATCAAACAGAAATTAAGTTGGCTTAATAGATTTAGTAAGTCTTTGGTATGAAATTCAATATGCAATGAATGGCTTTGATGACAGGTGTCTGTGTAAGTTCTCAGTCATACAGGAGTTGTCCATTTTTAATGAAGGTACTTGATTCATCTTATGTACTCAGTAGTTGAAGTCTTCGTCCACAATGGGTCTGAGAGGAAAACCTTCCTTGTGTATTTGTGGCAGACCATTGATACACGGAATGGACTCTCCCGGGTAAAGCTTGTAATACAGCTTCTGGTCAATTATTTCTTCCTTTTTTAGTTTCTGAAGATGCTCTATAATTTTCTTCATGTAACCGCTGGTGGGGTCTCTTCTCAGTCGCTCATATGTGTTTTCATCAAAGAGCAGCTGCTTGACATTGGTCTCGTAGTCAGCTGTGTTGAGCACAACTGTGCATCTTCCTTTATCCGCTGGAAGGATGGTGATGCTCTGATCCTTCTTCAAAGCTACCAAAGCTCTTCTTTCCTCTCCAGAGATGTTGAAGGGAGGAGGTCGGAGCTCTTGAGGGCCGCTGAGATTTTCAGTCGGAGGTCCCCTGCTTCAGACTCAGTCATCCTGTTATTCCTAATGGCTGATTCTGCTGCTGTGATGACGTCCACTGTAGGAATGGATTTGGGTGTGATGGAAAAATTCAGCCCCTTGGAGAGCATGCTCTTCTCTGCCTGGGAGAGTACTTTGATGACAGGTGTTTTTAAGCTGTAAAATGTTTTGAATGGTTTGTGCACTTGCTTCACAGCAAAACGGTCCTAGGTTAAATTCATTGTCTTTGAGTGTGTGGGTTTCTGTGTGCTCATGGGTTCCCTCATCATTCTAAAAAAACATGCACAATATCGATTACACTCCAAACCATCAATCTATCCCAGGATAAGGGTTCCTCGGTTCACGGCTCTGACGAATTGCCCCAACGGCATTGATATATGCATTAAGGCAGCAGTGCCTTGAGAGATGACTTTTTCTTAAGTTGACAAGGAGTGTGGATAGCGGTGTTTAAATAAAAGTAAGAAGATGGACAAGGCAGCCCTTAATTATTGCTACTTGGTGCTAAATGTTAGCCAAATTGATTTTGATCATGTTTTTACATGTCAACAAACCCACAGGTGTTTTGTCCGAATTCGGCCAAACTTGAACAAAACCTTAAAGTTATTCTTTTTTTTTTTTACACTATTGTCTCTTGTTAAACATTTAAATAACATTTTAAAAAAGTGATTAAACAAAGATGTGCACTTTTGTCTTGTTGCCAAGGCCAGATAATAAGACAGACTTTGATCAAGAATAATCAGGAGCATATGTCTCAAAGTTTGTTTTCTACATAGATGTTCGCTGCCGCTATACTTCCTGTGGACAGAAATCAAATGCCTTCCATGTGTTTAGTGTTGTCTTTGCTTTTCAAATATCAAGTTTATCTTCTTCAAGAAAATGATAAAGGAATAGGCTCCAAAACGATTGCCCTTCTGGTGAACTGCCTGCTCCATTTGAAGAGCTAAGAATGTAAGAGCGACATTTATCTTCGTGGAAAAGCCTTGACAAATGAAGGTGCCATGGGAGGGGTCCTGTGGAGGGATGAGGAGTCAGTATTTGGGGGAGAGGTTGAGAGAGTAGCACTAGGTCGCGGTGCTTGTAAGAGGTTGTTTTGACAATGCAGGCCTCTCCCTGGAAGTCTCGGAGCCTACGTAGCCCAGTGCTGACCCGGATCTGGGTGTGACATCCCGGGATGATAAGTCCTGATGAGCGGAGGAATCCCAAATACGCTGCTAAAAGTCAAGGAGCTCGACAGGCATGTGGATGAAGGAGGGGGCAACACTGAACTGCTACTGTACTGGCTAATGTAAAAGTGGACATGGGAAGAAATACCTTTGCATAATTACGCATTCGTGCATTTCAGTTCTTCATCAACCACGTTTGGAGCTCTTTTTTCAGAAGCTCTGGGAAGTTTCGGCCAACCCTAGTTTGGGAATCACTGCAGAAACGGCCACAGACTAAACATTTTTCACTCTTAGCAGGAAGTTTTATGACCATTTGGTTCTGATATTGTGAGCCATGAATAGAAAGCCTGAGATATTTTTAACTTCTGCCTTCAGACAGTGACCTGGGTTGAGTTGACTTTGAAGCAAAAGTGAGAATGGACTGCTTACTCAGAGAGAACACACAGCGTCATCAGGAAATCTTGACATCAATAAAAGAAGTCCTTGAAAAAAACAAATAGCCTAAGGAAAAACTCAGGAATAATCCAAAACTGCTGCTAGATCCTGGATTCTGCAATTAGTAACAAAGAATACCCTGTCATACCATTCTTTCGCACTGTGCTTTTAACAACTGAGCAGGTATAATTCAGCTAACATCTCTGTGACCCTAGAGGCAGAAGTATCAACCCTCACAATATATTAAAAAGCTTTCAGAAAATGTCAAGTGAAACATTTCCCTGGATTCTATATGTATTAATCCATTGCACCATATTTGAAAGTCCCCTTCTCCCCTGAGTGTCTCCTATACCGCCGCGTGTTGTCCGGCCTCCTCGATGCACGTGAGGCCGTAACTGTAGCAGGACTTTCTCACACAGTCTGTTGTTTTTGGTCCGGACAGACTCTGTTCATTTCCTTTTGTCTTCTGGAGCTCCACCGCTGCTGCCAATATTCAAGTGAAATATGTGCCGAAAACTGCGCTCTCTCCCTCTCGCTTCCTCACCCCGCACTGGCCACTTCACACATATGCACGACTTACTCTGAAGAGATTGGATCTCTGACTTTGAGCAGTATGCACAGATGCTACAAAAAAGACTAAATGCTTTTGTTCAAGGGCAAAAGGCCAAGGTTTCATTTTGAGACTGCTTTATGTTTTGTTCTTTTTTGGCCAGTCCATGCTTAGAAAGTATGGACTGAGCTTTCGTCAAGGTTTTGTATTTTGTCGCAAAACACATGTCACGATTTAGATTTGATCACGATTCATGTGCAATGTGAGGGTCTTTTACAAAGCATTTGTTCATGTTCAAAATGAGTAGCACGTGCCTGAGTGGATCAGCAGCAGAGCCACTTGCACATTTTTACTTATGCAGTATTTACATATAACATTCGGGGTCCTCATGCTGTGATACAGGCAATATCAAATGGAAAATTAGGTGCAACAGCCCCATAAAACACTTGTATTTATTTATTTTCCCAGCTTGCACTCGCTATTTAGCACCTGTCTTGAGAAATGACCCTCTTAGTAGCCTATCTCTATATAGTGCCATTTAGAGGCAACTAAAGCCAAAACTAAAGCATGCTTCGACTTAAAATCACTTCACAGTGATTGCTTGCCGAGTGTCACTCAGAGATTGTGGAGACCAACCAGTAGAAGCAGTGAGTGGGGTATACTGTAAGTTTCTGCATTTGAGCTGCATTAAACACAAAGACCACTGAAGATACAGTACAACCAAAAAAATCGTATCACTGTCATATTGCTTAGCCCTCCCACTCCTTGAGGTTCTCAGCAGGGTTTAACAAGACAGAGATGTACTTTGGCGCTGTCCATGCAGAGACTTGTACACAGGCTGAACTGTTTTTAAGTCTATTCTAGTCTATGGGGAATAAGCAACCAAAACAAAGAAATGTTAAGTGTCCGAAAGGGTCTTTGTGGTCTTATCTGCGCCTTCACGGATGGACAGTAATCACGATAAACCCCTTTCTGTGAACTCTTTGTATGTCCTTTTACTTCAAAGTAGTAACATCCAGTTGATAAGACTTGGAAGAAGGTATGCTAATGAGCCCTTGTATTCAACATCAGTGCAGAAGCTTCTGTGAAACTGCCTGTAGTTTTGGTCATTTGCTTTTTCTATCTATAAGCTCAGATTTATATGGACCCTATCCCCTTTGGGCACAGTGCACGTATTTTTGGCCGCTCACTTATCTCTGTCCATGTGTGATTTACACTAGGAGTGACTCAAATCTGACCATCTTGGGCTCGGAAAACATTCCTACTGGGTTTTCCCAAAAAGAGAGCCACTGGCTCCAAGTCTAGAGCCACTCAGCAGCTTAGACACAGCCATAAACACAGAGAGAGGACAGACAGCAAGGTGGCAGTCGGACATAACATGGAGTTTGTAAGTGTAAAGTACTGCAAAAATACAAAATGTAAAAGAATACTTTTTTTTTTTTTTTTTTTTTACAAATGTTATTGTCAGACTGTATGTCCTTTGTCATAACTGTCAACGTCATGGCTAACTCTGGCAGACACAGGTTAAGAAACATGCGCTGTCTCATATTTAAATAAAGAAACACACTGCTATATACATTTGATACATCTAAAATCAGGAATATTGCAAGAAAACACAGAGCATATACATCTCTAGCAGCCAGTAAGGCGTAGTAGACTTTTTTACTTTTTCCAAGCTTGTTATTAGACAGCTCGATAGCAGTAATTAAATAGGATAAGCATTCTTCTTTGAATCTGAAGGTTGCCAGTCTGAAACCCGCCCTTGCTCTTATTCTCATAGTCCCTTGGTAGAAAACACCCACATTTTCGACAGGGAGGGCATTCAGCTTAAAAAAACTGTCAAATCACTATCGGTTCACTTTGACGACCCCGATGAATCAAAGGTCCAGCTAAAGACAGTTCTTTCCCCCTATTGTTTCAATCGACAATGGTGACTAGCACCGTTGGTAGATACTGTATTTCCCATGAGCTCAAAACTCTTTGTTTATGTACAGGCTCTCAGTCATCCAGACTGTCAGCCATCCTCGATTTAGTTGAGGACGTTTCCCTTCTATCTACAGAAGCTCAACGGCTTACACTTGTATTGCACTTTACGAGTCTGAGTTGACAAGTCTCACAAAGCGCCACGCTGTAGTTACTATTCATCCCCTCCATACTCGGTGATGGTTAGCTACTATTGCAGACTGAAGGAAGCATGGCTGACACTCTGCACCATCGGCCTCTCCAACTCACTCACACACCACATTCATATGTGGACAAGGTGGCAATCCACTCCAATCCACAATATGTGAACATTTCTACCATGATACCATTGCCATTACCTCCTTCCCCCATCTTGCTTTTATGACTGTTTTCTTTTCTTTTCTTATGGCTAGCCTGAGCTGGTTTAGTTATCATCTTGATCGATTCTCTTTTATAGTTACCCATTATGGAGGTCTCTAACTCTTGGGTTTCCCCAAAGTCTGACATGGTCATTTCTTTGGCACACAACATAGCATGCACTGCTTTTATATGTGACGCTTTGGACGTCATTGTTTATTGGTGCGGCACTTGTACCAAGCAGCCTATGGCTTTAATCAAATACATGAGAAGCTAAAGTATTTATTGTTTCTCCAAGCCAACAAAGAGTAAGCCAACGATTTGCTGCAACATTTCAAAGTCATGACTAATTCCAATAAAACTGGGAAGACCCAAACAATGTAATACGTTCCTGATCCACTTAAAGAGGGCTGGTCCTGCATGACACACTGCCCCCTCCCAAACCTGCTACTGCAATCCAAGTCTTGATCTCAGCCTAAATCCAAGGGAGATGTGTGAACGGCCGGCCAAAGAATGAGGGAGCAGTGCAGGAATGAGAGAGAAAACACACACACACGCACACACACACTGACACTGGAGGAAGAGTGGCCTTTTGAAGTTCTCCAAGACAAAAGTTTTGATTCAGAGCTCTCATGCACATCTGCAGACGGCACCCCTCACCATCGCAACCTAAACCCAAACACAGACCAGTGTAATGCAGTCTGTAGATGGAGGGGCAGGAGTAGAGGAAGTTGAAGCACTGTCTCAGAGCAGTGGTTGCCAAGACATGGACTCAAAAGTGGGTCATTTGAGTAGGCTGGGAACAGAGTTATACTTCTTGGGAAGCTTTATGTCATGAAAAGACATGAAAAGGTAAAAGAGAATTTGCATACTAGTAACGTAATCTTTAAAGCATACCTAATTTACTAAATAGTTATGCATGTACTGGAAATATGACATTCAGATTTCGGAAACTATTTTTCTACATTGGGATCTTCAGCTGATTAGCTCTAACTTTGATGGTTGGCCCTTCCTCCCTCTCACACTCTCTCTTTCGGGGGCAGCGGTGAGGGCGATAAGGCCAGCTGCTCTGCTAACATCGCAAACACGCTCCAAAGCAGGAGGTAATGACTTGGAGTTAAACAGGCCGGCCAGAGATAAAGGAGCACTGGAAAGATGGAGAGAACAGAGTGTGTGGCCAAAATGTATCACAATTTACGCTCAGACAAAACACAGACATCTCAGAAAGAAAACCCCTGGCTTCACCCAAAAGCTTTTTAATGAGTGATTTATAACAAGGATCTGAAACCGGAGACTTTTGAAGATATGTTTTCTCTGAGGGAAAGTCGCAAAGGTCGTGGTGTGAGTTCAGAGATCTGGAATGGTCCTGATGTGACCTCCAATATTAATATCTATCTAATACAAGTTGAGTGGTTGATCGAATTGACTAATTCAAAAGCAAAAGAAAATTGGGTTACTCGTTACTTTGGCCAAATGTGGACAATACAATCATGCAATGAGCAATTTGATGACTGAAAAAACTACTTTCCAGCAAGTCCCACAATACGAACGCCCCTTCAAGGTAGACCCTAAAGTCCTAGGAAATGAAGGACGGACTATATGTCTTACAGTTGAAATTAGTAATATCATCTTTTGAAGCTTGGACCTTTCCCATATACAAACTCTAATATTTTTGTTTATGTTTAGACCCTACATTTTACCTAAAAATAATGTAAAAACAATTTAGACTGCAGATGCCCTTCCTTTCAAAACCAGTTGTTCTGGAAATGCAGCGACATGTCTTGCCCAGAGATGTAACCAATGGGAATGCTTTTGTCAATGAGTTTCCGGGTTGGTGGGTGAATGCTTAACTTACTGCACCATCCAGAGGTTTGTACTACGGCCTCACGGCGTGAACAGCCTGGGTTTGATACCAGGACTAGCGGCGGCCTATTTGTGTGGAGTTTGCATATTCTTCCCATAACAAGACCCTCCGGTTTCCTTAATTAATCAAAAATATGCATATTATGAGGCTTATCCTCCAGCAACAATGGGACAATACTGACCTTGTTTAAGTTTTTAACCAAGTAATAATGTAATTCTCTCAACATTACCAATGCTAAAGTTTTCAAAAGTATTATTAAAGTAATAACAAGAAGGATCTTTAATCAGAATGCACTGTACTACACTCCTTTTCATTGCTATTGGCCACTCTCTCATAATAATGGTCTAATAGTCATAATATTGTTTTTAGTATATGGTTCTGTCTGGTTCAGATGCCTCTCAGCAGTCCCCTCTCCTCTCAGTCTGCAGTGGGACGTCCTGTGAAGGTGGGTCGGGGGTCCGGGCCTGGGAGCACTGGGGGGGTAAGAGCCGACTGCTGCGCGGTTATAGACACACACCCCATGTCTGAACGGGACATCCCAGCCAAGACTAACTCAATACAGGCTCATTCAACACAGACACTTGGCTCAGGCTCTCCCCCCTCACAAAAACTGAACTCCGTCTAGTCCAAAGTGTTTTATTTTGGAGAGTAAAAACGCTATAGAACAACACTGAGAAAAGATGAAGACAGAGAGGGTTATGATACCCAACTTTGCAAGACAATACACTGCACGACAACTGCTCCAGTGAGTAAAAGTGCAATCCTTGGTTTGACCATGTCTTTGTCTCTTGACAGCCATTCTAGAGATTTGGCCAAAAACTGTTTTTGCCAACATTGCCAAGTAAAGGTCAATTTTATTCAATTCTGATCTTAAATTGGTGATTCATGCTTTTATTTCTTGTTTAGATTATTGAAACTCCCCTTTTACATGTTTTAACAAATCTGCTCAGAACAGTCTTAAAACAAATGATTCAAAATGCAGCAAGGCTTTTAACAGGATCTAGCGGACGGACATATATTACTTCCATTTTATCCTCTCGGCACTAGGCTACCCAACTATTTTATGTGTCTGATCTGCCGTGCCCCTAGTGGCCGACTCTGTAGATTCTTTTAAAAAGCCGCTGATAATACAAGGTTCATCATTGCCTTTATGTTCCTTGTTTTTCAGTTTGTGACGCACTTTGTGATTTTATCTGTGAAAGGTGCTATAAATAAAGTTTTTCTACAAGTTTTCACAGTATATTCAGTTGGAAATACTTGAAGTACAATTTATCCTCTACATTTGACCATCCAGTACCTTCAATACCTACAGCCTCGTAGGTATTTTCACAATGATGCTTTAACTTGTGTTTTCATATCATTATTCTCACACTTAATATTTTATTTGGGATTTTAAAATGTGTAAAGCTGTAAAGCAGAAGGCAAGTTTGCTTAGTGGCGGGCCAATCTTTTGGTAGTCGGCCCTCCCCCTTGTGACCAAAACCTAAGAACCACTTTTTACTTAGTACTGTCTGGGGGTCCTCTCCCAGGAAATTTTGCTGACAATATTTTAATATTTTTTGGTTATTTAAAGTAAGTAAGTAAGTAAGTGCTTTCTTGTCATTGTACAAGCGTACAACGAAATAGTGTTCAGGTGTTAGTCCTGAGCTGCCATGGTGTGTCAACCTGATCCGCATGACCTTGGAGGTCAGGGGAACTGTAGCACTCGGAAGAAACCTGGCTGACTGCCCTAAGGTGCATTATGCAACTTTGTATGGAATAAAGTGTGTGTATTTGACCTTGTAGTGATCCAGTGGCTGTATGAGTGGTCAGCATGGCGCCTTTACTTTCCATCACGGTCTTTAGGACGCTCCAGGATCAATTGTTTGGATGGTTTTCACTGCTGATGGACCCTCTCACCAGAAAACCTACAAAACAAGTGATCCTGGAGCGTTGTAGAGACCACCGTGATCAAAAGCAGGGAAGGGCCTGGTCGGTACTTGGATGGGAGACCGTTTAGTAACACCAGGAAGCCTAGCGAATGTAGTGTGTGAGTGAGTGGTTGGTGGTGGTCGGAGGGGCCAATGGCGCAGACTGGTTGCCTCGCTTCCGTCAGTCTACCCCAGGGCAGCTGTGGCTGCAACAGTAGCTTACCACCACCGAGTATGGAGTAAATAAATAATGACGACAGTGAAGCGCTTTGAGAAACTTGGTAATACAAGTGTAAGGCATTTGAATTTCTCTAAATCAGCTGGGACCAGAGGATATCAGGTTCATAAATATTGGGACATCGACTAAAAACGATTTGCAATGAAACGACAAAGATGTTCTTAAACTGCAGACTTTCAGCTTTAATTTGAGGGTATTTACATCCAAATCGGATGAACAGTGTAGGAATTTCAAGCGTTTGTATGTGTGGCTCCCACTTTTTAGGGGACCAAACGTAATGGACAAAGTCCATCCATTCATCATTCCGCTTTATCCGGGGCCGGGTCGCGGGGGCAGCAGTCTCAGCAGAGATGCCCAGACTTCCCGATTCACGCACACCTCCTCCAGCTGTTCTGGGGGGACCCCGAGGCGACACCAGGCCAGCTCGGAGACTTAGTCCCACCAGCGTGTCCTGGGCCTTCCACGAGGCCTCCTCTCAATAGGACATGCCTGGAACACCTCCCGAGGGAGGCGACCAGGAGGCATCCGGAACAGATGCCCTAGCCACCTCAGCAGGCTCCTTTCGACGTGGAGGAGTAGCGACTCGAGTCCGAGCTCCTCCCGGGTAACTGAGCTCCTCACCGGATCTCGGAGGGTGCGCCCAGCCACCCTGCGAAGTAAACTAATTTAGATCGATCGGTAAATCGAGAGCTTTGCCCCCTGACTAAACTCCCTCATCACCACAACAGTCTGATACAGCGACTGCATCACTGCGGACGCCGCACCGATTCGTCTATCGATCTCACGCTCCATCCGTCCCTCACTCATGAACATGACCCCGAGATACTTGAACTCCTCCACTTGAGGCAAGGACTCCCCACCAACCTGAAGCGGGGAAACCACCTTTTTCCGGTTGAGAACCATGGCCTCAGATTTGGGGGTGCTGATCCTCATCCCGGCCGCTTCACACTCGGCTGCAAACCGCCCCAGTGCGTGCTGAAGGTCCTGATTTGATGAAGCCAACAGAACAACATCGTCTGCAAATAGCAGAGATGAGATTCTGAGGTTGCCAAACCGGGCACCCTCCGGCCCCTGGCTGCGCCTAGAAATTCTGTCCATATAGGTAATGAACAGAACCGGTGACAAACGGCAGCCCAGAGACCAACACGCACCGGGAACAGGTCTGACTTACTGCCGGCAATGCGAACCAAGCTCCTACTGCGGTCATACAGGGAACGGACAGCCCTTAGCAGAGGGCCCCAGACCCCATACTCCCGGAGCACCCCCCACAGGGCACCACGAGGGACACGGTCAAACGCTTTCTCCAGATCCACAAAACACATGTGGACTGGTTGGGCGAACTCCCACAAACCCTCGAGCACCCGATGTAGGGTATAGAGCTGGTCCAGTGTTCCACGACCGGGACGAAAACCGCATTGTTCCTCCTGAATCCGAGGTTTGACTATTGGCCGGATCCTCCTCTCCAGCACCCTGGAATAGACCTTACCAGGGAGGCTAAGGAGTGTGATCCCTCTGTAATTGGAGCACACCCTCCGATCCCCCTTCTTAAAGAGAGGGACCACCACCCGGTCTGCCAATCCAGAGGCACTGTCCCCAACCACCACGCAATGTTGCAGAGGCGTGTCAACCAAGACAGTCCTACAACATCCAGAGACTTAAGGTACTCGGGACGAATATCATCCACCCCTGGGGCCTTGCCACCAAGGAGCTTTCTAACCACCTCGGTGACTTCAACTTGGATGATGGACGAGCCCCCCTCCGAGTCCCCAGCGTCTCCTTCTTCATCGGAAGACGTAACGGTGGGATTGAGGAGATCCTCAAAGTATTCCTTCCACCGCCCAACCACATCCCCAGTCGAGGTCAGCAGCCCCCCACCCACACTGTAAACAGTGTTGGTGAAGCACTGCTTCCCCCTCCTGAGGCGCCGGATGGTTTGCCAGAATCTCTTCGAGGCCGACCAATAGTCCTCCTCCATGGCTTCTCCGAACTTCTCCCAGACCCGAGTTTTTGCCTCTGCGACTGCACGCGCTGCAGCACGCTTGGCCCGCCGGTACCTCTCAGCTGCCTCCGGAGTCCCACAAGCCAACAAGGCCAGATAGGACTCCTTCTTCAGCTTGACGGCATCCCTTACTCCCGGGCGCCACCACCGGGTTCGGGGGTTGCCGCCGCGACAGGCACCAGAGACCTTACAGCCACAACTACGAGCAGCCGCATTGACAATGCAGGAGGAGAACATGGTCCACTCGGACTCCATGTCCCCAACCTCCCTCAGAATCTGGGTGAAGCTCTTCCGGAGGTGGGAGTTGAAGACCCTACTGACAGAGGAATCCACCAGACGTTCCCAACAGACCCTCACAACACGTTTGGGCCTGCCAGGTCTGACCGGCTTCTTCCCCTGCCAGCGGATCCAGCTCACCACCAGGTGGTGATCGGTTGACAGCTCAGCCCCTCTCTTCACCCGAGTGTCCGAGACACGCGCCGGAGATCAGATGACACAACTACAAAGTCGATCATCGACCTCCTGCCTAGGGTGTCCTGGTGCCGCGTGCACTTATGGACATCCTTGTGCTCAAACATGGTGTTCGTTATGCACAAACTGTGCAGAAGTCCAATAACAGAACACCACTTGGGTTCCGATCGGGGAGGCCGTTCTTCCCCATCACCCCCCACCCAGGTCTCACTTCCGTTACTTTGTATGGACAAAGTAACAATTATAAATCAAACTTCCTTTTTGGTATTTGACTGCAAATCCTTTGACCGCAAATCCTTTGACCTATTATTGTGAAGGGGTTTTCTGCAGGGAAAGAATTCTTTGGTCATCCACCACATTTCTCATCCGTGGTCTTCCAGGTCTTTTGGTGTTTTTCAGCTCACCGGTGTGTTCTTTCTTTATAATAAAGTTCCAAACTGTTGATTTAGCCACGCCTAATATGTTTGCTCTCTCGAATGGGTTTGTTTTGATTGTTCAGCCTAATAATGGCTTGTTTCATTGATAGTGATAAATCTTCAATTCCTTTTGAGAATTAACTGCAACAGTATCCAAAATGCAAATATCACACTTGAAATGAACTCTGGACGTCTCACCTGTTCCTTATACATGGGATAATGAGGGAAGAGCCAGACCATGGACCAATTGTCCCATTACTTTTGGTCCCTTGAAAAGTGGGAGGTACACATCCAAACGGTTATAATTCCTACACTGTTCATCCGATTTGGATGTACATAGCTTTAAATTAAAGCTGAAAGTCTGCAGTTTAAGGACATCTTTGTTGTTTTATCTTTGTTGTTTCAATTGTGGTGGTCAATAGAGACAAAAACATACGAATTGAGTTATTGTCCTAATATTTATTTACCTGACTGAACAAATGCGTGAGGGCCAGGTGTTGCCCTGAAGCCTGACGTTGCCCACCCCTGCAGTAGAGCACTGATTCTGTGAAGCACGTAGTAACATTGTTATAAGTGCTAAATCTACGAAATCTACCCAAACACAAGGAGACTATGCAAACGCCACACAGTAAAGGCTTCAATCTAATCTTAATGCTGCAAGTGTAGATTACTCTATGCCACAGTACTGAGAAACAAATGGAGCCTTTACTTAACTGTGATTTTTGTTTTATTTACACTAAAAGTCACAGTCTTACTTGCCTATTGTTGTCCAATTGTGTGTTGTATTCCCTACACTCACATGCCTGCTGTCCGCTGCTACCTCTGGAGGATCAATATGTGACAGAAGTATGCAGTAAATAAACGTTGTTTCCTCCGATTTGCGCTCTGTGAGACTCTGATAACATTCAAATAGCGGTCATTTCATGCTCGACTGCTCCAAACTCTCTAACTCACTGTAAGTGTTTCATTAAGGCGCTTCAGGCTTTGGGTTAGCCTAGACAAAGGCAAGTACTGTGACTGTGATATTATACAGTCTTCACCCACACGCTCACTAGATTATAAATGATAATACAGTATTTACAATTCAAAAAGTACTATGCAGGTTATAGATGGGACCATGAATGAGGATTAGAGGCCGTACTTGCTGTCTCACATTTGTCCTTTCTGCAAAAACTATGAAACAATGTCCAGCCCTACAACTAACTTCTTTAGAGTCAAGGATGCAGATTAGAATATTAAAGAATATACGCTTTTTGGGAGAACATTTTTCACAATTTATTTCTCCGGATGCATGTCCATGAATGAAAATAAACTTATTTTTGATATTTTTATTGAACTGAACATGGAAGGCTTCTCCAATTTAACACTTGGAGAAAACCTGAGCAAATTCGAGGAGAACAAACTCCAAAAGCCCCACTGAACCTAAGATTGAACAATTTTTCTGGGCTTTAAACTCAATGCTGCCTCTTATCACCTGTACATTGCAGTTAACCAATCCTCCCTATACGTTTGTCTCTAAATGATTCACCTGTCAAGACTTACACACATCCTCTCTTCTACAACATCTCACCATTTCAGCAACATTAAGAGGCAAGTAGTACTCAGTTACATTTAAGTAAGTACAAGTACTTGTAGGCCAACTGCAGTAACTTTAAAAGTAATGACGTTTCTTTTTACTTTAAGTATTTGCACTCTACTTGCGTAAAAAAAAAAGTACCTCATACCACTGTGAGTAAATTTGTAAGAGGCAAAAGCTGCATAATGAAATAAAGTAGAAAGTTATAATCGTGAGGCCTTCCTTATGTGGACCCACCACCTGCAGGAGGAGCCATAGGGGCTGGTGCAATGTGATTTGGGCAGCTCCAACGGCTGCCCCCACGACCCGGCAACGGACAAGTGGAAGAAAATGGATGGATGGATTGAAATAATAGTACCTCGTGCCTCAATCAAATCATTTGGGCCACTATTTCTGCTCGAGTAAAAATGATTTCAAAGTAACGTTACTCTGATTTGAGTAAACATTTTTGGCTACTCTCCTCCTCTCTGGCAGCAGGTGTCAATAGGTTCTCTCTCATCCGGCTCTTCAGCCTCTCCATCTCTTCCTCTTCACCACCACCAACAGTGTCCAAACAACAGGGGAGATCTTTTCCCAAACACACCTTTCTCTTTCATCATAACACCACTCTTGTCTGTAGGAGCACCAAAGTTCATACACTCAATAAACACATGGCAACTCACTTGTTCACCTCATTGTCCTGTGAGGAGAGGCCCCAGAGGGTGACCTGTTGCACATGTTTTTAGTGGTAGGGGAAATCGTTGTTGAACCAGTGTTGAACCTGGAGGAAACCCACCCAGACACAAACTCCACACAGGACCATCTTGCATGAGCACTAACTGTCACAAGCATTTCAAGGGCACATACTTTTATATCCTTCAACTCTTTTCTTGATTTCTTTGTGTATTCGAACACTAGCTGCTGCATTAACTCAGCAAAGTGCCTTGGAGTTGACGCCATGTGAGATTGGCACTAAACACTGTGTCATTGTTATTGAGTTGTTTTGGGCGCGACGGCTCTGAGTCAGCCGTGAATGAATCCACAGAGACGCAATCGAAGAAAGAGAGAAAATAACATGGAAAACGACTTAGTGCAAGACTTTTGGGACATTTCGTGGTCGATTATAAAACAATTAAGGGCAGATGTGTTCATTTTTTTATGTGGTGAAGTGATAATGCATTACCACAGTGTTTGGAGAAATAGGAGCAACAACACAAGGGCTTCGATCTGTGGCTCCATTTGTTGATGTATTCTGCAAAAATAAACACTGAAATTAAGTTTTTTGGTAATGCAGGCATTTTTATTTTACATTTTTATTTATTTATTGGTTTATTAGGTCGGGCCAGTGCATATTAATGAACATACATGGGTCTCATGCATGTAAACAAGCCACACCAGATTGTAGCCTTGGGCTAATTTGCGCCCGTTGTCCCCCCGCACTCTCAAACACACTCCCATTCATCCTGGCCTATTGTACATGTTTTAGTGGTAGGTGAAACCAGAGTACCTGGAGGAAACCTACGCAGACATGGGGAGAACATGCAAACTCCACACAGAAAGGCCCCATCCAGGTGGGAATCGAACCTTCTAGCTGTGAAGCACAAGCTCTAACCACTGTACTACCGCATAGTACATAGTACTACCGCCCAACGTACTATGTATGATCATACATAGGTTTAGTATGATCTTAGAATACACATGTTTTAAGACTTCCAACCAAACCAGGTCTATGGCTAAACTAGAGAGAAAACTAGTCTAAACAAGAAGAAAACCATCTTTATATACAAAATTAAACAAGGTCTAGTCTCCACCACTATAAAACCAGGACTGCAGTGGGACTAAATAATGACACAACGTTTTGTCTTTGTCTTAACCAGGGAAAACTGTCAGACTGACAGCATTTGCACATTCAGGGCTTTTATCTTGTACCAGGTCAAAATTCCCAGCAAGCAAACCAGGACTAAACATGACTAAACCAGTGTGGTCTGGATTGAGCAATTAGGTCTATATCAAGACAAACATGACTAAACAAAGAAGAAACGAGTCTAAATTACTTTAGGACTCTTGGGTCTGTACGTATCCGTCTGCATTTCGAACGTAGAAGGGCCTTAAAAATCGGTTAACCAAGGACTAAATCCGGATTAGGCACAGCCCAGGAGCGCCATCTGGTGGAGAAATAATGGTTATTTACTTTGCCAAATTTTACTAAATTGCCAACAAGTGATTATGGTTGTTGTTGTTGTTTTTTTGTTTTTTTTACCTTCCTGGTTGGTTAGAATCAGGATGCATGTGTTTACAAAGAACATTAAAAAACACAAATATGTATAAAGAATATTACATTCTCTATTTAATTTCTCTATAATTAATAGATTATGTAGGCCTGCTCTGCTAAAAATCTCAGTTTATTCAGCGAATCAAAGTGTCTATGATTATACAGTAAAACGATTTAACATATTTTGAAAAGAACTGAAATGTTGAAGTTTTAATGAAAACTAGCTCATAAATGGGCCTCTTTAGACGGGAGCTAATAGGCTATCTCTGAACTGTAGGCTTGAGTTCCTAAAAAGCTCCTAAAAAGACTATAGCTTCATTGCATGATGCTACTATGCACAGTAGCTTAATCAGATATTATTCTGTTCTATGTTAACCTAAAGTTGATATGCAATTTGCTCTGTTTTGTTGAAGTCTTAAATAATCGTGAAAATGTAGAATAGAATAGAATTAACAAGTAATGTAGAAACAATATCAAAAGTGGAAAAAGAGCATTGGGGGATTACCCAAATGTTTTAGGGTCCAACTCTGATTTATTTGACCAATTATTTACATTATTTACATTTTTATATTTACATTGTCACGTGAAACCAAAAAAATATAACTCAAAAGGAGTAGGCCGAAGCAAGAAAGCTTATAAGTGTTTTAGTGTGCACATTAACTAGATTTAACCTTTTAAAATCCCTACTAGTTTATTTTGAAAAAGTACAGGGTGTGAAGTATTGTCCCAGTTTGTTGAGTATCGCTCCCGCGTCTCGCTGTTCCTCCGCCGTTAGCCCCAGGTTGGTGTGGGCCCATGGCCATTATTATTGTTTATTTTGAATCTTTATGTACAATTGTACATGTTTGATACTATTTGGTAATTTTCAGTTTTGTTGCATGTTTTATAAATATTTTGAGTCGATTGGTGCGGGCCCGCCCACACCACCGCCATTGGCTAGTCACACCTGGGGACAATCAACACATCAGCGCAGCAGCAGAAGTGGATCATGTAATTTTTCCCTGCCACCATCTTACACCCTGCAGTTATGTGCTGGACTGTTTTTTGGGTGGTGGTCCTCACATATTTGAAGGACTGTTTGAGGGTCAAGATGTGGTTAGGGGCTTAGGGTTCAGGGTTAGGGTCTGGGTAATACATTATGTCTATGAGTGTCCTCACTAAGATAGACTTACAAGGATCTATGTGTGTGTGTGTGTGTGTGTGTGTGTGTTTTTTTTTTCTTGTAATTACAACATTGTGAGGACCAGTTTGAGTGTCTGCGTACACTACTGTATGAATGAGTGTGTGAATGGGTGACTGGTTCCTTGTAATGCACTTTGAGTGCCTATTAAAGCAGGTAGAAAGGTGCTATATTCATGTGACCATTTCTATGTGGTTATTTTATTTTTTATTATAAATTTTTATTATTTTGAGCTCTACATTTAATTTGTTCGTTGTTGTTTTGGGGTGGGCTTTTCACATGGTCAAATTGCTCAAATGTGCAGGTGTTTTGTCAAATAATTCATTAAAAGAATAAAACCACCAACCTGAAAACATCTCTGTCCTCTACAGTCAGTGGTTCATGACTGTTAAGAGGAAGTGTATTTCAAATAGAAGTTTCAAGGCTGTTTTAGAGAGAATTCAAAACCTTTTGGAGATGAAGGATTTGCAACACAAAGTTCACAGAATGATTGAGTTTCAGCTGCTTTTAATTTAATTATGTTGAGGGTGAATAACTGATGCAAAAAAAGCAAACTAATAAACTTACAATAAAAAATTGATCACATATATTGTCCACATGCTGCACATGCAGAATGTAAAAATATCTATAGCCGAAACTGAGAACGGTCCATGTTGTATAAAATAAGAGTCAAATAAAATGTCAATCTCAAAACAGTGAGCATTCCAGTAGAGGAACGGTAGGGGGCGCTAGTGTCTCTGGAGGATGGGTTGTTTCAAACACAGCTCACTCATCCCGGACAGGATGGGCATCTGACTCTCCATGTGGAACTGGATCAGGTGACTAATGTTGAGGAAGACCTTGTCCCGCGTCCGAACCTAAAAATGTTATCATAAATAAAGCGATTACGCAACAACATCAGTCCATAATTGTTTTGAGAAAAATGTGTATGTATTTGACAAAGTGACAAATATTCCTATCCAGAAACTGACACACTCATTTGCAGGGTAGTCCTGACTCCATATGGGACCCTTTTGTACATGTGTTTAGCGGTAGGGGAAACCTGACTACCTGCAGGAAACCTACGCAACCCTGGGTAGAACATGCAAACTCCAAACAGAAAGACTTCAGGAGTGAACCGGAGACACTCTTGCTGTGAGTCGTAAGCATTAAACACAACTTCATCGTCCTACATTGTCCGCATTGACCACTAGAGGGCCATATTACGCTGAGCTCACCTGTCCGTTTGGGTCGACCAGCAGCAGGTGATGCACAGTGGCGCCCTCTCTCCCGCTGAGGACGTACTGCCCCGTGGCCGAGCTGCATTCCCTCACCAGGAAATCCCCGCTGCAGCTGAGGAGGGACTCTGCCTGCTCTCGGTCCAGTCTGGAAACAACATTACAAGAAACACACATTACAAATTCAGAAGCTGGTTAAATCTGGCCATAAGGGGGCGTAGTGGAGTGTTGCTTTGATTGTACCTGCCATGGAACCAGTTCTCCCCATGGATAAGGTCTTTTGCTTCTTCTGAACTCTCTGTAAAAATTAACAGAAGGGAATATGAAAATTATTATTGGGAAAATAACTACATAGATAGTATTACAGCACTTACATTTTTCAAAAACTTTACAGCCGTAAAATCACTTAAAATTAGTTGGCAAGAGCCAACAAAAGCACTGGTTAAGGAAAACTCAAGTTATCGTTTTTTCACTGGCATTTTTTATGCTAAGGCATACAAAGATAAAGATTACATGTATTTTATTAACTTGCCCTCATATGGCGGTACCGTCCTTTCTGTGGTGGGGCAGTTTTCATACAGAGTCCCAGGAGGAAAAGGGCAAACCTGCAAAAAAGAAGCTCATTTATACACAAAATATTTTCATAACGGGGAAACACTGTGTTATACAGTACATCACTCAGATTATAATTCTCAGAGATTGTGGGCTGTTTAATTAAATCTAGTTTCTCCAAGACTGTTTTATTGAATTTTTCAATGAATCTAATAGAGTTCAGACAGCAGACACATGCTGATAAGTGCAAACATGAGGAAATGATTCAGACTTGCTTGAGGCCAATCTGATCAGATGAATGACTTCTCCTGTGAGGGGCAAAAAATACATAAAACTACTATTGTTCACTACCTTTTTAGCATATTATGACTTATCCTCAAATATACTTTCATCAGGCAAAACACTGAGAACATATTTTTATTTACAATGTTGGCCTCAACGGGACAGGGAAGATAATACTTGTGGTCTTACCCTTTGCACAGTCACATCTTGTTGCTTGTCGCGCTCTGAGGTGAGCAGGTCTTCTGTCCCAACGGCAACACCTGGGACCATGTTGTAGTAATTCAGACCAGGTTCATGTCTTTGGTCGGTCGGCTGTGGGTGTGATTGGAGAGTCTCCTTTGACCTGGACATGGGACAACGCTTTCATAAAAGTGTATCTCTTAACATTAATTTGACATCTATTATTTGCCAGACGCCTTTACACCTGCAAGCCTCGGCATTTATTCAATCTTGGGCCTGATATAAAACCATATATATTTTTGGTTGAGTATAAACTAAAAGAAAGTGAAAATATAGAGTCACACCTGTGATTGCAGGGGAGCAGAGGAGAGGACTGACTGAGCAATTGGTGGAAGCGCGCTTCGAAGGCTTGTCCGATGCTGTTGATGACCTCTGTGGCGCCCCCCTGAGGACACTCAAGGATGTGACAGGCTGCAGACAGAAGACAGGGACATAGAGACATTGCAAGTGAACGCTTGTTGTACAGTCAGTCAAACATGTATACGCAGTTTTGTCTCCGTTTAGTTCTGCATAAGACTTACTTTGGTTTAGTTTATTTGGTTTAGACCAGACTTCAGTATAAAAGCACTGCACTCTTCACAAAGTGTCTGCAAAACGTGTTTAATGCATTTATAATGTTCTATTTATATTTCTTTGGTTCTCTGATGTGTGAGTGCTTTAACCTGAGACCACTGTGCATTAGGGTGCACCAAATCCCACATTATTTTCCATATTTATTTTCATCAACTCTTTTTTTTTGGGTGGTGAGGTTCATTGAAAATAACACTTCTGTGAAATTTGGGCCTGATTACCCTAATTTTAGGTCTTCCACATGACATCTGCATGTTGCGAGAATACAAATTATTATACTTTTAGAGGGTAGGGGAACTAGAGGCGTGAAATCATTCATAATAAAAAAAACTGCTCTTTCTTTTCACAATGAGTTAGCATGGTGTTCAAAAGCTTGAATGTATATAAAAAAAGAACATTGTTGCTTGAAAATTGTGAAAGATATAATATTTTAAGTTTTCAAATCAGTGCAAATGTTTTTTTAGAGCATCCATCCATCTTCTTCCACTTTTCCATTGCCAAGTCCAAGCTGCCTATATCACACTGCACCAGTCCCTTATGGCTCCTCCTGCAGGTGGTGGGTCCACAGGAGGATGGCCCGACGACACTCCTTCATCTGTGGGTGATGTAACAGTCCTTGAAGGTCTCCCATCATAAGGGGCTTCTGAACCGCTCTGACCCGTCACCTAGGACCTGTTTGCCATGGCAAACCCAACCAGGAGCATAATGCCCCAGAAAACAGATATTTCAGGGACACCTAAGAGTTTTATGCCTCCGATTCCTGAGAGAAGGACAGGCAACCTCTCTATTTTGCTCATCCCATCCTACGTGTTCATTAGTGTACCATCACAGTGCACATTGGCAACTTCTGGTGGAGACCAGTTTTCCTTTATTTGTTCATCGATACGTAGCTTTGACAGTTTCAACTCTGTAGCGTTCTACACTGCTGTAGCTGAGACTGAGTCAACATGGTTTCTCATTGACAGCCTCTATGATTTCATGCATGACTGAGGACATGGCAGACGAAGAAATGTTGCTCCTCACCATAAACTGAACAACCTTTGGAGCCTTTAAAATGTTATGTTTAAAATGTTATGTAATGGCTCCATATCCTCTACATCTGATCCACTCTAGAATCACTCTCTGTTTCACCAACCTTGACAGGAATCGTCTCAGATGACACAGAAGCCTTCATCTTTTCTTTCTGTGCTTTCTCAATTCTTTTAAACTCCGATACTTTTCTTTCTATGACTTGTTTTTTGCAGGCTTTGCATCAACACCAGCCATGGACCCCTTTATCATTGACTCTAGGAACTTCTTGTCCTCATCATTTTGAATACGCTGCATCACATCTCTAGGTCAGAGTTTGAACATGCACTCAATTTGTCTCTTGAAGTCATCCACTCCATCTTTCAACTTCCCAGGACCGTCCCAACGTTCTGTTGGTATCTTGAGAATGCCATTCATAGTGGCATGCAATTTTTCAATTTCCTCTACCATTTTGTGATCTTGCAAAGAAGGTATACCAGCTTCTGCATATATCCCTTTGATGGTATGTATCGTTGCCTTAGCTGCTTCATGTTTTGCATTGGTCATGTCAAGACCAAGGCTTTCATTCCCAAAGAAGTATTATACCCCTCTCCAACCTCCGCATTTTTCACCAACCAAGGTCTCCCCAGCTCGGCCCCCACCACTGGTGCCCACAGCTGTTATCTCCAGCAGCTTCACTGCTGCTGTCTAGGACATTGGGGGCCTCCCCGTTGCTACCATGCATAGCAAACTCAAAACCAACCAGAGGTCCATAGAGGGAGTGTGTTCTTCTGAAACAATTAGTACTGTCAAACAACATAGATTAGATAAGAGAGGGACAGTTAGACCGTCCAATCAAAGAACTCTAATCCATATCCCTTGCAAAAAGATTCCATCCACTCAAACACAGATAAATCTCAAACATGCTGTACTCAATGTCAGATCATTAAAAAACAAGTCCTTTTTAATAAATAGTTTTATTTCCTCTTATAATCTAGATTTTATGTTTTTAACTGAAACATGGCTTGATAAAAACACTGGAAACTTAGTTTTGATCGAGTGTAGTCCATCAAATTTAAATTTTGTGTCTGAAACACGCCAAAACCAAAGGGGTCTGTGCAATATTCAGGGACAATATAGTCAACCAAAAATTGTCATTTGGGGTTTTTCTATCATTTGAGTATGTGTCTTTCAAAATGGAGATAAAACAATCTTCCATACTTTATACGACTATTGACAAACCACCACAGAATTGTTTTATCGAACATTTAACTGAATTACTTTCATTTATATGCACTGATTTTGATTGTTTAGTAATTTCAGGTGATTTTAATGTGCATGTGGATGTGACCAATGACAGGTATGCAAAAGAACTTAGTGCTGTTCTTGAAATGTTTGGTTTAACTCAGCACGTGAGTGAGGCGACTCACAACAAAGGTCACACTCTAGATATAGTTATTACAAAAGGTGTTAATATATCAAATGTGAATGTTGTTGATGTTGCTTTATCTGATCATTTTTGTGCCAAACTAATGGTTGGGCCTGGAGTTATTCAAAGAAGACACATAAATGATACAACAAAGACACAGTTTATGGAAATGATCAGATTTGAAAATCCTCCATGTTCTAATGCTGATAATCTTTTGGACTCTTATACATCAAGCGTCTTAAATGTTTTGGATACTATTGCTCCTGTCAAGGTTAAAATGGTTAACAATAGACAAAAGTGAAGATTCGGTCAGGGCACAGAAAAGGGAGTGCCGAAAAGCCGAACGGAAATGGCGCAAGTCAAAGCTCCAGGTTCATTTTGAGATATACAAAGAAGTGCTTTGTGAGTTCAACCAGACTTTGCGTGGAGAAAGGGAGAAGTACTTCTCTAAAATCATCACAAACTGCCGAAACAATTCTCGTGTTCCGTTTTCCACAGTAAACAGATTAACTAACCCTCCAGTTTCACTGCCCTTAGAACTAATCTCTATATCTAAGTGCAATGAGTTTGCAATATTTGTTTATGTCGAAGGCATTAAAAATGCCATAATTTCCACAACACAAATGACAACTCTGCCACCAGATAAACACCTTGAGCTGACACATTTCACACCTGTTACTGACAAAACAATCGAAGAGGTTATCCCCGGTCTGAGTTCATGCACATGCTGCCTTGATGAATTGCCCACTAGATTTCTGAAGTCTGTGCTGACCAGCTTGTTACCACAACTTGTTCAGTTAGTCAACATCTCATTTGAGACTGGAGCATTTCCAAAGGCCTTGAAAACTGCGGTCATTAAGCCCCTTCTAAAGAAGAGCAGCCTTGATCCCAGGATACTGAACAACTACCGTCCCATATCAAACCTGCCATTCTTAGGAAAAGTCCTGGAGAAACTAATATATCAACAGCTCACTTACTTTCTCCTATCTAACAATGTGTTTGATATTTTCCAGTCAGGATTCAGGCCCCACCACAGCACTGAGACAGCTCTGATCAAGGTGACAAATGATATCCGTATGAACACCAACGCAGGTAAGGTCTCAGTTTTAGTTCTGCTGGACCTGAGCGCTGACTTTGACAGTGGACCACGGAATCTTACTTCACAGGTTAGAAAACTGGGTGGGAATCTCTGGTACTGCGTTAAACTCAGGGTTCGAATTGCAGGGGAGCTAAGGGGAGCTCGGCTCCCCTGAAAAGGACCTGGGCTCCCCTGAAAGCCTACTTTGAGACTTTTAGGGGAAGCTCTAAAACACTGTCCATTTTTTGTGTCGCATATAGATTTTGATTTTCTGTACATTAAGGTTCCTGAAATAAATTATGATATAAAAAAGGTGCCAATGCTGTGTGTTTATTCGCTCATTACATTACTATTTCGGAACATCTGTTTTTTTACGTCAACACTTGAACTTCTCACTGAGTTGGTATTTGAATGTTAGCTTAACTTCAACATACTTTATTTGTTTTTTGGAACACTGTGGATACTAGTAAGAATGTCAAAAAGAAAGCAGCCAAACCTCGGTCAATTTGGATTTACAAAACAAACAAAGAGGAGTGATGACAGCGCACCAGCTACAACTATCTTGCCAGCGTTACCGCCGCCGCTAAAAGTTGCTGCTCCTAGTGACAGCACCACCGCCGAGGATAGCGAGACTTGGGCGCCAGAAACCACCGCTGTGACCTGCAGCGGACCTGGCGATCATGCAGCACCTTTCAACTGGACAACAAAGCAATGGAGTGAGTGGAGAACCAGGAATACATGGCTCTACTCCAAAAATCAGAAGTTAGGAAGCCTCTCCTCGCTTCTCTTCGTGGACCTGAATGGACCCCCTTTGAAACAATTTGACCCTCTGCCTTTTGTATCATCTTGGATTACACATTTTTTTCTCACCCTACCCCATAAAAATGCCGATAAACACATCTTGGTTCATCCTTTGATGAACTCTGATTGGCTTCACATTTTGCAGAGCTGCTATTTAGCATGAACCTCACCCCCAGAAAAAAGGTAGGTGGAATTTAAAGACCTAAGGGGATTTGATGCACCCTACTGTGCATCTGCTTTCACATTTTGTTGTGCATTTGTACGATGCCAGTAAAGGGATGGATTGAGTGTTATGTATCACCCAGTGAATGTAAATGTTATTCATGTCTTTACTTCTGTTCTGCAACAATTAGTGTTGTTCTTATAGCCAGATTGTTCTGTTAATGTTTCATTCCTGACGGTTTCGGCTACAACTGTAGACTGTTGAGTGTTTCTGCCTCTGTAATGTTTTTTGTGTGATGGTGATGAATGAACGGTGACTGTACAATATATACAGCACTTTCCCTTAAGGACTACAGATGTAAATTAGCATAAAAAGCTACAGTCTGGCACATCTGATTGTCCTGATAAATAAATGAAGTCGAAAATGGTAAAGGAAAAGCAAATCATCAGACATCGTTGTCTTTCTCACCTCTGTGATTGTCCTGGTCCTTTGCCACGTAAGCGATGTAGTCTGCTATATCCTGAGGACAACAAGTAAAGAAACGTGTGTTACTGTGTTTTAACAATAACCGGTTAAGAGGTGCACAAAACTTGTTTTTTTTATGTATAATAATCAACAGGGGAAAAAAGGAAAAGGCATCGACAGTATCTTTGAATTATAAAGTTTGTATGCATTAAAAGTCATTAAAAAGCATTAAATTGTATTCTAACTGGCCTTAAGCCTACATTTCTTGCAAAATAATATTGCTCGACTACTTTTTTCTGCTGGTTCAGGTTGTCAAAAAACAATTGTTCTCCTGAACACATTAAACAGCAGTAGTTTTGCTCAAATGTTGCCCGCTGTATATATTCTCCTTTTGAATATAAAGATTTTTTCCGTCTGTGTCATTAGCAGCAGTATTAGGGCATTAAAAAGCATTACATTTGACTGCTGTTTGTATAAACCCTGTAATTATATGTATTGCACAATTTGTACACAGGCAATTGAAAATGCTTTACAGCTACATAAAAATACAAGAATGGGGATGAAACCGAATCCATTAAACATGAATATAATCATTCATTAATCACATTATTAGATTAGCCTATTCCTTCATCATATTATGTACTAGACAAGTAAACATTGTGTCTTCAAAGTTAATGTAATAAAAGCCTGAAAAATGAGGGAGAATAAATTAACTCGACACTTTTAACTAGAGCTAAATTGTAATGTCTTGCGAGTGTTCCCGGTTGCTAATTCAGTACATGAGAATGAGTCCACGATACGTTGCAAATGGCATAAAGTGACGCTTAATCAACGTAATCTCCCTTTCCGCCAAATGCCTTAATGAAAATGCATGGATTTGTCCGTTTATTGAGATAAGGTAGTGTATTAAACATCTGCAGTTTGGAGTGACCTCTATAATGTGAGCTTATAGAATTCAATTGCCGTACTGAAAGGAGAGCCGTATCACTCCGCAGCAGATAACCAAAAGGTCATAGCGGATTTAAATGAATGCCCTTATCCTCAGGAAGAAATGTAATAAAATCAAGCCTATTCTGGCTAAAGTTAATCTCTCTAATTCACACGGCCTGTAATCCCATTTTGTGGCTCCATTCATGTCCCTATTAATCATTGTGCTGCATAAACACTCCATTCAGGATTTCTTTTTCCTCTCTCTCCCAGGATGTTGAACAGAAGTCAGTATTGGACTATTGGACATGTCCCGCTGGCTGAAAATAACAGCTATTCATTGATTTCTTCCTGGTTGTTGTGTTCATTGTAGAGATTGAGGGCAAGAGGAAGTTTGTTATTGAGAGAAATAACCCACATTTGCTCATAAAAGGGTCAAAAAGGAGTATGGAAAGGTAATGAAGTCGGAAATTAGGCTAATTCAATAGAAAGATGGCAGGGAACCAGCCGTAATTAGGTTAAAGCTATTTGCCCTTAACATGTATAAGAGGCACGTGATGAACGGCCGACCTACCGGGTCAGCTCCAGAGGCAAAAGAGATGGACTGCATCGAGTGGTGGGCGATTTTCTATAAGACGACAACAGACACATTTGTTAGTGGAGGTTTGCAAGCTTTGCATATACTGTGTAAAGCTGATTATCGAATTGTTTAGAGTCATTGTGGGTGTGAATGTGATTGATAGAGAGACACACTGTCTGCAAGAATTTCCCAGATACAGAGGTTATTGCAAATAGGTCACTATACAGTGGAACGTCTGACAGCGGTGGGAAGGAGCTACTTTATTTGTGTATATTATTATTTGAGCACTTTGTAGTTAAGCCCCAACTCTTTTCATTTATCCAAGTTCAGAACTGACGTGAGAGTTGTTTTTAATGGGATTTAAAAAAAAACTTATATGATTAAAGAAAACAAGTGAAGTGCAAGTGACTGAAGAACCAACTTGGTAACTGGAATAGTAAAAAAATATGCGCATCTTCTTATATTAGATATGGCTCTACTCATTTTTACTACAGTGTTTTTAAAATGTGGAGACCAACATAGGGTTGAATCAATAGTGACTCCCAATAATTTGGCCTGCTGATTATCAGTGCCATGCATGGAGAGATTTAAGTTGTCCACCTGTTTGAGCAATCTTTTATCACCATACATTAGATTTTTAAAGCATTGATTATTAACTTATTTTCAGTAGCCCAGTTAGAAATTAAATTGATTTCTAGTACATACACATACACTGATGTGTGTTGGTTTTATCTGAATGTCTTAGTGTTTTTTTTTTTTACCTATAATATACAATTACCATTCATGATCATTTATTAATCTTTCATTTCCTGCTCACTGATTTGATTGTTTTGAAAAAAAAAAAAAAATTAACTAAGAAACAATAAAGCGTGCACTATTGTCTGGCACGGTAAGACGTTCCTAAAGTGAATCAATGGTTACTTCTTGCATTTATTGTCGTTACCTGCAGGGATGAGACACAGATGAGGGTGAGGCTCTCCGTGGACACACTGAGGATGACTCTGCTCCCGCTGAACTGAAGGTCACTCTGCCCCAGCACCAAACACAGGCCTTTGTGACCTGTCTGCACAACAAAACACATTTAATGGCTGCTGTCTGCCCGAGTCTCCCAAAGGCTAACACCCCAACACCAAACCATAGACTTCCGAACAACAACAAAACTCAACATACAGTCGGCCCCGTCTCACTTTTATGGATTTCATGCATCCGTTGTGACTAAATATACCAGTCCTTAATTTGAACCCTGTGTACAAATAAACTAGCCCTGTCGCCTGTTTCGCCTTGATGCAGTGTGGTCTTTACCTTTTTAGACCGGACTGATGTTTTGGCGGAGCTCTTCTCGCACAGTCTGCTTATCGCCTCCCTGTTTAGGAAAGGAAAGGGCGAATTCAAATCAGTACCAGCAAGACCATACCAAAACAAGTTAATACGCCTACAAGACAAAGGATAGATCGAGTAATCTAGAGTAAACATTGTTAGTTCTTGATTTGAACTACTTATATATTGTTTACTACTATTAAACATGGCTTTGCCCTTGTTTACACTTGATATCATCCGGTTTCAGACCTGGGTTAGTTCTGATGGTCCTCGGAAAGCCAAATCATTATAAAAGCGGTGTGGGACTCGAAGTGAAAGACTAGATATATATTGGTCTTGTCACAGGGTTTGCAACCTTCAATATCAAAGGGGCCAATCATACTTTTATCCACAATGAAAACAAAGCATACCTAATTTCTTTATTGATAGTATTGTGCTTAATAAATGAATTAAAAGTACACATTAAAAGTAAAATCTTTGAAACTGGAGGATCATCAAGATCCTTCCATGGAAAATGTAAACAAATAATTTGTCCCTGCCTAATACTATAGCACCATATCACTCTTCAGAACACGCTTAACGGGTTTACACATAATATCTGGAGTCTGAGTAGTTCTTCTGAGATATGTAGGTTGAATGTTTTGGCCACTCATATGATTTTGCTCATAAAACACAAACCCTATATGTATAGACAGCCACATTCTCCATGGTAAACTTAAATAAAATACTTATATTTCTAATACATCTGAGACATTGAATCTTGTAGCATAACCGCTCCCACCACAGGGCCACGTAACACTCGGTCAGAAAGGTCAAACAAACAGAACCAAAAACAAGTAAATATCTCATGAAGCATCTCTTCATTCGGAGAAACAGCCTCTTTTTCCTCGTAGCCGTATGAAGTGTAATGGCCTGCAGACTGTGTCCTAATCAGAGCGGGAGAGATCATTAGGAGGAAATTCATGTAATTGGATTTTGTGGGCCATCAGTCTGACACACAGTGCTGCGAACAGAGGCCGCTGTGTATATCGGCTTTCGGCATCCTGCCCCCGACGGTCAATTTAAAATGATAGGAAGAAAACCCTGTAACGACGAAACATTACGCCTTTAATTCGATTTCCCCTTTAAACATTTTAAATAAGCGCCACATGTCTAACTTGGCAGGACTTGTGTGTGTGTGTGTGTGCTTGGACAGGTCGGGCGAAGGGCTTTGTGACTCGTTACACATGCGTTTATTTGAGGTGTGTGAAAAGTGGTTAGAGATGGCCGTACCGTGTGACTTGCATCCGAGTGTTGAAGTCCAGGGTCCTCATTGACTGGGTCACCTCCACGCTGCCCATGTACTGAAACAGAGAATAGCAACAACTTCTTTCGACTCAATAATAATGATGGCTGAAATCTGAATCGTGCAAAATTGACAAGCTTCTCAAAGTGTTACGCCACTCGTATTCATACAGTGCGTTGCAAAAGTACACCTTGAACTTTTGCACATTTTGTCATGTTTACAACCCTAAACGTAAAGATTTTATTCATACAGCATGACTTAATACTTTGTGGAACCTCCTTTTGCTGCAATAACAGCAACACGTCTTTTGGGGCATGGGGTTTGCTCCATACATAACGTTTTGCATTTGGGCCAAAAAGTTCAATTTTTGTCTCATCTGACCAAAGCACCTTCTTCCACATGGTAGCTGTGTCCTCCATATGACTTCTAGCAAACTTCAAACGGGATTTCTTATGGCCTCCTTTCAATAATTCTCTCCACTCGTCCATGAAGGCCAGATTTGTGTAGAGTACGACTTATAGTTGTCCCATGTACAGATTCCCCCAGCTCAGCGGCAGTACGTCGCAGCTCCTCCAGAGTTATCTTGGGGCACTTGGTTGCATTTCTTTTTCAGTGTATAAATATTGAAAGAACCGCTTCTCCAGCCTATAGGTGTTGGATCTTCATTTTTGGCTAACCTCTGAAAGGTCTTGCACAGATTCACCATCCAGTAACAGAGGACAGTTCTTAAACTTTGCTGTTAATTTCAGCTTTTAAATAAAACAATAAAATCCAAAAGTGATTACTCTACACATCGATATCATACACCGCCCATTTAATAATAAATGTCACGAAAAAAAGCTTTGATTACAACTGTGGCACTGGTTCAGTAAGCTTCTGCAATGCAAAAGGATCCAGGGTTGAAATTATTTTTTTCACCCAAGATATTGTATTGAGGATGGGAGAATGTGACCACTACACAAAGCCTTTTCCAGCACATTCTCAAAGATTCCAAGTGGGGTTAAGATCTGGACTCTGGGGTGGCCAACCCACGTGTGAAAATGATGTCATGCTCCCTGAGCCCGTTAAATCCTGGCATTGCCATCGTGGAATAATATTCCAAGATGACAATGCCAGGACATTCCCTGATGGATGGCCATCAGGGAAGGAGGCCATCCATTGATGGTCATTCAGGATGTTTAGATGGTCAGCTGATCTTATTCTTTGGGCACATGGTGTTCTTGAACCTAGACCTGATCAACCACAGCAGCCCAACAAAAAAAGAAGTGGACACTACCATGGGGCCTAATAGTAGAGCAATTCATCTGCAATGGTGTGTGTGTGTGGGTTTCGTTCTTTCCCACATTTTCCTGCCAAATTGATTGTTAATTAGTGACTTTGTGTGACCTCAATCCATGCTATAACACTCATTATGTGTATAATATCATATAATATACTGCCTCCATTGCATAAGAGGTGTTGGCATAATTTCAATCACAAAAGCTCATTTTGTACTATCACTCACCGCTGCAGTGCTTCTAGTCAGTTATCTCCAGTGTATGTTTACGTTATGACTAATACCACACCAGTCTGTTCAGCGAGGTTCAGAGAGGGTGAATTAAAACAGCCTCTCTCTCTCTTTCTCTCTCTGTCTCTCCCCCGTGAGCCATAGCTTCCTGTGTGGGCAGCGGTGACTCATCCTGCCTCTGCTTGTGTGAACATACTCTCTGTTTATATCCGGTATTAGCTCGGCCCATGCTGTGGCAGAGCTGACAGAAACGCGAGTGGACAGTGCGGTTGTAAAAAAAACAAAAACACACACGCACACACACTCGCGCACACACACACACACACACAGAGACCAGAGCCGCCCACGCATGCTTCTTTCACAGAGCCATCAACTCGATGGATTTATCAATGGACTTACTCATCCTGCCTGCAGCCTATAGTAGCGGCCAGACACAGAGCGCCCGGCCAATAAAAAGCACGGAGAGCACATGGGCATCTAGTCGACCGTTTCTAATCGGGAAAAGGTCACACGAGTGAACATCTTGTTAGTTAGTCTGGTTTATTGTCCAGCATACATAGTCTGTGGCTGTGTTTTCCAAATACTGGGTCAGCAGGGATCATTTTAATGTTTAGCATGTGATCAAAATCATGTAAAATGTATGTTAAGTTTATCCAATTTTAAATGGGAGTTGAACGATCGCACACTTTGATTTAGTGCATAGTGACATGTGAGAGAAGACTGAAATATTAACTGCCAAAATAAAACAATCATAAACATAATGCAATCCCATGGAGACTGGATATTTTGTTGTTTGAAAAGGAAACTGCACTGCTCCGCCGATGATTTAAACAAAGATTATGTTTAAGTACTGACTGTAAATGGGGCCAATTCCTTTCAAATAAATCCCTGGGAAGACCCTAAGACCCCCCCAAATATTGTCTATAGAACTAGTATTTGTAGAATATCACATTGTTTGTGATTTGCCAAATGCATAATATCCAATTGTAATTTAAATTAATTTGTGACTAATTGTGCCATAATCACGAGATATTTTTTTAAGATTTTATTCTTTCTTTCAAAAATTTTAACAGTATCAGTACTGTATCTTTGACATTGGCAGGCTCTGAAATGTTAAACTAGATTATGCGACTAGTTGGGTCTTTATATTAGATGCAAAATTCTTGCCATGTTAAAACTCTGGTAAGTGCCATTGTATTACTTGCTTAGGCTTATGTTCTGCCTAAGGCAAATGTTTCTGCACCATCTGAAGCACATCATTTTCAGTGTCATTCAGTCACACTCTAATGTTGGAAAAAAAGGAACTAAGCGCCTTGTAAGGATCACAGTTCCCACTAAATCTGAGGTCTATCCCATATTGTCCATATGTGCTAGCTTTTATCACCATCTATACTTGCTTCAGTCAATGGGAACCTTTTTTTTTTCTTTCTTCCCGCGAGTAAACCTTACCTTAAGATCGTGATGAATCGCCGACTTCACCCCTGCCTTCTCCGAACAGTCACTGTCCCAGCAGCACTTGTCCCTTCTGTGTTGTTCACAGGGGGCGCAGCCAGGTGTCCAGGGCAGACTGGCCACCCGCTGCAGCGTGATGGGACGTTTCACGCACCTCAAAGCTAAGCTCCCCTGTCTATCACCCAGGGATGATTGGCAACAAAGCCTCTGCTCAGTCCTCTCCGCTTGTCCCGAGGCACTTTCTGGTTTAGGGGGCCCAGTCCGGTCTCTTAGGGGACTTTGGATGCGGATGTTGGCCATGAAGTCCCTCAGTGTGGATGGGGCAGGGGGGTGGGGGGTAAAGTTAGACACCGGGCAAAGGTTCCTCTTCACTGGCAGGACTCTTGCGGGACAGTCCTCCAAAGACGTGAGTGAATCGTTGCGGAGGCGGCTGTATTTGGTGCGTTTCAGCATGCCTGAGTATGACATGGGGAATAATGAGGACGAGATGAATCACTGCAGTGCAAACTCGAAAAGACCTAAGGAGACATTTGTTAAGCGAACAAGTCAAAATATATCTTTTTAAATTTTATAATTAATTGTCCCATTCCCAAGTTTAATGAGAGGCAGGCTTACTCACAGTAAAGTGGTATATTTCACCAAAACAGAAATAAAGGCTTTACATTTGATTCTATTACAGCAGTGTTTCTAAATTGGTGGGTTGAGGCTCAAAAGTGGGGTTTCAATGCAATGGAGCATTTCTTTCACTATTTACTCTACAGTACAAAAACACTTCCTCAGCATGTCAAACAGGCTGTTGCAGAGTTTAGGATCGTGTAATGCTTAAAGCAACACCGTGCAACATTTCACCCAAAAAATAGAATAAAATACAGGCATTTATTTCTATACAGATATTTTCATTGTTTAAAAACTTTACCGAGATTGAGATGTAAACTAAAGGCATTAAAAGGATTTAAATAGGAGATCCATTCTTTGATAAGCCACTTTGATATAGCTGGTCATCATAAGTACACTTTGTATTGCTGGCAACAGTATAATCCAAAATATTACGTAGTGTGCCGTTATATCAACAATAAAATGTGGGGAAATGCGGTATTTTACACTATACAGTTTATGACTGATTCATTATTTCTGTCACACTGTCATTCTAGGGCAACACCATTCCAGTGGAGAACCACAGTCCCACCGCATTATGTTAAGTAAATTATGAGAATACGCGAAAATACTGAACTGCAAGTTATAAAGCGGGATTAGATTTTATTCATATATTATCTTTTTAGATCCACCTCATTATTGCCTCTGGTGCAAAGGTATGACTCAAGTCCACCATCAGCTGCTGTAGTACATGTAGTGGTATTACATGAAGTACCTGGAAAAAGTCCGGTTGGAGATTTAAATCTTGGTACGGTCTCCTTTCTCATGCTCCTCAGACGAACCAACGCCACGCTCTACCTAATGAGGTTGCGAGTAAAGACATAATAATGTTAAATGTAAGCATAAGCAGTCTCTCATTATGTGATCCATTCATTATTTTTGATTATCCTTTTATAAGACATTGCAGATTATATTATCATGTGCAAAGAATGAACAGAAATGAACTTGCATGTGCACATACTATAGCTGTAACATATAAAAACCAACTCAACAAACCACTCACCAAAATCGGGCGTCTTAAATTCCAATCGGTCCCGTGCTCGTCATTGTCCCGTTGTTGTAGTCCCCCTCTCATCCGTCCAACTTTAGTCCCATGTGCGTCTCTCTCCCTGTGCTGAGCCGCCTTGCCTCCGCTGCTTTATGAATGAACTTTCTCCTGGTTTATGAATGGGGTTTTCACTGGCTCGGCCCCCCTCTCTGACGCCCCCCCACCCTCCCTGCCTGTCGTGTGATGACGGAGCATGCAGATCGATTTGTGAATGGATTGACAGAGTGCCCCCCTTCGCCCCGCAAGCCCCTCCTCCTCCTGTGAACAGGCGGCCAATCGGAGGGGAGCAGGGTGACTCATGCTGTGAGCGGTGTACACTAGACCAGACCAGAGCGGAGGCAGAGGAGGAGAATCACTTCAAATAAAACAAGTGCCAAGTTAATGTTGCATTGGATCTTTTTCCAAAAGAGAGACCAGTTCTATTCTGTGGGGCCAGGACTCCCTTGAAAAAGTTATTCTTAATCTCAGCGGGACTATCCTGGTTGAATAAAGGAAAATATGAATCATATTTTGTCATAATGGTGTCTAAAAAAAGGCGACATTTAAAATAAAATAAAAAATACAACCTACTGAATGTATATGTAATATTTAAGGCTAAATGTAGTCCCTTTAAAATCTAAATGTTCTCAAGTTTCAGAAAACAATGTATCATCACCCTTATCACCCACAGACGACTGTGAAGTGAAAGCAAAATGATACACGATCCTGTTATACAAAAATAGTGAAAAAGTGAAAAGTGGGGCGTGCATAAGTATCCATACAGTATTTTTGGAGCGCATTAAATTGCCTTTATAACATTCCTAATGACTGCAGAAAGTTCACACATTGCCCTAACCATTAAATAGAGGCATATCTTGGTCATAGGTGGGTAGAGTAGCCATAATATTTATTCAAGAGTAACGTTACTTTGAATTAATTTGACTGAAGCACAAGAAAGAAATGACCAAAATAAACCAGCAGTTTGAGCAAGTGCAGCTGCTCTGTCCCCCCCGGTGGCCACCTTGTGACACTGCAGCCCGATCTAACACAAAGAACCAGGATTTACTTAAACAACATTTTAATGATGTTAATCCTCAGTCAGAGTGAATACAAGTTTATGAAGAAAAAGCCTTTAACAATGTTGCTAGTGATGTACAGTTTGTAAGACAGTTTAAATATCCATATAAAGACAACACGCTGAAAAATTACTTCAATGAACCGTTCATTTTTTTGTTTTTTTTTCACATTAGTTACGACGAAATCTAAACCGGGACTGTATATTCACATAGTGCAAAAAACAGACTTCAACACTTTGATGGAGGTGAGCCGAGACACAGCGTACGTACCATTTTTTTCCCCCTACAAATACTGGATACCGTCTCCCACTGCGGGGCCTACTGAGGAAAATTGCAAGCAGCCCGACATACTGCATGTACTCTCCGCTTCGCTAGCAAATGCCTTTATTACACTGGATGTTAAAAACTATCAAATGGCTTTAAAAACAATGATTGTTTTGTTTTAATACAACAAACTCTTTTATACACTCATATTTACAATGGTTTTATATTAGTTTAGTGCATGACAGCAGCTCGTCTTCTGGTAGTGTCTGTCAAGCGTTTTTACTTTTTACCAATTTCATGTAAACTCTTTTTGTGTGCTTGTGCAAAATCACCAATATGTATGTAACCACTAATTTCAGCATTAGCTTGAGAGAAGCCGAAATTGGTTGCTTTGTTATTTTTTTCTTGATGAATAACGGGGGGCAGAATCTTCTAATGATGGTTAGGACTACAGAGGGGTCTGGGGTGGCCTCAGGCGGCCTCCACACAGGAAATTTGAAAAGAATTTACAATATTCCCGTACGTTTTGATTAAGTAAGGTGTCTTGATCTCAGCTGTGTGCAATTATATTTCTCTAATTATCTTCGGGACCAGGGGATTTATGCTGGAGGCCCGGATTTTGCCTCTGGGCCTGACGGTGTCTTTTCGTGCAATCGGCAGCTAGGAACTCCTGGCCCTGGATCTCACTCCAAGAGCTGGAGATGGATTCCAGGGCGCTGCACCGCGGTGGCCCACTGCTCCTGAAATGTTGCCCCAGCGGCTTTGAAGGATTGGCCAAACAAACAGGAGGCAACAGAAAGTCTTAATACTTTATCTGATTAGGTCAAAGTCAATTTTTTCTTCGAGACTTTAAAAGGCTGAAAAGCAATTGATGGGGGTGTGGACAACAAATAAAATGGCAATCGCTGCTGCGTATTGCCAAATTGTGCTTTTGTCACTTCTGCAATGTTTAAGGTGTAATATGCAGATGCATACAAAGGCAGCAATGGTTCGAAGTGACTGGGGGTAGCAACCAAGAGCTGACACCACCAAAAGAGCGAACTGGCTTTCTTAAAACAAGCACAAAGTTATATGAACAGAAGGCAAGTCCTATACTTTTTCCACACAAGATCAAGATGACAAAGTGTTACATCATAAAGAGCCACTGTGATGATGGGATATTTACACACGGCTTATTCTGCGTCTTTCAGCAGCTTATCATAGTTTACATTAAAAACACCCAGGGACATAGGGCCATAGTGGTTTAAGTGACAGATACAACTCTGACAGGTCATAGACGGTCAATAATGTGACAAAGACTGCATAAGAAAAATGGACAGAGTGACTGAGAATGTGTGTATGGACTTCACATAAGGAGGAATCGACTATTTTTTCAATTTTACAATAGGTCTAAGGCTTTGTAAAAGATTGTTCCGGCCTTGGTTCAAGTCCTACTAAACTTAGACTAGTGACAAGAATGGACCATGCCCCAAGCTCACGACATCGGCTGCAGAGCGGACAGGGTTATCTCAGAGGGAGATCGCACCCGTCACACAGCCTCTTCAGTCTGCTGCCGTCAGGGAGAAGACTGCGGAGTCTCAATTCGACTCAGGTTCAGCCCAACTGAAGGACAGCTTCATCCACCAGGCTGTCAGGAAGCTGAACTCTCCCCTTCCCTCCGTCTGCAGCCCCCATTGTGTTTTGCTATATACTAGTGTTAACTATAACCGTTTTCACTGAGAGTTTGAGAGTTATGCCATTTTGATTGTCTGAATGTGCTGCACATGTCGCCAATTTTTGGGTAGACCGAAATGTGTGACTGGGAAATCTTTCAAAGGGCAGGAATAGTAATAATAAGAATAGGCAAGGCTTAAATTATACATTGTACAAAGTTAGCTGCATGTGATATTGCCAAATAAATGTTATTGCGAAAGCTCAGTCTTCGGCACAATTTTCCTCTTATTTTGATACAATTTGATATAAAAATATATATATAATTATGGATGGTATTAAATTGAAATGGTTTAATATAACCAAAATATTATTATAATATTCAAGTGTCACTTTTGTTTCATACTGGCCTTTACTGTGTCATAGCGTTTCATTTTTTAATAAGAATGTCCATGTCTTGCCAATGTCACTCCACGCAGTTTCTTATACAGTCTTTTGATTTAAAATGTAAAACAATCCAAAGAGGATTTGGTTAAACTTAAAGAGTCTCGTTCCTTCATGAAGCTGTACGTCAGAAATCAACACGCACAAACACAGATTATATACAATATAAAGCTAATAATCACAGCAAATAAAATGCAATAAACTATAACGTGCCCGCGATGTTAGCGTTAGCACAAATACTCGCAGAGCTGTAAACGGTCTCCAAGAGTCCAGTCCTCCTCCAAGTCTGGCTTAGAACACAGGTTACCCCTTAGATGCCAAACACACGTCGCAGCAAATGTCTCAACAAAGAGTTCATTTTCAGAGTAGAAAACGCTATGGTCTTCCGAATTCAAGTGGCGCAGGTCCATTTTAGAAGACTACTCGAGCGCTTGGTGCTGCCGATCGCTGGGACAGTACGCATTGGTCTATTCTCTCTTTACTGGTGTTGGTCAGTGGCTGGATACCTGAGTTTAGGCTAAATAAAGGCCAGGAGGGAAAAGCTGCTGGTTCCAAATGAGAGAGACTTGTGTAGCCTACAGTCCACATGAACACACAATTTTAATCACTACTTTTGCGTTTTTGTTAGTAAACAGATCCAAGATAGTAGACAATATCTAAGTACAATAAAGTTTCAAATATATGTTGTTTTTTTCCTTTTTTGCAATACTAAGCAAATGGAGTGCTTGTCAGTGTAAGCTGTAACAGTAATGGCAGTAAAACATAATGAGAAGGTTGTCAGTTACATCTGCACTTCGTCATGTCTTTGGGCAAGGCCCCTTACGCACCTTGCCTGCCTGAATATGTTGACTTCGTAATGGTGGACAGCCCAACAAAATCATAGCTTCCTCAGACCAAATGTGACTGAAAGGAAAGTAAAGGGGGCTTTTCAGAAATGTGTCAAGCTAATAAAATAGATATAAGCTCATATCAGTTAAATAACTGCAGCATAGAAAAACAATATTTGAATAACTGTCCACCATGATGGACCTGTACAGAATAAACATGGACATCATGTGTTCATGTGGACCTCTCCGACAGAAGCATCAGCCTGTGACCTTCTTTGCCTCCTGCTCCGGCGCTGCACTCTTCTCAGAGGCTTCGGTCGCGCCCGGATCCTCCTCTTCGCTGTGTCCTTGCTCCTCTTCCTCCTCCTCTTCCTCATCATCGTCCTCCTCCTCCTCTTTCTCCTCTTCCTCGGTGCTGTCCTGGCTCTTGCCCAGTTGCAGGTTCTCCTGGAGCCAGATCTCAATTCGGCTGGAGATGGTGGGGACCTCAACAGAGATGGGCTCCGGGGTGTAGTCGTCCTGGACAAAAAGATTTACAATTATTCTACACACAAATACCCCTCAGCAGCGGAAACGGAGCCATACAAGGCATGAACAATTATTAACCATAACAAAGAACAGTAACATTTCCAGTGAGTTGAATTAGATTAAAGACACTTAAAATTTGAAGAATCATCGCAGTTGAGTTAAATCAAATGATTATATTCATTATTAATACGTATTAATCGGCTAATAACTATTAAATACATCTATGTGCAAGTCTAGGCACAATGCTTCATATCAAGTCCATGTATACAACAGAAGAAATGTATGCACAAAGTTCATGCAGTGACATTAGCCTGACCCGTTTTGTCGTTCGGGTCACATGCGCTAGAGACATATGATTTAATTATTTTATTTTGTCTCCCAAGACAGACATTAGACTTGATACCATTCATTTACGATTATGGGCAAAAGCGTTACCTTTGATGGCCCCATTTCCAGTACATCATAAAAGATAGGGATAAATAAATGATAGTGTTGCTGAACCTAGACCTGACTGACTGCAGCAAGAGAGTGGTGATTTTTTTTTGTCAGGCAATTAAAAGTTACAATCTGCAGTAATAAAGTTCGCTTTAGTCAGATCTACCTCGTCTTCCTCTTCCTCCTCCGCCTCCTCGAGCATCCCAGGCACCAGTGTGGACGTGGTGGAGGTGATGGAGGAGTTCAGAGGGCCCCTGCAGCTGCCGTCGAGAGACCCAGTTTCAGTGCTCTGCTGAGAGGCCAGCTCCAGGCGGTCGTCAACTCGGACCTGGACAGACACAGAGACGTACGGGCGGCTTAAGAATGAGATTACTATGGTCACAAGTAACTGCAGGAAAAATATCCCGTCATCTGAACAAACGGGGTCCCAATAACACAAACCACTATCAGGTCATGTAAAATGTCATATTTAAAAGTAAAATGCCGTGCCTCCTCCTTGTCTGTGGGCGTCTGTGTGGAGTGCGGGGCAGTAGTCCCGGTTGGGGAAGTGCTATTGGTGGCAGCCTGGGTGTCCTGCGGCTCTTTCTGGGATGGGGGCGGAGGCGCGGGGCGAGGGGGCTCAGGCTCAGCTGGCTCCAGGTTATCTGCCGTCTCCACCATGTTTCTCCAGTTGGTTTCTGGGGAGAGAGATACTAACGTTTTAAGAGAAAGTGGCGATGAAGCAATAAAAACATACAAAACAATTAGTAATTAACGAAAGGTAATGATTGAGCATTTTCTGAATAACTCAAGCACGACAGAACTACAGGATTGGAAATAAAACCATCAATGCAAGATGATCAAGCTAAATTTTGAAGAACACAAGATTACTTCACCGTACCGTACTCCTTCTCGTTGACCTCGGAGATGGGCTCGGAGAAGGTGGAGCAGAAGGAAATGGCGGAGGCGGCCGAGGGGTTTCGGGAGTGCCCCATGAAGTGAGGTCCTCTCTTCTCCCCTCGCTCCTGTTTCAGAGCCTCCTCAGCTTTCTCCTGCTCCAGCGCCGACACCATGTCTTTGTAGGCCTTCCTCGCCTCCTCCGTCAGACCCACCAGCTGATTGAACAAGGCCTGCGGAAGAGAAGGGATGGTTTCAATCCGTAACATTTTACCTCACCCGCAGGTTAAATCACAAATGAACCTCCCCTACCTCGGCTCCTGAATAGTTGAAGATTCCGACGACGCTGACAGCCACCAGTTTGTTGACGCAGCGTCCCAGGGCCTTCCGTCCCAGTGCGAACACAAAGGGGATCTCCTGCTCCCGGGCCATTGCGATGACGTTGTACAGCGCCTCGTCCAGTCCCCCTTTGGCCTGGATCTTTTCACAGTTCGGAGAGATGATCACGCACTTGATCTTCTGGAGCTTCATGTGCTTGGTGACCTCGCGCAGTCCCATCACGACGCGCCGCTTGGACTTGGCCTTGGTGGGGTCCTTCTGATAGACGCGCTCCTGGAAGTGGACCAGCTCCTGTAGCAGCAGAGTGACGCTCTCGTCGATCTCTTTGCTCAGCACTTGATTACAGTACCTGGGAATATAAAGAATGGAGTTATTCAAGGAGTGCACTCATCTGGCTTCTGTTGCCGTGCGGTTATCATGCTTTGACGTCATCTGCCTCACCACCAATTAGAGATCAAATGTTCAAGTACTCTAATGACGCGTGTCCTTAAAACACATCCTATTAGGTCCCAACAGGATGTGCAACACTGGCATTTGTAGAACGCGGTCCTTTTCTTTGAGCAACAATTGGGAAATTTGACCCAATGTTTTGACTTTGAAACTGTTTTTTTTTTTCCTTTTGCGACCATCTCCTTAGTTAAATAACATAAAAAATCCTACAGTCTGTCCATGACTGTTGTAAGGGCCGTTCTGAGAGGTCACGGGGAGGTCGACGTGGCGTGGTGTGAGGGAGGAGCCCTAGTGGTCAGACAGAGGGGTGGAGCTTAAACACAGGGCTTTAGAGAACAATAGTCCCACTGCCCCGAAAGTCTCTGACAAAGACCTGTGTGTGTGTCCCGCGGAAAACATTCTGCTGAGAACTCATTTGTCACAGTCTTCGTTGTACAAAAACTGTGCCTTAAAAAACATCCTTCGTAAAACTTTGTAACATTTGAGTGGATGAAATCGAGCTTTGTCTGGTGTTTTAACCTTTTCCCCCACACGGCCCAACAGACTCACTCTCTGAAGCGGCGGCTGTGGATCTTGGTGATGGTGTTGGAGGTCATGGGGGAGCCGATGCCCGAGCTGGCGGGGCTGCCCTGGGACACAGGCGTGATGCTGTAGGGGGAGTTCTGGCTTGCCGGGGACAGAGACGTGTCGCTGGGAACGCTCAAGCCGTTTTCTGAAACAAAAGCAAGTGCATATAAAGTTATGTATGCGGATGTCGTCGTTCCTGCTCCTGTTGTGTTTCCAGCAATGCAATTTGGTGCAGTGATCCCGGAGGAGATGAGGGATTCTCTGGCCAGTGACATGATGCTGTCAAGTAAACTAAAATAATCTGTCTTTAGTTGTGTGATATTTTTGCAGACTAAAACAAAATTAAAAGTAGTTAAAGAGACTAAATGTCTAAAATCCGATATTTACAAAACCAAAAAGGGACTAAAACTTAGTGACCCAGTTTGAAAAAGCCTCACATCCTTTAAGTTCAAAGCCAAAAGTGTCCATGTGAGAGAAGAAGCTCCATGAAGAGGAGAATATGATTAAATATATTGGGACACAATAATATATATTAATTTAAAGTTGAATGAATAACTTTAGTTGTGTAAATGTACATACAATTTCAGCCTAAACTAAATTACAAAACTAAAATTTAGATATGCTGTCAAAATTAACTGAATGAGTGAACACTTGAGGTGGCTATAAAAACGCACTGATGCATTCGTAACTAAATTGTGTTTTAATGCATTTGTATTTGTGTCATGTAGTGTAGAAAAGCCAAACCAGGAAAAGCACTTGAAAGTTAGCATTACACTCTGCTATGTGCATTGCACCATCTGAAAACTCCCTTTGAATTGTAACTATGTCTGCCTGCATTGTTCCTGTCAAACAAATAAAAAAAAAAAGCTATAGTTATATAATTCATCCATGATATGTCAGCACTTACGCATAGTATTTAATGTTTAGGGTTATTAAGTGTGTGGAGGACAAAAGTCCAACCAAGTTCTAAAGCTAAAAATGAGCATTAGCTTTGGAGCTTTGTAACTTAGAGGCCCGTTCCACACGCAAACTATACTGTAACATTTTGTGCTGGGGTGGAGACTAGGAATGTCCCGAACCAATCACTTGATCGGAAATCGGGCCCGATCACGTGGTTACAGACTCGTTCGGAATCAGACATTACCTCCATTACTCGCAAATACGCTGAAAGACGAGGGGAAGCTTCTAGCCTGGCTAACACCAAACTGCAGTGTGCGCTCGAATGCTTTGGAACTTCACAGCGGCCGAAATCTTTGCATGGATTTGGGTCACAGAACGAGGAGGGACGGCAAGAAGACTATTCGACCTTCTGAAGCTTGTAGTTTGTTTACGGATTAAAAAAACAAAACAAACATTATTTACGGATCCAACATGACAGCAGCAGACGCCATCTTTCAATCAAGCTTTAGACCGTGTTCTAAATAGTTTAGCTCCAAAGTTTACAGCGGGTACATCATCGGATACGATTGGCTATGGCTACGTGCAGACGCATGAGACATTCGTAGCACTCAATAAACTGCTATGAAGAATCGTAAACCACACCTCTCCTACGAGAAAATCAATTGGTGGTCCTCAGACTAAATATCACTTGTGATTTTAGTCTGGCGTTAGCCAGGCTAGGAAGCTTCTGTCGCCATTAATAACCTAAACCACTGCCTCCTCTCTTCGCTCACACATCCCCACGCTACATTCAGTTGGTGAATTGAGGAAGAAGTGCTCGTTTTCACTCCTCTGGTTGTGTTAAGCCATTTAGTAAAACACACGCTACGCTGTACACGCCCACAGTAGATGGAGCGTTCACACCATGGCCTGCCAAACAACATGCCATTTAACAATTTCCCAGTGGGCGTGATTTACAGACGGCATCAACCAATTAGAGCAACGCTAGATACGTTGCAGTAACAAGCGGCAGAAAGCCTTTCCAAAAACGTCCTTTTATACGAGGAACGCTGTTTCTTGCTCCGGTTTCAGGGATTTCATATTTTCCAAATGATTTAAAACAGACAAAAGAGCAGAAGAAAACAGTGTATCGGCCGCCATCTTTAATGTTTTGGAAGAGTAAGTGGTGGTGACAGGTGACGGCTTCCGTCTCTTGGTGCGTGATTGGACCGATGTGGGTAAAATCGTGAAATGATTGGCTGAGAACAGCCGCCCAGACGGTTCTTCTTTTGAACAGGGAGGGGGAGTGTCTGGCAGGCCAGGCAAGGCGGACGGTGCACTGCGCACGCGGACCTCTTTCCCATCCCGGTTTTCAGGCTGGAAATGTGGTCACCCAATCTTTATTTAAAGAGACTTTAATCAAGTTAAAATGGCCCACTTAACTTTTGGCCAAATATATTTTGTTATTTAACTGTTTGGCCAAATTACTGTTGTGTTTTTTTCTGTACTGCAAGACAGTTTTGTACATTGCAGTGTACAAAAACGTTATGGCCCAAGTTTTGTTTTTATTGCCAATTAACACATTTAGTAACGAATGGGATTTTAGATCACCCTCTCTGTGTAAAATTATATTACACTGTAAAGACTAATAGTTTTGCTTACTTGAGAAAAACAGACTAAGTAGAGTTACGCTCTATATCCAAAACCATGAATGAAAACAAGTTGAATAATATATTTTTTCTTGGAAAAAAAAAAAATATATATATATATATATATATATATATTAGGTATCGGATCGGGACTCGGTATCGGGGCAATTCTCAAAAACAAATGACGGCTGTAGCTCTTTCTCTCTCTCGACATGAACATTGTTCAGCTCACGATGAGTTAATAAAGTTTTTTGTTTGACCTGTGAGAGCCTATCATGCTTACGGAAGAACACAAGGCAGCGCAATGTAAACAAGGAAATGAAGGTCAGCGGTGCTCCTATCAGAGCAATGCCCTCTAACAAGTAGGAGCCTGCGCCCCTCCATGCACCAGGCACAAGATCTGGCCCACAGTATTTTACAGTTTCTTCATAATACATGTAATAAAATAAACATTACAAACACAACTAGAGTCATGCTTACAGTTGCGCACATGCATAAATAAGATAAGGCGAGTATTTAACACTTCACCTTCCTGTGAGGCGGGCTCCTGCGTGAGGTCGTCCGTCGTGAAATTGAGACTATCGTCGGTTTGTTCCTCTAAACTAGAAGACTCCTGCTCCACGGTCTTCTTTCCTTTCTTCCCCTCGCGCTCCTTCAAAATGATCTAGGAGAACGGCATTTTAGAGATTTTATTCAAAGAAGACACATTATTCAAAGAAGACACATAAATGATACGACAAGGACACAGTTTATGGAAATGATCAGATTTGAAAATGCTCCATGTTCTAATGTTGATAATCTGTTGGACTCTTACACATCAAGTGTCTTCAATGTTTTGGATACTATTGCTCCTGTCAAGGTTAAAATGGTTAACAATAGACAAAAGGCACCTTGGAGAAGTGAAGATTCGGTCAGGGCATAGAAAAGGGAGTGCCGAAAAGCCGAACGGAAATGGCGCAAGTCAAAGCTCCAGGTTCATTTTGAGATATACAAAGAAGTGCTTTGTGAGTTCAACCCATGGGTTAAAGTTGAAAAAAATCCTGAGCTTGAACTTCTATGAATCATAGAATGATCACTAATAAGCGTTTTTTTATAAGCGCCTTTATACGCTCATACATATAATTTATATCTATTTAATGCCAACAACTGATGTTTATTATAAACATCAGTTGTTGGCAATAAATACATCATCTGACTAGGGGTGTCACGATTTCCATTTTTTGAGTCACGATTATTGTGAAACAAAAAATTGCGATTTTACGATTATTCACGATTATTCCCCAAATGAAAAGAAAGAACTGATATTTTTAGTTTGTCTTTAAAAAGCTTTTTAATACTTGTAAACAGTCACTGTTTCTAAAAATGAAAAATGCTTTAAGATTGTTTTGCATTAAAATAAATAGGCCTACATTGAATAATACAAAACAATGTCAACTTTACTTCTTTATAATGACCATAATTATCATAATTATTTTACTATATATTATTAGGCCACAAGCTAGGCTCGGTTTTATGCTCTCGAAAGTTAAACTGTTGCTTAATTATTTTGATGAACAGAGAATGAAAGGTGTTTACTAAGTGACTAAGGAGACTCTTTTGAACAGCTGATTTCCACATGTGCGCGGTTTCACTTTCCTTTCTGCTACGCAGAGCGGAGCGCGTTAGCCTTTTGTTTACATCCTGAGCCAGTTGCGACTATTTCCGAACATTTGGACAACTTTTTTGGGAAGTATGCAGTTGACCTGGACATTCACAGCGAAGGATTATCTCCAAGATGTTGTTTATATTCGACGTAGCCGATATCGGCGCCTTTTGCTGCAACTTTCTGACGACAGGGTTTGCATAACGGATGTCCATCGACAACAACAACACAGTGGTCATGTTTTGGATCCTAAAGAGGTCCCACTCTGGTGACTAAAATCGTTTTTGGGTGGATACAACACTGGAGGAGAGCGTCCTTCTGCCTCGCTCAACTACCGGTGAGTTTACGCGCAGTTTGGAGGCGCTAAACCGTGGTTTCTGAAATTCTTACGGATAACCTACCGCGTTCTTTTATAATCGTGGTAATCGTAAAACCGGTTAATCTTGACATCCCTACATCTGACTATTGAATTGTTACTTAAATGTAAAGCCTCACCTTGCCAAGACCTTTCTGCAAGTACCCCTAGTTTGGATTTGTGTGATAATGTAAAAAAAAAAAAATAACATACCACATCACAGTAAGTGAATATACTATTTTCTTTTTTTTCATTATTATTGATGTTATTACTAACATTTTATAAATGTGTAAACTGATTAAACATCCAAACTAGACATCAGACGCTGTCAGTCATTGAAGTAGGGGTCTCACTGGTAGTGTTCGCTCCTAGTGATGGGATTTTCGGCTCTTTTGGCTCCCAAATGGCTCTTCTTTATTTTACATAATACAGCTTAAATTTAGGAGAGGTTTTGATTCATGGCATGTTAACTGAACTTTTCGACTACTCCCTGCACAAAACAACTATAATTAAGAAAGAAATTAAAAAGAACAGAATAATATTTCTTTTCCATTGCTATAATGAAGTGATATTGGCGTATAGTGGTGTTGTTTTGTCTTCAGGAATCAAAGTTGACTTTTCCAGGTGGTGGAGGCATTGTTTATTATAGCAACACACGCACTTTTAAGGCTGGTACATCTATGTACACTTTTTTTTAATTTACAGTCAAAATCCTTTGTGTTCCTCCCAAAGCTTCTCCCCAGTCCCTCTGCTGCCTGTGTCAGCTCTGCTCCTGGTCCTGCTAAGTCTGTAGCTGCTCGAGCCTCGCGCTGAGAGAGGAATACAGACTTCAGACATCACTGAAGTCCAAACTTTAGCCTGGACTCCTGTTGTATTTCTGCTTTAGTTACTTTTGTAATCATACACACGTGGAAAAGGCCGACATTGCGACGTATCGCCCTCCGCGCGTGATCGCATTGTTTATTTTTCACTCCACAAACCCAGCGTAACTTTATCCAACTATAAAACCGAAAATATGAGGCGGATCTTTCTCAAATAAGTGGCTAAAAGCTAGAGATGTACTGACTACATTTATGGATTAGTTTAAGTTTGTAGAGATCTAGATTTTATGTAAACATCAGGTTTGTTCCTTGTGGACGGGCTGCAGCTGCAGATGTTTTACCTACAGTATCCTTACTCCCTCTCTCCCCGAACACATTTTAGTTTAGTTTAGTTCTCTTACTCTTTTTCTTTTAGTCTTTGCCCTTCTCTATTCGTCTCTAATGTAGCAGAGAGCAGTGCATGTAGAGCTTGATAAACATGCAATCTTTAAAAATAAAAAATAAATGGCTCACTTGTTTCATGTAGTTTTCGTGCTAGCTGTTGCGCTGGCTGACTCAAACACCGCGCGTGCAGCGATCACGAGCGCGCTCACAACACAACCTTGGCCAAAAAAACGCGCCAGTCTACTCCTGATTTGCTGTGTTTTGTTGCGCTATACACACGCAATCCTTTCATACAATTGGTAGAACACACTTGAACCTTTTTCAAATGACAGCAATCATTATTTATTTATATATTAAAAAAAAAAAAAAGATTTGTATTTTATTTTTTCTCACGCCGGATTTCCGGCACGGTGCCGGAAAACTTTAAGCCATGTCAACCAGATTTTGCGTGGATAAAGGGAGAAGTACTTCTCTAAAATCATCGCAAACTGCAGAAACAATTCTCGTGTTCCGTTTTCCACAGTGAACAGATTAACTAACCCTCCAGTTTCACTACCCTTAGAACTAATCTCATCTAAGTCATACATCTAAGTGCAATGAGTTTGCAATATTTTTTTATGACAAAGTCCAAGGCATTAAAAATGCCATAATTTCAACAACACAAATAGCAACCCTGCCACCAGATAAACACCTTGAGCTGACACATCGCACACCTGTTACTGGCAAAACAATCGAAGAGGTTATCTCGGATCTGAGTTCATGCACATGCTGCCTTGATGAATTACCCACTAGATTTCTGAAGTCTGTGCTGACCAGCTTGTTACCACAACTTGTTCAGTTAGTCAACATCTCATTTGAGACGGGAACATTTCCAAAGGCTTTGAAAACCGCGGTCATTAAGCCTCTTCTAAAGAAGAGCAGCCTTGATCCCAAGATACTGAACAACTACCGGCCCATATCAAACCTGCCATTCTTAGGAAAAGTCCTGGAGAAAGTAGTATATCGACAGCTCACTTACTTTCTCCTATCTAACAATGTGTTTGATACTTTCCAGTCAGGATTCAGGCCCCAGCACTGAGACAGCTCTAATCAAGGTGACAAATGATATCCGTATGAACACCAACGCAGGTAAGGGCTCAGTTTTAGTTCTGCTGGACCTGAGCGCTGCCTTTGACACAGTGGACCACGGGATCTTACTTCACAGGTTAGAAAACAGGGTGGGAATCTCTGGTACTGCTCTAAACTGGTTCAAGTCCTATCTCGAGGATAGGACGTACGTTGTCAAAATTGACAACTGTGTCTCAGGCAACATTTCCATGACCTGTGGAGTCCCCCAGGGGTCAATCTTGGGACCCCTCTTATTCAACTTGTACATGCTTCCATTGGGTCAGCTAATAAACAGCAACAATGTGTCGTACCACAGCTACGCAGATGACACTCAGATCTACGTGTCACTGACGGCAGGTGAACAGGGGCCTGTAGATACTCTCTGTCACTGCATCGAACAGATCAGTTTGTGGATGCAAAACAACTTTCTCCAACTAAACTCAGACAAAACTGAGATCATTGTTTTTGGCCCACAGATACAAAGACAAAGTGTTATCAGTCACCTTGAGTCTTTTTATGATTTAGCACCAAAGTACATCTCTGACATGTTAGAGCCGTATGAACCATCTCGGGCCCTGAGAACTTCAGGGAGGGGTCTCCTGGTGGTTCCCAGAGTCAATAATAAACACGGTGAGGCTGCGTTTCAGTTTCATGCAGCTAAAATGTGGAACAGTCTTCATGAGGATGTGAGACAGACCTCAACTCTGACAATGTTCAAATCCAAGCTGAAAACAGCTCTTTTTACCCGAGCATATGAAAACTGAAAGTATTTTATCTGCACTGTTGCCTTTTACTGTAATTGATAAATTTTTTTATGTTGATGTTTTAATGATTGATTTGATCCGTTTTCTTGTAACTTTATGCAACTGTGAAAGCACTTTGAATTGCCTTGTGTATGAATTGTGCTCTACAAATAAACTTGCCTTGCCTTGCCTAGAGAGATGAACAAACTATGTAGTAATAATTGAATATTATAGGATGCAAATGATGTCCTATACAGGACCTACCTTTTTCAGAGCGGTGGGCCGCTTGACTTTAGGAATTTCCCTCTCTTTCCCCCGTTTGACGCGCGGCGCAGTGGAGTCCAGCGGATTGTGTGGAACTGAGGTTTGCTGAGTTTTCAACATGGACAAGCCACTGCTGAAGCCCATACTGTGATAAGGGTTAGTGGTGCCAACTGCAGACAAAATTAGCATGATTTCAGCATTTATTTAATTGAGAGAGATTGTTTTGATTGGTACCTGTAAAAGACAGTGGCTTTGTGTTGGTGATTTGCCGAGCTCTCGCTGCCTGTTGATGTTTGGACAAAGCGGCCAGGATGTCCTCCAGGTCTAAGACCTGGGTTTTACTCTTCTTTCCGGTGGCTTTGGTCACAGCCTCCTGCGGAAACGAGATGAAAGGCAAAAAAAGATGAGAAAGAGTTCAATACCAGTCTACTTTAAATAGTATTAATCAAGGAACCATTACTGGTAAAAATACACCTTTAACTCAAATACACCTTTAAAGAACAACTAAACACCTAATCAACTTTTTTTTGCTGATAAACTATCTATACGGGTCACTAACACAGTTATCTACATGTCCTTATCATTATTTTGACATTTTAGTGCAAACTTGTTCAAAATCCAATTTTTGTGTACAAAACCGTCTGTTCAGCGCCTCTCACGTTTGAACAGCACTTACTGCATTTGAATTTAGGGGTTGGCTGATGACGTACCATCATACGTCACAGAGCCATCATACGTCGCCAAGTCCGCCGCTGTGGTATAAAAGCTGACCCCTCCCCTTTTGTGACGTGTGCACAACATGCTTGAGGAGAGAAGACCCGAGACGGGATTTGACCTACAGTCTCCGCTCCACTCTGTGAACCACAGCACTCACATCCCCGACCTCTCCTACTAAATAAAGACAAATGTTTCCCCAAAATACCCAGATTCACTTATTTAGTGACATGGCTGGATGTTTTCACGTTGAAACTACAGACACGATAAAGCTGTATCGGGCAGACAGAGATAATCAGGGCTGTCAGTGCTTATAAGATGGGGCCGAGGGCTTTTTACTGTAGTCTCCCCCAGGGAGAGCTCGCAGCGGTTAGCCATCCCCTGCCTTGGAGGCTCAGAGCGGGGCAGTGTGTGACTGAGTGTCCGCTAAAGCCAGGAGGGGGAACGGGGAGATACGAGCGCCAAATGTCCGCCGCGTGTGCTCGGCATGTAGCCGGGACGACAGGCCCGAGAGTCCGGGAAAGTGGCGCCACATGTCCGGAGAAGCTAGCCGGTACGAGAGGCTGCAGTGTCCGGGTGGCTGCAGTGGCGCAAACATTGTCTAGATGCGGCATAACGGGAGTCAGTCAGTCCCGGTCACACATGGTCTGAGACTGTCAACAGAGCAGAGACCGCCCACACACTCCCCCTCCCCGCGTCCCCCCAAAGCCTCCCGCCACGCCTCTTTCTCTGAGTTTTTTTAATTTTGGGAGTGGGTGGAGTAAGCTCTGGAAGGGGTGTTTAGTAGCTCTTTAACTCAAAAGGTGTATTATGTAACTTTTTATGCGAAAAGAAAAAGTTGATATTTGACCTTGTATTGATTCAGCAGCTGTATAAGTGGTTAGCACAAGTAAGTGCTTTATTTGTCATTGTACAACAAAATTGTGTTCAGGTGTTAGTCCTGAGCCGCTGCAACTGAGTTGCGCCACCACTGTGGGCCTTTACTTTCCATCACAGTGGTCTCTAGGATGCGCCAGGATTGATTGTTCTGTAGGTTTTCTGGTAAAAGGGTCCATCAGCAGTGAAAACCTTCCAAACAATTGATCCTGGAGCGTTGTAGAGACCACTGTGATGGAATGTAAAGGCGGTGCCAGGCTGACCACTCATACAGCCGCTGGGTCGCTACAAGGTCATTTACCAAGCCTTTGCATTGTGCAGTGTTTTCTCATTTATCAGAGTTGGGGCCCTAATACGGTAAAACACGCGATTTCAAATAGTAAATTATGAGTAACATGCGCACAAATAGCTATAATATTTTTTCCGCTTGCACTTGAGTCATCTAGCAGTCTAGCACTTGGCTTGATAACGAGCCAGTCAGTGGAACCAGAACAAAGGTTCTCAAAACATGACTTTTGCAAATCCATGAACATAATTCCTGGTGTGCACAGAGTTACCAAAACTCTAATCAGAGCACTGGGAACATTTTCCCTCCTTTGAACAAGTTTGCTATTTACAACACACAATGCAAAAACTTGCATTTTTATTTGCAGTTTAAGTTTAAGTGAAATACAATGAAAGAGCATAAGTGCGGAAATCTTCTCTGTGTTTGCAGATCTTAAAAACAAAAGAGTACAAAAGCACGAAAGCAAAAAAACAAGTTAATGTCTGGTTATGCGCAAACATTTATCAAAATAAAAGTTAGAATTGTGTTACGATAATATGATAAGAAATGTATTATTTAGACATGGAAAGGACCAACCATCTCTGACATTACACCAGTAATTGCGCCAGAGTTTTCTAACGTCAGACAAACCTACAGCACCCTCGCCGCTCCATGTCTTAACATTCCCAGAAGTGGAAGTGTTGGCACAGATCATTTGCATGAGAGCCAAGTGTGAAAATGTTTTCCACAGAGAGTAAACATATTTTTATGTTTTGTACCTGCAGCTTCTTCTGCTCCATGCTGATCTCAGAGTATTCCTGCGCTGTGGCCAGAGCTGCGGCCAGGGCCTTCTTCCTCTGGCTCTTGGCTCTTTTGGGGACTGAGGTGGTGATGGGGATGGGCGTCTGTACAATGTTGATAGGGGAGTTTTCTGGCAGGTTATCCAGCTGTGAAAATATTACTGTTATTATTAGACAAGGAAGCAACTGCACAGGCTGTTTTCAGTGTATAGAATGTGAGGATGTCCCTGTTTCGGATCAGAGAAGGAGACAGTATTTATGCATCAATTATGTGGTGCTGCATCCTTTGAATGTAATTCTAAGGGGGGCAAACTGCAGTAAACCAACCAGAGAACTGTGTTGCGTTTGCCTGTATCAACTTAATCTATTGTCAGGTGAAACTAGCAATGAAGTCTTTTCAGAAGCCAAAAGAAAATCCAAACATTCTTAACCAGATTACTTATGTCAGTGACAAACTTCATTATACCACTCACACCACAAAGTCATTATGCCAGATAGAGATAATTCCTGAATTTATTTCTGGAGGCTAAGAAAAGTTGTGACGTCCTCTGAAATGCAGTCCAATATCCCATATTGGACAGTTGTTTTCCTTGTGTTCATACCAGGGCTTTGGGGAGGACTTTGGGTTGGGTTTGCGCCTGCGCTGTAGAAGGATCTGCTTTAATGCTACGAGGAGCGGCTCCTGCTGCTGCCAAATCTGGAAACTCATCTTCATCCTAAAAATGAAGCAGAAATTATGTATGTATAAAACCTTACGGTCTTCGAGGTTTCATTTTACACCAAATATGACACACAAAATTCAACCTTTACTGGTCTGATTTACAGTTAATTCCTATAATTTCTAGTATAATTCATTAAGATACTGAACGCTCTCACCTGAAAGTACAGGGGCTCCGGGGTGAGTTCGGAGCCCGCGGCCACAGCGGACTGCACAGACTGCAGCCTCTGCTCTGACTGAGGGGGCTGAGGTCTAGATTGATATCCGCTGTGGAAATCCTGGACCAAAGACACAAAAATGTGTTCTAGTTAGGGATGCGCCGATCTGACACTGGTATCGGATCTTGGGGCCGAAAAAGACACATTTCAATTGATAATTGATATGTGACATCTCGTTTCCAAGAAAAGAGACTTTAGTGATCTCACACTGAAGAAAAGAGGAGCATTCACTTTTTCACTCACAGCAGAAAGTCTCTTGGTATCGGTTAATAGAGGTCAACTGATATGGGGTTTTCTAAGGCCAATGCCGATATGCACCCCCGATATTTTTGGCCGATTTTTCCAAATGCCTGGTCAATAATCCTTTGTATGAAGCTTCTAAACTGAAAAATGTGTCAGTGTTTAACTGTGACGCTTTATTAGGGGCATACGTCTGATTTATTAAAAACATTACTGTTTAGTAGGTACTAGAGATGCACCGATCAAGGTTTTTCGCTTCTGATACTCAAACCCTCAGTATCTGTATCTGCTGATATCCCATATTAACTGATACCAAGACCCTTTTCTTAAAAGTGAGTGAATGTTCCTCTTTACTCCATTGTGAGATCAATAGTCTTCATTTTTCTTGCCTACGAGACGTTACATGTGATTTGTCAATCATATCTATTAATAAACAAATGTAAAATCAAGGATCACTGGACTTTTCTACACTAAATATCCTTGGCTATAAATTTGTGACAGGCTTTTAGGTTGCATTAATATCAACAACTCACATAAACTGATCTGATCATAATTTTTTAATATTTATTTCATGAACTAAAATACAAATACTTGGCCACTGCAGTATTCTCAATTAGCCTGGAAAAATCCAGACTCACCGCTGTACCAGCCGGTGAGTCTGGTCACCGTTGCGTCGAATCCATTTCCAGGAAGCGGAGTAAACCAATCAGCGAAGGGCGGGCGTCTGCTGTTGATGTGGTGTTTTTAGCGGTTTTGCGTTAATATTTGCGCTGGATTATGAATAACGAAACTCACCTACTGTCGATGTGTTTTTTGGTCATTTACCGCCGACTGGAGACACGCTTTCTCTCTTTCGTGCATCGTTCGTAGATTGTTATTGAGGGGACTTCCGCGTCCCGTGAGTGACGTTGCTCGCTAACAACACGTCACGGCAAATAAACGATTCAGATTGGACGTGAACGGATTAATTTTGCGGAAGGCGCGAGCGTTGACTGGGTGACCAGACTGATCCCCCGCTGGATAAAAAAATACAGAGGGGAATCATTCTGGTCTCACCAGGCTAATTCTCAATACCCCTGAGGCCTTGGAAGTTGTGGGAGGGGCCTACTTTAAAGCTCTTTACAATGCCAAAAACAGGAATCTATCACTCTCGGTTCCAGAGACATCGGCTTTTATTGGCATTGGAGCGTGGGATAGCTGATATTGAAAAATACACAAATATCGGCCGGCCGATATATCAGTCGACCTCTATCGGTTACTGTCAGATATCGGCAGATGTTCAAAACCCCGGTATCGGTGTCGGAAGCAAAAAAGCTGGATTGTGCATTTCTAGTTCTAGTTTCAGCACTTTTCTGTCAATCTGCTTCCTCTGACAGACAGTTCTACTACATTTCACATGTGCATTTAACTGCTGGTAATTATAGCTTACACTATAATAAAGCTTTCATGGCCCTGTAATCACAAACTCCATACAGCTAGAACTAAACATTGTGCTCTTTTAGCGTTTTACCTGTGAGAAGTTCCTCTGTTCTGGCGGTTTCCTCTGATCCACTCGTAGAAACGGTCCATTCCTGTCGCCCCAGGACTTCTGCGTCCCCTGAGAGGCCAAACCAGGGGCCCACGTCCCAACTGTGGACAGCAATTTACATTTGAAATAAAAAGCACTCTTTTTGGCTGTAATTGTATTCATACATTTTTCCACTTCTTCACCATATTCACCATTGTGGGACAAATAAATGCTTGTAGTGCATATAATGAATTTCAAGAAGACTAAACTGAGGTCCTAAATCAGGGGTGGCCAACTGGTCAGAGGCCAAGGGCCGAAATGTTCAACCTTGATCCTGTGAAGAGCCACAAAGGCACCGACCATTCGCGAAATCCGAGAGCGGTAGTTTAATATGATTAAATGTAATGAAACTGTTATATTTAATCATAATAAACAATAACTTTATGCCTGGCCTTTTTCTTTTCTTTTCAATAATTGTGGTAGTTTTACTCCTCACCAAGATTGAAATAAATGTATATTAAATAAACTGACATTTTCTGCTATTCTGTTCTGACTGGGACAACATTTGATCTATTTATTAACAATATTATTATTTCGAATAGTTTTTGTTGTTGCTTGTTGTGTTTTTTTCAATGCTGGTGTATTTGTGTGTGGGGCCCTGCCCACTGAGCCCCCTCCTCTGGTTCGCCCCTGGCCTGTGCGCTCAGTGCCTGCAGCTTGGTCCTGACTGGACTGTGCAGAGAGAGAAGTTCATAAGCTTTAATCAGGAGCCTCTGGAGGACGTCTGAGATTCAGTTTTATGTTGCATTTGTTACAGTTACATGTGAAGGAAAAGTCAATGACTTTGCGTATTTCCGCGTTACGATGTCGCGCTTCGCATCATGTGCTTCATTTGAGCTCCGCTTTTTTCCATTTACTAATTTTGATCTTTTTCTGTGAATATGAGGCAAACATTCATCAAATAAAGAGTAGGCTAATCAGTAACTTGAAAAGCACAGAAGCTGATCCCAGTGCCACGATCTGCCTGACTGTTGTTTAACCTACATCGCGCTTTGAGTGAGGCTGCACGGGCACCTTTTACACACCGCCTCGAAAAGGAGAGAGACAGACTTTCATTCATGTAGAGATGGAAAACAGGGTCTGTAGGACTATGGTTGGAATTTTGGTCAAGATTCTTAAAGACTGTTACAGTTTATGGGCAACATGTACCAATTCTTTTGCAAAGAGCCGCATTGTATTAAACATATCCAATCATGCAAAGAGCCGCATTCTGATTGGCCAAGGGCCGCATGCGGCTCGCGAGCCGCGGGTTGGCCACCCCTGTCCTAAATAGAGCAAGTGTTTTATACCCGTCATGACACCAGCCTCCACCCCCTGTCCTGGAGTTCCAGCTTCTGGGGTGCGCTGCGTGACCCCCTGGTTGTGTTTAGGGCTGCAGTAACCGCTGTCACTGTCAATGTCCGCTTCGCTGGTGCCCGCTTCACTGTAGCTCTCGCCGTTTTGAGGCTGACGTCTTCGCTTCGTTCGATTCTTCCAAGACAAAGGGCTGACACGGTCGGCCGAACACCGGCCCGAATAATCACCGGGGAAATCTGAACACGGCACAGGAACGAAGCCCAGTGAACAAACAAAGAGAAAATAATAATACATATAAATAATAACTGTATTGCTTGTATCCTGAGGTGGGGCAAGTGTCTTGCACAAGGACACAGCAGTTTCCAGGACTCTTCTTCACCTCACATTATGGAGTTACACGGAGGAACCGAGCAGCATTTTGACAGTGCTATAATTTACATAACTTTGCTTGAATTTAGAGGATTCATTGGTGTGCTATGTAAAATATTCCTTAAGTAATTCTACTCATTTTGTAGACACTGGTGTGAGTTAACAGTAATGTTGCTTTGAGTGAATCATTATGTATTACAATTATTATAAGAGTCGCAGTAAAAACATATATACAACATAAAAATCATAGGAAATAATCCCGAAAATAAGACGTGTAAAAAGTGAAAAATAATAGAATAAGAGTGACAAGGGCACTGTTGCTTCAAAACAATATCCCTTAAATAGAAGTAAAAAGTACTTGATTAATACATTACTCCAAAGATTGCTCAAGTAACAAAATGCATCCTGCTGTAAAAGCCCGAGTAAACTGGAGCTGTGCCCCGCTCCCCTCGATTCAGGACATTTACGCCACCCTTCCCCAAAAAAGGTTGACTCTAAAAAGTCCTTATGTCTTATGTACGTTACTGTATACGATATATCACATACTTGAGTAGGTAACTGAGTATTACCCGTCGCTGTTGGTAAGTAAGGGTTAGCATTGAATACAAATACAATGCTAAATAACTTATTCATTGCTCAATAGATAATGCAGTAATAACAGGTGCCCAGTACATTAACAGACGCTTTGTGTACCAGCAGCAACAACATGAGAAAAGTAAATAAGTGGGTAATTTGTTACAATTGCCTACATGTCTGTTGCACAGACTTTGCGACTGGAAACTCTGCATTCCTCCCTTTCTGAAGTCAAGCATCGTCAACCCGCCGGACCAGACGGTGAACTTACCGGCATTGTGTCCCGCTTCCTCAGATGCTAGAGCTTTACGCACACATGAAGCTATTTATAAACAGCAGGGAATTTTGGTATTGGTTTCTTTTACATCAGGAGGAGAAACAGCGTGAGCTACAAACTATGACTAATACACACAGAGGTGAATGCACTCAGGTAAGGCCTAATCTGGTGACTCTTAAATGCCTTTGTTATTCAGGTTTTCTCAAAACCTGGATGGTTCTTGGTCTATTACAGGTAGTTCCTTGTCCTTGTGTGGTTACTGTCAGAGTAAAACTAGGAGGTTAATGACCGCTGACAGCTCATTAGAAATTATCCATTATACTGCTGTTATGCAATACCATGCTGTGTGGCTCACTACATGTGTGTACTCATATCATGTGTCATATTCTAGTGCACTCTACATGTTAACACCATCCTTCAAAGCGTTTAAACAGCACCAATTCAAAGTCTGAAGTAAAGCAAGTGATATAAATTTCACCTGTTTGCTGCGCTGCGTCCACGAGTCTTACAGTCTTGCTCCTGCCGTCAGGGCCCACTGTGCACACCTCCTTCTGCACAGCCACACTGCGACGCCCCCGTGGAGGCTGATAGGACCCTAGCAGCTGCTGCTGCTGCTGCTGCTGCTGAAGAAGAGACAGGTCTGATTTAGAAGTGATCTAGCCATACCATCTCTAGCATCGAGACCCCCATTACCTTTGGGAACACATTGGGGCGGACAATGCCCCTGCCTCTCTGATTGGCCAGTCCATACGCAGGGCCCACAGGCAGCGCTCGGTCACTCACGTCTGTGGAGACCGGGTTCACCACCCCAGCCTGGACCGGACCAGGGTATGGACTGGGAAAAGGCTGGTAGAAGCCCATCATGGGGGTGCACGGCGCAGGCATGATCTGGTAGTAGGTGTAGTCATTGGACACTGGGGGCTGAGGGGACGACAGGATGGGGTAGGCCAGATACGGGCCACCGGGGCTGGGGTTCGGCTGCTGCCAGCGCAGCTCCCCTCCATTGTACATGGGATGTTGTCTATGAGAACAAAAATCCAGTATTACATTTTTCCCATGATTCACTAAATTGTCCAGTCCAAAAACAGCACCTGGTTTCTTTAATCTAATTAATTAGAGCACTGGTTAATCATAAATGCTTGTAATAGTGAAAATGCTTTCAGACATTCTGAAAATTCAGCCTCTGTCTTCAGTCCGCTGTGTGCGGGGGACTGTGGTATGCAGCAGAGTGGATAACGTCCAGATTTTCACAGCCAGTGTTGTGTGGCAGCATTTCCTTGCATTCAGAATGGAGAGGAAGGAAACAGGCGTTTTTTTCCGAGACGTCTACACAAAGAAACTGACCAATGGAAACAGTAATTGTGGTGTTGTTTCAAACTGAGAAACAAAAGCTTTCATTCATAATTAAAACAGCTTTTACTTCGGGGTTTGTTTTGACCTATTCTCTTGTACAGCACTTTTATTTATTTTGATCGCTTTGTGATTTTATCTGTGAAAAGCACTTTAACTTTACTTACTTACAGAAGACTAATAGCCAAACTACTAAAAATGATCAACACTATTATTTTACCTGTGAGTAAATCCAAAAAATGTTAAAAACTTAAAATGAACTTTGCTAACCAGCCCATGACGTGCAATATTATTTTTCTCATAATCCACACTGTGAAGAATGTTGCCTGAGGACAAAACAATGGTATGTGCCTTAACTTCTTAACCCCCACCTAAACCGAGCACATTTTCTCCGGTTTGGCATCACCCAAATCCAGAAGCTTTTAAAAAAGAATCAAAATAGCGACGAAAATGAGGATGAAAACAACAAAAAAGAGACAACAAAAAAGCTACAAAAACAAGCCCCGAAAAGCAGCTAAAGATAAACAAAAAAGTGATATCAAAAACAGGATAAAAACGCATAAAAAAATACATCAAAGTGACAAAAAAAGTTACAATCAGTTTTGTAGATTTGGGTAAAGCTGAACTGGAGAAAAAGCCCTCCGTTCAAGTGGGGGGTAAGAGGTTAAAATCTGAACTGGCTGCCCTCTGGTTACCAGGCAAAACTTTCAATGTAAAAACCTTGACCACAGAATAACGATTACAACAAATCACATGTAATTTAAACCATCAAAACACCGCGTTTGTGGGACAGACGGCGAGATGTTTCTGGTTTAAACGGAGTGAGCGTTTTCTGATGCAGCAGCGAACTAATTGTTCTACAAATAGAAAGGCCGGAAAAGAGCACAGATCTCCTGGTGTGTAAAATTAGGTTTCGTTTGACAAATGACGCTGCTTGAGAAAGTGGAACAGCAAATTGAAAAGGATGTCATTTTTATTTGCATGAAATAATCAACCAAGTTTTTTATGGAACTATCGTGTTTTTATTTATCATATTTGAAAAACAGTGACGGTGTGTTGGTGCACAGATATAAGTGCCACAATCACCAAGAGAAAACCAATAACATGTCGAATAATAAAGACACTTGATATTTGAGGTGGTGTAAAGGGAGAAAGTCAGAAGGAAGAGCGGGTCGTCATTTTTTGGACAAAATGAGTTTCGTTCCATGCCGTTTTCCAAAACCATAAAACCGTACTCAGGCAATAAAGCTATGAGGCCGAGGACTTCCGTGTCTTTGTTATAGACACAGAGTGAGCTTTGAAACACTGTTGCTCAACTCTTCATAATGACATCGTTTCAGCCCGATGTGGGAAGGTCAGTGACCCTGATCCACTTGTCGTGCTGCAGATACCTGTTGGGTTGGTTCTCCTGCACAAAGGGGTAGCAGGTGATGAGGTAGCTGGGGATGGGTGCGGTCTCGACCCCGCTGCCCCCGCCGCCCCCCGCCTCTCCGGACAGACTCATCCCGACCACGCCCCCCTCCAGACCCTTCTTCTGTGGGATAAACGGCTCCACTTCGGCAGAAAGCTTCACATCCTGTCAACGCAAAGTAAGCGATTGTTAGGAGCAGCGTAAAAGCGATAATTCATGAGCTTTCAGGCGGACACTTCAGCTGTAACAATATTTGAATGTTGCATCACTAAATGAACATTTGGTCATTTCGATTTTTTATCAACTTCAGGCACGCTTTTTTGCATACTGTGGCTTAGACAAATACGTTAAAATGTTGACCTAATTATAATTATAATTGAAAAAACACAACAGCTTAATAAATGAGCAAAAATAATGACTAGTTGCAGCCATGTTCATAAACTTAGGCATGTAGAGGAACTGTTGTAAAAACTAAAAGGAAAACTAAAGAAAATTGTATCACACAAGGCTAAAAGTTACTCTAAAATCATATCGTTTACATCTATTCTGCACAACAGGTAGGAGCCAAGTTCAGCGGGAGTGTTAGTTTTTTTTTAACCCAAAGGTTGGTGGACAGACTAGCTGCTTACCAAGCCTACTGCTGCTGAGCAACACACTTCTCCACTTCCTTCATTGTACACCGTTTGACACACTGTGTGGGTTTATCACATTTAATGTCAAGCCATGCGAGTGCCACTGGAGGTAAACAAGTTGTTCACCAACACTAAAGTACTAAGTTTATGTTTTTTTAAAGATATGAGAGAGTGACTACATGGAGGTTGAGATAAACTATCAGCTGCCAATGAAAGTTTACTTAAGGACATAAAACCGTGAGACGCAAGTGTGTTAAGGTGAACTTCTTCTCACAATGAGCCGGAGATAAACAGTCTCTGTGACGTGGGGATTTGTCATGTGACTGGAAAGGACAGGTGGTTTTCTGAATCTGGACCATGCCACTGCAGAGGTGTGCCAATATATATCGATTAGCGACATATGGTGATATTTTGCAGCACGTTGTGAAATGTTTTTGCCAACAAATTTTACTTTTGGTGACATCATGTATAGGCAAGGCAACTTTATTTATACCGCGCATTTCGTACACAAGGCAACTCAATGGCTAGCATAGTATTAATGAGCAGCACTGCAATTCTAATCACTTTGTCTACCAAGCAAGCACCATCGCATAAAGAACTTTATTTTAATGATAGAGTTATAAAAACAACATTACAGTTCATTGACTTGTGGTTGTATTCCTTTTGGAAACAGGACAGTGAGTCATTGTGCATTTAAATACTAAACGTATCAAGGGTCATGTTCAGTGTGAGTAAATGAGGTATAGTTTATTTATATATAAATACTGGAAAGGCATGCAGAACTCATGTAAAATAATAATCTGTTCCTGAACTGTTTTTGATCTGATTACGAGAAGTATGTGATGAGTTTGGGACTGATTATGTGATGTGTGTGCACCTTCAACCTTTTGCAAGTGCACACACAAGAATGTTATGAACTAAGGAACTATACTATTACGGGATTGTCAAGAGGAGCCATTTGCTGATTTCAATTGGCTACCATTCCACAGATTTGAATCTTGTGGCTCACATGGGAAAGCCCATAATATACAGTGGATTTTGCCGTGAGCAGTTTTGTAAGTTGTTTATTGAACCGAGGTGTAGGGCCTTATAAGTTATTATTATCTTCCTCCTACTCCCTTTGAGCACTGCACTAATGCTTCTGATGCTTTGAATATTTCTGTAAATTATATGTATACTATACCTGTATGCATCTTTTTATGTTGCTCAAATAAACGAATTAAACTAAACTAAAACAAAATATAGTGAACATGTTGAGGTGTATTAAAAATGGTGACATCATAGGTAATTATGTGAAATTATGTGAAATAGGATCGTCATGGGGCGTTTGATGACGTCAGAAAACCTGCAGTAAAAAGCGTCATTTACTACTTGATTACGATTAGAGTCATATGTTTGTATACTTTACAGCTTCAGTTAATATCCAATCGTATATATTCCAAAGGCGTATTGTTGCAATTGCAAAGTCTATATATAGGCCCCAAGAGTGGATGTGGAAGTTCCAACTCTGCTTCAATAAATTATGATGGACTCAGCTATACAAATGCTGGCATTGAATAATTATGTACCAAGCATTTTGACAGTCCAATGTTTGCAACACACAGTGCAACTGCAAACCTATACTGGCTTTGAGTTAAAAAAAAAACTTGTGCCAGCAGCAGACGCTATCATTAGTCAAGTTGGTTGGTACGTACAGTAATCAATCTTAGCGTGTACAATTCAGTGAATGATTAAACGTAAACGCTTAATCAGAGATCGATGAGTCAAGTCAGCTGGACATTTTGTAACATGAAAGGCTGCCGTTTCGCGACTAGGCAAGTCCTTTCTCCAGAGTTTGTGACAGGATTATTTTTTTTTTGCTTACAAACCTTTGGCTCTGGAGAAGGGACACTGTTCAGCCTTTAGTTTAGACTCAAGAAAAGTCCAGTTACAGTAGATTGACTCAACATTTCTTTCTTTGTCTACCTGAACATTTTAGCATTAATGTTTAACAGGTAAAAGCTTGAGACTGTCACACACAGTAATGCTCCTGGTATCCATCGATTGGCTTTATGTCTTGACCCTCAGGCCACACACAGTGCATTAGGGTCGACAAAAGGCTACAGGAGACTTCACAAAGACTTAAAAGGCAAACAGAGCCTTAAAGGTCCTATATCATGCAAAATCGACTTTTTGGAGCTTTTAACCATGTTGTTATGCTATTTCCTTATCAAAAACACCCCCAGAGTGGTTTTTGGATTCATTCACGCAGTTCTCAGTAATCCTCCTGAATCCTGCGCTCTGAGCAGCTGATCCGCCCTCTCCTGGTAAACGACTGGCATGTTCAGTTGTGTCGTCACAGCGGAACGGAAGTGCTCGACGTCTGTAATCTAATGCCTTACGGCATGATTTTTATTTGTAAAACAATTTTTTTCATTATTTCTGTCGTAAGAAAAAATAAATAAAAAAAAAAAAGAAAAAAAAAAAAAAAAAAAAAAGGAAGTGCCTGACGCTGCGCTGCCCCTGTACCGAAAACAAACGCTCCTCCTGAGCGTCCGAACGGTCTGAACAGATGGTCATGTCATGTTGCACCGAAAGTTGTGAAGAGGGAGCTTTTTCTAACCTACTCTGGAGTCTGGACACCTGTTCTTTTTTCTTACCTCACGATAATGTCACGGAGAAAACCGCGTTTGGCTGCGAGGACTGGACTTTATTCAACCGTCCTAAAGAAGAGGCCATAGAAGTTGGCATTTCCCTCCGGGATTCAGCGACTATCAGTCAAAATAGTGTTTGTCTGAGCCTGTCGCTGATGGATGCTTGGTGAACCTTGGCCAGAATCAAAGTGGATTAACTTTTATAACCAGCGCAAATCCCATACTGGAAACATCAGAGTGGTGAGTCGATCAAAATGCATGTTAGCGTGTGTGTGTTAGCCATTTAGCCATGAAGCTGTGTTGCACATGTTAACTCCTTATAACAGCATCATGAAATAACTTCACTTTTTGCTGTGATATATATATTTCTACTACTGCTAAAGTTGTATGAGCGGCGAGAGGGGGCGGAGTTAACTGAATCCAAGCGTTTTGTCTTCCGGGTTGGAAAAATACCTCCAGAAAATACTAATATTTATCACAAAAATGAGTGCTCCGTAGTGGTAGAGGTACAATATATCATATAAAGGCCTATACTTTACTTTGGAATGGCTTAAAATAGCATGATACAGGTCCTTTAAGTCTGCTTAAGTCTTCCCCGTTTGAGTGTTCAGAGTCGTAAAAACAAACCTGCGTGAAACAAACAAAATGCCATTTAATTTTGATCTATTAGTTCCAGTGAGGAATAATGAACTTTGTCTAAAAACATTATACATCGTAGTGGCAGTAGTTTGATGAATCGTGCACATCGTGCTAAATCTCTGTAAAGAAAACTGTTATTTTGGGGTCGTGCAGAGTTGACAGGGTTCAGAGCACACAAAGCCTCTCCTTGGACGTGGACATGAATGGACCATCTGAGGATTCCATACAGATGTCTATTGTCACTGCTCCTACTGAGACACAGACGCAGTTCTCAGTCTTTTCTATTCATTATACGAGGTTTGAACGATTGGAAAATTATGCTTAGGCTAACAAACTGTTTCAAAATCGATATTCAGTTCACAGTGCACATTACAAACACATCTAGGAGCATTAACATTTCAAAAGCGACTGAATACAGGAATCACATACATTTCTACCATCTAAAGAAGGGCTGTCTTTGAGATTTGCAACTTGCAACCATTAGACCATTCAATACATGTGGGGCGACGGTGGCGCAGATGGTAGAGCGGGTCGTCTCGTGATCGGAAGGTCGGGGGTTCAAATCCCACCTCCTGAAGGTGCATCCTGTCGTTGTGTCCTTGGGCAAGACACTTCACCCACCTTGCCTCCAGTGTCTGCGTACATTGGTGTATGAATGGGTGAGAGGATCCTTGCTGTAAAGCGCTTTGAGTGCCTAATGTAGGTGGAAAAGCGCTATATAAGTTGAGACCATTTACCATTTACCATTCAAAGTCAAACTGGGAATTACAGTATTGTGAATTATCGACAATTCAAATAGAAATGTCTAAAATAAAGCATTAGGGCAGCTGCCTGGATACAGGGAACTGCAAACACTGCATTATAATTGTGTGGGCTCTGAGTAAAATAAAAGGGTTCACACATTAGAAGTTTACTCTCCTGCTTACATTTCTTTATTTTTTTTTTAATCTTAACTTCTTTCTACAATGAGCACAAGTTGCTACGAGTAAACGTTATGACAACTTTCACACACTGTAATTGGATGCCAAGGACTTACAAATATATATGACTCACGCCTAATGAGAATCAAATGACTAGCGCCGCAGTACCATCAGTCAGCACAATTTCTCCCGCTGCAGGTCTCAAGTTGAATTTATTTGAATTGATTGGGGACAACTCAACAAAAACATTAGCCTCTCAAAAAAGGTTTGCCACAAAAATTACTTTACACAATATATTAAAGAGTTATCTAATGAGGTGTGTGATATGTGAGGCTTGAATTTGTTGCATAGTAGTCAGAGCTGAAATCAAGCTGCCAACCTCTGGATATGTGGACAAAAGCTCTAACCATTGACCCACTGGCTTCAGTATCTCACGTTTATAACATCTATATTTCACATCCTCAAGTTCATTCAACCATAGACGTTTGAGTTTGGATTGATGTGCTTCGCCTATATAATGTATCGATCATTCATATAGCATCTACTCCACTGCTCTGCATTGATCTGTTTTGTGTTGAATTGTGAAACCTGTGGAGTCTGAGGCAGGTTTAATGTTGCACAAATGGAGAGGGAGTTTCAGTGGCTGTGTGTCCCAGGATTAGGAGAGGGATAAAGCAGGGACAGTGGGACAGGATTTAAACCAATTAGACACACGCCGCAGCATCAAGGCCTCTGAGCATCCAGAGAGGGCAGTTTTTAGCAGAACAAAAAACCAGATGGTGAACACACTTGCAAGTATAGGGATGGGACGGTATGAGATTTCCACGGTATGATAACATTGACAAAAAATACAGCGAAATCACGGTATACCGCGCGTTATATATTTATAAAGTAAAAACAGGGTTCGCATTTATCCAACAGGGTTTGTTTATGGTACATCTGTAATTGGTCATGTCTTTACATGTTGCTAAGGATCAATAAAGTATTATTATCCAAAATAACACTTTAAACAAAGGGATATTTTTACCTTAATCACTTTAGTCACAGACTGAGCATGTTTGCTGATGCTCTAATCACTGTTTGTCGATGTCTGCCCAAAAACTTCCAAAGGCAGCCTTGCCATTATAATTTGCTGCTTGATTGCTTACTAAAGTAGTCTGTGCATTCAATTTCATATCAAAAAATAATCCTAATAGTATAGGCTACAAAAACAACAAACTTGAGTGCTTGTCTAATAATTGACCGACTAGCAAACTGCATCAGGTAAAGGTTCCACCTATGTTTAACCTTTATCCTGCAGTGATGATTAGAGGGTAAAGAATAATCATGTTATCTGCCTATGCAATGCATCAGATTATTGTTTGGGGAGACTTTAGCAGAGTAGTGCGTAGGTTTGTTTACATCACGTAGTGGCTAGTAGTAGTAGTAGTAGTAGTAGCCCTGGCGGCGTGTGACAGCGAGTGGAGTTTGTAGCTAAATGAACATCTGTGCGTCTTTGATGAGCATTTGGCAAAGGAAGGCTGAGCGTTTTCTGAAAAATAAAACATAAAACAGTGTTGTCTAAAGCGCGTCTGATAAACGATGGACTGGATGATGAACAATCCAAACCACAAAGCTAACAGGTTAGCGTAACAAGAGCTAAAGCGCTAAACAGCTGCTTCTCAGCTTTTAAGGCGACAGATCCAAACAAAGCTTCATCTCAGAGGCAACGTTCATGTTCACAGAGGACAGTGACTTTTTACTCTGCTGCTACGGGTCGTGTTCAACAGGCTGACGGCTGAGAGGGACTGCGTCGCGGGGTCAGGTGAGGAGCAGCGGGGCAGAAGGGGAGAGCGGGGGTTTGCACGGAGCGCAATTTTTTTTAGCAAGAATATAAACCAAGCATTTTTAATACCGTCAGACAGGGAATCCTCACGGTAGTGATACCGTAGCATTTTAATACCGTGGTATACCTTCAAACCGGTTATCGTCCCATCCCTACTTGCAAGCTCTGCAATTAAATTCAAAAATCATCCTTCTTCACAAGGCCATAGATGAGAAGTTTTGGGTGGTGGTCAATAATGTCCCAGTGCAAATGTGTCAAAAGTTGTACTTGTACAGCAAGTTGTAAAAACATGACATGAGCTGAATGGGCAAGATTTGTGGTGGTAAAAAAAATAAAATGAATAAAAAATAAATTAAAAAAAAGGGAGTGAGCTACTCATGAAATCAAATCAGCTCATAAACAATAGTGGATATTTGGGTATAGCTTCATAAAAACTGCCTTAAGTTGAATGGACACGGAGCCATGTAATTTTAAGAGAGGCCAATCACGTCTCAGGTGTAAACCTTGCGGAAATATAATGACAATTCATATGATGTTTTTCCAAATAAAAAAACAAGTTTGAAATAGAACTTTGCAATATAATGATCACACAGCAGCTTAAGAAGTCTTATTTTAAGTATGACTTGAGAGAATGGCAGTGATTGTGAAAGGGCAGTGAGGTCAGATCCAGATGTGACAAAGGCAACTGTGGTCTATTATCCAACAGCCTGTTTGTGCAGTCTCTGAGTCCTCACCACATTCTATCACTCGAGCCAGTTTCTTTCATCAGGAAAAGACAATGCAAGGACTAAGGAGCTCGTTTTTACTTTAAACATCACTGGCAATCCGCTGATTGCAATGCAGATCGTTATAAATATGTACATGCACATCAAATAGGATACTGACTGAAAATTCAGCATTTTAATATCATCATCAACCGAATTACTATATCAACTGTACTGTACTTGGAGATTTATTATATAATTGGTTTATTATAAAAAGTGGTTTCATAATATGATTGAATTTAGTATCATAGGCTCTATCCCTAGAAAGAAAATAAAAAAAATAAATAGAAGTAGGTCTATCAGCTTTAATTAGTCATACAAATGTATGTCTATTATACATACCATATCAATTTAAGGTTAACATTTATAATGTGACAATAAGTTACGTATTTATTAATTCATCGTTACGCTCATCGCTCTACAGGAACTTTAATCTCACTATCTGATTTTCATGAGAGGCTGCTCTGACGCACTTACGGTAATGTTGCCATCTCTTGTAAAAGCATATTTCAAGTCTTATTTTTTCTAGGACACGTTCACATCTGGAAAACTCACTCTGTTAATGTCAAGATAACGTCATGGGCAAACAAAATCATTTAAGCCGAATGATAATGGCTAATATCGTCACCAAAACTAAACTTTACGCATAACACCGTCAGGAATGCCATACATGCAGCAGATCCAGTCTGTCCAGCCACCACTGAGGCTTTACGAAACATCTCAGGCTTTTCTCTGTTGACAATACCGACGTGCACACATTCTCGCAATGAGACATATTTGTACATAAATGCAAAACGAGAAAAATACCTCTTATTTTTCAGCTCGCACCTGGATCGAGTGAAGCAAGCGTCCATTAATGACAGCTAGCTTCACTTAGCCGTAGAAGCTAACATACAAACATTGCACATCGCCTAATAAAGGGTAAACTATACATCGACATGAGATATATATATATACAAACCATGAGTGACAATGGTATAAAAAGGCATATTCTGATGCATAAAAAGCCACATTAGTTTCCGTTAACTGTCCAGTCAAGCCTTGCTATTAGCCGATAATGTGTTAGCTTCAAAACACAAAACCAGTCGTGTGATTCAATCGTGTGTGTTTGCATGGTACATTTCGCAAAAATGTCACTTAAATTGCATTGAAAGGCAGTAATACAAAGCAGTTTTAGGAAGAAGTATGAAGGACCATTTCGTTACACCTTTATTATGTAAGACTAAGCTACGCCAAAAACAACAAGAAAATGTGGAGATTACCTTATTGTCACCTGCGTCCATGTCATTTGGCGACGCCGCGACGGAGATGCATTGGCCACGATGTCAGGAGGCGGCTACTCGTAACTCTGTCATGTTTAGGTTTCGTTCAAGTCTAAAGGCGCTGAGGGATTCACGCCTCGCTCCCTTCTCGCCCTGCACGGAGCCCACAGACCGCTATGTGTGTCAGCTGAGAGGCAGAGCTCCAGCCCCTGTGCCGCCGCTGTTGCTGCTGTCACTGTGGAAATGGGAGTCACCTGGAACAGGAGCCGCGGAGGACCAAACAGCCCGAGCGAGACGTGAGCGTGCCGCAATACGTCATTACGCGAACATTTGTGGCGTTACTTTTACTTTTAACCAAACCCACACGTAATTATGCAGCTCTATTGCCTTAACCATGACATGGAGTATACTTCTAAACTGTTTAACGTGTTGCTTTTCACCACATTTAAATGAACTTCTGTGGGGCAAACTAGGAACATGTATTATTGTTATAACATAATTACAAAGTGTGTTCCACTACATTGATCTAAACTGGTGATGAATAATAAGTTGCTTCCGCCATGTATTTAAATGTTATGCCTTAATGATTTTCTTGCTCAGTTTAAATATTAAAAGTTTCTTTGCGTATAATAACCTACAATAAATATGTAATTTCAAAAGTTATGGTAGCACATTATTCTTTAATGTCAAGACAGAAAAACTCAAGTTATGTATTTGTGTCTTGATTTCGGGGCACACAACCTTGTTAAAGTGTTCTTAGTAAAAATCTTTTCAATAATTAAAACATTGCATCTCCATCAGGTTTGATTTAACGGTCATGGTGTAAGAACTAAAGAAGCATTTCTCCAATGAACACAATATTTATCTGGAAATTGATGTACGTTTTAGAATGTACATACATTTCCCATTTTAATTTGTCACATGGTCTGCTTAAGAGCTTTCTAATATTGAATAAGTTTGTCCCACCCAGCTGTATGAAGCTTCAGGAAATACCTTTCCAGTCTGTAGTAATTGTTACTGTAAAACCTTGCTAGTTGTAAAATGACTTTGACACATACAAACTCTTATCACATTGGCATTTGTAGTGATGTTAATTATAAATATTTGCTTAAGTTTTCCATCACTGACAAAGGTTTTTGAGCAGTTATCTGTTCTCTGTAGTTAAAGTGGTGGACGTTTTACCACACCCAAGAAACTTCATCAGCAACACTATTGTCACCAAGGTACTCTGGCAGCAGGTGGAGTTGTAAAGACCAGTGGGAAGGATTGAATTTGTACTGGTACCATTTTTGTTCTAAATATTGCTCAACCTATTAAAAACTACTAGATACAGAGTACAGATGACAGCTCAAGAACATTTGTCTACCATGTGTTTCAACTCAATTAAAAACGGACAAAAACACTAATAAAAACTCAACTTTAATGACCGTTTGGAGCCTGTGACTAGTCAGAGATGGGTTCTTTGAGTGCTGAGAGGATTCTGTTTATTACCAACAGGCAACAGTATACATTAAAATACTGTGTATATATTATACACACATCTTAAACATTTGAAGCATTTGTGTGTTGCACATGACGGATCGGCCAATCGGAAACATGAAAACAAAAATAAGTGCCAGTGACTTCCTCTCTTCGCAACAAAACAACACTCTGAACATGTTCATAGGTTCCTAGTCTTCTTCACGTCAGTGGCATTCTCAAACCTGTGCGGCGTTTCTCTGACAGGGGATACTTGAAGAAGCGTATTTATCGATTGTTTTCCAACACGTCGTCCTCCTGGTCTCCATGTTTTTTGTTTTGTACATGCCATCATGTGAGCTTGCTAACAATGGCTTGGTTGAGAGAGTTCAGCTGATTTGTCCATTTGTCTAAAGCTGTGTAGCGTGCTCCTCCTCTCTTCTGGTAATCCAGCTCAAGGAGTTGGTTGACCTGATCGATTCTGCCGTGGATGGTGCTGAAGGGTAAGAACAGAGGGGTATAAGCAAAACTCTTACATACTCTATGACACCAACCCTATGCCTACATGTAAAGTATGGAAGATTTACATTTTTTTTTACTTGCACATCTTTTCCCTATAGAGTATATCAGATTTCCTGCCGCTCAAAACCAAAACTATGTTTTTTTGGAGGTAAAAGTTTTAATAAAAGCTTCATGTGAGGTATGTCAATGTAATTAAAATAACACAAATAATATTTAGTGATCGCATCTACTTCTCTGTGCTAGTTTCAGTGAAAGTTGAGTTTTCTTTTGAGACTAATCAAACTAAACTAAAACAAACTTTTTCCAGTAACACGGCATGCATTTCCTGAGAAGACCAAACAGACTTACTTATCCAAGATGCACTGCACCAGCAAACTCTCTACGTCACACACATCAATGTTCAGCTCCTGAAACAACAAAGAAAATGTTTTATAATCTTTTGAACAACTAACGTACACATCATTAAATTCAACTCAACCATTGTTCTACTACTAGTCAGGAGTTCGAGTCAACATTTTTCAACTCAAATGTGCTTGATGGTCTTCACATACCAGACACAGTTTGAGAAACTTGGTAATACAGGCTTGTAAAGCGCATTACAAGTGTAAGGCATCATCACAGCACTTGCCTTCTCATTACAGAGAAGGCAAGTGTCTGGTACATGCTGTAAACACATGGCATCTGCGTGATCAGGCCCTGTGCAGCTGAGAGGGAGTGTCCAACAAACTGATTGGATATTATCAGAAAAATGAAAATACTGAAAGGTGGCTGTAAAGTATTGCAATACAAACAGGTTTTTAAAGGTGTCTAACTATAATTAAACCAGATCTTTTTTTTATACTCTTTCAAATATTTAGAGCATTGAGATAAAACATTGTATGCGTTTTTTGAACAATTTCTTTTTGGTCACTGCAACCATTTGACAACATCTTGTGTTTAAATGCAATTTGTGTCACTACTTTAAAATGCACAGTGTTGCAGAAATTGTCAATCATGTAGAAAAGCTTTTTACAACTAAATAAGCCATTGACTACAACATCTGTTTAATTATTACAAATAAATATGTAACTGCGCAATGCTTTGAGTGTCTAGAAATTTAAATAAAATGAATGTGAAGTCATATTATCATCATCCTCATTGTGGACGTATATTTTGCACTTACCTTTGAAATGAATGGGATGTGTATTCTCGTGTAAGGCTTGATGAGTTTGATAAGTACTTGAGTCCTAATGTTTCGCAGCAACTCTGTAAAAGAAAACAGGTTATGTCATCAGTGATCTACCGGTCTAATGTGGGTTTTTCCAAAGACATTTTTTGTTTGCACGTGTAGCTGCAGTCACGCTCACCCTCTATGTGCTCTCTGATGAAGGGATCATCCATTATGTTACTGTGATTTGTTTTCAAGATTTTCTCAAATTCAGTAATGTCATTGTTCTGGTAAGCGCTGAAAAAAGAAAAAGATAAAACACCAACGGTTATTTAAAAACTGGACATTGTCTGTTCATTAGCCACAGAAAAAGGCTCATCCGGATAGCAGCCAAACATGATCTAAACATACTAGACTTTACTAAATATCATTGTTTAACTTGGGTGCTCGACTTCTTGTTTTAGAAGTGTTTTAGTTACGGTCAGGAAATGTAAAAAAATTAATAAAATAAAGCATTTTCAAGTAAATTATTCAATAAAATGTTTACTTTTCAAGAACGCTTAGGATTTGCTTACCTTACTAGATTTGTCATTGCTAGAATCTCTGGATCATTTTTATATGGTTTGGCCTGTAGAAAGACACATGTCAAATTAATGTCATTAGAAATTTCTATTTAAATTAATGGTTCAATTCTCAACAACCTTGGTGGCTAAAATAAATAATATTTAGTCGAAATGCAGGTCATACATATTGGTTGATGTGATTTCTAGCACTATTCTAACAATTAGTGACACATTAGTCAGGACTGGGTACAGTACAGGTTATTAAGAATGGGATTAGTGACCAGCTATAACGCATTGACAAGCAGGTGACACATTGTTACCATAAATCTAAAAACAGCAGAGCACTAAATGCAGTGACAATAAAATAAATGTGTCTTTGATTAAAGTGTTCTTGGCTGATGATTAAGCTCCATAAATTATTGCATTGCAGTCAACTATCCATCCATCCATTTTCTTTCACTTGTCCGTTGCCGGGTCATGGGGGCAGTTGGAGCCCAAATCACATTGCACCAGCCCCTATGGCTCCCCCTACAGGTGGTGGGTCCACAGAAGGACGGTCTCATGGTTCTAACCGGGCCTGTTGGTCTCTCATAAGGGGCTTCTGAACCGCTCTTTGTCTGACCCGTCACCTAGGACCGGTTTGCCCTGGGAGACCCTACCAGGGGCACGAAGCCCCCGACAACAGAGCGCCCAGGATCATTCTGGTGCTCAAACCCCTCCACCATGTTGAGGTGGCGGTTCCAGGAGGGGTGCTGTCAACTATATATTTGTAAATAACTTGCCAGATAAGAAGAAGAAGAACTTTATTTATATAGCGCCTTTCACAGACATGGTCACAAAGCGCTTTACATGAGAGTGTTTTACAGTCACTCCATACTCAGTGGTGGTAAACTACGTTAGTAGCTTCAGCTTCTGACTGACAGAAGCGCTGTCGCGACTACACACATCGCGCCTACGGTCCCTCTGACCACCACCATACATTCACACACACACACACAACATTCATCCAGGCCTATTGTACATGTTTTTGGTGGTAGGGGAAACCGGAGTACCCGGAGGAAACCTACGCAGACACGGGGAGAACATGCAAATTCCACACAGAAAGGCCCCGTCCAGGTGGGAATCGAACCCGGGACATTCTAGCTGTGAAGCGAGAGCACTAACCGCTGTGCTACCGCCCGCTGTGCTAAGGTAGGCAGTTTAGAGTTTTGCTGATAACCGCATGTGCATAAATTGGTGATGTCCTCACCTCTTGGGAGTCGAAAGGGTTGATGCCCGACTTCATGAGCATGTTGGCGAGTACCAGGTATTTCAGACACGTCGTCCTCCGTGGGCTTCCAGACTCATCGTAGTTTTTAAAGGCCTCAAAGAAGTCTGTGTGAGCCTTCTCAAACTCTCCCTCTCTCAGATGCATCTTCCCTCCACACTCTGGTCAAAACACAATTTGCACATAAGAATAACCCTACACAAAGACAAGACTGCACTATTTTCAAGAGTAGTTTACCTCTGATAACTCCCATAATAAGCGGATGAGGAATGGCTGACTTAATGTGAAGCGACTGCTCATACAAAGCCTTCAGCTTTTTGTTGTTTTTTTGTGCCGTGTACATCTGGATTTCCAAAGCGTAAATCTCCAGCAGCTGTGTGCCTTTCTTCAAGTCGTCCTCCCCATCATCTGTCTGTTGATAAATTAGAAAATTAGCTAAATTAATGGAATCCAACATTATCCATTTGAAAAAGGCACACTGCAAAACATAACAGGTTTTATGCTGCTTAGTCACAAGAATTTCTCCATTGTGAGAAAAGGCAATCTTACACTAAATTTAGACAAAACAAAGCAGCAAAATCTGCAAACTTCTGGTGATGTCCCGTTCCCAGGGCACAAAGATTTTTTTTTTTTTTTAAACCAATACCAACATGAAGACCCAAAAATCAAATAAATGTTTGCATTTTATTCCATTGATTGATCGGCATGAAATTCAAATCATTTCTTTGACACATAAATCACATGTGGTGTGCAGTTATATTAGATTAGAAATGATCAAAATGTGCAAAAACATAAGCCCCATCTCTTACTTGACACGACTGATGAAGTTGTCTAAGAATCTTTTGGAGTTTTCCATACTCCTCCCGTTCCAGATACAACTTTCCCAACTGTGAATGAAACAATATATTATTCAAATTATTAACTACTTTTACCTGTGATCCAAGACCCTAAAACATGACAGTGCACCTTTGTATTTGTTTTAAACCATAGTCTGTCGTTCTTTGCATCTTTCAAAGCCTCCAATGTCGTTTCATAAAACTCCTGCAGCAGGTCCATCTGAAAAGAAAGTGTAGATGCCTGACGAAGTACAAGCTTTGTTTCTGTAAGTACATTCCACATGTTATCCACGGGAGCTGGAGTATATTGCAAAAAAAATAATAACGATTTTGTTTCTCATACTGATCGATAAAATGCTTTCCATTCAGTTGAATTTTTCCTAGTAAAGTAAATGCATGTAGCTGATACATGAATTTTTGGACACACTTGTTATACAAACCCCAACTCCCCAATAAAAACAAAAGCTATCCTGCAGTTTTATTTCACACACAAAAATCTTCCATTGTCTCATCCAAACTCGGTTCCGTTTCTGCCAAAGAACTGACTGTAAACCTGACAATTATAGAGGCCCATGACGATTATTAAGATTGACCCAAGTAGAGATTTTAATTACATTCCTATTCCAGTCCTATTATCCGCCACGAGCCTAAAGGAGGTTTCAACATTTCTAAGAGACAAGATAATGCTGAATTTCACATTTTAAATCTTTACTCTGTAAGGCGCAAATAGATAATAACATCATTGCATTCCCGTGTATTTACTATTTACCTGTTTGGAGGTAGAGATGTAGTCCAGTATGGAGTTAATAGACTTCTCTGAATAGTTCCTTGTGACTGCACTCCTGATGTACGTGAGCAGCTGCTTGTACCTGTTCATCATTTCTGGAAAATTGGTCTGCAGGGTGAAGATACAAGCGCTAAGCATCAATAAACAATACAAGTATATACATGATACAGAAGTAACATTAACGATTAGTGACTCATACCAGCTTGAAGTTGATTTTAATCATCTGTTTCAGTGCTTTGAAGCCCCATTCTCCCTTCTCTCCTTCCAACTCCAAAACCTGGAATATCCAATATCCAAACATAAGATTTGTAATGTGTACACTACATAATTGAGATAACAATTAACACCTTCTGGAAACTGCTCAGTGCTGCTTTGGGGTCGTCTTCCTTCAAGGCTTTAGAGTTGTAGTACTGGTTCTCCAGGTCCACATTTGGCTCTGAGTTGCTGTCCTCTGAGTATTCCTTCAGTAGAGCAAAACTGGATAAGACACTGTGCGCATACATGTGCCCCAACATGCAGTGGAAATGGCACCACATTTTCATAAAGCTTGCGAATACAATTAACAGCAAAGAATAAACGCCCTAATAAAAATACTGTCCACATGCAAGACTTTAGCCTGCTAACGTTAGCATAGCGTGACTAGCTAGCCGGCTGTTTTGCTTTGGCGAACTGTCATTTAAGTTATGTCTTTTTAATTATACGCACATATTTATGCCAATGTTTTTGCGCTTGGTGTTACGTAAAATTGTGTATTTGCTCTGTGGTTGTGGAGCGCCGCTGCTTTGCGCAAAAGCTAATGTTGACTTCCATTTACCAGCTACAAGATTAGCCAACATGCTAACCAAACATAAGCTAGCTCGTTAGCTCCGGTCACTAAAACGATTAATTTTTAACAGCAAAATAAGAACTTTAAGTCACAAATACCAGGTCATAATCTTCTTCATCGTCGCACATGAAATCGTCTTCCATGTCCGACATGTTGGCGGCTGCTATGTCCTAGTTCAGAGGCAGTCAGTAGCCGGCCTGTACTGTGTTGTGCACCGATGGAGAGGCGGTGTGTCCCTGTGGAGCGATACCGCGGGCCGTGGCAGAATCAGGCCGACAGATGGCGCTGTTGGACCGCATCACAGAAGGGTGATCGCTCAGTGGGACAGGGCACTGACAGTATGGATCCTCATTCATTTATACACTCACACATTACTTACTTAGAATTGTTACTTCAAAACAATATTACTCAAGTAGAGTAGCAATCCAGATAAACTTGTAAGACTAGAAAAGTGTTTGGAGATTGATTTATCTCATCCAGGGTTATCGGCAGACTTGGTGGGCCTGGGGAAAGAAAGTTTCACATGTCCCCATTTCAGCTTGACAAGGAGTGGGAAGAAGAAAAACGTGTAATCTGATGCTGGATGACAAAGAAAAGGAGACATTAAAAGTGGCAAGTTGTAAATCTATATTGAAATATATATATATATATATATATATATATATATATATATATATAATAATTATTATTATTATTATTATTATTATTATTATTATTATTATCTGCATTTAGATGTGTACTGGTTATATTATCTGGCTTCCCTGTATACTTAGGCAAACAATTGACCAAATACCAGAATCAAAGACGGTCACATCTGGAATTATGCAGCATCTGACCATGTAGTCAGTGCCTAAATGACAACTGTTAGGACCTTGCCTGTGGATGGGGTAAGTAGGTGAACATGATTGTCTCATCTCTGGAAACATTTTACCTGCAATTTGGATAGCACATGAAAGACAATTGACTCTTCGAAGACTTTAACTAATTACTTGTAGGTTCCTGCTGTAAAACATGTGCCACTTGAGTGTTCATCAACACCTCCATCGAAGAAAGATGTTTGTTTGAAGCACATACTATATGTGTTTTTTTCTTATTATAGTTTGATGGGGTAATGCTCGTGATAGTTTTACATTAGTTTCTTCTTTGATCTTAATTTAACCTCTTTTATAAATGACTGACACTGAGGCTGGGTTTACGCGTGTGATAACTTAATCCGTCGCAGCACGGTAAAATGACCGTGCTGCTCCGTGAGCCATCGTTTATTTTCTGAATTCAAGTCAAACTACAACAACTTCTTAATGGGCAAAGACAATACACTGCGCCCTCTATGGCTTTTGCGTTCTTTGTAAATAACCCAATTAATTCTTACAAATGTACATACTTTTAAAATCAAAATATTACATATGAAATGAATCATTTCTTTTTAACCAAAATATTTATAAATATGAAATACAAAATATAATACATGAACATGAATTATTTATAAACATGTAGGCCGTATGAAATGGTGCATACAGTTATGTTATCAAACCTGACATCACAACAGTCACAAAGAGCCTATAGTTTCAAGTTGAGGTTATAGGCAGTTATAGCTGAAATCGTTTTTTTGTTTTTTGGCTGTAACAAGCTTTCTAATTGGCTGAGGACATAGACTATGTTAAGATGAAAGAGTTTGATTAAAGAGAGATCACTTTTTTAGTGAATCCTACTTTCAAACCGTCCGTATTGTAGGCTATTACTTCATACTGCAGCACTTTGCTTCAGTCGCTCCTTATAAAAACATCGCTCTATTAGTGCTTTTCAAGTTTGACTCACCCAATGAATCAAGATCATGTCGAGTGGGTTTTGGCCGCCACTGTCCCTCCTGTATCCAGCGCCATACTTTGTACTCTCCAAAGCAGGGGTCACTTGGCATAGACTGAACACTTTATTGCTGAAGTATTACCAAAATTACACAACCAGTTTATGTGTCATCAGCTTATTTGTCATGCGTTTATTTCACGAAACCGATCAGCGCGGCTAAAGAAATGATCCATCATCTTGGGCTGTCAGTGTGGCCATAATATTTACAGAATCCAGACACGAATCACCAGCAGCAAAAAGGAGAGAAGAATGTTTTCACTGGCGGATATGTAAGTTTTAAGTGCTTTTTAAACCTATCCAAGTCCAAATTTGGTCTCATACAGCTTTGTTCCTGAAAACAGGAAAAGCATCAATACCATTGTTTTTATTCTCCTTCATTCCAATTATGTTTTGGAAAATAGTTGTGACTGAAAAAAAATGTCAGTCACTTTTCCATGGCTTACTGTTCTGTAGAGAATGCGAATTGGCAAGATGACCCTCCCATAAACCCTAGTAACTTACTGTCCACGTTTTCTCCCGCTATTCTCGATTTCCCTGTCTCACTTTTGACACAGATCAGAGACCAAAGAAAAATGTTAATTTAAAGTAAACAGCAATTATGTAAAAAATACACATAAGTGCAAATTTGTCTTCAATCTTAAAAACTTTTCCTACTCAGCAGCTCCTGAATTGTAAAATTGACTTGTTTTTGTGAGTATAGTACGAATAATGATTACACTTGCATTTCGCTATACCGTAGTCATATACTCTGCGCTTGGATCCGTGGTTGGATGCCCTGGTAGACATACAGCAGTGGCTCACCAACTCATCCTTACTGTAAAATAAAAAATAAACCGCGTCAATGATGTTCACAAAAAAAAAATCTATTAAACTGGATCGGTCCAATGTGTTCTTTGGAGACACTGAGCTTGACCTTGTTGAGGAGTTCAAGTATCTCAGGGGTCACGCTGGATTCAACACTCTCCTTAAAAACACACATTAAACTCACTGTGAATACAATAAAGTTCTATTTACAGAACGTCAAACAAATCAGGCCATTTATGACAATAGATTCAGCAAAGAAGTTTCTACACTCAATGATATTTTCACTGTATTACAACCTGGTCACTCACTGGAGAAACAAATCTCAAATCTCAAGCCCATAGAAACCCATCTTCAAAAAGTCCATACAAATTCTGGATCAAAAGCCTTGGTCGTATCATCACTGCAATATCCTGGAAATTATATAAAATGCTATTTTTTCAAAATTGAATAGATCTTAAAAACTGTTGCCTTGTTTACAAAACACTTCATGGTCTTGCCCTGCCCCGTGCACTCTCTAACTACATTAAACCTAAAGCAGTGAGGGGTCTCCGCACCAGAGCCTCCTCCAGAGGAGATGTGGAGATCCCACATAGAAGAACAACATTCTGTCAGAGGAAGTCTTGGAATAGCCTGCCGACAGACATAAGAAAATGGCAGACTTACAACTCTTTTAAAAACAACGTAAACACCATCTTAACCACTTAACTGCCACTTTACGGTTAGGGTTAACAATTATTTACATCCAAATCTCAAAGCGTATTGACTGGAGAGCTTACAGTCTATATGCCAGTGTGATACCTAATTTGGAAGTCAAAATCTTCTACAGTAGTTTCTAAAAAATATGTGTGAGACCTGTGTGAGTGAAACACAACTTACATTTGCGGTTCTTAATCCATATTATATCCTGATTAGGGTTAACTAACCCTAACCCTAGCCCCCGGATCAGATGTTCTACAGATGTAAATTTGCAGTTTTGCTATAATCTGGCACATTTACAATTTGTGTACAACTTGTATATGATTGTTCATTAATGTGTGTTTTCCCAATCAAATAAATAAATGAAAATAACAACTGAGACACTTAACTCCCACACCTTGTTCTGCATCTGTTTGTGGCAAACATATGTACTTGAGGATAATAATGTATTGAAATTTCCTTTTGAATGGATCTTTACTTCATCTAGTGGCAGGACGTTGCACTACAGGTCTATTAAAAATACATATAAAAACACACACATAAGTAATCTTTTTTTTGTCCTGTACAATTTAGAAATGGTCCTTTCGATCAAGCTTTGTTCATATTTTATAACTAGCAGCAAACATCAGAGAACGAGTAGAAGTGGGGGAAAGGCGCCAATATAATGAATACAGAACCACATTTATTACTGTATTTTTTGCACTATAAGGCGCACATAAAAGCCTTTAATTTTAAATGTGCACATTATATCCCCAATGTATCAATTTCTTGCTGTGTCCTGCATCGTGCCTTTGTTTACAGGTAAACCAGCATTAATTAATGCGCCTTGTATTCTGGTGCGCCTTATTTATGAAAATAAACATTATCATTGATAATGCGCTTTGTGCACTTAATGGTGCGAAAAATACGGTACTTCTTTCAATTTTTCATTGAAATGGTTTTATACTGTTGGACTCCCATAACCCTTATGTGTTTATGTTATCTATCACATCATATTCACCATATTCTGTCTGCTGCTGGTTGCAGACAGACCCAAATATTCATGACTTCACAGGGAGCAGTAATTGTTTGTGTGTGTAATCATCACGGTTACATGCGTGGCGTATGCTGTGAGAGGTGTGGTTTGCGTTGTGTGTCCTCAGCTGCAAAACAACAACCAGAGGAAATATGTGGCTCCAGGACAAATAGCTCAAGGTGATCCGGTTATACGCCCTAATACCTGTCACCACTGCAGTTAATTACAGACTTGTAATTATGACGCATTAGACGTGTGCTGCCCAGTCGCAAGAGTTGGATACGAGAGAGTAGCCAAAATATTGACTACTCAGAGAAGTACTAGAGCAAAATTACGACTTGAGTACTGAATGTTATGGCGTAAAAGTTTTAGTAGTGACTCAACTTGACCAAAACCCAGTCCAGTCGATGATTTTGCTTTTCTATGATGGATAGTCCCTGGATGAATGAGAGCATTCACAAACTTTACATTTTGACATAATCCTACAACAAATACATGCAAATAATGTAAAAGATCATGATAAAGGGAAAACGTTGCCAGTGAATAGAAGAAACACAAACTTATAGTGATGAGTCTCTATAACCAAAAGCGTACTGTTACTTTAAAAAAAAAAGCACCTCAAATACCAAAACTTTAATAAATGTATCTCCTGCTCCAGGGGTCTGCAACCTTGCAAAAGAGCCTCTTTGCCCCATTTTAAATGAAAGTTATTAACCGCTGTAAAAGTTTTTTTTTTCTTTTTCTTTTAATCCATAAACAACAAAGTATAGACATTGTATTGATAAAAAATTATGATAAAGTGCTGATTTATTAAAAAAAGTTTCAATTATATGAGGGAGTCACGGCCCTCATTCTGTCACAAATAGCCCAATATTTATAGCCACTCATCATCAAACTCAATGTGCCACAACAAAAGCCTTAAAGTGATAGTCTGTAAGATTGCAAAGTGAGTAATTTGAACAATCAAGTTCCACCCCTTCCCTACTGACTTGACCAGAAAGCCACTCCTAGTTTGCAAAATGAGGAGAGTGAGAACAAACTTTCAAAAGTAAACTATAATGCTCCTCCTCCTCCCGTCTTGATTGGACCTGACATGCCGGTTCACAAGAAAGCTTGTCTCATTGGTCAAAGTGATAGCCCGGGGATTCTGATTAGTGTCTTGAGGTCAGTAAAAGGGAGGGACTGAAATAAAAATATATTATAACTTAATTTCTTACGTTGCTTCAAATTGCAGGTCTAGACGGTCAATGATACACAATCTGTTAAAATCAGTAAAACATTTAACCTTATAGACTTCAAAAAGCCACATGTGTCTACCCAATCAAAACGACCTGTTCAGAACAGTGATGCCAAGGGGCCATGGTCAAAAAGGGTTGTAATAATTTTTATTAATAACTGCTGATGTTCAGAGTCTATAAAATGAGGAGCCATCATTTGATATCTATTTCAATAGTTATTAGTAACTAAAATACAGTATAGGTCTGCATAAATCAAAGCACAGTGTCACACACAAAATGTCCCCCCCAAAAAGAAAAAAAGCAATATTTGTATATATTTTTTACTCATTTCTTTATTTTATTTTATTCTGCTCTAAATGCCTTATTTTCACTTGAAAAGATTAAATACAAATAAATGTGGGATACATTTACATTCAATTATGTAACTTACAGAAAATGTTTGAAATTGAGATAAGATAAATGTAGATATTTCTCCTATTTGCCTGGAGCGTCTTTCCTAAACGCAGGTGTTTAACTCAGGAGCTCATATTCTGTTTGTGCAGAGATGGCTTCAGTGGAGGCCAACATTGAGGATGTGATGCAACATGACAGAGCCCAGTGCCAACTCTCCTTTACTGCCCTGAAAAATTATTAGAAAAGTCAGGAAATGTGCTGAAACACGTCCAGTGTTTAAATCAGCTCTACAATCTACAGTATATCTTTGCTTTTATTGGATAGATCCTGGGCGGTGTTTGGTATAAAAGAGATAAGAGCACAGCTCCTTTACAAACAGAGGGACCAGGTCTGAACAGGATGCAGACTGCGGTGCTTGTCGTGCTCTTGGGGGGGTTTCTGTGTGGGGTCCATGGAGCAGAGGATCAGTCCACTCCAGACCTGCTCTCGATGGTAACAATGCTTCAGAGTCAAGTCCATTCCTTCCAGAGACAAATCCACTTGCTCCAGATCAAAGTCCAAAACCTGGAGAACAGCCAGGCTCCGCAGCAAAGTGAGTATCATCAGAAACACATCTTCCAGAATTGAACCCTGGGGTGGAGCAGGTCAGAACTACGTGAATGTTCCTCTAGACCTCTTAGTGCAGATGTTCGGGGAATTTCTTTGTAATTACTGGGCCAAATAACACATGGAGGGGCATCTGACTCATGTTGTATTAAGTCTTTACTTGTTTTCTCAGGCAGTCCTCATGTGGCGTTCTTTGCCGGTTTTCACTCAGACTCTGAGGCGGGCGATCAGGGCCCATTCGAAGTGGACACTACAATTAAATACAATAAAGTCATGACCAACATCGGCAACGGATACAACGCTGCCACAGGTACGGACCAAGGGGCTTTGAATGTTTAGAAAACAGTATAAATAATAAATTGGTGCAGAGAGGGGCTGAGGAGGTACAGTTTTAGACAAGTTGAAGTTGGTGGACAGAAAAGGAGTGAGTTAGAGTAGTGCAGGAGGAGGCAGGTTTGCTTGGTGGTGGGCCATTTTTTTTCTGTAGTTAATAGATTGGCGACTGAGACCTTAGGACCACTTTCAACTAGTACTAGCACTGTATTTGTTATATACTAAGGGAGGTCTGGGGCATCCCCCCCAGGAAATCCTTTAAAGGTACTGACAATATTTTAGGTTAGGTTTTAGGTTTAGGGATATTTAAACAGGTATTTGAGCTCTGTTGTGTGCAATTGTATTTCTCAAAATCATCTCAGAAGATATATGTATGAGGACTGGATTTGCCCTCGGGCCTGACGTTGCCCATAGTGTAAAGAGACAGTGAACCAAGGTGGCAGGGGTACTGGGACAGAAGCCGTAGATGTTATAACAATAATATGTTTGTTATTGATGTGTGCTGTCCAGAGTGACACCCAGACTCTTAATCTGAGGCGAGGGGTTATGGAGTTGTCAGTGTTTGTGCCGCTGAAGAACCTCAGCTTTAATCGTTAACCTGGACCAAAGCGGGACCATGTGCTGTGTTTTGTTGCAGGTGCTTTCACGGCTCCAGTCAAAGGCCTGTACGTCTTTCACTTTACTATATTTACCAGCCTTCTAAACCAGCCCAAAACGGCGGCTGTTCTGAAGAGAAACACAGAAAAATTGGCCTACGCCTTTGACTTTGGTGCCTCGGACCCACAAGACTCCTCTACTCACGTCGCCGTGGTAACCCTGGAGACAGGAGACACTGTGTACGTGGAGCAAGCGGCGAAGACGTATTTTTATGATAACCGTGGACAATTCAACAGCTTCAGCGGCTTCCTGGTCTCCCCCATGTGACCGTTCTCTCTTTGACCCTGTTTATCATGTTCAACAGTGTGGCTTTAACCCTGTTGTAATGGAGTTTACTTGTTTTACTAATATTTCAATCCTGCGTCATGTCAAAACGCCAGTGACGAGCATAATGGCGAGGCACATGGTAAAAGTATAAAGTCTGTAAAACTGCAAGGAGATGCAACTTGCAGTCTCTAGCTGTGTAAATTATCCATACTCCATAAAGTTGTCACTTAATTATTCCTTTACATTTAATACGCCTCTCCTAAACTGTGCAGAGAAATATAACAGACAGGTTTTAACTTGTAGACCACTTTTTTTTTTTTTTTTTCACAAATGCATGTTTTTTGGAGGGGGAAAAAAAGCACATAACAGTAGAGAGTGCTGAATGAACTAGCCAAGGATAGTGTGTGTGGGTGAACGATGTCAGCAGAGGATAAATAACGGAGCTTATTGTATTGAATAGTTTGTATTAATATTGGGATTTTTTTTTTTTGACTGGTGAGGCAGTGTCTCCCCTGACCACACGTCGCTGCAAAACGTTCTCTTTCACTTCTTGATGTCATCAGGTGGTGGTCCTCTGTCATATTAAAGTCCATGTATCTTCACTTGACTCTTTTTGATCATACTATATCTGCTGTTGTCCTGCCTTCTACAATACAAAAAAAATACGAAGCCAAAGGTGTCCAAACTATAAAGATCTTAAATGAAGTGTATTCTGTTTAGGGTTACAATTAGGGTTAGCATAGTAGCCGATGAAAGTATTATGAGCTGCTTATTAATATCTTCAAAAGCATATTATTCATGGTCGATTAATTACTCATGCACCCAGTAATATAAAGTGTTACCACATTTTAAAATGTATTGTATACTTATTGAGAATTGTTAGAAAATGTGCAGAAACTAGACAAATATTTAGCAGTTTGAACACTTGTCCACAGGAGGTTAGTCCACAAGAAAACAGAAATATGAAAGTTCACAACAAGAAAAGCAACAAGGCACTCTGTATATCACATACAGAGTGCCTTGCTGAAGCTTTAAGGCAAGACACTGCAGCAACACTTAATATTTTGAATGTTGAGATCTGGGTCCAGTTTGTTATAAACATTTAAAACTTTACCTAGAATCAGAAATCTAATCTCCACAATAATCTGTTTATTATTTCACTGAATCCACTTTCCTCCATAGATTTATCACTTTACTTTTAAAGGCTGTTTTCTCCAAAAGATGTTTCCTCACTCTGGGGACGACATCTGCAGACCCCACATTTTATACACTGGGACTGGACAATCAGTCTTATTTATTTCATTCATTGGATTGGTTGGTTTCTAATTCTTAATCTGATATTCATATTAATAATAATCGAATCGAGCTTTTAATCGAAATAAACAAAGAAACATTTGATTTTTATTCAGAGACAAAATATGATACAGTCTAACTTTTTGTTTCCAAGATCAGAAACCCTAAAAAGTATTTGGACCCACCTGAAAGAAGCATTTCGCTGTAGAGACTGATTACCTTGAGCTGAATTTTGAAAACACAATTTCAATATAGTACATATAGTGTAAAATTTCCCACCGGGGCATATTAGGACTCTTTAACACCTTAGGTCATCTGCTGACGCCTTTATTCCTCTCGCATGTGTGTAACTTTTATTACCCATTTGACGTAAGCTGCCACAATCTTTTTCACGCCAAACCCGAAGCTTTTAAGGCAGTGAATATGCTCATACGCATGTGAGCCAGCGCGGGCCCCTGCACCTGCCTCACACCAGCCGACTCCAAGCTTGCACAATCCGCCCTGAGGTCATGGCCTCACGTCTGCGCCGCTGCGTGACTAGTCCGTTTGTTTTCCTCATTTATTTACAGATTTCTCCGTTGCTCTCTTGGTTTTTACAAGCTATGCCGAAGCGTGTCTCAATTTTATGCAACAACTTCCATCAGAGGGGCTGTTATTACAGATGAAATCCAACCTGCATGAGCTGAAACCACAAGTCGACACGCGAGCACCGCACTCACACGCGACCGCGCCGGGCTGCTCTGGAGCTACACAGGGAGAAGACTGAGGAGCCCCATGCAGTCAATGGATTAATCACCATAGTGTATATTGTTACATGTAGTCCAGTGAATGTAGCCATGTAGGCAGTACTTTGTCATTGTACATTTGATTGTTGGAGTTTGCCCAGAAGCAGTTTGGAACCATAAGAGAAGGTTTAGTATTAGTAATAACAGTCAAAGGTGGGAACTTTTGTCACTGGCCTCAAGTCCAGGTCAATAATTCACAAAACCTAGGCTTTCAATTTCAAGGGTTTTATTGTTTTTTTACTGAATATATTGAATGTGTTGGTAATACTACACTGTGTTCATACTAAGGGAACTTTTTGACACAAGGAAAACCTCAATACATTTAGCGGATAATAAAAAATAAAAAAAACTCGGAAACTTGGAAAAGTAACAAAAATGTAATCCAAAAGTACCTCATAAATCACTTTGATGAAGTAGAGCCATGATATATGAACTGCGGAATGCATCACCCATCTCCAGGTCATGAGTCAAAATCTTTTCAGGAGTACCTTGATGGAGGTTTTAGCCTTATATATTCCACAAAATAAATACATAAGTACTCACAAAGATAATGATGTTTATCGGGAATTGGGATTGAGAAGTTTTTGTTTTATTTTTGTTGCACACAAATGCCTTAAGTTGTGAGAGAGTACAGGCCTGATTTTGTAGATCCCACCCACGCTCCGTGATGTGACTTCCCCTGACAATGGGCTGGCATGCTAACCGCTTAAAGATGTCCCGCTTTTATTATTGTCTTTCGCAGATGAGAACAGAAAGCAGATGTGCATCCACAGGTCCAGCTCAAGGTCAGGTCTGGGATTCACCGCTGACTTCATCCTCATTTCCAAACTTTCACTCATCTGTCCATTGGTCTTCAATATGAAACAAAACGCTATTTCAAATATTGCAGCATTAATAATGCCTGATATAAAGTGTAAAAAAATAAATCAAAAAGCTGTTTCTGTTTTAATTTAAGATACTTTGCTTTAGTGATGCATTTAAGTTAGATCTTAAGCTAGTTTAAACAGACATAACTTGAGTCCAATTAAGGTGCATTTAAGCCCTGTTTAGATCTTAATATAGGCCCGATGGAACAAGTAAGGTTGGAATATATCATTAAGTTTTACTTGGTGTGAAAAGTTTTAGAACCACTGAACTTTATAGTGAAGTCTTTCTGTCAACTAAAAAAACATAAAACTGCCTCATATCACTACACAATAGGCCACTGTAACTCATCACAAATCTCACATTTACACATTATATACCAAGATGAACACAACAGCCCTGACTGGAGATGCATTCGAAGTTACAACCTTTTTGTTAGAAAGCGCTCAGCCATCTCAGGCACTGTTGCACGAGGAGCTGAATTGGTAAATCTATGATTGTCCATTAATATACTCAACAAAAATATAAACGCAACACTTTTGTTTCTGCTCCCATTTTTCATGAGATGGACCCAAAGATCCAAAGATTGTGTATTCCAGATAAACAATACCACCATTTCTCTCAAACATTGCCCACAAATCAGTCCAAATGTGTGACAGTGAGCACTTCTGCTCTGCAATCCATCCCACCTCACAGGTGCGCCACATCAAGAAGCTGATCTGACATCATGACTAGTGCACAGGTGTACCTTATACTGCCCACAATAAAAGGCCACCCTGAAATGTGCAGTGTTTTGCTTTATTGGGGGTCTGGGGACTCCAGTCAGTATCTGGTGTGACCACCATTTGCCTCATGCAGTGCAACACATCTTCTTCGCATAGAGTTGATCAGATTGTCAATTGTGGCCTGTGGAATGTTGGTCCACTCCTCTTCAATGGCTGTGCGAAGTTGCTGGATATTAGTGGGAACTGGTACACGCTGTCGTATTCTGCTGCTGCTTGACCGGCGAATACGACAGCGTGAACGAGTTTAGCACTGCATGGGGCAAATGGTGGTCACACCAGATACTGACTGGAGTCCCCAGACCCCCAATAAAGCAAAAAACTGCACATTTCAGGGTGGCCTTTTGTTGTGGGCAGTCTAGGGTACACCTGTGCGCTAGTCATGATGTCGGATCGGCATCTTGATGTGGCACACCTGTGAGGTGGGATGGATTGTCTCGGCAGAGCAGAAGTGCTCACTATCACACATTTGGACTGATTTGTGGGCAATGTTTGAGAGAAATGGTAATATTGTGTATCTGGAATGAATTTTGGATCTTTGGGTCCATCTCATGAAAAATGGGAGCAGAAACAAAGGTGTTGCGTTTATATTTTTGTTGAGTGTAATTATCAATAGTTTCTCAGTGTGACTTGTACAGCCCATACTTTCACACTTCAAGCAGGTGCGAACCCCATGCAGCGTGATGCTTTCATTAAGAGGAGCCGGTCTGTGGGATATTTATAGAGGGGTCGGTTGGTAGAGGCTTGATTCGATGTATTTTCTGTGGACCGTGAGACTGTACTGCACTGATTGATGCTGGAGCAGACCGCTGACCTCATATGTGCAGAGTAGGGACAGAGAGAAGCCACGCTCGGCCATAACTTCTGCACCGCTGAAAGGTTAGCGTGTGTCCCACCCCTCCACACGTTGTAAATACTCACCTCCTCCATGGGGCTACTCTGGTGGCTGGATCACTGTCATCCTCGAGCGGTTCCGAACCTTCATAAATCATATAAGCCCAAAGACAGCTGCAAAAACATGGAAACAATCTGAGTGCTTTTTGAACCAGTCCCATACCGAGATAATCAGGAGGGGAACAGCAGATATTAATCCATGCTAAATCAAAGAACCAACCACATCAGGATGCTGAGAATTTGCTATTGGGGACCAACAATATGTCTCAGTAAAAATAAATAACATCAAAATAAAACTGCATGAAACATGCATCCATTTTCTTCCGCTTTATCTGGTGCCGAGTCGCGGAGGCAGTCTGAGCAGCGATGCCCAGACTTCTCACACACATTTTCCAGCTGTTCAGCATGAAACATAATTTATAACTTTTTTTTTTCTTCGTCTGCCCCAAACTGCCAAGTTTTAAGCTCTAAGGCTTTGAAGGTTCTCAATAAAACACAAACTTTCTTGTGAAATAAAAGGTTCTCGCTGTGAACCCCTGAGTGAGGTCTGAGGTCCAATGAGTAGTTTGTGTCACAAACAGAGCCAGAATGATTTTCTAAATGTCTCTGTTGGACGTGAGTATACATTTTGGAAAGTTATCCCAAACTGAAGCTATAAATGTTTATCAATAAGTGCAAGAAATCAACAGAGGTCTGCAGTAAGTGAACAGAAATATCTTTGTGATCTACTTAAAAATAAATTAAATTTCATGTAAATGTAGTGAGTTGGGGTTTAGCGTCCTGCAGTTAACCAATCCAACGCAATAAAAGGAGCCCTTTCATCCGTAGCTGACCTCTCCTCTCTCCGACATCCGCCATGCAGCACTCGGGCTAGGCATGCAGTGGACGAGTTGTTGACAGAGTTGTAGAAGTCGTGTTGGAGCGTCAAGCCGGCGGCCGGCAACAACCGAGTCCTCAACTTCCATGGTGCATTGCGGCTTGCTAGCGCTGGTCCGGAGGCTTCCGTGTAGCTGGGCAGGGTCGGATGCTCTGGGTCCGGGAATGGCTCGTCCGGAGAGCGCAGTGCAACGCAATTGACATTCATCTGGGTCCTGATGGCGTGCCCACCCCTCCTTTTTGTTCCTTTCATAACTATTGTGATAACTCCGCTTCAGTGTTTGGTTATACAAGACTGTCCTCTGGGTCGACGTTGGACCGTCGAACAGGAACTGAACTGAACTTGTCTAAAGAACTTTTACTAAACTACTTATCTCATCTTAAAGAGAATAAATCCATGCTTTTGTAACTTTCCTTTGTCCTGTCAATTTTAACGAACCTTCGTTGCCTATGGGTTAACTTTTATCTTTTATTTGGGGCGCAATGCCCCTGGCGTTGTCTAAGGATGTCTATAACATACATTGAGTGGTGGGTCCGCACAGCCACCAGGCTCACCCACTCGCCTTGCCACATAATTATGCTGGGTTTTAAAAAAAAGCGTAAATAATTCATGAACAGTACCTATAGTGGCAGATATAGTGTTCAAGATTGAATGAATGAATTGTGTGTGGCTACTAGCAAACATTTCTCATAGACTAACATTAACTAAGGGCAAGGCAACTTTATTTATACCGCGCATTTCGTACACAAGGCGACTCAATGCGCCTTCAAGGCGTTTTCACACAGGCTCTAAGGGACTTTCGGCCCGAGAGCGGCACTTTAGGGTCAGTGTGAATCTAACTGCAGCACTTTAAGCCGGTCTAAACAGCCGATCTGACTGCGGCTGAAACAGGTGGTCTCGGAGCGACGCATCTCGCTCTCTGCGTCGGAGCGGTTGTGGTGTGAAGGCGGCCGACCTCTGGTGAACTATTCTCGCTTTGATGCCTACATGTGCTGATGAAGTACATTTCTCCGCGCTTCGGGTCTATAAGCCTCAGTGTATTTAACCATGAGGGAGAGGAGTAACCACCGCGTAACATCGGGGAAGTGTGCATGTACGTGCGCGCGTGTCGGCACATTGACAGGTCGAGGCCCGTTGTCATGGGAATAAGTTCGTTGAACAGCTGATCGTTGATACGTGGCTGATGTTGCGATGTTTTGTGCGAGCGAGAGTGAACACGGACTTAACTAACTTTGGAGTAATGGTGCGTTCCACTTATGTTGGAAGTCGGAAAATCCGACAAGGATAAAACGTTATCTCCGAGTTGTTGCGTTCCAGTTGTCCAGGTCGGAAACATCGAAGGTCGACACGTTCGTACAAGTTACAACTTTGTTGCTCATGTTCGAGCATCATAATCAGTTTACAGAGAAACTTCATTGTAATATTATTTATTATAATTGTTGTAAATACAGTGATAATTTAGCACTAGTTGGAGTTGGTGCGCGTTCCAGTAGAAAATTCAAGTCGGAGCTCGGAAATTCCGACCTACGAGATCAAGTGGAACGCGCCATAAATGCAGTTGGAGCTAAGGCGGTCTCAAGGTGACCTACAAAGCGCTCCAACATGTGAAAATGGCCTAAAACAGCTGAGTAAACCACTACTGGTAAACACATTTTACAAAACTGACTAATATCAACGATAATGAATGATTTATAATGATCACGTTAATCAATTTTATAAAATAAAACGGACTGTTAAGAATTATTATTCAAATTGTATTTTAGTGCCACAAAGGTATAAAAACAAAAACAAAAACAATTCAGTTAAACTCATGGATGGTATTGTGTCTCAGGGCTCTTTGAATCACTGACATCAATCTCAGACGCCTGGGATGATAAATTGTCAGGTGAGTCCAGTTAAGGGAAAAACTACTGAAAAAGGGCGTTAACCATTATTAAGCAGACCACCATTTTCAAGCAATACGGGAAAGAAAAAGGATCTTTCTGCTGATGAAAAGCATGAAATAGTTGAATGCCTTGGACTAGATAGGAAAAACTTCAATATTTCACGAAAGATTAAGCGTAATCATCGTACCGTTAAGAGATTTGTGGCTGATTCAGAGCACACACAGGTTTGTGCAGATAAAGGCACAATGTGGACAGTTTCTGCCAGACAAACACATCAGATTAAGAGAACAGCTGCTACAAAGCAACAAACAGGTATTTGAAGCTGCTGGTTACTCTGGAGTATCCTGAACATCAAGGTGTAGGACCCTCCAGAGGCTTGCAATTGTGCATAAACCGTCTATCCGGCTTCCCCTAAACTGTTCATGTCACGGTTTGAAGTTGGACCCAAAAGCAGAACACAGACGGAAAATGGTTACAATTATTTATTTACAGAAAACCTGGACAGGCAGGAAAAAACTAACAGACTCACGAGTCCAACCGGTAACAAGACAGAACCAAAAGCGCCTACTGACAGTAGCAGTGAAAACGAACTGACAAGGAGCGGTGGAGAAACTGGTGGTCTTCAAGTGCAGGTAACGAGCAGTGGATTGGATGCAGGTGTGCGAGTGATAGGTGGCAGATCTGATGGCTCCGCCCAGGGGAGGAGACAGACAAAACACAAAACAGGAGGGAGGGGAGAAGTGGCAACACAGGGCCATGACAGTTCATTGAATGCTCATGAGCAGAAACGGCTGCAGTGGGCCAAGAAATACATACAGCATGACATGGTGCATTGTCATGCATGAAGATGATTTTGTTAGGGAAAGCGCAGCTCTTCTTTTTGTACTATGGAAGAAAGTGGTCAGTCAGAAACTCAACATATTTTTCAGAGGTCATTTTCACACCTTTAGGGACCCCAAATTGGCCGACCAGTTCTCTCCCCATGATTTCAGGCCAAAACATGACTCCACCACCTCCTTGCTGATGTCGCAGCCTTGTTGGGACATGGTGGCCATTCACCAACCATCCACTACTCCATCCATCAGACCATTCAGGGTTACACTGCACTCATCAGTGAACAAGACTGTTTGAAAACTGCAGCCGTTTCTGCTCGTGAGCATTCAATTAACAGTTTATGGGTGGCCGGATAGACGGTTTATTGATTGACTGCGGAACTTTCCGCAGTCAATAATTGGTTTTCAAGTTATTTATTGATTGACTGCGGAACTTTCCGCAGTCAATAATTGGTTTTCATGTTCTTTATTATTATTATATTTTTTTCCAGTTTTTCGGTAACTTTCACAGCTTTCACAGTTTCAACAATTTCAACAAGTTATACATCAAAATGTTCAGCATGTTCAAGAGATTATTGCTATTACTTTTGGGACTTCAGCGATTTCCGGTTTTTCCGCAATCGGACAAAAATCGGTCGATTTTTCCCATTGACTTATAATGGGGCTTCAACAAATTCATAGTTTTCAGCATTTTTTTCAACATTTTCAACAATTTCTGCAGTTTGTGCATGTTCAGCTTCCACAACTTGTCAGTTTTCAGAAAAAAATACAGTTCTGCAGTTTTCCAGTTTTTTTCTACGGGCTTTGGAATTCTGCCATTAATTTGCATTGAGAATTCTGCCATGCATTTTAATAGGACTTCAGGTCTTTCATACATTTCAACAGTTTCAAGGATTCAACAGTTTCAAGGACTTCAGCAGTTTCAAGGTTTCAACAGTTTCAAGGTTTCAACAGTTTCAAGGTTTCAACAGTTTCAAGGTTTCAACAGTTTCAAGGTTTCAACAGTTTCAAGGACTTCAACAGTTTCAAGGATTTCAGTGTAATCATGCAACTTAATAGGGTTTTTTACATGTAAACCAGTATAATGCAACTTAATAGGGGTTTTTACATGTAAACCAGTATAATGCAACTTAATAGGGGTTTTTACATGTAAACCAGTATACTGCAACTTAATAGGGTTTTTACATGTAAACCAGTATAATGCAACTTAATAGGGTTTTTTACATGTAAACCAGTATAATGCAACTTAATAGGGTTTTTTACATGTAAACCAGTATAATGCAACTTAATAGGGATTTTTCCATGTAAATCAGTATAATGCAACTTAATAGGGGTTTTTACATGTAAACCAGTATAATGCAACTTAATAGGGGTTTTTACATGTAAACCAGTATAATGCAACTTAATAGGGTTTTTTACATGTAAACCAGTATAATGCAACTTAATAGGGGTTTTTACATGTAAACCAGTATAATGCAACTTAATAGGGATTTTTACATGTAAACCAGTATAATGCAACTTAATAGGGGTTTTTACATGTAAACCAGTATACTGCAACTTAATAGGGTTTTTACATGTAAACCAGTATAATGCAACTTAATAGGGATTTTTACATGTAAACCAGTATAATGCAACTTAATAGGGGTTTTTACATGTAAACCAGTATAATGCAACTTAATAGGGTTTTTTACATGTAAACCAGTATAATGCAACTTAATAGGGATTTTTCCATGTAAACCAGTATAATGCAACTTAATAGGGGTTTTTACATGTAAACCAGTATAATGCAACTTAATAGGGGTTTTTACATGTAAACCAGTATAATGCAACTTAATAGGGTTTTTTACATGTAAACCAGTATAATGCAACTTAATAGGGGTTTTTACATGTAAACCAGTATAATGCAACTTAATAGGGGTTTTTACATGTAAACCAGTATAATGCAACTTAATAGGGGTTTTTACATGTAAACCAGTATAATGCAACTTAATAGGGGTTTTTACATGTAAACCAGTATAATGCAACTTAATAGGGGTTTTTACATGTAAACCAGTATAATGCAACTTAATAGGGTTTTTTACATGTAAACCAGTATAATGCAACTTAATAGGGGTTTTTACATGTAAACCAGTATAATGCAACAGTTTCAAGGATTCAACAGTTTCAAGTACTTCAACAGTTTCAAGGTTTCAACAGTTTCAAGGACTTCAACAGTTTCAAGGATTCAACAGTTTCAAGGACTTCAACAGTTTCAAGGTTTCAACAGTTTCAAGGACTTCAACAGTTTCAAGGACTTCAACAGTTTCAAGGACTTCAACAGTTTCAAGGTTTCAACAGTTTCAAGGACTTCAGCAGTTTCAAGGATTTAACAGTTTCAAGGACTTCAACAGTTTCAATGTTTCAACAGTTTCAAGGACTTATGGAGTTTCAAATATCTATCAAGTATTTTAACAGTTTCAAGGCCTTTTCAAGGATTTCAAGCATTTTTCAGCTAAATTCCACATAAGATCTGTTCCGCAGTCAATCGCAATGGCTTCAGCCATTGCAAGTTTCTAGTCTTTTATTAAACTATTTTTTTCCTGATTTTTGACACGTTTCACAGCTTTCAGAGTTTCCGCAATTTCCACAAGTTATACATCAAAACGTTCCACATGTTTGAGAGATTATTGCTATTACTTTTGGGAATTCAGCGATTTACAGTATTTCCACAATCAGCCGATCTTCGGCCGATTTTTCCCATTGACTTATAATGGGGCTTCAACAAATTCATAGTTTTCAGCATTTTTTTCCAAATTTTCAGCAATTTCTGCAGTTTGTGCATGTTCAGCTTCCACAACTTGTCAGTTTTCAGAAAAAAATTGAGTTCTGCAGTTTTCCAGTTTTTTTCTACGGGCTTGGGAATTCTGCCATTCATTTGTATTGAGAATTCTGCCATTCATTTTAATAGGCCCATGCATTTTAATAGGACTTCAGGTCTTTCAGACATTTCAGCAGTTTCAAGGTTTCAACAGTTTCAAGGTTTCAACAGTTTCAAGGACTTCAACAGTTTCAATGTTTCAACAGTTTCAAGGACTTCAGCAGTTTCAAGGTTTCAACAGTTTCAAGGACTTCAGCGGTTTCAAGGACTTCAGCAGTTTCAAGGATTCAACAGTTTCAAGGATTCAACAGTTTCAAGGACTTCAGCAGTTTCAAGGATTCAACAGTTTTAAGGACTTCAGCAGTTTCAAGGATTCAACAGTTTCAAGGACTTCAACAGTTTCAAGGACTCAACAGTTTCAAGGACTTCAGCAGTTTCAAGGTTTTCAGGAGTTTTAAGGACAGTCAATCTCCATGGCGTCAGCCATGGAGATTGACCTTCAGCAGTTTCAACAGTTTCAAGGATTCAACAGTTTCAATGACTTATACAGTTTCGAGGTTTCAACAGTTTCAAGGATTCAACAGTTTCAAGGACTCCAGCAGTTTCAAGGATTCAACAGTTTCAAGGATTCAACAGTTTCAAGGACTTCAACAGTTTCAAGGATTCAGCAGTTTCAAGGACTTCAACAGTTTCAAGGATTCAGCAGTTTCAAGGATTCAACAGTTTCAAGGATTCAACAGTTTCAAGGACTTACACAGTTTCAAGGATTCAGCAGTTTCAAGGATTCAGCAGTTTCAAGGATTCAACAGTTTCAAGGATTCAGCAGTTTCAAGGATTCAACAGTTTCAAGGATTCAACAGTTTCAAGGACTTCAACAGTTTCAAGGATTCAGCAGTTTCAAGGACTTCAACAGTTTCAAGGATTCAACAGTTTCAAGGACTCCAGCAGTTTCAAGGATTCAACAGTTTCAAGGATTCAACAGTTTCAAGGACTTCAACAGTTTCAAGGATTCAGCAGTTTCAAGGATTCAACAGTTTCAAGGATTAAACGGTTTCAAGGACTTCAACAGTTTCAAGGATTCAGCAGTTTCAAGGACTTCAACAGTTTCAAGGATTCAACAGTTTCAAGGATTCAACAGTTTCAATGACTTCAGCAGTTTCAAGGATTCAGCAGTTTCAAGGATTCAACAGTTTCAAGGTTTTCAGGAGTTTCAAGGACAGTCCATCTCCATGGCGTCAGCCATGGAGATTGACCTTCAGCAGTTTTAAGGTTTCAACAGTTTCAAGTTTTCCAGGAGTTTCAAGGTTTCCAGGAGTTTCAAGGACTTCAGTGCAATAATGCAACTTAATAGGGATGTTTACATGTAAACCAGTATAATGGAACCTAATAGGGGTTTTTACATGTAAACCAGTATAATGCCACTTAATAGGGATGTTTACATGTAAACCAGTATAAACCAGTATAATGGAACCTAATAGGGTTTTTTACATGTAAACCAGTATAATGCAACTTAATAGGGATGTTTACATGTAAACCAGTATAATGCAACCTAATAGGGTTTTTTACATGTAAACCAGTATAATGCAACTTAATAGGGATTTTTACATGTAAACCAGTATAAACCAGTATAATGGAACCTAATAGGGTTTTTTACATGTAAACCAGTATAATGCAACTTAATAGGGATGTTTACATGTAAACCAGTATAAACCAGTATAATACAACCTAATAGGGTTTTTTCATGTAAACCAGTATAAACCAGTATAATGGAACCTAATAGGTTTTTTTTACATGTAAACCAGTATAAACCAGTATAATGCAACTTAATAGGGATGTTTACATGTAAACCAGTATAAACCAGTATAATGCAACCTAATAGGGATTTTTACATGTAAACCAGTATAATGCAACTTCATAGGGATTTTTACATGTAAACCAGTATAAACCAGTATAATGCAACCTAATAGGGTTTTTTACATGTAAACCAGTATAATGCAACCTAGGAGGTATTTTTACATGTAAACCAGTATAAACCAGTATAATGCAACCTAATAGGGTTTTTTACATGTAAACCAGTATAATGCAACCTAATAGGGATTTTTACATGTAAACCAGTATAAACCAGTATAATGGAACCTAATAGGGTTTTTTACATGTAAACCAGTATAATGCAATTTAATAGGGATGTTTACATGTAAACCAGTATAAACCAGTATAATGCAACCTAATAGGGGTTTTTACACATAAACCAGTATAATGCAACTTAATAGGGATTTTTACATGTAAACCAGTATAAACCAGTATAATGGAACCTAATAGGGTTTTTTACATGTAAACCAGTATAATGCAACTTAATAGGGATGTTTACATGTAAACCAGTATAAACCAGTATAATGCAACTTAATAGTGATTTGTACATGTAAACCAGTATAAACCAGTATAATGGAACCTAATAGGTTTTTTTTACATGTAAACCAGTATAAACCAGTATAATGCAACTTAATAGGGATGTTTACATGTAAACCAGTATAAACCAGTATAATGCAACCTAATAGGGATTTTTACATGTAAACCAGTATAATGCAACTTCATAGGGATTTTTACATGTAAACCAGTATAAACCAGTATAATGCAACCTAATAGGGTTTTTTACATGTAAACCAGTATAATGCAACCTAGGAGGTATTTTTACATGTAAACCAGTATAAACCAGTATAATGCAACCTAATAGGGTTTTTTACATGTAAACCAGTATAATGCAACCTAATAGGGATTTTTACATGTAAACCAGTATAAACCAGTATAATGGAACCTAATAGGGTTTTTTACATGTAAACCAGTATAATGCAATTTAATAGGGATGTTTACATGTAAACCAGTATAAACCAGTATAATGCAACCTAATAGGGGTTTTTACACATAAACCAGTATAATGCAACTTAATAGGGATTTTTACATGTAAACCAGTATAAACCAGTATAATGGAACCTAATAGGGTTTTTTACATGTAAACCAGTATAATGCAACTTAATAGGGATGTTTACATGTAAACCAGTATAAACCAGTATAATGCAACTTAATAGTGATTTGTACATGTAAACCAGTATAAAGCAACCTAATAGGGTTTTTTACATGTAAACCAGTACAAACCAGTATAATGCAACCTAATAGGGATTTTTACATGTACACCAGTATAATGCAACTTAATCGGGATTTTTACATGTAAACCAGTATAAACCAGTATAATGCAACTTAATAGGGATTTTTACATGTAAACCAGTATAATACAACAGTTTCAAAGACTTCAACAGTTTCAAGGTTTCAACAGTTTCAAGGACTTCAACAGTTTCAAGGATTTAAAAGTTTCAAGGACTTCAACAGTTTCAAGGACTTCAACAGTTTCAAGGACTTCAACAGTTTCAAGGATTCAACAGTTTCAAGGACTTCAACAGTTTCAAGTATTTTAACAGTTTCAAGGCCTTTTCAAGGATTTCAAGGATTTTTCAGCTAAATTCCACATTAGATCTGTTCCGCAGTCAATCGCAATGGCTTCAGCCATTGCAAGTTTCTAGTTCACAACTGCAAGCTTCTGGAGGGTCCTAGACCTTGATGTTCGGGAGACTCCAGAGGCACCAGGAGCTTCAAAAAACCTGTCTTCTGCTTTGTAGCAGCTGTTCTCTTAATCTGAGATAGTTGTCTGGCAGAAACCATCCACAGTGTGCCTTTATCTGCACAAACCCATGTGTGTCACAAATCTCAGTAATAGTACTGTGATAACAGTACAATGATTATGCTTAATCTTTCATGAAATATCGAAGGTTTTCATACCTAGTCCAAGACATTCAACTAATCCACGCTTTTTATCAGCAGAAAGATCCTTTTTCTTTCCCTTATTGCTTGAAAATGGTGGTCTGCTTAATAATGGGTAATGCCCTTTTTCAGTAGTTTTTCCCTTAAATGGGCTTACCAACTAATTATCACAGGTGTCTGAGATTCAAAGAGTCCTGAGACACCATCCATGAGACTCACCATTCATGAGTTTCATTTAATTTATTTTATTTAAATGTTTTTACCTTCATGGCACTGAAATACAATTTGCATAATAATTCTTAACATAGTGTAGCGTCCAAGTGTTTTAATATCAATAACTCCAGTATTTAATCTTTTCACATCTCCATTAATTTATTATTGCTGCAATGATGCTTCGTGATATGACGATCCTGAACTTGTTCAAATATTGAGACCATGAGTTCTTTTCATTCTAAAAAGAAACTGAGTTGTAAATAATTATAATGCAGACTTGCCACTAATTTAGCTTTATGGCTAAAACCAGTATGAAGTAAACAATACGATCTAAATGTTTGCAACCAAAATCTCAGCACTTGTCCTCCATCAAGTGAGTGCCCATATGAATTCTGGGAGGTCTGCGCTTTCAGGTGAGGAACAGCAAGTCCAGATTGAGTAAAGCACATACTATACCTTTAATTGCATATACAGGGGCAATTTATTATAGTTTGTCTTCAATATGAATACATTAGAATCAGAAACATAGTCCTGCAGTTTAAGCCACAGGGAATTGAGGCAAATTGTGATGGCTAGACAACAAGAGACGATGAGGTCTGAGCATCAGTGGTTAATTATATCGATCAAACGGAGTCCAAGGAAGCGGCAGGTGATGCACGTGCAAGTGAAGACTGGCCCACCAAGACTGAATGGAGGCCACATGTTTTGCCTGATTGGTGCAGTTCTGCTGAGTGGGAAAATATGGGCACAAATGTCACTTGGCTCGACACAGTAAAGGGCTAAATTTCACTAAATTGTTTCCAATTGTGAGTAATACTTAAATTAGGTTAAAATCAGCTCTTAACAACAATAATGCTGTAAGAGCCTGAACAAACTGAGCTGATGAATCTGACTATCAGGGCAAGATCTGGGGGTGATTATGTGAGTGAGGCCTATTTGTGTGTCTGAATGTTGCAGGGAGTGTTTTCTCACCGGCGGCAAGACTTTAGGACTGTTAAACAAGTTTGATTACTAAACTGATTATTATGACATGATTTAATCTGAAGTTTAATTCAGCGCATGTTTTAGGCTTGTGGTAGAAAATATAACACCTGGAGGAAAAAGCACAAAGCATGCACCGATTATAAATGTACTGAAATGCATTCATTTTTGATATGGTAAACTTCATCATTGTCTTCCATTAAAGAAGAACTAAGTAACTTGTTTACCTTAATAAATCCTTTTCGTAGTCTCTCTAGGGGTAATGCAAATGTTAATGGTATGATTGGGGGGGTAATTCATCTCCCCCTGGGGTCTCTGGCCAGAAAACCACACTTGCAACTTTCCCTAGGCGCAATAGAATTTGGGAAAATCCACAGTTACCATGGAGATCCACCATCTTTGCAGCTGTTAGCATACATTTCATATACTAACATTGGATAAAAACAGTATAAAAAGTGGAGAAAAACTCCGTGGAACAACTCCGTTAGCTGCTGGTAAATACCTCTAACTCACTGTGGTGTCCAAGTATTTTAATGTGAACAATAACGCCATTAACTTTAAAAAATCTCCATTAGTTTATAATTTTTGCTAATCCCATGATGCTTATTCCCACACTCTATAAACACTAATAGAATCACGAAGAAGAAGCTAATAGGCTAACGGGCAAAGCTAACTTTAGCCGTATTTACAGCCAAGTTTGAGTGAAAAAAATGTCTCTATTGTGTAATTGGGTTGTGGCACAATGTACAATATTGCTCTCTACTTTTGTCTTTTCTGTCAGTGTAGTATTTACTCTAACGGACAATTAATTAGTAAAAATAAATAAATAAATAACACAACATGCGTTACTTACTTCTGCTTGTAGTGTAAACATTTTCTGTGGGGAAGTGTTAGCCATTAGCCCCACCCTGTTGGGCTAACAAGAACAGAGGGAAGCTGAAGAAGCTTCTTAGATGGTAGAAATCTTCATCTTCAATGCTACACAACCCATTTTTTTTTTCACTTCGCCAAAATGCCTATGAAAGAAATGAATGGGAATTTGTCTTAACTTAGCGACCAGGAGCAGTTTTGTGATGGGTGGGACTGCTCCATAAGTCCGAATCATACCACTAGACAATAGACGACAATAATATCTAACGTCTATGTCGTTGGGTAGATGACAGAGCTGTGTGTGGGTCCGTTAACACTGTGGCCACTCGCATGTCTGGGTCTTACCCCGCTCCTCCTCAGCACTGCAGATAAAAGCCCATTCTCCTCCATTAGGGCCACTGTTTACAGCACTTCCACCATAGAGCCCTGCACTTGCGTGAACCCAGACTTTCCGTAGACACTCGCAAATTGTAACTTTCCATTCGAAGCCTCTTTGATGTGTTGTTCTGTCTGTAAAGGCCCCCGTGGTCAAAGAAACAAATGACAATTGTAGGATGTGAAAACAGAGATGTGTGGACAGACAGACACTCACCGGATTAGGCCGTGTTTATGTTGAAGGTAATTGTCAGCTGTATGGGACACACGACTGCCTTCGAAACATATGGCCATAATAAGCGGACAGGGTTCTATTTATGCACAGGATACTGACAGGTGAAGGGAATGACACAACCCGCATCATGGTGCCTCTTACTGTAACTCTTATTAGAATTAATTACATACAGTACTTATAATAAAAATGGACATAACCCTAACCCTCGAAGTTATGCCTACTGCTGTGTGTTTTATTACAGCTTGGCTAAATATACGGTTTTCTCTCTATGACAGCACAGTGAATGAGTCCTTAGAGCTCTTGCTTTTAGAAGAAGAAGAAGAAGAAGAAGATCTTTATTTATATAGCGCCTTTCACAGACATGGTCACAAAGCGCTTTTACATGAGAGCATTTTACATTCACTCCATACTCGGTGATGGTAAACTACGTTCGTAGCTTCAGTTTCCCCTGGGGGAGACTGACAGAAGCGCGTCGCGACTACACACGTCTGCGCCAACGGTCCCTCTGACCAACACCATACATTCACACACACCATTCATCCTGGCCTATTGTACATGTTTTTTCGTGGTAGGGGAAACCGGAGTACCCGGAGGAAACCTACGCAGACACGGGGAGACCTTCTAGCTGTGAAGCCAGAGCACTAACTGCTGCGCTACCGTGCCGCAGTACAGTAAGAACTAAGGACGCTTCCTCGCTGTGCAACTTAAGAGCATTCTTAGCAACAGCCTTCAGGGCTTCTTTTATTCCAGAGGTTGTAGCTAAGATAAATGCTCTTATGTTGCTCAGCAAGGATGCCGCAGCACCTTAGTCCATGGTCTGATTGGCTCTCAGCTGTTCAGTGCCGGACTGATGATGGCCATGACTGTATGATGTTTGTTTACATACCATTGTTGTTTTACTGTATCATGTGTGGACATCATTTCCTTCAGGACAATAATAAAGTTGAACCTTGAACCTTAAGAACTCGATTGATTCTCAAACCATGTGGGCCTTTCTGTATGGAGTTTGCATGCTCTCCCTGTGTTAAACTTGCGCACCAGGCTAGTCCTCCATCAAGGCACTGTGTAGGAAAGTGGAGATTCATTCAAGGAAAAAAAAGGAAGCGACATCATTTCCTGTGGAGAAGTGGAGCTCCACTGATCACGTGCCCCTCCATCGGCTGCATTCAGACTGGTAAAAGTCATGGGAAATTGTGCTTGTAACGTTGCTGTGTAATCCAGTGTGGAGTATACTCATATGGGGAAAATCCTGTAAAGACTGCTTTTAAAATATTTGACTTTCCAAGTACCAAAAACAGAAGTAAACACTAATACTAAAGCATATGAAATGATCTTCAAAGTCTAAAATTGCAGATGACCCTAAATACCACCGAAAGAAGTGGGTACATGTCGTCCAGTTTTTCTGTTGGCCAATGATAAAACCCTGGTATGTTTCATGTTTTGTTAAGCAACATTAGTTGGCCGAGCATTTTCTCCTCAAAAATATGATCTGCACCGTGCTGTCAACACTCCAGCCACTACTATGACTTAAACAAACTCTAACTCACTGAAATAAGCCCGTCTTCGTGGATTACCATAAAAAGAAACATTTGGAAAGACGCTCCAGCGAACCCACATCAAAACCACATTTGTTTCCTCTTGAGAAGCACTTCGCCGCAGCTAACAGCTTTTTGTTTATCCAAAACAACCAGGAACGAGTTGGACGGATCACAGCAGGGGCACAGACCAAGGTTATGTTCACAATACTCAAGCGCATTCCCATATGAAGTAAATGAGTTCAGATAAAAGATTGTTTTTGTTTATTACAATTGTCATGTTAATGTATTCACAAATAAATACACCATATATATGGAAACGTTTTTTTGTTGTTATCAAACCCAATCCCAAACAACTGTTAGATATGCAGAGCAGCTTTGGGTTTCTACGCAAAAAAAGAGTAGCGTTCATGATGCGTTAAAAAACCTATTCATAGAAAGTAGGTATAATTTTATCATAATGTTGATCATACTGTACGGTTACCGAATTTGTTCGAGTTAAGAGAGCTACCAAGTGTGTAGCCTATGTTTGCAGGAAGTTGGATTTTTTGTGTTGCAAGCAGATTAAAGCCCCTCTCTGCCTGGAGATATCAGACTAGTGTATTTGGATTGTCCCGGAAACATTGTGTATTAACTCACAGGGCAACATGGGTGACGTGTCTTGCCTAAGGGCCCCGCCACAGCAATGGCTAGACCTGAATTTGAATTGTTTTTAAAATATGTTCCCCTGGGTCTAGGTCTAGGTCTAGAATAATAAATAAAATCTTCACATTTAAATATATTTGCTTGAGTGTTGGGTGCGATCTGTTTATGATACAAAAGCAATCGCTACATCGGCTGACACTTGAGCGTGCCAGCGTTTTTATGACCTTAAACGCTGGATGCCAAAAGATATTTATGAGTGGAATATTCGTGCTAAGTGTAATAACGATAAATATCTGTAGGTACAGCACAATCTAATACCCGTTTTGTTGCAGCATGTGGCTCAAGTTTAGCCAGCGACCACAGGAGAGGCAAGGCATGGCATGTTTATTTATACCGTGCATTTTGTACACAAGGCAACTCAAGAGAGAGAGAGAGAGGTGGGACTCCCGCCAACGACGTGTGATTGTAAACTGCAAACACTGCACTCAGTCAGTAAACTATATAGTGTAATGAGGGCTATTCAGCACAATGCAGCAGGCCTATACATAATTCAGTGTGTTATCTACATGTAAACTGTCTATGTAATGAGGAAGTCCGCTCGCCGCATATTTACACGGGAGCTAGCAGCCGAGTATACATTTGAAATGAGGCGGAACAGAGATTCATTTAGCTTGCTGTTATTGGTTACTGTGAAGTAAAGAATTTGGAATGCAAAGATTTAATTAATTAGATGTGCTTTTGGTCTAGGTATGCCCAGCTTTAGTCCAGGTTTATGTTGTATATGTATATTATAAAGGCACCACAGTGGCACGCTAATGTAGAAATATGATGGCATGCATTGTAGCTATTAAACACTTGTTATGTGCAAAAGACTATTCTGCACAGATGGTGGGGTTTAGCCTTAGACATTAGTAACTAAAGTAAGATCAATGATTTTTTCCTGTAACTGTGTAATAAATGCACTTCCTGCTGTCTGGTGTGGTGTGATTTTCTCTTTTCTGACATGGCCCACTGAAGGTGGGTCAAGAACCTCCACAGAGTAACCTAATATAGAAATAAGGATTTTACAACCTGTAACCAGTTAAGAGGCGGCCGCGGAGGAGCGTAAGTGTTCCATGGCACGAGTCCCACTCTGGGCCAGGAACCTCCTCCAGTCTGGATACGTTTATCCACAGGGACGCACCATACCCCATGTACTACAAGTCAGTAATGAAGACTTACATTCACATTATTATTATTCTTGTTTTATGACTTATCAAGTACTACTCTCTCCACATACATCACTTAATTGCCATTACAATATTTGGATTTTGTAAATGATCTTCTTTCGATTTTATGACAGGCTGACGAGTGGCTAAAGCTCTCACGTCACAGCTAGGTCACAGGTTCACTCCACACTCGGTGGTCATTCACAAACCTGCAGTGAATGAAGTGTCTTGCCCGCGGAGACGGTTTGCACCAGAGCTGGGATTAAAACAGCTGACCTTCGGACAAACCCTCTGTAGGTGTCTTCAGGGTGACCCTGAGAGGCCAAAACTCCCCTGTAAAAAAATATATATATATTTTATTTATTGCACACTATTATTTTCTTCTTCATCTTTAACATGCATGTCCAACCACTTCAAGGTGCTATACCGGATATTTTAGTGAAATTATTGTTATTTAATTCCCTACTAAAGTGTATTGTGAAAGTAGACATTTGTGAAAAGACATTAAAATGTTTTTTTCCCCCCAAAGAGCTTGTAGGAAATTGTTGTGAAACATGCGGATCCTTGGTATGTTATAAATGCATTAAGAATGTTGGGAATGAGTTCAGACACTACAAAATATTGACAAACGATGAAAAGCAAACAAAAATCAGGCATGGGACCTTAAAGTATAGTCTTAGGGCGATGCGTTGGTATGATTGGGAGACTGTAGAGAAAAGTGGCGGCCAATCTGCGTCAACAGCCTCTCTCACCACTACCAATCACGTACTTGCGTCTCACATTTGCAGAGACAGTTCAAGGTTGGTGTCTTGCCCGAGGACACAACAACAGCATGTACTGGTCAGAGCTGGGATTATGAGGCTGAGCCGTTGCCGTCCTGTATGCGAGTAAAGCAATACTTGATTCGCAGAAACCACACTCCATGAGCACAGATTTCCTCTCTGCCGATACTTGCGTGTGGTCAAGATGAGAGGAGCTTGTGTATCTCGTGACTTGGATTGAGGGGTGGGGAGAGGAGCGGGAGGGGGGGAGCCAGGGGAAAGATCCTATCAGGCTGTGGTTACTATGATGACATCGAGATAATAGCCCTCTCTCCTTTACAATGGGCCCGCCACCATGGGCCTGTCCCGGCTCCCCCGAGCGCACACACGCGCACACACAAGGAGCGCAGACTCAAAATTACATCTTAGCATGCAAGCGTTGAGCAGATGGGATGGCTAATGACTATTGTGTACAGTGCAGAGGGGAGTGCACAACTTTCCCATTACGCGTCCCCCCTCTCTCTCTCTTTACAACAACCGCCGCGGAGCCCAGAGCGAGCGGCTGGCTTTGATTTACTTTACATCTCCGCTGGCACCAGGTGGTCACAAGATGAAGCAGTATGAAAACATATTGAGCCTGCACTTGCCTCACAGCCAGTGTATTAAAGCCATGCAGCACTTTTATGAACGTATTTCTGTGCGTGCATTGAGTGATAGATGTTTACAAAAGAACATGTTATGAGGAATGAGAAAGAATGTGAAAGCAGACGACGGGACTTTGTGGAGCAGCACGGTGGTAGAAATGGCGCAGAGGCAGAGTGGTGAGGGCTCTTGCCTCAAAGCGAGAAGGTCTCAGGTTCAATTCCCTAATTGGGGGAGATTTCTGTGTGGACTTTGCATGTTCTCTGGATGGGGTCCATATTCTGTTTGCTTCCATCAACTTGAAACATGCATGACCATGAGCCTTTAGCTCATCTGTGGGTCCACTGGCGCTTCGCTGTGGCTGCACTGCTGAATTTAGAGATGGGTCAAATGCAATTTTCCTTACTAGGACAATAACGTACACTTTAACCTTATCAACATCATTTATTACAAATAAATACATCAATAAAAATAAAGCAACATGCAAAATTACTGACCCAAGTAGGGATGGGTCAATTGGTTTACGTTACAGGTACAAAAATGGTATTTCCAGTGCCTACAGTATATGCCAGAGGCGCCAATTTATGTTTTTCGCGGCGGGCGCCCAGATAAACAAACAAACTACTACTGTCTCTGTAGCCCGGCTCCGGATAAGGCGGAAGACAATGGATGGATGGATAAAATTACTCTAAAGAGGTTTGCTTACGAAAGATCATTAACTTTAGTGCCATAACTTAAAGATACATACTGGTACCTTTTGAAGACTCCCAGCCCCAGACAAAATAATGAATCTCATAGAAATGCCTTATGTTTACTATTGAATAAATCTTGTCAAAAAATATGCTACTGTAAATACCACATTGCTTAAAAATAATCAGCGTTTGCAAATACTGAATAAATCCTTACACGGGTGTCGAGATAATCCATGTTGTGGCGTGAAGCTGCCAAACACCCGGGGCCAAAGCAGAGCATCCTGAAAGTCCACTGAAGTCAAAGTGCCTCCACGGAACAAGAAGAAGAGTTTAGCATGACATCAGAGCGCTAGCGTGAGAGCTAAAGGTAGACTGCTGAACGTCTGTCAAGAGCGCTGCCGAGGCGTGATTACTGCTCACTGACCTCATTTATGAGCTAATATTTAAAAGATATCACTCCGTCCTGTTATTAATTTGTTCCTAAAAGTTAACCTGGTTCATTTCTGCTTCTTCTTGGATTAAAAACAACAACTCTAAGAAACAGATGTATTATTCATTCAGCAAAGAGCTATGATTAGTGTCAATTGTCAGCGTGAGGTATAATTACATGATGTTGAGCCTCTGGTCTCTGCTACATGACGATGTCTAAATTGTAGATGTCCAGATACAATGTGTCACATATAAAAAGGCACAGAAAATCCTTCGTTACTGTTTACATTGGTTAACAAATAACATATATGCCTAATTAACTGGTTCCAACTGACCACTATATAGCAGTCGAAAGAAACACACTGCCTGACCCTTATTTTTGAGTAAACGTGACAGCATGAAATTGCATGAGTTATTGTTATCACACACAGTATACGTCATGAGCGCAACAGCTGACATGCCACATCCCCCTGTCCCTCACCAAACCCCAAACACTGACACGCACTCCTCTTTATTCACTCTTCAGAGCTGTCCATCACCGGCTTTAGCTAGGAGTCATTCATGTTCTAGCCCTGTGCGTGTGGGCCAGACAATGGTGGGAAAAGCCCTCTGTCTGTGGCTGATCTGCCGTTGCATGCTAAAGGTGGAGGGGAGAGCGGCTCGGTGGTAACTTCAGATGGACAGGCGTGACATCAGCGCGTCGGAGGCTTTTGTTGCCAGTGAAACTGAACACAGGCGCGTGAATGACGAGGCGCGCTGGCTGTAACCGAGACGGAGGCGCAGGAAGCAACAACAAACTTCTATCAGGCTCAGCTCTCCCGGATTCGCACGAGATGGCATCCCTACAACCCCAATCTTTCAACAGTTTGTCTTTCGAGTTCAGGCGAAAGACAAACTGTCTTTGGAAAAGGGTCTGGCCCTTTTTCAGTCCTTGCATAGACCTGGTTCAGTCTTAGTGCATTTGTCTGCATTTGCAAAAAAATGTTTTAGGGTTGAGTTCCGGAAAATTGTTGAATTTCAAATGTCTCTTTCCGTTCTTTGCCGCTTTTCACCCAGTCTTGTCCTATCGAATCAAGCATACGGGCCAAAAATCCTTATAAAATCTATTAATAATATGGCTTGCAGAAATGACAAATGAATACAAGCAACAAAAATAGCTGTGACTGAAATATCTGGTATTTGAATCGTCAATATCAGCCATGGAGTCCACTGAAATCGAATTTAAAACACAAGTAAGGCACGTCCCTTCTATCAACCTCCCAGAATGTTTTGTTGTGTGGTTTTGATATGGTCGAACACTAGGCCCAGTTTAGTCCTGGCCATGTTCTTGTTTAGCCCTGTTTAGCCCAAATCTCTTGTATTCGCACGAGATCTTCCCCTCATCTCCCTCCTTCTCCGCCTGCCTCATCAAGACAGTCTGATATCTTATACACGCTGCACTTTTGACCATCGGCCTCGGCAGCGTAATGGTTTTCAGACGCATCGAGGTGGCCCTTGGTCTGTGCCAGAGCTGAAAATGGAAAGCAAACACACGTCGCTCAGCCTCTGTTTCTACTTAACTCCAATGTAAGCTGATTATTGGTGTTCTTAGAAAACTCAGTCACTTTTCAGGTGAGACATCCAGAGCGTGAGTTTGTTTTATTACAGATGGTCTTTATGTAATGCTCAGAGCAACTGAACCATCAGACATTAGTTTCAGACGTGAGGGGATCCACAGATGGAGCTCGCACTGCACACGACTGCGTGATTCATGTGAGTGACACGGGCGCGAGCGGACTAGTTTTAAGTTGGTTTTAGAGTGTTTTATCTGCATGTTTTTAAGGTTGGTTTTATGGATGTTTTTATACTAAAGCTCGTTGCCCCGCCCCTGTTAATTGCTGCAAGTGGGCACACCTGAAAGAGGGTGGATAAAGGCGGAGGCGTTTTGGCACAAGGGAGAGGGACAGACAGACAGGAAGGACACTGTGGACACGCTGGAGTGGGGCCGCCACGGACGAAAGGCAGGACGGACGGATGGACGCGGCGGCGGCGCACGTGTCGGACCTGGGGGACAAGCACCACGCAATTGAAGATAGACTCAATCCTATGTTTGGGGGCGTGCGTCAAGCGTACATCTAGTGTCCCGAAGGAAAGACTTCTAAAATCGATTAAATATTATGATTTTGACATATACATGGGCATATACATTTTTTCATAGGTTAAAATAAACGGATAGCATGAGAATGAAATTCTTAGCACCAAGAAATCAAGTCCAAGCACGGGTAACTGAACAAGGAGTGAAAACGTTTTACCTGTACTCACGTCTTAGCTTCTTTGTTTCAACAGACTACTTCCTGTTGGCTAATCAAGTTCTACACAGAGATACAGCCTTCTACTTAACAAAAGAACAAAAGACTGACCATCCCCCAAATCAACTTTGGTGTAAACTTATGCAAATTAGTGTAGGAAGGATTGTGAGGTCCTAACGGTACAGATTCAGGGTTTATTTGAAAATAATGTATACATACAGGGCTAAGACGTTCATATCCAGCATTAGGACACTGCACACCTTTTAGAGACTTTTCACATAGTCAATGTTGCATCTGTACAAAAGGTGGATTTTCATTACAACAGTGAAAAACGTTCCCGAACTGTGTTGTAATTACTTTTAGTTACTAAATCACCGTTCAGTAGTCACTCAAATAATTTTAATACAGGGCGAAAGCGAGCATTGTGATAGTATATACATGAGACATGTCATATTTCATGAATGTGCATTGATTTGAAAGGAAGCCTGTTCTCCTTTGTGGCGCGGAGCTGCTGCTGGTGTGGCCACTCTCGCGTCATCGGCCCACTCTGCTCACGCACGCAAGCCCGGCGTTGCTTCGCACGCAGGCGGTGTGGCCCCCGTGTCAGGCTCTCCGCGCACGTGTCCGAGGATGGCCCCGTGAACTCCACGCAGACGGACCCAGGACACCCAAGCACTGCAAGCACCTTAAAGCACGCCCTACCGTTAGCCCTGTTTTACACTTATTTTAGCTCTTTAAGTTTATCCTGCTCTTTTTAATTCATGTCTACTTTGTAATTGGCCTATACATTAAATTGTATTTTTATCCTTTTAACTGTTGTTATTTTAAATTATTGGCTACACCACAACTTACTCCAAAGAACACGAACCTGTGACATGAGCGAGGCTGGATTTGAGAGACAACTTATTTTCTTTTCTATGGTGGATGATGGACAGTACGTGACAGCTCACAATTATCGCCTATTTGTGCTGGATGATTAACACAAAATCAAAGCCGTGACATTCATTCAGTTCAAATGCGTTTTGCAAACACAGATCAGTGGTTCTACATTTATTTACACCAAAGTTTACACACACGTTACAATTGTACACACATAATCACAAATAAACATTGCATAATTAAATCAAGATAATACACTCAAATAAAACGGCTACATGTAAAAGACTTTGATTCTAGATTTTTCAATAGTGATTTAAAAGTAAAGTGACACAAGTTCTTTTAACTGAAACTCCTTCTGTAGTTCATTCCAAGAGTGCGGGGCAGCAAATCTATAGGCCTTTTTACCCAGGTCTGTTCGCACTCTGGGCACAGAGAGCAGCAGAAGGTCCTGAGAGCGCAGGCTATTGCTGCTGCTGCTCCTCCGCTCAGTAAGCTGCTGCAGATAAGGCGGGACATAGACTGTGTCAGCTTTGAACGTGACTAATAAGACTTTCAGAGGAAACCAGATGTTTCAATATGAAAAAACACATATGCATTTTTTTCTCAGTGTCTGACATGAAACCAAAATTAACTTTTCCTTTTGCCAGAAGAATGAGAGATAGATTTTTTACTTTCTACAAAGTCGCAAGTTTACATAGGCAAGGCAACTTTATTTATACTGCGCATTTCGTACACAAGGCAACTCAATGCACCTACATGATTACAATACCATCCATCCATCCATCCATCCATCCATTTTCTTCCGCTTTATCCGGGCCCGGGTCGCGGGGGCAGCAGTCTCAGCAGAGATGCCCAGACTTCCCGATCCACGCTAACCTCCTCCAGCTGTTCTGGGGGGACCCCGAGGCGACACCAGGCCAGCTTGGAGACATAGTCCCACCAGCGTGGGACTGGGCCTTCCACAAGGCCCCCTCCCAATAGGACATGCCTGGAGCACCTCCCGAGGGAGGCAACCAGGAGGCATGTGAAACAGATGCCCTAGCCACCTCAGCTGGCTCCTTTCGACGTGAAGGAGCAGCGACTCGACTCCGAGCTCCCGTAAATCGAGAGCTTTGCCCCCCGACTCAGCTCCCTCTTCACCACAACAGTCCGATACAGCGACCGCATCACTGCTGACGCTGCACCGATCCGTCTATCGATCTCACGCTCCATCCGTCCCTCACTCGTGAACATGACCCCAAAATACTTGAACTCCTCCACTTGGGGCAAGGACTCCCCACCGACCTGAAGCGGGGAAACCACCTTTTTTCTGTGGAGAACCATGGCCTTGGAGGTGCTGATCCTCATCCCGGCCGCTCCACACTCGGCTGCACACCGCCCCAGTCCGCGCTGAAGGTCCTGATTTGATGAAGCCAACAGAACAACACCGACAGCAAACAGCAGAGATGAGATTCTGAGGTTCCCAAACCGGACACCCTCCGGCCCCTGGCTGCGCCTAGAAATTCTGTCCATAAAGGTAATGAACAGAACCGGTGACAAAGGGCAGTCCTGGTGGAGACCAACACGCACCGGGAACAGGTCTGACTTACTGCCGGCAACCAAGCTCCTGCTGCGGTCATACAAGGAATGGACAGCCAAAGGGCCCTGGACCCCATACTCCCGGAGCACCCCTTACAGGGCACCACGAGGGACACGGTCGAACGCTTTCTCCAGATCCACAAAGCACATGTGGACTGGTTGGGTGAACTCCCACAAACCCTGGAGCACCCGATGAAGGAAGGGTATAGAGCTGGTCCAGTGTGCCACGACCAGGACGAAAACCGAATTGTTCCTCCTGGATCCGAGGTTCGACTATCGGCCGGATCCTCCTCTCATGCACCCTGGAGTAGACCTTACCAGGGGGGCTGAGGAGTGTGATCCCTCTGTAATTGGAGCACACCCTCCGATCCCCCTTCTTAAAGAGAGGGACCACCACCCCGGTCTGCCAATCCAGAGGCACTGTCCCCGACCACCACGCGATGTTGCAGAGAAGTGTCAGCCAAGACAGTCCTACAACATCCAGAGACTTAAGGTACTCGGGACGAATCTCATCCACCCCTGGAGCCTTGCCACCGAGGAGCTTTCTAACCACCTCGGTGACTTCAACCTGGGTGATGGGCGAGCCCCCCTCCGAGTCCCCAGCCTCTGCCTCCTCATCGGAAGACGTGACCGTGGGATTGAGGAGATCCTCGAAGTACTCCTTCCACCGCCCGACCACATCCCCAGTCGAGGTCAGCAGCCCCCCACCCGCACTTTAAACAGTGTTGGTGAAGCACTGCTTCCCCCTCCTGAGGCGCCGGATGGTTTGCCAGAATCTATTCGAGGCCGACCGATAGTCCTCCTCCATGGCTTCTCCGAACTCCTCCCAGACCCGAGTTTTTGGCTCTGTGACCGCGCGAGCTGCAGCACGCTTGGCCTGCCGGTACCTCTCAGCTGCCTCAGGAGTCCCACAAGCCAACAAGGCCAGATAGGACTCCTTCTTCAGCTTGAGGGCATCCCTTACTTCCAGGCGTCAATATCTTTAAACGATTTGGGAAAGGTGATGTCATGACGATATCATGACCTTGGAAGCACAAGTCTGGTTCATCTTTGGGTGCAATTTCCAGATTGCCGAAGGTGCCACGTTCATTGGTTCAAACAATTATACGCGGGTATAAAAAAGATGGCAATGATCAGCCATCATATAGGTCAGCCATCATATAGGACATCTCTATGTCCCAGAGATAAATGTTCTGTGGTCTAAAATGTGAATATCAACCCAAGAACAAATGCAAAAGACCTGGTGAAGAGGCTGGCTTAACCTGGTAAAAGTTTGTCATCATCCACAGTGAAACAAGTACACAAGCACACAAGGATAAAGACTTACATTTTTGGAGACATATCCTGTTTTTTTTTTATTGTTTGGCGCATTGAGTTGCCTTGTGTACGAAATGCGCGGTATAAATAAAGTTGCCTTGCCTTGCCATAATGGCCATCACGTTTGGAGGAAAAAGGGGGAATCTTGCAAGCCTGAGAACACCATCCCAACCGTGAAATACGGGGGTGGCAGAATCATGCTGTGGGGTTGTTTTGCTGCGGGAGGGACTGGTGCACCTCACAAAATAGATGACAAGCTTGGGCACAGATGGACAATTCCCAAAGCATATGGCCAATATTGGTTACAAAGTGGCTTAAGGATAACAAAGTCAATCTTTTGAAGTGGCCATCACAAAGTCCTGCTCTCAATCTTGAAAAGGCAAGGTGGCCTACAAATGTGGCTCAGTTACACCAGTTCTTTTTGTAGGTATAGACCAACTATGCCACGTGTTGTGAGCTTGTGTAAGGATATCCAAAAGGTTTGACCCAAGTTATACATTTTAAACGCAATGCTACTAAATATGAATGTATGTATACAAACCTTTGGCTTTGTAAAAAAAAAAAAAAAGGAATATAAAACAGTGTAGACAATTCTATCTCTCATTCTTTTGGCATTTGGCAAAAATAAATAAAAAAGTAGAAGTTAATTCTAGTTTCATGTCAGACAGTGAGAAAAAAAAATGCAAAAAAGGTTTGTTTTTTTAATAGTGTATGGAAACATCTGGTTCCCACTGTAATAACGTATAATATTGACACAATGGTGCTTGAAAAAAATGATCCTGAATTAAAAGTGATAGTCTGTAAGTTTAAATGTTTTACAAATATTATAGAATGCATATAATTGACCGTCGGGCCAGCAATTTGACGTAATGCAAGTATTATTAAATTAAAAAAAATTCCCTTGCTGATCTTAACTAATCAGAATTGCAAAATCGCTTACTTTTGAAATGTCTCTATCTCACCTCATTTCACAATCTTACAGACTTCATCATTTTAATTAAGAGGGTAAGTAAATAATTAATGAATAACTGAAAGGGTACATACCATATTTTCATTCAACGGTAACAAGTCCATATTTAGTAAGGACATTTTTCTAAAGACTTTTGCACTTGGACTCGGTGTGTGGCTCATTTCTCACCATAAAAGCTTGATTACACTATAAACCACTAGATTCCAATACAATGGGTTGGTCCTTGGAGATTTTGATTCCAGTGCGTTTTAAGGGCCGATATGAAAGTTTATTATTTTGTTACAAAGCTGTGGAGTAACATGATCCTTAAGGTCTGGATAGTAACCGCTTTGAGAAGAATCTCACAAAACTAACAAAACTAACCATTTAGATTTGATGACAATGAAAAAATGCTTATCTGACAGCATCCATAACAGTGGGGGAAGAGTCTGTTGTACGCATCCCTTCGCCAGTGTAACCGCAGTTTACATGCATCAACAAAAAGCACACTGAAATTGAGCTATTGCTTCATGATTTTGTTTATGGTGTTCATGTGATTACAACAAACATTTATCCACAAAATTACACACTGAAAATAAAGAAAAGTGAGGCCACTTTCACTGTAGGGTGTGCAGTAGCCAACATCTACTTACATACTAATGAAAATCTATTAAAAAAAAAAAAGACTATTGATGTAAAATATGTTATATACCAGATAATGCCTGACCTCATGTTACCCAATTTACCCAGGCTTGGGCTGAAAGTAGGGCGGGGTTCATACACTTTTGTCACTATCCGATACGTATCACGATACTTAGGGGCCGATCCGATATGTATTGCGATACAGTAAGTAACTATGACAAGTAATATGTTTACCTTAAAATGTGTCAAATGTCATGTGTCCAAATTTTATAAACCAAATACCATTTGACATTTATTGAAGTGTTAAGATTGAAAAGTGCATTATCAAAATGTAACAAAGAGTGCATGAATTAATTGTGAGTGAGTGAGTGAGTGAGTGAGTGAGTGAGTCAGTGAGTTGGGGCGGCTGTGGCTACAATCCCCACCGAGTGTGAATGAATAATGACTACAGGATTGGCGCTTTGAAAAAAAATGGTGACACAAGCTTGTAAAGTGCAATACAAGTTACAAACACAAGTATTTATTACTACAAGAAAATCACAGATCACTTAAAAATGTGCACACAGTCTTTTTGCATCTGTAGTTTTAGCACAATGTTATGTTAGTATGTTTCTTAGCCTTGTTTAGACATAATTTGAAGAAAACCGAATCTCTTGTAAAAATACTATCACCAAATTCCAGACTGTTATTGAATAATGTCGTTTTTCTCATACTATGCAGCTGTAGTTGTCACACTTTTTTTTGGCAGAGCTGGTAACGTTTCTGCTTGTACGAGACTTGAACTGTGTAATTCAGGCGCCTTGTCCTCTTTGCCCTCTATGACCCCTTGTTTAGGGCAATTCACTGCACCCCTCTCTTGCCCTGAAGGTGTGCGTCCCAGTCGGCAGGCTCATTCCCCTCCAGTTGCCCAGAGGTGACGAGGCCAATTGTAAAACCGCTCCGAGGGGTGGTCTTGCGTGCCTGCCCCAGCCTTGGCAGGACCCCCGCATCCCAAATTGAAAGCAGACGTGTTTGGAGTTTATCCTCTGAGTTACTACTGTTCAATTGTGATTTACAAGACTGTGTGAGATATGGAAACCTCTCACGCAAGTCGAGATATGGGCTGAGTGGAAGCACATTGAGAGAGCCGCTGCTGGGACGGGCTAATGGCTTAACACATGCATCCCTCCATTTGGCTGTGCTGTTTACTCCCCGTTTAAGGCTATTGACGGGTCCAATTGGGATCAGCTGCAGACTTGACGAAGCACGCACCGCTGCTGCAACAAATCGTGAAGCGTCTGTTATGGTTTAGACAGGGAGGGTCAGTCGTTAAATACAAATGATCACGTTCAATGCCACAAGTGTGTGAGCAAATCCAAATTCAACATTGATTTACAGACCAATGACCAAAGCAATAGATAAAAGCCATGAATGGATAAACAGTAGCCAGTGAAAAAAACCTTTCGACCAAAGATCCACCAAATAATTGTCCTACAGGGTTGTGCAATTTTGATCAAATTGAGATTAAAACTATGATAATTCTAAAACAAAAAAAAACCTAATAAGTTTTGCTGAGGATTATCTTGAGCTAATTAATCTTATCTACATTTACAATCATTCACTGTAGAAAAAAGATTTCTCTATTTTTAATATAAAAAATAAAACTCAATTGAAAATTAAGAGGCCTCAATGAGAGCGAGAAATAAGACATACATTTTTAGAAATGAACATACCATTGTTAATGGACCTAGATGAAATCAAATAGGCTTTGAGGCTTAAAAACAGTCTTTTGGTACCGATTAGCATGGGCAGCAAAAAACAGTGAAAAACAGTGAAAACAAGCTCTCACTTTTAGCTGATGGCATGCCAGGCCGTGATGAATACACTTTGAGCACAGAATAGGTCTAGTGATGGATTAAGGGCTTAAAACAGTTCGTAAGGTCCCGGAAATACAGATCGGAGCACAGAAGAAGAAGAAAATGTTAATGGTACAACTCAAAGCGGCATTGAAAAGGCATTAGACTACTTCAGGTATGTTTTTGATGAGGGAGCAATATAACAAAGTTAAAATAAAGTAACAAAATATCATATTTCACACATACAACTATTTAGATATGTGAAGGACATTTTTATCATCTGCCATGGCCTATGACTTTTACAAGTGCTTATTTTTCATACTTTTCATAGTACATTAATTTATTCACCGAAAGATAACCGTTTATCATGAAGTAATGTGTTCTGTTTTCCAGGCAATTGCCACTTAAATCGAGAGCATTACAAACCAGATTTAAGAGCAGAAAAAGCAAGATAAAACTGTACCTATGACCTCACATGAAATACCGAACACTATTCCTATATGATGTAGGCAACTATAAACTCTGTCTACCATTCTCAAGGCATTAATACATTTTCTTCTGGCCAGTGCGTCCTGCATGTGCGTGCATTGTTGCCACGCAGAAAGGCCATTAAGAGAAGGTTTTAAGTGTTTTTATGGCTAATTCTTTAGAGCAGATGTCACCGGTGTAAGCAGAAGCACATGTGGCCTGTATGTTTGGGGCATTTGTTTTGGTGGGAGCAGTGGCCCACAGCAGCGGCAGCAGCAGAACACCTCCAGGTTGTAAAGCAGTTTCCTCTGGTTCGGGACATGCCTGGTCTGCACAGGTCAGCATGACACATCGCCACATGCACAGGGGCTCTATGTAAGGCATAACACCTGCTCAGCTCACGAACCGAGTCTGAAAGCAGAGAGACCTTTCCCACCAATACAGCCTTTTAATGAAACACTAGGATTTACCGACCTATGCCCCGTTATTATCCAACATTATCTATCAATGAAATGATCAATACAAAACAGCCGCAATTCTTCAAGCATTTGTTCTCAAAAGTTGTCATTATGATTCATAGGGATGCACCAATACCACTTTTTCTTAAAACCGTTACGAGTACCATTACTTTGACTTGAGTACCGTAATTTCTGGCCTATAAGCCGCTACTTTTTTCCCTACGCTTTGAACACTGCGGCCAATATCGAGCCAGCAACAGGCACTAGAGGCACTCTCTAGCAGTAAACGCAAAAGTGAGACGGGACTTCTAATCAACGCTGCTCTTGGCTGAGGAACGGTAGATGAGTAACCTTTAAAATGATGAAGACTCACTTTAGCCTAAATGTCGACGGGCTTTGCTCGCCTGGGGAGCGATCTGAACTGGAGATGTGGCCACAACGCGGACGGGTTACACGTCACATCCCTACACTTTCACATTGAGGTCGGCTACACTGGCCATTTATGCGTGGCTTTTTTACGCACTGCTGTCCCTGTCGCCCTCCCTCTGCACCTTTCTCTGGGATGAGGTGTCTCTTCCTCCTCATCCACGCCATGGGCCACTCTGAGCAGATGCACGGCACTATGAAAACCGGCGGTGTATATTCGAGCGCGGCCTGTATGTGTACAAAGCCACAATTTAGCTGTAACTATACCTTATAGTAAGGTGCGCTTAATTGGCCAACATTTACGGTACTTGACAATACCGAATACCGATACAAGTACATGGCATTTTTAATATAAGTGTATCCAGTGCTCCAATAGTTGCTACTGGGTGATAAAGATTCCCAAATGTTTATGTCTTTGGAGAAGCTGAGCAGCACATCAGCATTTTTCCAGCTCAACTCTGCTTCTCACACGCTGCTATTAAAAATTCATCATGGGCGATCTGTGAGGCACTGCGCAGACTATACACTGTGGTTCTCAGTAAAATCAACAACTTACAGGCGCTTCTTCTCAATAATCAGACCTAAATCCACAGATGTCCGGGTAATATATGCACGCATTCATCTTCCAGATTATTATGGGATTGTAAGTAACATTTGTAAGTATTTAAAACACAGCATCTTAAAATCTCTATAGGTTTATTACTACACTATCAGGGATTTTGTTATGCAGTGGTACATCCTGGACAATAGTCAGTCAGATGCAGACCTGGATCTTGAACACAAAGACACAAGTTATGTCTGCATTTGTTGATTCAAATCCTGCTTATGTGTGTGCTGTTACTGTCGTTCCCTTTGGAAGGACACTTTACCCCCATTGTCCAGTCTGGTAATTATACGACTAAATGAAACATGACTGCATTGTAATTTGAGACTGCTGATCAGTCTCAGAAATTGCCAAATTGATAAGGAAACAGTAATGCCATGCATGTGAACTCTAGCTGCTATGGCTGTGTTTATTGACATTTTGGAAGCACAACTGGCACGCTACCCACACAAAAATAACTCATTTGTATTCAAACTGCAATGTCCTTCTTGCATGTTCCTGTCAGAGCGTCCGACCCGGCCGACGAGTTGCGAATGAAGCCACACACGTTACGCTTATGAGCGTTGAAAGCATTGCGGATAAACCAAATAGAAAAATCCTAAATCTTCTTTTATAAACGTTATGAAATGGTCGTCCAACTGGCTCTCACTCCCTAACACATGACACAGACATTCCCCTCAGCAGTTCCGAGGGGAGTGACTCATGGTTGTGGACGTGAGGAAAGGACTATGCGTCAGTAGCTCTGGATTAGGAAAAGGTCAAGTGCAAGAATGATCAAAGTGTGTACAATGGTTCTGACTGGATCAGGATTAGAGATGTAGATAAAAAAAAAAAAAAAATTGCTGTACAAAGTGTAAACATTTAACCTATATGACGTTCCTGTAATTTGGATTTATTTCCTCTCCTCACGCTCCCAACACCTAAGCCTTGTATTCCCGATTCTTCACATTGATGTTGTTGCTTGGCAATGTGCATAGTGCAGATCCTAGTGATTCATTTTGAGGGGGAACCTCCTTTTTTGGCATGTCTAATTGAATGCATCTGATGTCTTGTCTGAAAGACGCACTCCAATCGTAGGAATGAGACCTTTTCTTTCAGGTAGAAGTGCCATGTCAAAAGGATTTGGAACCACTTTTCAAAGTGGATTGGGTCGCACTTGATAAAAATAAGATCTGTGTTGCTCACACTGTCATGAAAACAATAAGTAAAAATTGCATTGGAGCAAAAAGTAATCAGATTTGGTTTACTTTGGCTTGCTGTGTGAATGTGTTCACAGGGGTCATGTCTTGATATCTAAACCATATCAATCCTTTTTAATGCCTTGATAGCAATCATTACAGTGTTTCTTTAAAGGAATAAGCATATTATGTTCTTACCTGAGCTTAGACGAGTTGCTGCGTACCTGTCTGGTCTTTGTGCGTGCGCTCAGTCATGCAAATGTTGTTAGCGTTTAGCCTCTCCCAGCAAAGGTATAGCTCCAAACTGGGGTGAAGTTAGAATCTGCCAAGCTGTTCCACGTTTTCCCTATTTAAATACAGTTACGTGAAAAGTTACACGATCCAAGTATAGTCACACAAAATTAAACATGTCGATTTTTTAAGCAGATACAAAGGGGCACTATATTGTGAGGCGTAATAACACCTGGAGTACTTCGACGTCTGCGCAGTAATATCGTCAAATTTTGTGTAACTAGACTTGGATCATGTAACCTTTCATGTAACTGTATTTAAATAGGGAAAATGTGGAACAGCTTGGTAGTTTCTAACCTCACCCCAGTTTGGAGCTGTACCTTTGCTGGGAGAGGCTAAATGCAGAAGAAAATGCGGAGAAACATTGTAGTAAAAATCAGTCACAAGTTTGTACCTATTTTATGTATTTAATGTTGTAGATTTTTGCATATAATTCCGGGAAAAAGACTAAAACTTAGTTTTTTGTTTTGGAATCTGTTTATTTTTGTCTTTTAAAGAAACTCCATACATATATATAAATAAATATGAATGTCCTGCCTAATTCAGCCCTATGCCCCTAATACAGCGTCCCCTACTGTCACAGTTCAGCACTGACATATTTAGAAGCCTCATACATAGGATTATAGATGAGACATTTCTAAATCCATCCATCCATCCATCCATCCATTTTCTTCCGCTTTATCCGGGGCCGGGTCGCGGGGGCAGCAGTCTCAGCAGAGATGCCCAGACTTCCCGATCCACGCACACCTCCTCCAGCATTTCTAAATGTCCAATCAAAATAATAATGTTTAACTAAAGGCTATTTGAGGGCTAAAAAAATATACATCAAATTGATACCGGCTTATATATCGGCTATTGGCCATGCCAACCCCCTTCATATTGGTATCGGACCCCAAAATCCATATCGGTCGGGCCCTAATTCAATGTCACTTTTTGCTCTTTGGTTCATTGATGACAAGCTGCAAATGAAATGTATTGACTTTATTTAACGCTGATAAAAGTGTCTCCAATATGATATAGTCTGAAGTTCATAATGCATTATCTTTTGTCATTGCTTTCATGAATTTCCATTGTACGGCTTTTCTGGACAAAACCAAAACTTCCAAGAAGCAAAGTTTTCTTTATGATTCATACAGTCTGATGTTCTTCTCTTTCTCTGCTTTTTAGTTTATGTGGTACTTTTTCCTCAATCACTTTAGAACCGCTATGAATGCAATTTGTTTCCTGGAGTCATACAAGTCCTAAGACTGGGGGAGTCTATAAATTATAGTAGTTTTTATTCTCTGGAGTTGTTTAGGGGAAACCGTTTTGGTCATTTCCAGCAGAGATAATTATCATCATGAGATCCAAAGTTTAATTTGTAAAATCATGAAATGGTTTACCACAACAGTAAACATGCCCTAAAATTACATAACCTAATTTAAATATAGGCACATGTTGAAAAGCCAAAGTGCTGTTATGAAGACTGATGGAGAGGGTTTGCCCATGCTGGACGGGCAGCTGTGCTAAATCGCTGCTTCCTACACAAGATAGTTCCTGTAACAATAACAGAAACAGAACTGAGTTGAAAAGAATGTGCATTATGTTTGTCACTTCTTTATTCAAAACAAATCATCACCATTGAAACATGTTTGTAACTACGTTACTTTATGAAAATTATAATTCACTCCTTTACAAACTCTGTGGGCCTTAACATGCCATGTGTTTTTTCTGAAACTGCAGTGTTCTGTGTATGTGCCATAAAAGGCAAGTTTCCCAAGAAATGTGTTACGTTTAAATAGAGTTCAAAGCAAGTTATGTTTTGCCAAAGGTTTAGCAACAGTCATGAATTATTATTATTCAAGGATTTTTTTTGGCCCAAAGTCTTTACTGGACAGAACAGCACCAGATGAAAAATAAAGAGCTGGGAGCGACATTCAGCAAATTGTGGCAAGAAATGGTTTACCACAGCGTGTTGGCTGAGGACAGAACAGTGCTCCACCATATGTGCAGCAGCCTTAACTTTTAGACTATGAGCTGCGCATTGTCATTCGAATTTTAATATTTTATATGACAAAGTTCTTGTCTGGTTCACGAGTGAGGGACGGATGGAGTGGGAGATCGACAGACGGAACGGCTTCAGCAGTGATGCGGTCGCTGTATCGGACTGTTGGGGGGGCAAAGCTCTCGATTTACCGATCGATCTACGTTCCAACCCTCACCTATGGTCATTAGATCTGGGTAATGACTGAAAGGACAAGATTACGGATACAGGCCGCAGAAATGAGTTTCCTTCGCAGGGTGGCTGGGCGCACCCTCCGAGAGGGTGAGGAGCTCAGTTATCCGGAAAGAGCTCGGACTCGAGTCGCTACTCCTTCACGTGGAAAGGAGCCAGCTGAGGTGGCTAGGGCATCGGTTTCAGATGCCTCCTGGTCGCCTCCCTCGGGAAGTGTTCCAAGCATGTCTTATTGGGAGGAGGCCTCGTGGAAGGCCCCCCTGAAGGGACTATGTCTCAGAGCTGGCCTGGTGTCGCCTCGGAGTCCCCTCAGAACAGCTGGACTGCTGAGACTGCTCAGACTACTGCCACCGCGACCCAGCCCCAGATAAAGCGGAGGAAAATGGATGGATGGATGGATGACAGATATCATAATCCCCCATTGAAAAAAACGAAAATAGACAAACAGACGGTGGCCACAGTGCTGTATGTACGGTATTTTTTTCCAGCTCAGATCAAGTCAAGTCTGCAAAAGTTTTACATCTCCACTAATGTTGTACAGTGACTTTGTCATAATTCTAACATAATAAACTTCCAGACAAGTTAAATCACAATTCAGTGCTATTAAGTAAACTCCATTATTGTAAACAGACACTCTTCACTCCACAGCCGTGGTTTAATCCCCGTCTCTGTCCTCCGGGCTCCTGCGCTGCAGACTCCATTTAGTGCCTCATTTAGCACTCTTCCTTCAAACTGGGAGTACATTAGTGCATAATGTTATTATTGCTGTGGCCTGTTGTTGTGAGTGCTCTGTGTTTTATGATGTGAACAGAATTGAGTCGTGCCGTTTTATAAGACTTTGTAGCGTGTTTTTAAAAGCTGTTCGTGCAGGAGGCAGTAAACCCAACGCCACGCCAGCCCAGCTCTGGGCACTGCAGGCAGTAGGACGTCCCAATAAATATGAGATGGTGGGGTGCAATATGTGAAAGACGAAATGTTCAAAAGTCTACAACAACTTTTGTCTCATACAGGCAAAGCTGGTGAAGCAAAGAGACATAACTACAGTGTGTTCTGGTTATAAACATCCCCTCGCGACTGCACTGCATGTTCTTTACCTTATTTTTGCTTTATGATTACAGTAGATGCACAGTGTCTTTTCACCAATGTCAAGAGCTGCATCCGAAACATTTTGACCAAACAAACAAAAACATTTATAATAATGAATCAATTGAATTTTTGTTGTGCTGTACTTTGAATGGCCTTTGATATAAGGTCACAGTATTGCTGCTGATCCACAAATAATGGGTGATTTGATGCCAGCTAAGACGTTGTGTCCTAAGGCAACACACACCTCGCCTGTCTGTGCATGTGGTCGGAGAGGGAAAAGTCAGACATGTCTCTGTCAAAAAGCCGTCCACATCGAGAGAGTGTCCAAATGCTTTGTTATGAGTTAAGGCCAGTATGTACTGTATGTTAAAGAGTTTAGTGTGACGTAAGGGTTGGATTTCCTTAGATCTATAAATAGTCTCTAAATCAGGTGTTTCTATGTAAATGGTCTTACTTTAGCCACTCTCTCGGGGCAGACTGTGTTTTCTTTCGGGGCTGGTTTTCTCTGATACTCGCTCAGATACGGAGCTAAGACGCTGATCCTCAACAGCTGTTCAGGACTTAAACCGGATCACTGTATTCCCTCGACAGCGAAGCATATTCTGCAGGCCTATGATTGCTGTACTGCTCAACTACATCAACATATACTACTGCTACGTCTACAACTGCAACTGCAGTACTGTAAAGACAAAAGACCACCTTAAACTGGTCATAATTGCTTGAATTTTGAGTTTATCTTGACAGGTTTGTAATATACTCTATAAGCCAATGAAACTTGCATTATGCCACGTAAATTGCAAAAATTACCTTTTGTAATAAATTCAAGTAAAACTAGTATTTTTTAAACTGCAATGACAAAAGAAAATTTGAAGAGAATCAGAATAGACTCATTGCCATTGTCAGCGAACAGGCTCACAAACTAGGACTTTTCTTTGCTAGCCTGGTGAGACCAGAATGATTCCCCTCTATATTTTTTTATACAGAGGGGGATCAGTCTGGAACCCCCGCCCCCGCTGGAGGCATCAGCAAAACTCCCGCAAGCCCGTGCCATCAGATTTGTTTATTTGTGGTCACGTGTTGTTCGCGGGCAGCGTCACTCATGGAACGCGAAAGTCCCCTCAATAACAATCTGCAAACAGCGCACGAGAGAGAAAGAGCGTTTCTCTCCAATCGGTGGTAAATTACCAAAAACACATCGACAGTAGGTGAGTTTCGTGATTGAATTAATTCATAATTCATAATATTAATTCATATTATTAATTCATAATATTAGTAGCCTGGTCTCCAGGCTACTAACGTGCAACATGAAACATAAAAGTTGGTAGAGATGTATAGTAAACTATAAAAAACTATAAAACTATAAGGGCGGGCATAAAAATAGATTAAGATAAAAAACAACAGCGTGAATGGATTTACAGATGTACAGATGCAGCAGATATGAGTGTGGACATGCCAGTGCAATAGAGTGGTGTTAAATGAGGACTAAACGGTCAGAGTTACACTTTCTCCAAGGCACTGCCCTAAATGGTCAGCTCTACCTCTTCATTTAAACATGAGGACATTGTATCAACAACACATAAAGCTAAAGGAACAAAGACGAATACAACAGTTCATCTGTACTTTCAGTCAGGAAATGTGTAATTCTTAAATCATTTATCAAAACCTATAAAACTGAACAATAAGGGATGAAATGATCAAATTAAGAAATTAGATTTGGATTTGCTTGAAAAGTAAAAAATGGGTGCGGTATTATTACATTTTTGGAATGCATACAAATACTTAATTTATTTATGTATTCATTTATCTCAAGAGCTGTCCCCTTGATATGTAACATCTCGTTTGCGAGGGGGGCCTAAAAGACAACATCACAGAACATAGACAAATCCATCAAAATCAAAATCAAATGAGAACAGGACACACAAACAATACAACTCCATTCAAACAAACAGCATACAACAAGACAGATAGCTCTCCACAATTATGGTAATTTAAAATAATTGAAATTGTTTAAAATCCCGGTATCCGAAAAGTACTGTTTTTCGGGTTCTATACTACTTCAATCTTTATCTAGAACAAATTAGAAGGATAATGGTCATAAAACTAGTTTTTAATTCATTAAACAGTAGCTTTATCAATGAATGTGTAATATCAGTACGATATGAGTAATGTGACGTAGGACTGTAACAGCATTTGTGTAGTGCTTTTCACAGATAGGTCACAAAGCTACATAAGCACTACATAAGGGATCACTGTTTATTCAATTCAGACTCAGTGGTGGCCCAATATGTAATCAGAGCTGCCCTGGGTACGGAAGTACGACTGCCAATCTGAGCCATCGGACAGTCCACTCACTCATCAGCACGTTCCCAGCATCAAGGTCTCCCATCTGGTACAGCTCTGACCCTGCTTCACTTCAGAGATCGGACGAGATTGAGGTCAAGGTGGTTTTGGTGCAGTGACAAACTTTATCTTGTGTAATAGGTTGTGTTTCAGCTTAAATCCTTTGTTGAACCTGACAAATGAGATGATAAAAAGCCGGTAGCGTGTGATTGTGTTTGTTGTAGCTGAAGTTATTCATAGACAAAACTAATGTCGCTCGGCTCGATCCTGAGAGATCCCCAATTATCGAGGAATTTAGAAAGCAGAAGCTAAACCCAAACAGTCTCCTCCGGCGCTAAGAATAACTTGACCTAAGCCACGATCCACTCTGCCATCTACATGAGCGCGATCAGAGGAAGACACAGGACACAGTCTGCAGGAATGCTTTTAGACGCCGTGTGCAGGCAGATGGGCAGCATTAATAGTGGAAACTACATAAATGACAGCAAGAGCTTTCTTAGAAACAGCGCAGGACCATACTGCTGTCCTACTGTAACCCTGTGACAATGTGCTGGACTCAAGTAAATCAACACGTTCAAAGTATTATTCTCTGACAAGGAAGATTCTCAATAATTAAAATTGTCATCAGTGATGGCCATTATTCAATGAGGAGTTTCTATCACCTGTAACTGTGCAAAATATGTGTGATTCTGTCAATGTGTGACAACTAACTTTCCACCAATGGGATGACCACTTTACACCTTGATTGAGCAACAACTGTCCCATGATGATTAAATGTGTTCAGATCAAGCAAAAAAAATTTCTTGAAAGATACTAAAGATGAAACAAAGATTTTAGTTTCCACAGTGGTTCCAAAGATGCAGCCTTTACCATAATTCATAAGCAGTTGGAGATATTGGGAATTTGGCTTCCCAGAATGATCCGTTCTTATCAACATCAATCGTTTAATACGTATTCTCCACAGACAAATGAAGATGAAGCCAGTTTCTATGTAAAGACATCTGTGGTTTCTCCAAAAACCTAAGATTTAGAGTTCACAAAAAAATAACTGTAAACTTAATCTAATATTAATTAGCATTTACCTCTGATGACACTTTCACACTAGCCTGGCTAACGCCAGCCAAAATATCACACCTGATATTTAGTCTGGGAACCACTACTATGTGACAAACGTAAAGTTCTTTATTTTTATCTCTATGTCACGGACAAGCCCGTGTTTGAACTCTATGTATCTTCAGTAGTAAAGATGAAACTGAATATAATTTGATTTGAGTTTCCCAGATCTGCGTATGAAGCTGAAATTCGAGTTGAACCCTGCACACTTGAGTTGCATAAAGTTTGCGTGCATCACTCCAATCTTATAAACCCTCACAGGCTGTTAGAATCCAACACAACACTCAGCCCCGACACGCAACACAACCCGGCACAATGGGAATAAATGAAAGGAAAAGCCTGATCCCATTCATCAAAAACATCCAATAACTCTGACTTAAAAACAGAGGAAGGAAGGCCGAGGTAAACAGATGCAGTCCAGTGTGATTGAACTTTTTAAATACGGTTCCTCACGCAGCCTGCCTCACGGACATGTCACTTCCTCCGCTACTGTAAACTGTAAACTGCACCAAAGCTTTGATCACAGAGGCTGTAAAACCGAAGTACCTGCTCCAACACAAGCCCACTATTAAATATAATACACAAAAAAGCCAGACCGGTTATGTGTAGTGGAGATCAAACCACCCGAGACCAAGGCATTTCCAGCATGAAATGTCAATGATTAATACTGTCGATGTTTTTGATGCTGATATCACATTTGTGTCCCGTTTAAAACACTACTCAGTGAGTGCTAATGAACAACAGAAGGTGACCTACTCCTAATTTGGTCGGTGCTGCTGTGCTGTCCTGTTTAATAAACTTCAAAGGACAAAAGTAACTTGTGTGTTATTAATGAAACATGTAATCTATTGTCTGAAACAATTGCCTTTAAGTCACATTTTTCATTTTCTTTATTTATTCATCCATGTTCATATTTTTCTTTATAGGGTCATACATAAATATACTATAATATATACATAATATAAACAATACATGGTGAAAAGGAGCATGATGAAGACATTTGTCTTATTGTCCATGCCCCTTTATAATAGTTACAGGAACATCGATGACCAAAACGGCGGGTCATCCATCAACAAATTTGTGTTTCCTACAATGTGACAACCTGAGCCAGTCTGATACAATTAGCAAAAGTAGATGGGAAAGTTTACAATCAAAATCTAACAATTAGTTAGTATTGGATAAATGTGGTGATATTTACAGCTCAACTTGGAATGATGGACCAGAAGGTTATTAGATGCAGCAGAAGAAGAAGAAGAAGAAGAAGAAGTAGTAGTAGTAGTAAGCAAGCACCTCTGTTCCTTTGTGGGTGGGCCTCTCCATGACAAAACGAGATAATAATAATAAAAATGCATGTTTTTTTTTTATATAGTGCTTTTCTGGACACTCAAAGACGCTTTACATTACACTATTCATTCACTCCATACCTGGTCAAAGTAAGCTACTATTGTAGCCACAGCTGCACTGGGGTAGACTGACGGAAGCAAGGCAACCAGTCTGCGCCATCGGCCCCTCCGACCACCACCAACCACTCACTCACTCACTACAGTCGCTAGGCTTCCTGGTGTTACCAAACGGTCTCCCATCCAAGTACCGACCAGGCCCTTCCCTGCTTAGCTTCCAAGGTCTGACGGGATTGGGCAGAGCAAAGGCGGTATGGCCTTACAGATGTGTTTACTGCATACAGGGTGAGGACAAGAAACATCTTGCAACAAATCTGATGTCTGTAATAACCTGGTACCATTGGTATCATGGTATCATTCCATGCAGATGATCTGTAATAAATATCACAAAATTTAACTAGGTTGTCACATTTAGGACACATTCATAAGTCATTTTGCTGTAGTTGAAAAGCAAACTAGTAGTTATGTATTTTACTTTGATATCAGAATTCTTTGGCCCAAGCGTTTGTCGGCCTAATTCAGAGGTGACCTTGGAGGATAGTTTGTAAACAGTGGTTTTACTCAAACTTGAAGTAAGGAAATAGAAATATTAGTGTGCCAGAACAGAGGGAAAAATAATATTAAAAATTAAAGTGCACTTTACAATTACTATGAATTTATAATATATTACTGTAGCTATAAATGTGTAGCTAACAATTCCCCTGTCTTTACCAGCCTATACAGTATATACAATGTCATGACATTCCTCTCTATAAAAGTGACTAAAATGCAGTAAGTATTGAAATGTTGACACGTCTAGGCCGACTAGTACATAAAATGTAATATTTGCTGTTTTTATACATTGGTTTAGAACTATTAGATCCAACCTTAAAATTGAAGGTATTTAATACCCTTGGGATAAAATATATATATATATTCATGTATTGAATTTGAAATACATAACTTTTAAGGATGCCTGACCTTGCCTGCTTTAAACAGTAAAATGTAGGGCGTATTGATTAAGTGGCACTAAGTCTGGGGTTCCCAAACTTTTTTGGCTGGGACCCCAAAAATTGCCTCGGAACCTCCTCTTATGCTACTGCAGGGCAGAAAAATCTTTTAAAATTCAAGACAATATGTATTTTAACCCATTTATTTTTAATATTTGATTGGATTTCATAATTTACATTGCGGTTTTACACTCAATTTTCTTTCTATTTAATCTAGAATAGAGAGATGGTGAAAGACTGTTGTGAAGCGGAGGGAGGAAGAGGAAGGAGGAGGTGGAGCTGACCAGTGCAGAACACCACGCTCTGAAACAGGGACAAACCCAGGAGGCGCGGCACCATTTCAGAGGATCAGAGGAGACAGAGGGCAGCCAGCCAGGTTTCTTCCTAGTGCTACAGTTCCCCCGACCTCCAAGGTCATGCGGTTCAGGTTGACACACAGTGGCAGCGCGACTCAGCCGCAGCAGCTCAGGACTAACACCTGAACACTATTTCGTTGTACGCTTGTACAATGACAATAAAGCACTTACTTACTTGAAATCATCTGGGAACCCCTGCCAAAGGCCTTGCGAACCACTGCAGTTAGTAAAAGTTAATTCAAACCAAAAGGTGATATTGCCCATTTTGAGAGTGGCATGGGGGCTAAATCTTTTATTTACCCTCCATAGATGACCAATCCACCGAGAACCGAACCTCCGCTCTCCACAGTCACGGAAGTGCCCGAGATGACCCGACTACATTGTCATCTTGGAATATACCCGTCTCTTCAGGGAAGAAATCCATTGATGGAATATCAATGGATGTGTGGCACAGTAGTTAGCGCCTCATGCTTCACAGCTAATGTCCGGGGCCTTTCTGTGTGGAGTTTGCATGTTCTCTCCGTGTCTGCGTAGGTTTCCTCCGGGTACTTCGGTTTCCCCTACCACCAAAAACATGTACAATGGATGAATGAGAGTGTGTTTGAGAGAGTGACTGTGGGACAACGAATGCAAATTAGCTCATGGCTACAAACCGGTGTGGCGTCTTCACTAACATGCATTGTCCCTACTAAATAAACAAACAAACAAACCAAAAACCTGGTCAGTTATTCAGCTGATCTCATTCTTTGGACACGTCCATCCATCCTTCTATTTTCTTCCGCTTTATCCGGTGCCGGGTCGCAGAGTTAGCAGTCTGAGCAGAGATGCCCAGACTTACCGATCCATGTAGACCTCCTCCAGCTGTTCTGTGGGGACCCCGATGCGACACCAGGCCAGCTCAGAGACATAGTCCCTCCAGTGTGTCCTGGGTCTTCCTGAGGCCTCGTCCCAATAGGACATGGCCGGAACACCTCCTGAGGGAGGCGACCAGGAGGCATCTGGAACAGATGCCCGAGCGACCTCAGCTGCTCCTTTCGACGTGAAGGACCTTCTTCACCACAACAGTCCGATACAGCGACCGCATCCCTGCTGACGATGCACCGACCTGTCTATCGATCTTACACTCCATCCGTCCCTCACTCGTGAACAAGACCCCGAGATACTTGAACTCCTCCACTTGGGGCAAGGACTCCCCACCGACCTGAAATGGGGAAGCCACCTTTTTCCAGTGTAGCCTTGGATTTGGGGTGATGTTCCTCATCTTTGGACACATAGGCCCAGTCCCATTTCTCTCACTTGCTCTGAGAACACTCGCTATGAGTTCCCTCCACAGTAGAGTCCCCTAAATGAGGGACGTGCAAGTGAAGAATTTCCCCTAAGGAATGGGACAACACTAGTATGCAAATTAGCGCAGAGAACGTGTCCCCTACGTCATGTGCAACATCGACGTGTCTGATTTCACCCCAGTCTAGTAGATAGCGGTAAAACACCGTTTATACAAGAAATACTATTTTCATTCACGTGTGAAAATGCCTGTTGTGTTTGCCATGTTGATTTATCTACGTTAGATAAATCAACGGAGAAGAAATATATACGAAACAGCAGACGCGTTCGCCGTATGTGTGTGATGGTCGGGATGTTTCAGGCATGTTTTGTTTAATTTTGGCACTTTGCTCAACTTAGCTGCCAACTACCATTGTGTCTAAAGACAAGACGGCCTACACAGTCTATTGTTAAACGATTAAACATGATGCATTACTGTTTTCGATAGAGCAAACAATAAATCATCTGTGTCACATAAGTAGAACGTAAACAAGCAACACTTTTAGGGCGTTTTCACACAGGCTCTAGTTAGGTCGACTTAAAGGGACTTTCGGCCCGAGAGCGGCACTTTAGGGTCAGTGTGAATCTAACTGCAGCACTTTACGACGGTCTAAACAGCCGCTCCGACTGCGGCTGAAACAGGTGGTCTCGGAGCGACGCTTCTCGCTCTCTGTGTCGGAGCGGTTGTGGTGTGAATGCGGCCGACCTCTGGTGAACTATTCTCGCTTTGATGCTTTAAATCATCAAGGTACGCCTCTCTTTCCTGAGAAAAAGGGAAGCAACGCACACCAAAAATAGTCTTCGAGGTGCAGATGTAGGGGAAAATCTTCATACATCAAAAAACAACATCGCACACTCATGAGCCGATGTCCACATTTTTTAATATGAGTGATCACGTTTCGGCATTAGCCTTCATCAGATCTTTCTTTATAGGGGCGACAATGGCGCAGATGGTAGAGCGGGTCGTCTCATGATCGGAAGGTCGGGGGTTCAAATCCCGCCTCCTGAAGGTGCACATTGTCTTTGTGTCCTTGGGCAAGACACTTCACCCTCCTTGCCTCCAGTGTCTGCGTACCCTGGTGTATGAATGAGAGAGTGAATGGGCCCCCTATGAGAGACCAACAGGCCTGGTTAGAACCATGAGGCTGTCCTTCTGTGGACCTGCAGGAGGAGCCATAGGGGACTGGTGCTATGTGATTTGGGCAGCTCCAACAGCTGCCCCACGACCCGGCAACGGACAAGTGGAAGAAAATGGATGGATGGGAGAGGAGTGACCACCGCGTAACATTGGGGAAGTTTGCACGTACGTGCGTGTCGGTGTCGGCACATTGACAGGTCGATGCCCGTTGTCATGGGAATAAGTTAGTTGAACAGCTGATCGTTGTTACGTGGCTGATGTTTTGTGCGAGTGCGTGTGAACACGGACCTAACTAACTTTGGAGTAAATACAGTTGGAGCTAATGCGGTCTCGAGGCGACCTACAAAGCTCCAACATGTGTGAAAACGTCCTCAGTCCTCTATCACCACAAGAGAAAGGGTTCAGTTTGAGACCGTTTTGTTTACTGAAAGCTTGAATCAGAGTCAGTAGATTGAGAACCTGAATAAGCGCGAAACATCCACATGTTCACCGGGGCGCACCGGGACACACAGGCTCTTCTACCATCCGGGTACTTTCAGTGCGCCGCAGATGTGGAGGTGAAAACAATGGCGGTATTAAACAGCGTTTTTGCCTGTGAGTGACAGATTGTGTTCGATTAATGTAGTTTTTCTCTGTAAATCCGGCATAAAAGCTGTTGTGTGGTTGGATGTTCCATTTTGTCGGAACTACAGCTTCAATCTTGTAAACTGAGTACGTTTTATGATTAGAATCGACGTCTCCAGATCTAAACACATTGTGTGGATTATGTTTTAAAGTTTAACGTAACTGTGCCGGACACATCAGGCTCTAAATTCTACCATTTACTTTGCTTTAAACATAAAATAAATTGTTAATCAAATGTTTAATGTCATGACATGTGTTAGCTAAGTCATGCTTTAGCTAAATCTAAAGCTTAAATAACTAGACAGAAATAACTAGTCACCTAAAAGCTTTTAGAACATTTTCTCGTCAGCATTCCGTTTATCTTAGATCATGATTATTTCCCGTAAGGCGAAACATAAATGAGTGAAATTCTACACAAAGTTACGATGGATTAGCGACGCGTACTAGGCGACCTCTTGGCAGTTTGTACAAACATTAATCGAGACCAATTAAGTCAAATTTCTCTTTATATCAGACTTTTGCCTCAATAGGCAGGTTACCATGGTAATCAAATCACATTTCATCACAATCCGACAATTATTCACCTTAATAAATCCTCTCAAACAGCCACCAAATATCAGCGATCTCCCGTTGTTTTCAATGAAGCGAGAGCGCTGTATTCACCTCCGCTTCATCTGTGACGTAACACCGAGCCCTATTGACGGGCAGACTCTTGCGAAGCACTCGGCATTTTACGAACGTTGTCAAATAATAATAATAATAATAATAATGCCTTACACTTATATTGCGCTTTACAAGCCTGTATTACCAAGTTTCTCAAAGCGCTACACTGTCGTCATTATTCATTCACTCCATACTTGGTGGTGAGCTGCTGTTGCAGCCACAGCTGCCCTGGGGCAGCCAGTCTGCGCCATCGGCCCACCACCTGCCACTCACTCATACACCAGTGTACGCAGACACTGGAGGCAAGGAGGGTGAAGTGTCTTGCCCAAGGACACAACGACAATGTGCACCTTCAGGAGGCGGGATTCGAACCCCCGACCTTCCGATCATGAGACGACCCACTCTACCATCTGCGCCACCGTCGCCCCTAATAGCGACTTTCAAACTACAACTTAAAAGTCCATTGCATATACATCTAACTAACACATTCCAACATATTTCAGAATTTTTACAGGCTTATTTACGTAAATATTCTTACATATATAATTGTCGCTTCTACCGGTGGCCGCCATCTTTATACTCCCTTGTTCGCAAGTCTGCTCCTGAGCTGACTTTCTGCCGGGGGGCCTTTTCAAGGGAAGATAGCCACTTCCTCTTGCTCCCTAAAGTATTGGGACACCCTACCCCTCTGTGGGAACGCGCAAAATCTAGGGGAAGGGCTCAAATCTAGGGCTAGGGTTTGAATTGGGACAGGGCCATAGAGTTGCTCAACCTAGACCTGACCAACAGCAGCAACCCCAGACAATAAGAAAAATAAAACATGTCTCACAAAAGTTGACTTAGTGTGTCCCAAGTAGACAAGAAATCCTAATGTGGCAGTATGAATGGTGCGTGGTTGCCTTGCGGGGTATAAATAGGCCCGCAGTCCCCTTTGTTCGTCCCACCTGACCTCTCCCCTCTGTGACGTCACCCGCCGACCAGGAGCTAGCATGGCTGTGAGAGCTTCGTAGTGTTGAATGAATGCAGATTGTCACTAAGAACAAGGAAATGTCACTGTCTCAAGGCGTCAAGCCCAGTGTTCGGAGCATGCGGTGTAGTATGTGCTCTCGGTGAGTGAGATCATTGTTCGCTGTGCGCTGAGCTAACGCCGCATTGTTTTCAGCTTCTCGGCTGTGCGAGGTTGGCGCCGCGGTTGTAGCCCTCACGTGTGTGTATCTATGGGGCTCATGTGATCACAGCCACCCGGTATGTAAAGGTTTAGTGTCCCTCTGTTAACTGTTTTATATGTACTACCCTCCTAGGCTGCTGGTCGGCGGGAGAGCCTCCCTTTCTCTCTGCTCATTTCACCTGGTCCTCGACGCTTGTGCTTCAGTGTCCGTGACTGTGGGCCAAGCGGCGCCTCGTGTGGCGGTCGAGGCTGTGTAAAGTACTGACATAGACCGGTAACAGGACTGTACAAAAAAATTGGACAATTGCGTGACAACTACACGAAATAATACCTGTTTATCTAGGAATTGATGAACTGTGAATCAAACTGTCAATGTGGGTGTGAAGGAACGTAAATGATCTTAAACCAACTCGCCCCTAGAGTTTAAATGCAAAGACACCACTACTAAGGATGTAATAAATTAACCAAAACGGTATTATTGTCTCGAACCTGCGTTTGCCTTTTAGCGTGGGGATACTTTTATTTGCCCAGTATAATTCTGGGCTGACGTTGTTGACAATTCGAAGGTAATTTGAGTTTAGCCAAAGTGATATTTGGGACGGAAAATGGTAACATTAAAATAGTGCCCAACTCCACCAGTTGTAAATACAGTGATTTAAAGAACCAACAAAATGGATCAAACTGATCATAAAAAAGTATAACATCAAAGAGCGTCTCTCAAATCTGAATTCACTCAGAACAACATGGTTCTCATAATGTGCCTGTATTGTGTTTCTATTATGTGTGAGGACACCGTCCTTAACATTTGACCCTCTGGCACCAGTATTACGCTCCTGGTTACATTTAACTGCTGTGCGACCGATAAACGACCTTTAGACATTTTTAAAGATTACAATTGAGTGTGTTCATTCAAATTCAATTAGGAGCAGGTTTGATCAAAATCTGATAATAACGAAAATGTACCAGTATGTCTTAAAATGTTATTGCTGTGGGGCTGGCTATTAGCTACTCTGCGATTTTGATTCTATTGTAAACCATTAACCTAGGGTATTGGTCATTCTGTCAGTTTTAATGTAATGTAATGTTTTGAAATGCAAGTGATTCTTGTATGAGTTCAGCTTTGATGCTTTTGGAACATTTTCTGACATAAATTGCAAATCTGTGCACAAACTATAGACTGTAAATCAAGAATGGACTAAGTGAGAGATTGGCTTTCCACAAAGAGTGCTAACAATTTGGCTGGGTTTTTGTAGCCAGCCCAAATACTTAAAATAGAGCGGAAGAAAAATAAAAACATAGGATGATTTTTGTGAGTGTTAAGACAGACGCGTTGAGATAAGAATAACAAGCCTGTGTTGTATAAGTACTTAGACGTAGAGGGGCAAAAGAGCTTTAATGTTAGGTCCATTAGAGAAAGGAACTTCTGGAGCCTGCACACATTGATCTTTCACCTGATCTCAGTAGACCGCTCTGGATTTTTTTTTAACAAGCACTACATGAAACAATATTTGGTTTTCCGAGTACCACAAGAATCCACAAAATTATATTTATAAAGCTCAACGCACACCAGAACGCAGCGCGCTGTGGCACGTCCTCTGACGTGCGTCTATGTGGGATTTCAACACACAAAAGAAGACACGTATGTCGCAGAGCGAGATCAAACCTGGCTCTTTTTTTGTAGGTTAATAGCGAGTTGGCGACAGACACGAGTTTCCCATGCTTCCCCTGATGTATGAGCCCTGACTTCTCACGTCCCTTCCAACAAAGTTTACGGCAGTCTCTTTGTCTGTCACTGACCAGACCCGCCTCTGTGCCTCTGCAGGAGGTTAAAAGCCTGTGTTTTCCTCCGCGCGTCACAGCAACCTCGGTGTGCGTTCTCTCATAGAAAATAAAGGAGGCGGCTCTTTTGCCCCGCGTCGAGGCGTTTCGGTGTGCGTTGGGCTTTACAGACAGATTACAACATTTAAAACAATACGCCCATATATCCGATTTCGGAAAATAATCTAATTGCGATTATTTTCTTCAATATTGCGATTAAATATGTGATTATTGTTATGTATTTTTCACCAAATACAAGCAATAAATCAGTCTGTTTCATAATCTAACAATATTAGATTAATTAGATTAATTTGAAGTGAAAATTGCAACAATAAAGCAAACAAAATTGTTGCCTGACCTATTCAAATTGTATGAACATGTGGACTTCAAGTATTTCTTATTTATTTTAACGGTTTAATACACAATTTTTTTGTCCTATGTTATACCTCATGTGTGTTGTGTTATGTTTTTCTTTTTTTAATGTCTTATGCTCCCTCTGCACCTTTGTAAATATGCACTTCTTGCAATAAAAAAAGAATATATATATATATATATATATATATATATATATATATATATATATATATATAAATAAAATGATGCAGGAAAAATAAGAACAAAAGCCTGCTTTAACTAGTTGGAAAAGTTTTAGGAAATCAAACTCCCAATTAATACAAAATAAACTATTGATTATTTATTATTTCGGCCAATTAAATACCGGTCTGAGATTCGACTCATAGTTGCTTCAGATGCGCGTTATTGATGGACACGGAGAGGCCAGATGGAGCACACGCCAAAACACAGTGGAATTAGGAGCAGCGTTTTGGGATGTAACTATGGACAATATGAAGAAAGAGAAGAACATTAACGCAAGGAGACGGGGACATGAGGTGCCAAACACAGACACGATTTACTTTCTCTTTAACTCGCAGCCATTGAGTAACATTTCAGCACATTTCCTCAGCAAAATAAGACATGACACGGACTTCTGTCTCGGATCGTAGTTTCCAACACTTTTCATACAGCAGTTTAGTGTTTATATCTTCTAGCATCTGTACTACCTACGGAGCGCATATGCGGTAGATGCAAAGGTAAATAAAGGTACATCGCCTCCGCGGACACTTAATGGTCATCAACCGTCATTATGCTTTTGAGATAACTTCTTATCTTTATGCACAACATTCCCAAACATAAGCCTCCTAAACTGAGCCACACACAACTCTTTACTCTTTACAAGCAGCACAAGCTCACCCTCATCTCTGCGGAGGCAGAGACGTGTGAATCCGGAGGTGAAGGAGTTTCTGTGATCAGAGCGTGTAGCAGCAGCGAGAGAATGGCGTGATTAGCGCTGCGGCTAACGTAATGCTAATGGAGAAGAAAGGAATAGTCCTTCGCGGTGGCTGCATGATAAACGCTGATATTTGCAATTAATCATCCCCTAGCCCTAATCCCCATACACATAATTCAAATATACATACATACACACACACACAATATACAATATATCATTAGGACTAAATAAATAGATGTCAGTTAAAAGCTAAGCTAAAAAGGTGGGTCTTGAGCCTGCTCTTAAATACATGAAAGTTCTCTGCGGTCCTGAGCTCCTCCTCAGGTTGTTCCAGAGGCGAGGGCCATAATATTGGAAAGACGCCTCGCCGTGAGTCTTTCTGTTGACTTTAGGAATAACAAGGAGACCTCTGCCGGAGGAGCGAAGGGGCCGTGAAGGTTCATAAGGTAACAGCAGTTCAGAAAAATACCAAGACCCTTAAGAATAGGTCGAACCCAGGTCTAAATCAGGACTTAGGTTCTAAATGATTACTAATCTAAATATAATGAATGTGAGAATACAATTTAAGTTGAGTTGTACAGTTGCAAGCAACAGGTTCCAATAAAAAAGTGAGAGTGGCAAAATGACAGGTCATATGTCCAATGGTGTTATCTGAAAACTATGAATATGTTCAGGGCAGCATACGTATGTTTCCTAATAGAATGTATTGCACTTTAATTTTGAAATGATATTGGCTTTACAGCACACGTTTCTGTTCACTCAGAGTTGTTTTGAGATTTAGGTCTTCACTTATGACCCACAGACCCTTTTTCCTGGAAGACTGACTGAGGTTTATTGAGTCCTGAAGCAGTTCCAAGCGCGGGCTCCTTGTGTCAACAAACCACTCATGAAATATTTTTATGAGCTTGTAACAGTGACAACAGCCTCCACTTTACACAGATATACTGTCACCGACCAGTCCTGTCCTCTGAAGACATTGCTAACCATTAGTGTTAATTGACTGCTTTACAATTAATATATAGATGCAAATTGACTTTTTAATTTAACAATACAAAGTCAAATAGATGCAAAGTGCAGGCATAAGGTATATTAATTTTGCATCCTAAAGTAATGATTGGCTGTGAGTCCCAGCAGCAAACAAACATCAAGAAAAGTGTCCACATCTTGCAGAAAATCCTCTACATGACTGTAGTACAATGGTACTGTATAAGTCTTCACTGTGGAATCAGAAGGACGGCGGTGTGACCCCAGTCAGAGCACATACCATAGCTGTGTTCCTGAGTAAGACTCCAACCGCCCACTCCAGTCATTGTTCTGATTGCGGGAGGAAGGGCATCCAAAAAGCATCTTTTGCACCCAAGTCCTATCATTCAATTCAATTTCGTCCAGTCCAATATCACAACAGGAGTCACCTCCAAAGGCTTTACAATAGCTCAGCAACATTATGTACCCAAAGAATGAGATCAGCTGTCTACCTGAACATCCTGAATGACCAGGTTATCCCATCAATGGACTTCATCTTCCCTACGACACAGGCATATTGCAAGATGACGCCAGGCTTCATCGTGCTCACATTGTGAAAGCGTGATACCGGGAGCATGAGACTTCATTTGGATTGGCCATAACAGAGTCCAGATCTTAACCCAATAGAGAATCTTTGGGATGTGCTGGGGTGGCCACTCTCCCATCATCAATACAAGATCTTGGTGATAAATGAATGCAACACTGGATCTTTCGACACTGCAGAAGCTTATTGAAACAATGCCACAGCGAATGTGTGCTGTAAAGGCAACAAAATATTAGACCTCATGACCTTCTGTTTTTGTGGCCACTTTGATGTTTGGGTATGCAGTGAATAAAGTGTGAATGTAAATAAATATAACTGTTCAATAACAACCATGTCCCGAATGGTGCTGCAGCTGTTGTAAAACTTTAACACGGAGTCTTGTACCTCAGAGTGTGGCTCTCTGAGGTGATGGAGGTGACACCTCGTACATAAGCCCTTTACGACTGTGCATTTTCAGGACGTCCCGCTCCGTCCGCCCCCCTCATGACCTCCCCACAGCGGCTCACCAACATGGCCCATATAAACTTTTGAAGTGGGAGAACAAGCAGAGTATGTCAAGAAATAAACTGTGTGAATGTGTGAGTATTACTTGGCCAAGAGTATCTGTATTTTTACTCAAGTGATGAAATTCTGTACTTTGACCACCTCTGGTCTTATATACAGTGGGGGAGTATTTAGTCAGCCAACAATTGTGCAAGTTCTCCCACTTAAAAAGATGAGAGAGGCCTGTAATTTTCATCATAGGTATACCTCAACTATAAGAGACAAAAGGAGAAAACAAAAATCCAGTAAAATTGATTTTTAATGAATGTATTTGCAAATTATGGTACAAAAATTAATCTCAATACTTTGTTATATACCCTTTGTTGGCAATGACAGAGGTCAAACGTTTTCTGTAAGTCTTCACAAGGTTTTCACACACTGTTGCTGGTATTTTTGCCCATTCCTCCATGCAGATCTCCTCTAGAGCAGTGATGTTTTGGGGCAGGGCAACACGGACTTTCAACTCAGCCCCAAAGCATGATGTTTCCACCCCCATGCTTCACAGTAGGTATGGTGTTCTTTGGATGCAACTCAGCATTCTTTCTCCTCCAACACTTTTTTACCAAAAAAGTTCAATTTTGGTTTCATCTGACCATTCTCCCAGTCCTCTTCTGGATCATCAAGATGCTCTCTAGCAAACTTTAGACGGGCTGGGACATATACTGGCTTAAGCAGGGGGACACATGTGGTACTGCAGGAACTGAGTCCCTGGTGGCGTAGTGTGTTACTGACGGTAGCCTTTGTTACTTTGGTCCCAGCTCTCTGCAGGTCATTCACTAGGTCCCCCTGTGTGGTCCTGGGATTTTTGCTCACCGTTCTTGTGATTATTTTGACCCCACAGGGTGAGATCTTGCGTGGAGCCCCAGATCGAGGGAGATGATCAGTGGTCTTGTACGTCTTCCATTTTCTAATAATTGCTTCCACAGTTGATTTCTTCACACCGAGCTGCAGATTCAGTTCTCCCAGCCTGGTGCAGGTCTACAATTTTGTTTCTGGTGTCTTTCGACGTCTCTTTGGTCTTGACCATAGTGGAGTTTGGAGTGTGACTGTGTGAGGTTGTGGACAGGTGTCTTTTATACTGATAACAAGTTCAAACAGGGGCCATTAATAAAGGTAACTAGTGGAGGACAGAGGAGCCTCTTAAAGAAGAAGTTACAGGTCTGTGAGAGCCAGAAATCTTGCTTGTTTGTAGGTGTCCAAATATTTCCACAATAATTTGCAAATGGATTGATTAAATTTCAGACAATGTGATTTTCTTTTTCTTATTTTGTCTCTCATAGTTGAGGTATACCTACGATGAAAATTACAAGCCTCTCCCATCTTTTTAAGTGGGAGAACTTGCACAATTGTTGGCTGACTAAATACATTTTTTCCCCACTGTATTCAGTCTAATTTTTATGTGTGAATATGGATCTTATCTGGCTTGTTTCAGCATTAAAGTTGCACTTCCTGAATCAAACCGTGACAGTTGTACTCTCGGCTGTTGCCCAAATGCAACCCACAAACTCTGATCTCAGCCGGAGTTCATATGCGAAACAGAGTTGAGATGTGAACAGGGCGGACCGCCAATGCTAACACTGTGCTGATTTGGCCTCTGACTTCCTGGTTTGCGCTGGACTGCCAGACAACAGCGCATAAGCCGCACATGGTCTGTTTTTCCTTTATGAGAGATGTTGCGTGTACAATGTAGATCTATGGTGCCAAATGAAGTTTACTCTACTTCAAGAAAATGATTTGATTACCACAGCTTTAAGTGCTAAAGCAGCAACCACAGAGATAAATCACAAACTTCAAGAAGGTGAGAAGTCAAATATTTCTCTACAGATTGCTATTAAATAACAAGCACAGACCTGTCAGAGCTATTGGAAGTTAACCCCTGATCAAATAAAAACAGACAAAAAACGTTATCAAACTAAAATTCCTTACAACAAAAATGCACAAGTACAGAAATTCAGAAATTAAGTAGTTAGAGCAAAATCAAAATGGTACGTTTATAATCCCATCACTTTTGGGACAGTGTTCACATAGACATTACATTTAAAAACAAAAACAAACCAAAAACCCGAGTATGCGTGCAAATCCTGAGGTATTTAGGAGCGCATACCAAGGACGTCCCTCTATTTTTGGCGTTTTTTATAGCTCCCTCCCATGTGTGTGCAGACTGACAGGAGGAGGCAGGACAGGGGCGTTTCTCAGCCCCATCCCGGCACGGGACAGCTGACTGGTCCCGCTCTAATTGCCCCCAAAGTGAGGTCAGCGGGAGGCATTTATCAGAGCTGTGCGGCGCGGAGAGGGGTAGAAGATGCACAAGCCGCCGGGAACGCAACGTCTGTGGGATATCACTCTGCAGCAGTGGGCTGAGGTTTTACCACAAATTAAAACATTGGCTCAAAAGGACCTGTTTTGGACCATTTCAGGACAATTATCATGTAAGTAAATCAATTTTGAACTGTTTTAATGTTATAGATAATAACTTTACTTTGAGTTAAAATAAGATGAAAAATGAAACAAAAGTAACAATTTTGAGTGCCTCTTCATAAAATACTGTTTCTAATAAATCAATATATCATTATCGTTAGGCATTATCTTGTTATGCTGAGGTATTTAAATGCAATATGAAATACGTACACTGAAATTTGCATATTTCAAAATTGAAGGCAGGTAATTGTTTTGTTAGTTCTGGATTTGTATTCACTTTTTTTTTTCTGGCATAGGCGTTATGGGATAGGACAGCTCAAGGTGAAAGAAGGTAAAGAGCAGTGGAAGACTGCAATTTGTCACAGATGGGAATCGAACCCACGGCGCTTAGGACAGAACAGAGCTCAACCGTGTGCAACAGCCTTAAACAGTGGAATATCACCTGAAAATGACTTAAAAACCCTGCATCTGACTTTATTTTAGTTTTGTTGTGAAAAAAGACCCTTGTCCATCGAATCATAAATCATCATCGATAGTGAACTCACAGAATAATTGATATTGTTTACAGCTTTACAGTAATGCTCCCTGAAAGTAATGGATTAGGACGTTAGAAATGTGAAGGGCAGTTTAGACTACTCGTGATTTACGAATGTCTAAATTGATCAATTCCTTTCGTGTAATAAATCAAAAATGTCACGTCCCTCTTTGTTAAAAAATAATTGAGTTTTGGAAATACTTGACCCACATGATAAGACTATCCCTCATTTAGTAAGTGGAATAAGTAATTATGGGCTTTCCATCAACAATTCAGTCAGTGCCTATCACAGCACAAATGAAAACACTTTTGCCATAGAAAAGAAAAATGTTGCCACAGGCACACTTGTCTAACCTTATGTGACTTAGCATTTACAAACAATCAAATTCTGCTATGCACCAAAACCAGTATTTCATTTTTGACTGAATTGATCAGACAGATGGATTTGGAAAAAGCTCTTTAAGTGGTTGCATGTTTGCCAGCGTGTTGCGTGTGAGTCCATGTGTGAATGTTGGGACATGTTTTCTCTATGGGCAGAAACACGATCAGAGCTTTTGTTTACCGCAGAATAACACATGTCTCTGCTGCATTCCTTCTAGTGACGTCTTGGGTTACCTCTCCTGACTCGGATTATTATGACGTCCCCAGTTGGAATATGACCTCGGGGTAACCCGCCCGAAACATCGCTGAGGACTATCTACGAACGTAATAAGCGCCGCCTTTGCATCTGCATCAATGCAAGTTTTGCTATTTCAAGAAAATCACCGACAGAAATCACCTCAAAGTGTCATGTTTAATGGACTGATACGCCAAAGATTTCATAGCCCAAGTCCAGGCCAACGATTAAAGTAGGAAATAACAATGAAAGACTAAACCAGGACTAAATCGAGTTTAAACAGGGGCCAAAACAAGTATAAATCAGGATAAGTAAGGACTGAACAAGGTCTAAACGAGAACTAAATTGAACCTCTGCTCCATCACTTTGGGATTATTATGTTGGCCATTTAATACTGACGGGCCAGGTCAAAACCGGACTGAACATAGGATCGGGTCTAATCAAGGCCTGCACAAGGAAATTTAGCCACAGCTCTAAGATTTCGGACAGTTGAGCCAGTCCAAGCCTGGTTTCAATCAAGACTAACCAAAGACAAGTCAAAACCTAAACTAGAAAGTGAGCTCTAAACCAGGACTTGAACCAGACAAGGCTCCGAACTATCACCAGAAACTTCTTTTTTCATACCACTAGTTACTTCTTTGAGAACTTCCCAACTGGACCGGGATTTGTTTTAGGGGATCAAAAGGTCACAACAACCCAAAACAACGGGACATTGGTTTGCTTTGCAGTATGTTTCTCGATGACCCCTACTACACTGTAAGATAATGCACACATGGATGGTGACATGGAGCCTCCAGTGTGTGTTTTCGGGCCTGTACCTCCATGCTCTGTTCCTGTTCGGCAGCGTGCGCCCGGCCTCCGGTGACTGCAGCCCGGAGCAGCTGGCCGCCATCATGAACTGCTCCAGACACGAGCGCCACACACGAAACTACGACTACATGGAGGGGGGCGACGTGCGCATACGGCAGCTCTTCAGCAAGACACAGTGGTTCCTGACCATAGACGACAACGGGAACATCACCGGGACGCAGGACCCCACCAACTGTTATAGTAAGATGCTGTTTTCTGTCCAAAGATATTGTGTTTCTATGAATTGGTCGATCAAAGAGGAGTGGAGTAAATATCAGATTTCCAAACAGAATATCTATTGCCTGTTCAACTTGACTTGTAAAAAAAAAAAAAAAAATGGCTGGGATATCTTGAAAGGCAGATAGAGACTTTCAGAAAATGTTGAAGCCAGTAGTGAAGCTCATGTCACTGAGACTGAGTGCCCAGCATATGTGCTGCAGCCTAAACTCCTAAGCTATTTACATTTGTCCGAGGGAGAAACATTTTCTCGATGGACACGAGTGATTATTTTATTATAATCCACTTTCTGCTTTCACAAAAAAGGGACTAGACGGAGTTTCAAAATGTTAAAATTATATATTTTCTACCCCCTACTTTCTCCAGCAATGTCCTAATGTGCAGAATGAGCCCCGACCTATTCACAACAACTGACGCTAAAATCCTGCACTGTGAAAAAGTTGTTACTTCGGGCCGAAATACCAACTCTCTCCATCGTGACCTGAGGTGGCAGTAGCGAGTATACAAACGACAACTTCCATCTAGACCGTTTAAAGCCACACCGCATAGAATTGTACCCAATAAATAAAATTGAAATACAAACATTTATTTTATGACAGATATTTTCCTAATTGAAAAATGCCTCATAACTGTTTAAACAAACATGTGCCTTTACTGTGAGCGGCTCAGCTCTCCTTAGACATGACTGTAACTTTACAGGGAGTGGGTACGTTTCCAGCTTGTCTCCATGGAGATGTCGACTAAAGTCAGCAGAATTTGAGATTTAAACAGGTTAGGTCCTCATCCAAATCCATTCTTTGATGACTCACTGCAGAAAAAGCTGGTCAAAAGGGCCATGTTTTGTGCTGATAGTCCTACATGTTACACAATGTGCCTTTAAGCTTCATTCCAACCATTTTAGATGAAAACATAAACATGAGCAAGTCAGGGAACAAAACACTTTTCATAAGCTAGAAGTATACCTGCTGAGACTGGGTGATCACTGTCCTCTTCCAAACTGACATTTGTGCTAGAGATTAAACTTAAAGTTCATGAAAAAAATTCATGAAATGCTTTTCTTTTTAAACCAAAATTATATTGTGCTGTCAGGTAGGATGATTGACTTTATGAAAGTTTAACTTTCATGTAGATTCTATTACAGTGCCTAGGAATTACAATCATGACCGTAAACTTTTATACTCTTGGTACCGAGATCTTATTTGGATCTTGAATGCTGAAGTAATCTGTATAATTAACAAACTCACGAATAAGCAAAGATAACATCAACATTAAAACAGGTCTAAATCAGCAACAAATTGCCTAAATCCAATCCACTTTATTTATATAGCACATTTATAACAAATAATAAATAAAATAAACATTCACAAAGTGCTGCACATGAGATGGTAGATCATGTGTGGAGACACAGATGCTTTTAAATAACTACAAAATCAGCAATAACCAGATCACGGACGAGCCTTGCCTTTCCAATAGGAGTAGGGCTTAGACAAATGATTTGCAATCCTTTTTCCTGACATGAAATGCAATGTCAAACCACACAAGCATGGGGAACAAATTATTGGCATTTTGAAAACTGTAATATGATAGACACAATAAAATCCACTGAATAAATGCAAATCAATAGCGTGATCTGAAAAGAACAGCCTCCTCAAAGTTAACATCTGGCATTTAACACAAAGTTACACTCAGATACCTCAATATGGGTTGTCCAATGTGTCACAGATAAAAGATCGGCAGTATGATCCGACTGACCTCAACACGCCACCCCGTGACTCATCACAGCCTTCCCCAATTCACTTCTATAAATAATGTTTCATCTTCCTGTTCTTCTTATTGCACACATTAATCCCTGTAGTTGTTTCCCACACCTCTGCCAGTAACCGAGCTCAGGTGTCTGCAGTGGAGTGAGGGAGGTGTGACTGGACAGAGTGGAGCTGAGAGGGCAGAGAGTGGGACCACGCAGCAGGTGGCGGCTCTGGCCTTTTCAACTTTTAATACCAAACAAAACAGAACCAGTAATAGAGTCAAGTGATGCCGGGATGGGGGCTGAGTCAGTGTTAAAAGTAAGGGGCACGTTACTTATTGCCCCAGTAGGAAAATGTGTTCATTTGACCTTCAATGCCACTGGGGTAACCTGAGCAGTGGATTAACCGCAGTACTGTGCCGACGGACCCTCAAGATCATAAGCTACAATCATATAATATTGAAGGGAAGAACATCCACCTATAATGTGTATTGAAAGCTTCTAGGCATGCTTTGAGTTGATGGGGAAACCACAACACAACAGACACTCAAATTGGATTTATCGCTGTTCTAAATGCCTTACGGAAAGATATTCTTGACTTGTCTGTTGTCTGTAGTTGCACTGTTACGGCTCCAGGGCTCCAGTCTCCCTCCTTTTTGTGCACGTTTGTTTGTATGGCTTAAACTTGTGTTTTTCCCCACTATGTAAATTTGCTGCTGTGGTCCTTGGCTGCGGTTGGTGGGTTTTTCGGAGTCCTGGCTGCTGATTGGTTCCTATACAGGGGGGCGCTGTTCCGTGTGGAAGGCGACTCCAAGCCTTTTTTTTTTTTTGGGTGTGGATTTTGACGTTTTATGTGTTGTTTTTGGGGCATTCTGCTCATTTGGTACGCTTCTACATGATGTGGGAGGGAACAGTGCTTCATTTGGCCATAATTTGGCTTTTGATCGCGGCTCTATGGCACGTACATGGACATTGTTTGAAAACGCCGGCAAGACCAGCGCCCGCCAACCCGGGGAAGCTCATCTACTCCCGGGACCTCCTGTTGCAGCTCCGTGGCGTGGCATCAAAGCCAGAGGAGACGTTCCTCCGAAGTTTACCCCCAGAGTTACATCGCGGACAAAGGCGAAAGCGGATAAGAAGGAAGAGGGGTTCCAGAGGAGGAATACGCAACAGGTTAAAGAGAAGGGGGTGCCTTTACCGGCTATCACCTTGTCAAATGTACGATCGCTCCGGAATAAGACAGACGAACTTTCAGCGCTAATAAAGTCCGATCCGGATTACCAACGGACCAGTCTCTTTTGTTTTACGGAGACCTGGCTGACAAGAGACGTGGGCTTTAAGCTGGATGGATATAACATCATCCGCCTTGACAGAGACGCTGTCAAAACACGGAAGACAATCGGGGGCGGGGTCTGCATGGCTGTAAACAAATCATGGGCTACGAACTGTTCGGTGAGGGAGATGGAGTGTTCCAAACATTACGAACTGATGACGGTGTCTTTCAGGCCTCATTATTTGCCCAGAGAATTTACACAATTAATGCTCATTTTAGTGTATGTTCCTGGTCCAGATTTCAACCTAGCTTCAGAGCGCATAATGGAGAGCTACAACAGTGCTGTCACTCAAACAGGATCAAACAGGACTGGGTGATTTTTCTACACACCTTCCCAGTCTTGAACAATATGTGACTACAGCAACAAGGGGACAGAACATACTGGACTTGTGTTTTGGTAATATTTCTGGAGCATATGTCTCAAAGCCACGCTCTCCGCTTGGCCTGTCAGACCACAATGTGATCTTATTGTTACCAAAATATAGGTCACGGTTGAAAACAGTGGGACTGGTCACAAAAAACATCAGGGTATGGAACGAGGAGACGTCGCAGACTTTAAAGGGCTGTTTTGAGCTGACAAATTGGGACTTGTTTTTCAATGACTGTGGGAATGATCCTGATATGCTTTCTGATGTCCTTACCTCATACATCATGTTCTGTGAGGAAAGTCTCACCCCTACAAAACAAGTAACTATATACTTTAACAATAATAGGTGGGTTACTAAGGACATGAAAAACTGTCTAAGGGAGAAGAAAAGAGCGTTTCTTCAGGGTGACAAAGATAGGGTAAGAGAACTACAGAAACAATTCAGGAGGCAGGCTACACAGGCAAAGATTAAGTACAAAGACGCGGTGGAGAGAAAATTAACATCGGGGAATGCACGGGAGGCATGGCGGGGCCCGAACACCATGATGGGCAGAACATCCAAACCTGAAACGGTTGACTGTCCAGTTCCTGCCTCTCGTGCAGAACAGTTTAACATACTCTTCACTCGTTACAATGACATCAGCACAACATCAAAATGGAGCCTGGACACCCACAGCCCACCCCCTCTCCACCCCACTATCAACAAACAGGTGGTGACCACCATCCAATAGCACTGACCTCAGTCCTTTGCAAGTGCATGGAGAGGGTTGTGGCTGATCAACTGATGTCTGAACTGTCCGACAAGTTAGATCCGCTCCAGTTTGCATACAGAGCTAAGCGAGGCACAGAGGACGCAAGCCTCATGCTTTTAGACCGAGTCACCAAGCAACAGGATTCCACACATCTCCACACAAGAATTTTATTCATGGATTTTTCATCAGCTTTTAGCACTGTAAACAATAACATATTGCTACAATGTATCTCATCAATGCAGGTTCACCCAAAACTGATTTTATGGATCAAGGAGTTTTTTAAGTAACGGACCACAGCATGTACTCTTCAATGGTGTTAAGTCCTGCCAAATTATTTTGACTTCCCCAGGGCTGTGTGTTGTCACCCGTTCTTTTCTCTATGTACACTAACAGCATTTGCTGCCACACAGAAGGAATGACTCTCCTGAAGTACGCGGACAACATGGCTTTGGTGGCACACCTCAAAGACGCACAGGCCCTGGCACAATACCAGCAGGAAGTCCACACTTTGGTCTGTGGATTTAAGCAGAGCTCACTGGAGCTCAATATCTCCAAAACAAAGGAGGTGTGCTGTGGAGCCACAGGGAAGGTGGGCTCAGTGGATTTGTTCCAGCCCCCTTTCATCCATGGCCAGCGGGTGGAGCAGGTGGACTGTTTTAAATATTTAGGGATAGAAATAGACAGAAAACTGTCCTTTGGGCATCATGCAGACTCTGTTTTTAAAAAGGCACATCAGCGCCTCCACCTCCTTAGAAAGTTGAGATCTTTTAATATTAACAAAGACATTTTATCTTTGGTGTACGGTTCACTAATTGAATCCATCCTTACATACAACATCTCTTCCTGGTTCAACTTTCTCACCGTCAAACACAAAACAAAACTCAATAGAATAGTAAACCACGCCAGTAAGATCACCCAAACTCCTCAGACCCCACTCTGCGAACTGTACAGGCAATCGGTGCGGAGGAAAGCCACTCTCATCACTGAAGATGCCACACACCCTTTGCATCACTCCTTCTCCCTGCTGCCATCAGGCAGAAGATATAGAACCCCATTGGCCCATAGAAATAGCTACAAGAAATCATTCGTCCCATCTGCAGTCGCTGCACTAAATAAACTCTGGTAGCACTGTACTTTACGTTGATCTTTTTATGTGATATTTCTGCTCTTTGGAACAGACAATAAAGTTCTATTCTATTCTATTCTTGTCATTGCTCTGACGCTGGCTGATTGGTGGGGCAGCTCTACACCTGGTAGACTCACTCCTATAAAAGGATGTTCGTGTTCCTTTGTGTTTTTAAAGACTTTGTTTGATTTCTAGGAACACTCGTTTTGTTATTAGGCCTACTGTGACTTGTTTTGGAGACACTCGTTAGTTTTTGTTAACCTTTGTAAATATTCCCCTTTTGTTTGAGTTGTTTTGTTATCTTGTTAACTTTACCTTTTACCCTCCTTTTATTAAATTACCACTCTATGGGATGGGTGTTAGCTCCCGGACGAGCCCCCAGTTGTTCCAATCCTAGCAGGGCTGGGTTGTAACTGCACTGAGGTGATTAAAATGATTAGCAACGTAGGAAGAGGAAGATGTACAATTCCCAAACCGTTGAATGGCCTCCCTGCAGTATTCACTTTTTGGCACTAGGCAAAGTGCTGCATACGTGCTGATGCAGCTTACCGGGCAGCGGTGACTCCTGCTATGGGTCAGTGTGGGCTATATCTGCTGTCTTTGTCTCTGAAAAAAGTAAGGTAACGCTTTGTATTAAGGTGTGCTCATTAAGTATTAATAAGCATTAATAATATGCTTGTTATGTATTCATTCACTCTGTATTAAGGACACAAGTGAGGACACATGAGCCATATTTATGTTAAAAAATAAAAGAAGGTAGACAAATATTAAAATACTGCAAATAATTGCAGCAACAAAACAAGGTACCAGCAATACTCACATAAAGACATGAGCGCCAATTAATCCACATTTTTGACGTGAATCTCATTGAACTGATCTCGGGACACACTAGAGTCCGTATAATGGCATTCTGAGAGTTGCTCAGTTTACACATAAATTTAAAATAACAATGACCAAGTGCAGCAGGACAAGAGCAAACTCCACAGTCAGCAAACATATGAGTCGCACTACAGTGTCTAGGCATCTTTAACAGCAGCCTCATTGAGTCATAATATGCAACTGTGAGCCTTTGCAACAAAAAGCTTTAAACAAATCAAGTTTGAAAAATAAATAAAAATAATAACTCCTTACACTTATATTGCGCTTTACAAGCCTGTATTACCAAGTTTCTCAAAGCGCTACACTGTCGTCATTATTCATTCACTCCATACTCGGTGGTGGTAAGCCACTGTTGTAGCCACAGCTGCCCTAGACTGACGGAAGCGAGGCAACCAGTCCGTGCCATCAGCCCCTCCGACCACCACCAACCACTCACTCACTACATTCGCTAGGCTTCCTGGTGTTACCAAACGGTCTCCCATCCAAATACCGACCAGGCCCTTCCCTGCTTAGCTTCCAAGATCTGACGGGATTAGGCAGAGCAAAGGCGGTACACATATAGAATTTCCTAACCCATATGTTTGATTGTCCATACTGCCTGTGCATGTCCCGGTCATCAGTTAGGTCACTGCAGATATAATGACCCAAATACTTCATCTTATTTGTGACGTTAAGAACACTGCCGCACAGGGTGAACTCAGGGAATGTTAGAGACCGATAATCCTTGGCTCTCACAATCATTATATAGCTTTTCATAGCATTATATTTAATATCATTATCGAAGCCATGATGTGAACAGATATTCAGGAGATGTTGAAGTCCTGCACTGTACGGACATAACACAACCAGGTCATCTGCATACATGAGGTGATTAATGACAGAACCTCCTGCGACAATAAACACATAATAAATATTTAATAAACATTAAAGAGCAGTGGGGACAATATCCCGCCCTGCCTGACCCCATTGCTGACCCTGAAGGAGGACCCGCCCCATTCCACCTGCATGGTCCGCTGTGAGTACCAGAAAATTTGAATTCTACGGAGATAAGCTGGAACACCTCTATTAGATAGTTTTGTAAATAGTTTGTCATGATTGATTCAATCAAAAGCTTTAGACGCATCAAGAAAACACAAAAATATAGTAGAGCCCTGGCAATGATATTTATCTAGTAACTCCTTCAAGGCAAAAATACATGTATCAGTACCGTGGTCTGGTTTAAAACCAAACTGGTTGGCAGAACCAGAAAACAGATAATAGTGACTAAATAGATAATAGTGACTAAACCCAGTAAAGCAAATAGCCAACAAGGGATACAATTTTCTGCTTGCAAATTTGAGACGTTCTGAAGTTAATTTATCTGGTCCACAGGACTTGTTATGCTTCAATTTGGACACTTCCTCAAAAACCTCCTGTGGAGTTATTATCATTCCTTCATCAAATTCCAAAGTGTCAGCAAAGGCCAAGTTACTCTTTAAGCAGTTAAACAACAAAAAAAACAAAAAAAACTAAAGCTCATTCTAGCATAAACGAAGCAGGTTTGGCAACAGTATGTTAAGTCTGTATAGCCTCACCAGATTGTTTGTTGCAACGTTTCCTCCATTTGAAATTAAACTTCAGTCAAACTAAATATAAAAGTATGTGTGAACCATCCGACTTACTCAGGGTCGTCTTGTTGCACCAGGTCCGTAGTTGTTTTGATGAGCTCCAACCATCTACAACGTTAGCAAGGGAAGGAGATTATTATTTAAAAAATGTCATATTTTGTGCAATGCAGCTTCTCAGTCTTACCACATTTAAGAGAAGTATATAAACTTATTTGAGCAGTCATGTATTGGAAATCGATGGTAATTTTTCATAACATTCACCATGACTTAGCAGCCTGAGTAGGTAAACATAGTATGAACACATGCAACTCCTGCTTATCAGATTGAGGCTATTTTCTCCGCAGAGTAAACACATTTATAGTCCCCCCCCCCCCCCCCCCCCCCCACCCTTTTATTTTGATGCAGCAGCGAGGATGTTTTTAGGCACTTATCATTTCCGACAATCAGAGCGTGCGGCCGGGGCCAGGAATGCTGGCACGAACACGAAAAATGCTCCAAATTCGATGGAGCAGAGGCAGCTTGCGCAATGACTGGCAGTGGGAGACAGGCGAATTGATACACGCATATGTGGCTGACAATAGCACGCAAGAAGCGCTCAGGGGTCCAACCAAGAGCCTTTGAAGACAGCGCTGTAGCTTTCATGAATATGCAGTAAATCAGCGCTGGAACAGTACGGGGAAAGTAGGGAATACTTGGGATATTTTCTCAATACCGTTGAGTTTACAGTAGGTGAATAACTTAAAATGCGTGACACTATTCATGCCCTTGTTTTTGGCTTAAAACTGGTCCATAGCAACAATCTGGGACAACAACTTATCATGGTAATTTGGGGAATAAACATTAATTGGAGCGATAAATAATAATAATAATAATGATGATGGCTCTTATTAACAATGAGATGATGGTTATTGCTGAGAAATCCGGTGCAAGCCATCATATAAAAGGTTGACAAATCCAATCCGACAGGTACAGAAAGCCGTTTTGTCCTTGGGCAAGACACTTCACCCACCTTGCTCATGGTGCAAACTTCTGTCAGTCTTCCTCGGGGCATCTGTGGGTACAGTAGTACCTTACCACCGAGTATGGAGTGAAGGAATAATACAATGTAAAGCGTCTGAGTATGTTCAAGAGGAAAAAATCTGACCGCAATGATTTATTTCTTGCCATATCGCCCGGCCCTAACAAATCCAGTTCTACTCCCCTTAGAGCCCAAAGACAAACTGTTGACAGAGAGCAGAATCGGGACGTGCCCCTGTCGTCAGCGCAACGTTTGTCTTCACCGTGTTGCATAATCCACTGTTAGATAATCAGTGCTTACAATCTGCTTTTTAGCAACCACCAAACAGATCGTTCGGGAGGGGAGCTATCGTCAGACGGAAACTTACAACAAAGTCAAAGGAAAATCTTAGTTTTCGATTATTACCAAATCAAGGCCACGGCGAGACGGAAAGGCAGAAGCAGAGACCAAGACAATGTGATGACGCCAATCGCAGAGCCAGGGCAGTGGAAAGAGAAATGTGTTTTCCGCAATTTAGTCCACAAATTTGAATAATTTCGTTGTCGAGACTGTAGAGGTTTTCAACTCGTGGCTCGTGATCATTAAAGTCTATACAGGCACCAAAAGCTGTTGTTTCTAAGATGAAGAATTGTGTATACATCAACAATAACCATGCTTATGGAGGTCTTCATTCTAATGTTGGGGCCGAGGCCAAGTACCTGCCTCTGTGGAAAGCTCTTCAGCATTCCCAGGTATCGCTAATATGTTTTAAGTGCAGAAATATCAGTGAGCACAAACAACATTCTTGCATTGGGGGACTGCCATCTGTTTGTGATCTTGCCCTCTCTAAAGCCCTGCTCAGTGTCAAAGTGAAAGGCCCTAATGGAGCGCTTCCTCCGCTGTCAGACGGCGAGGGAGAGGGCTGCCACGGGATCACATAGTTATTGGAGAAATGGCGTATGTTGAGTTCATGTTACATCAAAACATCCTGAAGGGCTCATAGACTGATGCCGAGGCACACGGGTAGAGATGCGGAAGCTATATAATTGGAATAACCAATGTCTCTTTATGTGCTAGGCCCGGTTTTCAGGTATCAGCAGCCAAACCTGCCCCAAATATCTGGAAAAAAACCAAAACCCGTGGAAATGTGGCGCTGATGCAATTACCAATCTATTATGGAGCCACTGCGCTTCTCCAACAATGCAGGACGCCCCTGTCGCCCTCTCTTGCTGAAAAAGCAGCTCTGGTTGCTTTTGATTTGAGGGTTTTGTAACTTGAAACAGTAACTTTGAACTTTTGAAGAAACTAGCTTAATACAGCCTATTGTAAAGGGGAAACAGCCCAGCTAAAGCAGTTCATTGTACAACTATGTTATGCGATGGTTGGATCCACCTCTTAATTCCATACAATTACCATGTTAGAACTGTGCAGTAAAGTAAAAGGAATAAATGCAATTATGTGTCTGTTTTAACTGTAGAATGACGTGTAATAAACAAATCGATGCGACAAAATGTCAATGGTAATAATTCTATTCTAGTCCCCGTCTGGAGTCTTTGAGGAAATGCATTTTATTTACCCAGCCATAAAATGACCTGGACCCCTCCGTTTGAGGGACGGCCCTAAAGTGTGGCGTGCAAAGTTAAATTCAGGAGGTGGTTCCCTGCTGTCCCGAGGGAGGAATCTGATCTGTGTTACAGATGTGCAGCAGTGGCACTGGCTGCTGTTTGAACAGGCCACCGCTCAGACCAAAGAGCCAAACCAAGCTCCAGCACCAGAAGGATCATAGGCTGGACTAAGACCCACATCAGAACAAAACCAGCACCTAGATTGTAGAAGAGACCGAGAATTTGACCCAGATTAAGAGGGACAAGGGAAAATCTCTGGTGGGCCTCAAGTCTGCTGTATTACACTATGAAATCAAAATGTGTAAAGCAAAAATATCCAAAAATTTACTGTTTCAGAACAAAAAATACTATTTCAGGACCAAAACAGATACACACTGGAAGTAAATAAGAAAAATTACGACAAAAACCATGCGTAGATAAAATGATGGAAAACGTTGGTGGTTTTGCGATATATATTTTTGCGTCTTGCAGCATTAATACAATTGATAAAAGGCAGTGAGTCCTGTCAGTCGTAGGATTATTGTATTAGAATTGCCTCCCGCAAATAACAAGAGGATCGCCGATATCAGGCAATGGATAAAGGAAAACAAAGACTGTGAAGACTTTTTGGTTTTTGGCCTATTGCTTTTACCTGCTTAAGGACAATCGGCGAATAATAGCATTTTTGCAATAATAAATCAGTGGTTCTCAAACCTTGGTACGTGACTTGCTTTTTGTTGGGCAACATTCCACTTAAAAGGCATATAAAATCATGAAACATTAATAATCAATATAAAAGTGAAGAGTGGGATTACAGCACTTCAGCAGAACAGTTTTCAGCATCAATTTGTCAGAGTTGAAGCTTGTCTCTAATCTTGTCTCTTCCCTTATACTCGAATCATGGTGCAGTTCTATTTATACCGTACGTGGCGATCGAAGTCCTTGTTTTGGCCTTGTGTAGCTGTGTGTTAGACCTGGTTCAGATCTGGTGTTGCACAGAAAGCCAAATATCTTCAAATGTAGATTATTGGTATGGAAAATTAACTACAATAAAAACTACAATGCCAAATGTGTTAAGTCCCAGCCCGAAGGCGAGACCCACAGAGTCTGTCCCACAGAGTCTTAATCTGTCCCCTGTCCCGTCCGTGTTGCAGGTATCCTGGAGATTCGGACGATCTCGGAGGGGGGCATCCTGGCCCTCAAAGGAGTCAAGAGTCAATATTATATCTGCATGAACAAGGCGGGAAAGCTGCAAGCCAAGGTAAAGCCTCAACCACTCGCATACAGGACAATGTTCATGTTTTTTCTTTGCGCCTCTGACTACTTTTCCTGTCGGGATGCAGGATATAAGAGAAGAACATTGGCAATATTTGATAACCGTCTTGAATATAGGGATTTACTCAAGTGCTAAAGTCATCTCACCACAGTAAGGTCCATTCAAATTATTAGTACATCTGTGTTTTCATCGAATTGTGCCAAAAGAAGACTTGAAAACAAATGAACAAACATCACAAAAACTAGGCTGAAAAGGAAATACATTGGGAAAATCATGACGAAAACTGAACGCTGTTGCCATACCGGGTTTTTTTTTTTTGGCCAGTGTTAGCAAAGGTGTCCTATTTTTAAAGTAATGTAAAGGTGGATTAACAGTTAAAATACATTTACACACATGCAAATGTAGTAATACAAGACAAGAGTAAACATAAAAAGAAATATTACGGAATAAACACGTTTTTCTTCAGGATTTGTCTTTTTTCCGCAGTGGCCACTTTGGCTAGACTTTATCAAACATTACGGCCACTAAATGATTTTACTTGCCATGATTTCATTACTATGATGTTTTACCTCATTTTGTTGGTTTTATGTCGAAATGTAATTAATTAAAAATAATAAATATAAGTATTATTAAACTGTACTCGCCAAAGTGGGTAGTGAGAGTAAAATACACATATAGAAAAGTGTTTGACTAAAGCTCTCCTGTTTGCTACTTGGACTAAATTGGCTTTTGGGTTTGGTTAAAAATGCAAAACCCGTGCAACTTCTGCATGTCCACTGGGAATTAGAAGTTTGACTTTTGATCCTAAAGGGCTTCTGTAGTTTGTCATTGGAGCTGAAAAACTAAAGCAGATGGCAAATGTCAAATCAACTCAAGATGGCATCGACAATTAGCCCTGACACGTTAAACATGAGCCGTGAAGCTTTGCAGGCTGTTAAGGAACTTAACAAATTGTCCAGAGTCGTCAAAACTTTAGGAGATTCAGTAAAATAATATTGATGTTAGCTATTTCTGTTATAAAACGGAGAATGAGTTCAACATTACTGACAAATTAATGTAGGAGTTGCACAAAGTAAGCAACACTAATCACACAAGCAAACCAAACTTGCTATTTGATTTGACTGAATAGAAATTTGCTGGATTCTGTTTATGAGCGCAGTCATATTAGTGTTTCCCTCTAGTGGCAGGATTCAGTGACTGCAGGTGTCGCTGCATTATTTTAAAGTTAACATGCAGGAGAGCTATATTCATAGGTTTTCTGGGATCCGCGTAAAGACAGTGAACTGAGGCACTAATAGACAAATGAATGGTTATAAGGCCTGTACAATCTGCTCTGTCCAGGCAAACAAGACATTATTTCAATATTTTTGGCATTTTCTGATGTTTCAGTTGAATTGTGTAGATGAAAAAATGATCTAACAATGACTAATAATTTTAGTCAACCTGAAATATTTTGTTTGGATTAAGACTATGACAAAATCTCCTCAAAAAAAATTCTCATCACACATTTCTTGGAGGCTACATCATTGTTTTGATTTTTTATCAGAATTCACATCACTTTATATCTATAGTTTTTTGTCTTTGAATTTTCTGTTGCTTCCAAGAGTTAATTTGTCAAATAGAGAGTGGGTCCGAGCTCTTAAATCGAAGAGCCAAAAACTATAGGAACAAGTCCTTTCCTTTGTAAAGCTGCTATAGGGTCCCTGAAGCTGCGATATGAATGAAGAATAGACTACACTAACCAAAAAACAATATTATAGATAAGATAGAACTTTATTGATCGCACAATGAAGAACAATGACAAAATCAATCCAATAATTTCTGCCCTCACAGAGAATCTACGCGGACAACTGCAACTTCAAGGAGATCTTCCTAGAAAACTTCTTCAACGCCTACTCCTCCGTGAAGTGGACTAATAACAGGAAGGAGATGTTCATTGCCCTGTCTCAGAAGGGGCGTCCCATCAGGGGGAAGAAAACCAGGAGGGAGCACGTGGCCTCTCACTTTATCCCAAGGCAGTGTCGAGAGGAGGAGAGGCGGATAGACTGAAACGAATAAAAACTATGGAAGTATCCAAAGATATCATCACCACTACATTTGTACATACAAGATATACCAGAACATAAAGAGAAAAGTGTTTTATTCGGTTTACAAAGCTTAGTCAATGCTATAGTTAATGTATTTTATTGTTTTCTTTTTCTATATAACAAATAGTAAACTTGTATTGGAGACAGCTTTGAGTGATGTTTCACCAGCCACAGACAGGCCCCAGTGGAGATTTGTCTAAAATTAAGCTAAAGCAAGCTGGACTTGACTTTCACAACGTGCTTAGAGCGACAGATGCACAGAGGATGATGCAGTGAAACGAGTGAAGACAACCGCACATAAATAACGTGTCCTATTTACTATATAATGTAACTGACCAGACTCAAAGGCTGAGGTCAAACTGCAAAACAACGACTGTGGATTTAAAATGAACCGTATTCGGCACCGCAAAGGAATTTCTTTTTACCTCACTACCTTCCATTGGTGGTTTGAGCGATAACATGTCAATACGAAGGTCCAAGGTCGATTCCCAGGCTGGAGGGAGGGGAGTGGGGGCAGGTTGGGGGTTTTGCACATTCCCCTCGTGTCTGGAAGCATTGCTCACAAGCAATGAAAACCCCAGACGCCAGAACCAAGGTAATGGGTAGACCAAAAGCAGAGGACACGTTTCCTTATATCAAACAAATAGGTGCATATGGTCTACAAAAGGGATCAACAACCATTTTTACCCAGTGAGCTACTTTTATGAAACAAAAATGGCAGAGGAGAACAACTGGGCAAAGTTAGGGTGGCTTCCCCCATGGTGTTCAGCATGGGCTAACCTAAGCTTGTTCTTGCTAGCTATTTGGCTTGGTTTTTTGAGCCAGCTCTCGCCATTATTTAGAATAGGGCAAAAATACAAAAAATAAAACTTGGACGATGTCATGAGTGTTAAGACAAACACGTGGAGGTCAGAAAGACAAGCCTGTGTTCAATAACAACTTAAAGAGAGGCAAACAGTTTAAATGTTTAGCCAGCCGCCATTTCCTTAGGGCTTCAGGAAAAAGGGGCTATAATCAGTCTATTCTTAATTTATAGGCTATGGTCAAAATGTATCAGAACAGTTGCCTATTTATACTTTAGTATTTATATATTATGTTTGCAGATACAATAAAGAAAATGCAGCTAAAGGTAGTACAGAAATTCTTGGAGGAGCAGCATCGAAATGTCCACAAATACAACAAATTATTAGAGTTGCTTTTAAAAATTGAAAGAATGTAATATGTAACATTTCTGACGCAAATCAAACAAACATTTTTACTACAACGGGCACATTAAATATCGAGAAAGCTTCTGAATTCAAACAGCGCCTGAATACCACGCTGAATTTTGCAGTTTTGATCTCGGCCTTGTGCTGCTCCTGGTGTGATGTTGAAAAGCTGAAATTTTCTGCTGCTGCTAAATCGAGATCAAGTACTTTCCACGTATGCGTCATTTTCGCAGCATCAGATATTTGTAAATCTGTTTTTAAAAACCATTTTGAGACACGTTTCATCCATGTATATTACATTAAGCTCTGCATGTGATGCTAAATACAATACTGCCATATAACATGTGAATTTACTGTAAATTATTGGTTTTATTTATATAAAAATGTTATCTCTAAACCGCGTGTCTGTCTATTATACTAACAAACCTTGGATCAATCTGCCATAAGATTGATCGTGTATTTTGATCTGACCCCAAAGCTATTTGTACAAAGCAATAGGTAATGCTCCTCCCTTCTATGTCTCATCTGTTGACTTGGAAACAAACCAAGCTTCAATTTTTTTTTATATTGTTCTGAAGATAAAGCTATTTTAGATGAATGCTGTCAAATAAATCATTGTGCATGTTTTGCATTAGTATTGGACATTATTTGGGATTAGCTCAGGCCTAATCTCCAGACAAAATAGTATCCGTCAACTTTGATCTGCAATCTGCACACGCCGTTTGGGGAAAAAAAAAGTCTTACAATTATTAATTCTCATTCCAAACCATAGCACGGGGTCCTCTGGGATATCAAAGGGCTCTGTGTGAGTTGTTTAAACGATTAGATAATCAGATCTGTGGGATATTAGATCAAACACACGCTGATGAGAGGTATTAGGAAAATCTGTTGGACCCACAGCTGAGTTTGATATGGTTCAATTCAGACATCGATGTCGGCTGCTTTCATTTATGATGAGAGCAAACTGTACGTCTCAATAGCAGGACTTCCAACTGGATATATGTTATCAAAAAAGACAATGGTTTATTTGATAGAATTCATTCGTGTACACGAGACTCTGTTCCTGTCTTAACGTTGTGGGTTCGAGTCCCAACTCACCCCGTGCAGTCTAGTAAAGTCGACAAGCCAAAAATCCTTAAAAAGCATTTATTCTATCACAAATATTTGTATTGTTGAAAAATGCCTAAATAAACAACAAACCTGTGCATTGTGATCAGCACCTCTCCTCTAGCCTGGTTTTACCCTCGTACTCATTTCGTTTCGTACAGAGGGTCTGGATTTTCACAATTGAGCTCCATTAACAGGTCTCCCACCTCCTTTGAAACAATTGGATCTGATTCTCGCTTTAGCGTTTGGTCGTGACGTATGTAATGCGCCCGAGTGAGTGAAGCAGCGATCAAAACTCTATCATAACTCTTGGGGGCATTCCTTGCACATTCCAAAGCTTCAATTTTAATTTCTGGATATTTGGGAGCTGAGCCAGAACTGATTGAAGAGCTTCATTTACTTTCGTATCCGCCACCATTACCGAACTACAACCAGCAAATGCGGCGCAAATGCTTGACGTCACATAACGCAGCCACCGAGATCAAGCCCAGACGTACATGTAGGGAAAAGATCATTGACCGGAGTTTACGGATGGCTAAGGCCAGGCTACCTCTCCTCAGACCTGTTTGTAACTTCACTGGGAGCGGGACATCTCCAGCTCGTCTCCATGGAGATGTTGACCAAATAGGAGATGTTATAGGTTAGGTCCTCATCCATATTTTGATTACCCACAGCACGAATACTGTAGCATTTTCTGTGTCTAGCTGGTCATTACGGAGCATGTTTTATATTGTGGCAACAGTATAGTTCAAAATGTTACGCAGTGTGCCTTTAAGTAAATAAAAATGTTTTATGCTTTGGTATTTTTTTTTTCATTTTGTAAAGTGATTTGTAATTTCTTTATTTATTTATTGGCAATTTAATGACTCTTCTCTTTGTTAAATAATTACTATTGTAATGTATTAGTATTAGTAAGTGCTAGTGTATTTGTATAATCTCTGGGAAAAAGGTTTCTTGCAGTGATGTTAATGGATAACTTTTCTGCAACAGACAATAATCCTCAATCTGAGAAGCCGCTGCAGACGCCAATATAAGCCATCATTTATGGCAGGAGCTCACCATATTTCACAAAGGTGAAGTATAGCCGGATTTCCAGCTAAACTGTATTTATTGAGCATGAGCATTGAGCCCTACTACAGACATACTGGTTAAAAGCCTGCGAATTATGAATATACATGTGAACATATGAATATCCACCAACCAACACACGGAATACCCCGCCACGCACATCTGGATCGGTGCACCGCGGACTGTCAGACGAAGACAGTCAAATTGAGAGCGCAAACCCCTGAAATACTTTTGACCCAAACAACATCTGAGAAAGGTGAAGGCTCCTGCCAAGTCACGCAAAGTTAGTCTTTGCAGATAATTTGTAACATGCCGAAAATGTAAACAGCTTTCGAACTCAAGGCTGTGTATTCCCAACAGGACGAGCAGCGGCCGGAGCCAGGGAGAGTGAGAGAGAACTGAAAATAGGCTTTTAAAGGGCAGAAAAGACAGTATGCAGACACGCCAGGCACAATAAACTACATGCACGCAGGGCTCCCACGACAGCAGATTCTGTTTTATAAACTGCTTCTGAAATCAATATTCAGTTTTCAATACTTTTTATATTATTATCATAGGCTGTTTCAAAATGTGGGATTCCCGAGCATCTGCAGCATGTTACAGTTTGCACATCACCAAATCATAAAACAAGCTCTTCCCAGTAAAGAATATAATCATTGTTTTCTAATGTTTTCTCGGAATGTAAGGATCAATGGGTTTTAAAAATACATAAATATCCATCCATCCATCCATTTTCTTCCGCTTTATCCGGGGCCGGGTCGCGGGGGCAGCAGTCTCAGCAGAGATACCCAGACTTCCCGATCCACGCACACCTCTTCCAGCTGTTCTGGGGGGACCCCGAGGCGACACCAGGCCAGCACGGAGACATAGTCCCACCAGCGTGTCCTGGGCCTTCCACGAGGCCTCCTCCCAATAGGACATGCCTGGAACACCTCCCGAGGGAGGCGACCAGGAGGCATCCGATACAGATGCCCTAGCCACCTCAGCTGGCTCCTTTCGACGTGGAGGAGTAGCGGCTCGAGTCCGAGCTCCTCCCGGGTAACTGAGCTCCTCACCCGATCTCGAAGGGTGCGCCCAGCCACCCTGCGAAGGAAACTCATTTCGGCCGCTTGTATTCGCGATCTTGTCCTTTCGGTCATTACCCAAATCTCATGACCATAGGTGAGGGTGGGAACGTAGATCGATCGGTAAATCGAGAGCTTTGCCCCCTGACTCAGCTCCCTCTTCACCACAACGGTCCGATACAGCGACCGCATCACTGCTGACGCCGCACCGATCCGTCTATCGATCTCACGCTCCATCCGTCCCTCACTCGTGAACACGACCCCGAGATACTTGAACTCCTCCACTTGAGGCAAGGACACCCCACCGACCTGAAGCGGGAAAGCCACCTTTTTCCGGTGGAGAACCATGGCCTCAGATTTGGAGGTGCTGATCCTCATCCCGGCCGCTTCACACTCGGCTGCAAACCGCCCCAGTGCGCGCTGGAGGTCCTGATTTGAGGAAGCCAACAGAACAACATCATCTGCAAACAGCAGAGATGAGATTCTGAGGTTCCCAAACCGGACACCCTCCGGCCCCTGGCTGCGCCTAGAAATTCTGTCCATAAAAGTAATGAACAGAACCGGTGACAAAGGGCAGCCCTGGCGGAGCCCAACACGCACCGGGAACAGGTCTGACTTACTGCCGGCAATGCGAACCAAGCTCCTGCTACGGTCATACAGGGAACGGACAGCCCTTAGTAGAGGGCCCCGTACCCCATACTCCCGGAGCACCCCCCACAGGGCACCACGAGGGACACGGTCGAACGCTTTCTCCAGGTCCACAAAGCACATGTGGACTGGTTGGGCGAACTCCCACAAACCCTCGAGCACCCGATGAAGGGTATAGAGCTGGTCCAGTGTTCCACGACCAGGACGAAAACCGCATTGTTCCTCCTGAATCCGAGGTTCGACTATTGGCCGGATCCTCCTCTCCAGCACCCTGGAATAGACCTTACCAGGGAGGCTGAGAAGTGTGATCCCTCTGTAATTGGAGCACACTCTCCGATCCCCCTTCTTGAAGAGGGGGACCACCACCCCGGTCTGCCAATCCAGAGGCACTGTCCCCAACCGCCACGCGATGTTGCAGAGACGTGTCAGCCAAGACAGCCCTACAACATCCAGAGACTTAAGGTACCCGGGACGAATCTCATCCACCCCCGGGGCCTTGCCACCGAGGAGCTTTCTAACCACCTCGGTGACTTCAGCCTGGGTGATGGACGAGCCCCCCTCCGGGTCCCCAGCCTCTGCCTCCTCATCGGGAGACGTGACGGTGGGATTGAGGAGATCCTCGAAGTACTCCTTCCACCGCCCGACCACCTCCCCAGTCGAGGTCAGCAGCCCCCCACCCGCACTGTAAACAGTGTTGGTGAAGCACTGCTTCCCCCTCCTGAGGCGCCGGATGGTTTGCCAGAATCTCTTCGAGGCCGACCGATAGTCCTCCTCCATGGCTTCTCCAAACTCCTCCCAGACCCGAGTTTTTGCCTCTGCGACTGCACGAGCTGCAGCACGCTTGGCCTGCCGGTACCTCTCAGCTGCCTCCGGAGTCCCACAAGCCAACAAGGCCAGATAGGACTCCTTCTTCAGCTTGACGGCATCCCTTACTTCCGGGCGCCACCACCGGGTTCGGGGGTTGCCGCCGCGACAGGCACCAGAGACCTTACGGCCACAACTACGAGCAGCCGCATCGACAATGGAGGAGGAGAACATGGTCCACTCGGACTCCATGTCCCCTACCTCCCTCGGAATCTGGGTGAAGCTCTTCCGGAGGTGGGAGTTAAAGACCCTACTGACAGAGGGATCCACCAGACGTTCCCAACAGACCCTCACAACACGTTTGGGCCTGCCAGGTCTGACCGGCTTCTTCCCCTGCCAGCGGATCCAGCTCACCACCAGGTGGTGATCGGTTGACAGCTCAGCCCCTCTCTTCACCCGAGTGTCCGAGACACGCGGCCGGAGATCAGATGACACAACTACAAAGTCGATCATCGACCTCCTGCCTAGGGTGTCCTGGTGCCACGTGCACTTATGGACATCCTTGTGCTCGAACATGGTGTTCGTTATGGACAAACCGTAACTAGCACAGAAGTCCAATAACAGAACACCACTCGGGTTCCGATCGGGGAGGCCGTTCTTCCCCATCACCCCCACCCAGGTCTCACTGTCGTTACCCACGTGGGCGTTGAAGTCCCCCAGTAGAACAATGGAGTCCCCAGCCGGAGCACTTTCTAGTACCCCCCCCAGGGACTCCAAGAAGGCCGGGTACTCTGCACCGATGTTGGGCCCGTAGGCCGAGACAACGGTGAGAGACCTGTCCCCGACCCGAAGGCGTAGGGACGCGACCCTCTCGTTCACCGGGGTGAACTCCAACACGTGACGGCTGAGCTGGGGGGCTATGAGCAAACCCACCCCAGCCCGCCGCCTCTCCCCGCGGGCAACTCCAGAAGTTCCATGTCCCGAACGCCAGAAGCTGCGCACGCGGACCAGGTCGTCGAGGCCCCTGCCTTCGACTGCCACCCAGTCCTCTCTGCACCCGACCCCTACGGATCCCTCTGCGGGTGGTGGGTCCACAGGAAGGCGGGCCCACGTCGTCCGTTCGGGCTGTGCCCGGCCGAGCCCCGTGGGCAGAGGCCCGACCACCAGACGCTCGCATTCGAGCCCCAACCCCAGGCCTGGCTCCAGGGTGGGGCCCCGGCTGCGCCATACCGGGCGACGTCACGGTCCTTGTTAGTATACTGTCCATAGAAGTCTTTGAACTGCTCTTCGTCTGACCCGTCACCTAAGACCTGTTTGCCATGGGAGACCCTACCAGGGGCATAAAGCCCCAGACAACATAGCTCCTCGGATCATTCGGGCACTCAAACAACCCCACCACGTTAAGGTAGCAGTTCACGGGGTTGATACATAAATATGTTTACATTAATATATAACAAAAAAAAAAGGTTATTCCATCAGCGGAGGACATCACTTTCACAGAGTCCAGATCTTAAACCCCATTGAGAATCTTTGGGATGTGCTGGAGAAGGCTTTGCGCAGTGGTCCCACTCTCCCACCATCAAAAAATGAATGCAACACTTTTCACATTGCACATTTTAGCTGCATGAAACTGAAACACAGCCTCACCGTGTTTATTATTGACCCTGGGAACCACCAGGAGACCCCTCCCTGACGTTCTCAGGGCCCGAGATGGTTCATACGGCTCTAACATGGCAGAGATGGACTTTGGTGCTAAACCATGAAACGACTTGTACACAAGCAGAGCTGTTTTAAATTCTATTCTCTGAGTGACAGGAAGCCAGTGCAGGGACCGGAGCACTGGACTAATATGGTCTTTTTTCCCTGGTTCTTGTCAGGACTCGAGCAGCAGCGTTCTGGATGTACTGCAGCTCTAACAGCTCGTTTAGAAAGGCCAGTGAGCAGCCGTTACAGTAGTCTAACCTGCTGGAGACAAATGCATGGATGAGTGTCTCCAAGTCTGGTTTCGACACTATTCCTCTAATCTTAGAAATGTTTTTCAGATGGTAAAAAGCTGATGATGTTATTGCTTTAATGTGGCTGTTTAAGTTCAGGTCTGAGTCCATGATTACTATAGTTTAATGTTGTTCCCCATGGTCAGAAAAATAAAATGCTGAATAAATTGGCATCAACAACAGTACTTTTTGCCTCTAAAATGATCATAAACATATGAAATTCTGTGTTTTATGTTATGTATAGTGACTTGGCAAACATCTGTGGGAAACAGTGAGTAATTCGTCTAATACTTCCAAACACAGCAGATTTATATAAGGTAAGTGCATGTCTGTTTAACGCAGTCATATTTCACCCATGCGTGTTTTAGCTTTTACCTCCTCAACTGATCAATTATCGCAATACGTTTCTCCAGACAACTACAAATTGCACCAAGCAACACACTGGGCCTCAGGAATGAAAAATACGTCTGTAACAAGGATTTACTTCACTGCATTGTTTTGAAACAGCAGCAGTGAATTAGCGTTCGCGTAGACGGAGATCCACATGTGTCCCATATTAATGTATGAGCAAAGCCAAAGGGAGAAGCAAGGCAGGGGTGTAGTCTACAGACTATATAGAAGGGGGGGTCTGGCTCAGAGCAGCACTTTTGCAGTGACCTGAAGTTGAACAGGAGGGCGGCTGGGGAGTCTCGTGCGATGGAGGAGGTGGTCCCGGGGAAGTTGGGGGTTAGAGGAGGGAAAGAGGGGTGGTGGTGTGCGCGGCTGGACTTGATACATTTCAGGACCATAAAAATTCTTTTCCCCGGAGGAAATGTGCGGTTATGCAAGAGGGGAGTTCTGTGTTTGTGTTCGACTTTAGCACGGAAACCCCAGATCTCACGAGCGCTCGGGTCAGGACCTCCAGCAGCGGCCCGCGCTCTTACACCTCAACAGATAAGGGACGCCCGAGGTAAAGTGGGTGATACAAGCAGAGAAAAGCCAATAACCCACCTTCAGAACATTGGATAAAACAGGCCTCACAGACAAAGCAATATTTGACTTTGGTATGATTTAGGTGAAGAGAAAGTGCAATGGGTTTAGGGCAGAACAAGAAACTCGATTCCTGCATTTCTACAACTCCAGGAAACGCAAGTGAAAGATAAAAGCGAACTGACAACTGTTGATAAGTGAAAAATGCATTAAATAATATTCATACCATGGTCAGTGACAAGTAACTGGCATGCAGTATGTTTATGTAACCGCAGTAGTTAAATCCCGATAACTCCACCACAGCTGTTCAGCTGTGCGTCATGGTGATCTAGACCAGTGATTCTCAACTGGTGGGTCGGGACCCAAAAGTGGGTTGTGAAACAATTTTTAGTGAGTCGCGAGGCTATTCCAGGGAGCAATCTCTCCCGCCCAATATTTTCCATCTGAAACTGCATGGAATCTGTTCAAATGAATGTTATTGGGTTGTTTTGATCATATTTTCAGTCTTAAAGGAACAGGCCACTGTTTTTCCATACTGAGATATGTTCTTACTTGAACTTGGACAAGTTGATGCGTACCTGTCTGGTTTTTGTGCGTGCCCTTAGTCACGCAAAACGACCAAAGTTGTTGTTGGCATTTGGCCTCTCCCAGCATATTCCTATGGCTCCAAACGGGGTGAAGCGACCACGCTCTTCCACGGGCACGCACAAAGACCAGACAGGTACGCAGCAACTTGTCTAAGCTCAGGTAAGAACATATCTCAGTATGGAAAAACGGGGGCCTGTTCCTTTAAAGGCATATCTACTGCTTGTTCAATTAAAAAAGCGGAAAATACAGGTAAGTGTATTGTCTAAAGAAGTGGCTTAGTGTCGCTGAATTGTTTTCAAAGTTGACTAATGTTCATTGCTTGATTCAACAGGAGTCTGTGAACAAAAAAGAATATCAAAAATGCTAAAACAAGGCCAAAGTGCAATTCTTTTTCACTATAAGATTAAATGAATGGTATGTTTGGGTCGCAGCTTGTCGTGAGCATCTGCTGCAACCAAAGTCACTCACCGTCGTTGCAAATCCTTTTTATCAGTCACCCTGACCAGATTCTTTGGAAGCTGGGAGGTTTAGCATCAGCCGATTGTTGATTTTTCTTTCCGGAGGTCTGGTGTTTACTGCGAAGTAATTATTTCTACAACAGTAATCAAGTCAAATTTTAGAGCAAAAAGTGACAGTTAGATCTGATCCATCTGTTTTCACACAGGTGACTGGGAGCTATTATCACAATTAAACTAAATCACTGCAGCGTGCGCTGTTAATTGAAGTAAGGTGTGAATGTAAAGTTTTGACAAGATACGAGTCACAGCATCATACGCAACAGACGCCACACACCAATGACTTGTCAGTGATTTATATTGTAATGTCACGCACAGACATACAGCGCAACATTTCATCTCATTGACCAAAGACAGACCAACATTTCAAAATAGTATTGCAAAATGAAAATATACAGTCTGTGACTGAATTTAAATACCTTGGATTCGTTCTTGACCCCCCACTAAAGCTTGATAAACATAGCAAGAACATTTCACAAACAATACAAAGAAATCTAAATTGTTTTAAGTTAATTATAAATTACATCCCAAACCAGGCTGCCCTCCTGTACATGCACGCTATGACATTCTCACATACAGGTGAAACTCGGAAAATTAGAATATTGTTAAAAATTTTAAATCATTCCTGTAATTCAACTTAAACTGTGAAACTAATATATGATAGACTCATTACATGCAAAGTGACATGTCAAGCCTTTATTTGTTATAATTTTGATGATTATGGCTTACAGTCCATTTTCAAAATATTCTAACTTTATGAGATTTTTAATTTGGGTTTTTTACAAGCTGCGCCACAATAATCAAAATAATAAAAAATAAAGGCTTTACATATCTCACTTTGCATGTAATGAGTCTATCATATATTAGTTTCACAGTTTAAGTTGAATTACAGAAATGAATGCACTTTTTAACGATATTCTAATGTTCCGAGTTTCATCTGTATCATACTGCATGACCGCATGGGCACAGGCCGCTCCCTCAGCCACTAAACGTATTGGATCATTATACAATAAAGATCATGGACAAAAAGCCAATCCGCTACCACCACTGCAATATCCTTGAGAAGTATAAACTGCTAAACTTTGAAAACTTTGGCAAGTTGTGCCTTATAAAAGTAACTTTCAAATGTGTCAATAATCTAGCACCTGAGCCTGTCAGTTCATCGATATAGAGACAAAACAGTAACAGAGTCACCAGCGACTCCATCAATCAAAACTGTACGATTCGACATCGCAAGACTTCATTAGGTCAGTCTGCCATTTCGTACTGAGGTCCGAAGCTGTGGAACCCATTACCCACAGAACTTAAAACCATATATCTGAGTTAAAAAATTTCACTTCTAGGGTTAAGTCTTGGCTGAAAACAAACCAAAGCTGTAGCCATTTGTACGGCTTATTGAAATAAAATGTTTAAATTAATGTCTGATATTTGTGGAATACGGTTACATCCTGACCCTGTGCTTGCACTCTTAGGAGTACCCCCATGGCTAATCTTAGTACCAATTTAGTACTAAATTGGAATAAGAACAACCCATAATTTGTTATATTATGATGTTATGAAGCACGTCAAAAAAAATATATATATATCACATTTGAATTAAAAGGGAAGGTAGATGATTTTTATTTGACATGGGATCTGTTTCTGAGGTACTTCAAAAGATTTAATGATGCAGATGTGTAAATGGGAGTGAATGCATGGCCTGCCACCCCCCTTTACATTGACTACAGGTTACTTCCCGGGAGGCAAAAAAAAAAGCATTGTCAAGGTCTCGAGGTGATCATCAGGGGCAGGTTTGGAATCACTGTTTGAGGTTTAAGACAAGTTAACGTTACTCTATACCAGTGGCTCTCAGTCTGTGGTCGGGACCCAATAGTGGGTCGCAGAACCATTTTCAGTGGATCACGAGCCTTTTCCAGAGTACATTTCTTTCAACATTTATCTTCAATAAAAGTATAGAAACATCAGAAAATGTAATAATGTTTCAGCTTTATGAGTTTATTTAATGTTTATTCCAAATTAGTTTGTGGAGAAAACACAGTATTTCACATTAAATTTAAGAAATGTCATTCTTCTTTGGGTCACAGCTTGACATCCTAGAATTATGGTGGGTCCTGACGGCATCCGAGTAGAGCACCACTGCTCTATATGCAGCATCAAATCACAGTTTTTAAAGAAACAAACAAGTGTTGACACTCTAATGTGTTTACTTCTTTTTTATGGATTGAGTCTACAAATTTGCCATGTTTATCTTATTTTTTATTTTTTTCCCCTCACCTGGCAATTGAGCCTGTTTTCATAATACAATACTGATTTGTCCTAATGTAACACTATTCTCATGTTTTTCTCAAAAACAGACTGAGCTGAATTTTCCCAGCTGACTGTATTAAAAGTAGTAGATGGATCACCATGTGCGCTTGTTTTATTTTGAGCATTGCCTGGGAAACCCCAGATTGATGTGACTAATATATGAATTGTCTACGTCTCGATCACAGGATCCTGGTTTGGCAGTTTTCTGATTGTTTTGGGTCGGATATCACAGACAGGAGGATGGTCCAATTCGACACACATCTGTTTGCCGTGCGAGTCTGCATGCAATCTCCAGCTTCGTAAAAATGTGTGACAGCTCAGGTATCTTTGAAAGTCCACATCAAACTTCCTGTGTTTCATCAGACCAGCCCGCAGCCTTGAAGCTGACAAGTGCATATTAATTTCGAGTGTTTTTTTTGTTTATTGGTCTCGGGGCACGTGAGGGTTACTTTAAATTAGTGCAGCACAATGTAGGGGG